>CM076684.1:39825402-40425402 GCA_038501925.1 Xenopus petersii | reverse complement strand
GGGCTGGTGGGGGCTGTTTGGGCCTCTATGTGGGCTGATTGGGCCTCTGTGTACCTGAAATGCTAGGGCCTATTTTAATTCTCAGTCCAGACCTGCTCACCACTGACTACAATGGCAAGTGATCAGCAGTGATACCATCATTGGGTCACCCCAGTGTTCCTCAAGAACAGGAGTCCACAACCTGTGAGCCTAATTTAATTATAAAAAGAGTTGGGGAGCAACACAACCATGAAAATGTTACTAGGGTTCCAAATAAGGTCTGTGATTGGTAGCCCCTCTATGGACTGGCAGCCTACAGGAAGCTCTGTTTGGCAACTGTTTTTTATGCAACCAAAACTTGCCTTCAATTCAGAAATTCAAAAATAAGCACCTGCTTTGAGGCCACTGGGAGCAACATCCAAAGGTGTTGGGGAGCACAACATGTTGCTCATGAACCACTGGTTGGGGATCATGCCCAAGAAAAATACCTCTGCGCTAACACCAGTTGATGATTACCTCTAAATGAGTCCTAATATATTCCAAAATATTTACCTCATTCAGAATCTCATCAGGTAGATGGACTGCATTGGCCACAGACGTGGTTACCCCATGTGACAGGATATGTAAAGTGTAGATGTCCAAATCAATTAGTGGGTCTTTCGGTGTATGGTGAGTATAAGGGGCATAAGTTACTCCAATAATGCTTCACAATGGAGTTAACAGTAAAGTTTATTTTATCTTTGCCAATTTGGTCAACCATATGGTTTAGCCCGTGCCAATGATCAGGCCATAATATATGAGTAAGGAAACTTAAAACAAAACATTTTTTTTTTTCAAAAGTAATAAACCAAAAAAGTGGTTAAAAGTTCAAATCCATTTATTAGGCCAATACAGGTGACGGCACTTCCGCATTAAGTGCATTAAATGTGCAAGGTGTTCCTTGCTTGCATCAGTTCTGTGTGCCTTTGGATAATTTGATTGTAACGTGTTTCGTGCCTACTGGGGCACTTAGGGAGGAACTCCACGGAAATTTTGAGAAAATCGTAGTTATCGTGCGACAAGCCAAAAAAGTCGCAGCTTTCCTGACTTTTCTGCAACATTTATATGTCTTTTCCTACTCTTTTAGTTTGGATCTTTTGATACATGACTGACATTCTTGGAAATTAGTTAATTTATGGTGAACTTTAGATAATAAAAATTCATTCCACAGGTTTTTCGTAAAATTGGAGTGCGGAATGAATTTATATATTTGTATTTGGGTACCCCAATGATACTGGGGCTTTTTCTGCACCAAAACGTTCATTTACTACAACAAATGTTATCCCTCAGAGACCATATATGCTGTATAGGGATACTGTCATGGGAATTTTTATTTTTTTTCAAAATAAATCAGTTAATAGTGCTGCTCCAGCAAAATTCTGCACTGAAATCCATTTCTCAAAAAAGCAAACAGATTTTTTTCGTATTCAATTTTGAAATCTGACATGGGGCTAGACATTTTGTCAATTTCCCATCTGCCCCAAGTCATGTGACTTGTGCTCTGATAAACTTCAATCACTCTTTACTGCTGTACTGCAAGTTGGAGTGATATCACCCTCCTCCCTTCCCCCCCCCCAGCAGCCAAACAAAAGAACAATGGCAAGGTAACCAGATAACAGCTCTCTAACACAAGATAACAGCTGCCTGGTAGATCTAAGAACAACACTCAATAGTAAAAACCCATGTCCCACTGAGACACATTCAGTTACATTGAGAAGGAAAAACAGCAGCCTGCCAGAAAGCATTTCTCTCCTAAAGTTCAGGCACAAGTCACATGACCAGGGGCAGCTGGGAAATTGACAAAATGTCTCGCCCCATGTCAGATATCAAAATTGAATATAAAAAAATCTGTTTGCTCTTTTGAGAAATGAATTTCAGTGCAGAATTCTGCTGGAGTAGCACTATTAACTGATTCATTTTGAAAAAAAGTATTTTTTCCCATGACAGGATTGCTTTAACATTTTGAACTGAAAAACTCTTCATTCTATGTTGTATATTCTTTCTTAAAGGACATCTGTTGGGAAAAAATGTTATCCCCAACCAAAGGTGCAGGCTAACTTAGCCCACATTCCGGTTCGGGATAACAGTAGTTTTTTTTTTAAAACAAATGCCCTCCGCCAGTGCTACGCCGGGAGGGAACTCCTGGTATGAGCAGCCATGTTGTGCCACTCCCATGCACATAACGCGCTCGCAGCAGGAGCTCCCTGCGGGTAGCGTAGGGCTGACAGGGCATTTAAAAAAAAAAACAAAAAAAACACTGTTATCCCCAACCAGAATGTGGGCTCTATTAGCCTGCGCCTTTGGTTGGGGATAACATTTTTACCCAACAGGTGCCATTTAAATCATGCTTTTAAGCGCTATAATTATATTTTCTTCATAAGTTAAAAATTACAGTGGTACAAGTTCCATTAAATACATGGATATTCTTTTATGTTTATGTTATGTGAATGGGGTGCTCAAAAACCCTGTTTTCCTTTTCATCAGACATTTTGGATTTAAAAAATTCATATACGTATACTAGAATATGAATAGGAGACGACCTGAATAGAAAGATGAGTAATAAAAATCAGCAATAACAATACATTTGTAGCTTACAGAGCATTTGTGTTTACATGGGGTCAGTGACCCCCATTTGAAAGCTGGAAATAGTCAGAAGTAGAAGGCAAATAATTCAGGCAATTGAAAAGTTGATAACAATCAGACATTCTATAACATACTAAAAGTTACTTAAAAGATGAACCACCCATTTAAGAAATACCCGCAGTCATGTGATCATCTATCTAAAAGGGTTTTCTTTTTATACTATAATACAACCATGTTATACTTGTTTTGTTTGCTTTGTACTGTTCTCCAGGTGGCCTTTTCTCTGTCCATACTTGTTTTCCAACCAATCACAGCTTGTTGAAGGTTGACTGCAATTTAGGATTGACAGCTTATCTTATCCTATGAGAGCACAGGGGGCGGGCACTGCTCAGAAAGCTCTCTCACCTGGCTTGTGTGTACTTTGGGTAAATGATTTCCTGACAGTAATGAGTCTGCTGCTTTCCTCTGCCTGACCAAGTCATAAGCCCCCTGCTTGCACCACACTCAATTAGCTTAAGGTATGTTTCTTTTTATATGTACTTCCATATCCCTGCCTGCTTTCTACCTTTTTAGTATTTTATCGAATCCTTGCAGGCTTAGCTTAGCTACTGTAAATGCCCACATGAGTGACACAAGTGCTCAGTCATTTTTGCTGTAGAGATGGTAAATAATTTAGATTGCTGGATCATTTGTACCAGAGCCAGCCCCAGGAACTTTGACATCCAAGGGAAGGGTAACAATCTGCCTGCTTCATGCAGTTTCCATATACCATTACTTCTCATCTGCCAGAGTTAGTGTAAGATGTACAGTATTTTAGCGGATAAGGGTGAGAAGGGCTAGGTAAAATAGTCCCCCCCTGCTGTGCTGACTGGCATGTGCCATAAGGCTAGGCCCAGACACTGGCTGGCTGCTTCCATTCTCTTTTGCAGGCAGGGAAGATTTCGGCACGTAAAATGTTGCGTTTCGGCGTGGAAATCAGCCATGTCTACCTGCACCCAAAAGGAGACAATGCTTCCGGTAACAGGCAAAGCAGGAGCAGAGGAACAGTGGGGAGCCAGTTCTCGGCCTGTGTTTCTCCACAGACTGAGCTCCGCAATCATCTGGCCTAGCCTAAAGGTGTCTGTCCCTGTTATTGATAATAAACTTGATTTGGATACTAAATCAGCAATAAATTACAATAAGCCATTTCTGCACTCATCCTTTTTTCAGAAATTGTTGTGCCGTAGTCAGGTATCTCTGCTGCCTAATCCTAATTCCTGCCCTGCAATGTGAAAAAGCAATGTAAGGGTGAAGACACACACAGCTACTAGTAGCAGCTACAAAATAGACAAAAGTTATAATTGACTTTGCAGCACACTACTGTTTTAGCAGAGGCAATTCTCAGTATTGTCTATGGCAGGGTATTTTTTTCAGAATTTTGTAGCTGCTACTAGTAACTCTGGAACTACTAGTAGCAGCTACATGTGGCTACAAAATACTTGTTTGGGATTTTTAGGACACATTTATCTTATGGTGAAAGTCAGAGTTCACCCTTTGATCAATATGCCCTTAAAAAGCAAATATAAATGAAAAGAGAGTGGTGGAATTTCCCTCTGACAAGCTCTGTTTACCTTTTTTTGATAGATATGCCCTATGTGTTAAGTTTAGTCTTGATGCCTTTTATTAATTTGGTATAAAGACAAACATTGACTGATTTTGGAATAATGGCAAATATGCGGAGGTCCTGTCTGAATGTCAGATATGAGTGGAAATGCCTGGTTGCTCTTCTTGATCCCCTAGATTGTGCTTCTATATTTTGCAGCCATGAATGTGACATTATAAACCATAATCAATAAATTTAAAGGGACCCTCACATTATTTAATTCTCCACCCCTTGAGATGGTTGTCTCTAGTAATGTTGAAACCAGATATACAGAAGTTGTTGGTTTGTTCCTGCAGTCTGAAAACAATTTTAGGTGGCCTATTTACTATTGTGCAATGAACAGAAATGTGTCACTTTTCCCAAAGGTGTTAAAGATTTTGCCTGTTTTTCTTTTTAAAAATTGCATTAACTAAAAACAACTTTTTTACCACATCTTTTCAATTGCCAAATGTTTTTGTACATGACTTTTTGCATACGGTTTCCTTTCCTCTTAAAACCTGTATATTATGGGCCAATTGTTTTTTGTTGCCCTATAATGTTACCAAGATTTACTGAGATGTTTTTGCAATTTTTAAAGGAGAAGGAATACCATTTTCTACTTGGCGGTGCCAAAAGATCAGACCATGGAGGGATCCTCTTCCTGCTTCTTCTTTCCCGGGTGCAGACACATGAGCAGTAGAACAAAATAGCAGGCTTTTTTGTTAAAAGTTTGGCTTTTTGCTCTGCTGCACATGCAAAACCGCAAGAAAACCCACAGAAGTAGAAAGAGGATCTCTCCATGGTGCTCGCTGTGAGAACACCGGGCCAGTGCAGTTTTCTGCTGATAGGAGCACCGGCTCTGGGTGTCAGGTAAGTAAAAGTAGTCACTTGGGGGTGCCTAAGTCCAACCCTGCCAGTAAAATGTTGCATAATGGTACATAAATTCCATTTTTATCCCTGATAAGGTATAGCTATGACTTATTTTTACATATTGCATTCCATTTATAGTAAACTGACCTTACTTTTCCTAAAAAAAATGCAACCCATGAAAACCCATGAAATGATAATAGCTCTGGTTATCATATAGGAGTCAATGGCAGAGGTCCCTTGAACCACTTGAAGATGAATTTGAATAGCCTTCATGATGTTCATGTTGTTTTTGGTGGGTTTTTGGGAAAACTCAATCCATTTGTGTGATTCAAGTTTTTTTTCAATGACAACTTGATCAATTCAAGTTTTTGGGTTGTTAACCCCTTACTTGTTTTTTCCATTCGGGTTTTTTCTTAAATAAGAAACCATTTCGAATCTGCAGCGAGGGGTAAGTAAAAAGTTAGGGGCATTTCCCCGGGGGAGGAGCTAGGCTGAGGGGGAGGAGGGAGGGGGTTCTACGTGGGGTGGGGGGTAGGGTTTTTTTTCTGTAAAGGGTGACAGTGAGGGTGACAAGCGATTGTAATGCAATTTCTGAAAAGTTGAAATCACTAGGATTAACTTGAGTCATCAAATGGGGCAGATCTCCCTGATGAAACACAGCATTGTACATGTTCATTTATGTATCACAGTAACTGCAGTCTGCTTTGATGTGACATCGTTTGAGAAATAATGCAAAAAGCTATGACAAATTATCATTACAAAGGCAAATTAATAGCAGTTGCAATTGCAAAATGAATGCCATAGCATTCCATTCTTAGTTGCTATTAAGCAGGGTGTGATAGCCCTATTGTTCCAGCACAAAGTACCAACCTGCCCTTCTATACTCCCAGTGTCAGCAGTGATTCATAGAGGAACAGGAATACTTCCTGGGTGCTGCTACAGCTTCCAATGCAAGATTCATAAACATATAAATATGTATTCCTGGCTGATAAAATACCATCAGATATTTTTGCTCAGGAATATGTGTGTTTATAAGAGCCAAAAATGTGCTTATACAACGATCATTCTTTTATAGCTATCTGCTGTTGCCTTGAAGTGTGTGTGTGTGTGTGTGTGTGTATATATATATATATATATATATATATATATATATATATATATACTGTATATCTATCTATCTATCTATCTATCTATCTATCTATCTATCTATCTATCTATCTATCTATCTATCTATCATCTATCTATCTATCTATATATATTTATACTGTATATTTCCCTAAGTGATTCATTTTAGGGCCCCCAACATATACAGAGATTGCCCTGTATTACCAATAAATGTTGAAACTGCTCATTATTTGGGTCTCACTGGGGCCCCCTATGACTCCTGAGCCCCCTGCAGCCGCAGGATCTGCTTCCTCTATAGTTACACCCTTGATTCATAGATTCTGTGCCTGGCTACACTGTAAAATATAAGAGAATAAAATGTTCATTCATTATTGAGGGTAATAGATACCATTATGGGGGTCTGATTCGGGAGAGGTTCAGCCCTGTGGCTCCTGCCCCCAGAAAGCAGCTCTTTACATAACAAGTGCCAGTGTAGAGCTCCATGGAGACTGCTGGAAAATTAAAGGGGTTGTTCACCTTCCAAACACTTTTTTTTTTCAGATCACTTGGTTTAAAATTGTTCACCATTTTTTTTAATTTTGACCATTTTTCCAAAATTGAAGTTTAAAGCTGAATGTTCATTCATGTCAGTAATTCAGTTGCAGATTCTAAACTTACTATTTGCTACATTACTTGATACATTTTTTCAGCAGCATCTGTGGAATTTTAGCAACCATAGTATCAATTCTAACCGCTGAAACTCAGGGATTCTGCTCAGCAGGGCCACATATAAGAAATGCATGAACTCTTTGGGCACACAGGCTGATGGCTCCAGCTGTTGTCAGCCTGGGTATTTTTGCAGGCTGAAAGAAGCAGATCTGCTCCCTCCCCCTGCTCCATTGAGTTGAATCCAATCAGCCTGCATGTGACGGGAGCTGAAGCTGAGGATCAGCCTGGAGATGCCTACTTTTGTGTATTTGGGCTGACCTCAATTTCAGATACACTGTGTGTGTGTGTGTGCGCATTCAAGCCGAACACACAAACCGATCGGATTCCCGTCAATAGAGCAGTGACAGGGAGCAGATCTGCTTCTCACAGCCTACGAAAAATGTGCAATGTAGAACAGTTTACAGAGTTAGTGACCCCCCCTTTCCAGAGCTGCTTAAGGGCAAGGCCAGATGTGGCGTTTTTACGTTGCGTTGTTAAAAAAGCTCAGTGGGGTGTAAATACACATAAAATGCAATACCACTGAAACTAATGGAATACTCACTATGGCAATTCTCACAGGGTGCTTGCAAGCTGAAATCCACCACAGGACGCCAGTATTGGCGTTTTTCAGCAGAAAGGCCAATACGTCAAGAAAAAACCAAATCAATAGACTCTATGGAATCTGCACTCTACATAAACACGTAGTGTATTTTAAATATGGCGTCCAAATTCTCGCGAGATAAATGACGCGTATACGGTTTTTACAGTGTATTAAGCCGGTGACGTAATTACGTAGTGTATTGACGATCATTCCTGCTCCATGTAAATAGCTTTTCTATTTCTAAATAGATTTTCTGTTTCTAGCCAGCGGAATTATGGGTAATGAGAACAATGAGAAGTGCATGTTGGGAAAAGAAACCTACGTATTGAAAAAAGCATGAAAAACACTTGTTGATAGTCGTGTGTGGTTTCAGTGGTGTATTTACGCTCAACTGAGCTTTTTTAAAAACGCAACTTAAAAACGCCATGTCTGGCCTTGCCCTTAGGCTATGGGCTCACAGGCTGTTGTCAGTGGATGTTGTCAGCCTGAGTTATTATGCAGGATGAGAGAAGCAGATCTGCTCAGTGCCCCTGCTCCATTGATTTCAATTAGATTAGCCTGTGTGCGGTCACACACACAATAGAGCTGAAGCTGAGGTCAGTGTGTGACCATACACAGTCTGATCTAATTCAACTCAATGGAGCAGGGGCATTGAGCAGATCTGCTTCTCTCAGCCTACAAAATTACTCAGGCTAAAAACATCCACTGACAACCGCCTGTGTGCCCATAGCCTTACAAAGACATAAGGTGAAAAATTGGACTTTTAACAAACACAGATAGAAGCTAGAAGGCAGTTGAAAAAAATTCTATATTTCTGGTAAACTATCTGAAAACAACTGAACTGAAAAAAAGTTTTGGAAGGTGAACAACCCCTTTCAGTAGCAAATAGAGAGTTTTCTTTTTTTTTACTGAGGGTAGAAGGAAGTTTGCAGAGTGACTAGTGATTCAGAAGGGAAGGCTATTAAAGGCATGGCACATGGGGAGATCTGTCAGCTGTGATTAAATCTGTGCTACCTAGGGCCACAGATCTCACGTAAAAATACTTTTCGTAGTATAACATTAAGATCACTGCAAGTAAAACCTAATACTTGAGTTGATCTGGTACGCAATCTTCAGAGGGGCCCAGCGCACTCTCATCCCCATCCTCTGCCCACTTCCTGAATCTGCCCACTCCCCACCAAACTCTGCCCACTCCCCACCAAACTCTGCCCACTCCCCCTGATCCATGCCGACTTAAGCTCCAATACCACGCCGTAGGTAAGAGAGAGAGAGGCTGGGGAAAGGGGGTTCTTGTTAGCTATAGAGAAAGCAGATCCCCTTTTCTCAAGCCCACCTGCAACTGCAGGGTCTGCTTCCTCTATAGTTACGCCACTGTGATCTGGTTTAATCAAGGACATGTAGCTGAAACAAATCAATGTGTATTCCTTATTGGGGTATAACAATAGAGACAGACACAGTTACTGATTGGTTGATCCTAAGAGTTTGAATCATTTCAATATGGTGTAGGACCTGTTAATCAGAATGCTCGGGACCTGGGGTTTTTTGGGTAAGGGATCCTTCCTTAATTTGGACCACCAATAGGATTGTTTAGCCTCCAGTACAGATTAATTACCACCAACAAAAGTTTAGATCCAGTGAAAGGTATTGTTTTATTTATTTTTTTTATTTGCAGAGAAAAAGGAAATGATTCTTAAAATCATTTTTATTTCTAAACGCTGGCAACCATTATTGACTTCGTTCGGCACTGTGTGCAAGCTATAACACTATATTTATTCTGCAGAATGCTTTACCATACATGAGTAAACGGCTCTAGAATATTTCTCTGTTTGTTTAGGGTAGCAACTGCCATATTGGCTTGGTGTGACATCACTTCCTGCCTGAGTCTCTCCCTACTCGTTCATAGCTCTGGGCTCAGAATACAGCAGGGAGGGGAGGAGGGAGGGGAGAGAGGAGCAAACTGAGCATGCTCAAGGCCGTGCCCTGGAGGTTTATGATGAAAAAGGGAAGTCTGATACAGAAGCCCATGTGTACACAATAGAAGGAAAGAAATGTGTGTTTATTTTGACAGAGGACGGAGAGCAGCATTACTTTAAGGGTTTACTGGTATATTTATATACATCTTTCTGATAAAGCTTACTTCATTTTATTATTTCTTCCTCCTTTAAAGTATATTGAGTAATTAAATGGGTTTTACGCTATTTTGAGTGCATCTTATAGAACTACTGGTGGCTGAATAGTGGAGAAAGAAAAATATGTCAAGGCTTTCAGAATTCTAAATGTTTGTGAGCACCCAATGTCAAACCTTAGAAGGTGTCACTGTTTAAGAGCATTTGTAAAAGGTATATAAACCCAAATGGTAAAAAGAGCACTTCCCCTAATAATTGTGAATTCACATAAAGGTGAACCATAGAGCCTGGAATTACAACACTACAGTATATCAGCCAATTTGTTTTTGTGTTCTCTATCCTCAAGCTGTTTTAGCGCTGGTTCATCCTTAAAAATTGACTTTCTTTTTAAATAAGCCAGATTTTCTTCTTGTAGTGAGATCCCAGAGCATAATGGTACAACAGGGACAGTGACAGTAGGGACCCCCATCTGGCAATATTACTGAAAGTAACAACACACTTAGTGCAAGTGCTGTAATAAGAAGTGTCAATCACTGCACTTTGTCCCTAGTAGATAAACCAGGAAAGGGGAAGTTCCATCTGATAATGGAACCTGCAGTTTTAAAGTTCAGCTTAACCTCAGATCTATATTTATTTTTAAAGATAAAAAAAACCCTTATCTTATTCTTCCAACATGCACAAATATCATTGTTCCTGTAAGTCTTGCATGTTTCTCCTCTCTGGAAAATCCGATTGCTTCTTTTCTTTCCCTTAGGATAAGGGCACACCTGGCGATTCGGAACATTTTTATATCGTTTGCTCCGGCTGAGGCATTCAAGAGATTAAACATCACTATCAATATATTTAATTAGATGGTGCTCCTATATTTCAGTCAATGAAACATCTCTTTGGTTGAACTAATACTGTAATAGAGATCTACTGGGGCTCCCCATATTTAAAGACCAAAGAACTAATTGCCTGTGACTTGATACAAATGCTATACATTCTGATAGGTGCAGAACCTACAGCACTTGCCCCTGGCACAGCTCCTATACCGTTATTGTTTTGATAAAGGAGCCCTTGTGCATGAGGTTTGGGTTATGGGCATCCAGAATCTGGCTATGATTCACACTGCATGAACATTCACAGAAAACTGCCAATCTCTGCACCCTATACCAGGCAGTCGTAAATGCAAAATAGTGGGTGAATTATGGTTAAAAAACAGTTGAGTTTTGTAAGTTTGCTCAGTTTGGAAGTTTGGAAAGTAGCCTGCAGAGATATACTCATCTTTCTATTCAGGCCCTCTCCTATTCATATTCCAGTTCCTCATTCAAATCAATGCATGGTTGCTAGGGTAATTTGGACCCTAGCAACCAGATTGCTAAAATTGCAAACTGGAGAGCTGCTTTATAAAAAATTAAATAACTCAAAAACCTCAACTAATAAAAAATTAAACCCAATTGCAAATTGTCTCTCTCTACATCATACTAAAAGTTATTTTAAAGGTGAACAACCCCTTTAATTAGGATGTGTTCTTCAGGAGCTTGTGTACAAATTCAATTCAAGCTTTAGAAAATAGGGATGCACCATATCCACTATTTTGGATTCGGCCGAACCCCCGAATCCTTCACGAAAGATTCAGCTGAATACCGAATCCAAATCCTAATTTGCATATGCAAGGGGAAAAAATGTTTTACTTCTTTTTTTTGTGACAAAAAGTCACATAATTTCCCTCCCCCTCATTTGCATATGCAAATTAGGATTTGGATTCAGGGTAGGACTCCACGAGCGATTTTGTCGTGGTTCGACGCGCTGCGACAAAACGCATGTGAATTGTTGCATGCGACAAAAACAAGGTAAGAGATAGAACATCCGACAGTCGTGTCACGTCGGATCAACGCTGCGACACCGTGCGGCAATTCTCTTAACTTATTTTTGTCGCATGTGTTTTGTTGCAGCGCGTCAGATCACGACAAAATCGCTTGTGGAGTCCTACGCTTAGTTCGGCCGGGCAGAAGGATTCAGCCGACCGAGATTCAGTGCATCTATATTAGAAACGCTAATATATTTTATATAAATGAGCACATCTGTAGCGGTGGAACCTGACCAACAGGATCCTAAAGTGCTGCAGGGCTCATTTACATAGTATATAACAGATAAGAATAGTGTTTACTTCTCACACACAGATAGTATAATACAATTAGAATTACAGTTGCTAAGAAAAATGTTCAAATACCCCAAATAAATAATAAAGACGCTTCTCTGTAACTGCTGGCTTTTAGAAAAAAAAACTTCACAACCCTGAATACACAATAAAGTGACTCACAAAATAACACTGAGGGGCCAATTTACTTATGTTGGTATTTTTTTAATATCCTTGAATCGTATTTATAAAAATCGTGGATTTTATTAATTGCTTTAAACCACAAGAAAAGTGTAGTTTATTAACCGTTAGGGATGCACCGAATCCAGGATTCGGTTTGGGATTCAACCAGGATTTGGCCTTTTTCAGCAGGAAAAATCCTGCTGCCCAGCCGAACCGAATCCTAATTTGCATATGCAAATTAGGGACGGGGAGGGAAATCACTTGACTTTTTGTCACAAAACAAGGAAGTAAAAAATGTTTTCCCCTTCCCACCCCTAATTTATATATGCAAATTAGGATTTGGTTCAGTATTTGGCCGAATCTTTCAAGAAGGATTCGGGGGTTCGGCCGAATCCAAAATAGTGGATTTGGTGCACCCCTATTAACCGTAAAATTTGCAAAAAAACACTAATACAAAACATTGTCATGTAGCAGTCAATAGGATTTGTCCATTTTCAATGGTAAAATCTTTGTTTATTTGGTTTTTTTGATGATTGCAATCATATGAAAATTCTTACTAAAATGAGGATTTCAAGGTTTTTTTTGTAATGTTCCTGCTTTTTATATAACATTTGTGGTTTTAGTAGTAATGACTTTGTTTGTGGTTTCAAAAACCTCTAAAACCACACAAATTCTGATAAATGGGCCTCTTACATTTGGGATCAACATGCACCATCCAAAACTATGAATCCAACACCAATGCCATTCCTGTCCATAATCCTATAGAACCAAAAGCTATTGTCTGATAAGGTTAATTAAAGGGTAGGTGATTAAATATAAATACAGACCAACTCAAGGTTCTACTTTACTGGGCAGATTTATCAAAGGTCGATTTTTTACTGTAATAAATTCAAATATACTCACAACTCCAATGGGAAGAAAAAATGTGAATGTCTAATATTCAATCGAATAGCCCTAACCTGAAATTCCTTCCAAAAAATAAACTCGAATGTCAGGAAGGCAATTAACATATTCAAATGGTTCAACGGACCTCTGCCATGGACTTGTACATGAACTCGGCAGATTTTAAGTAGAGTATATTCAAATTAGAATGGTTTCCATGGTCAAGGTGTGATAAATCTCACATTTGAATTTACATTCGATATTAGGGGATTAAAATTTGAATGTGTGAATTTTGACACCAAAAAAAAAAAATCGAAAATTCTGATTTGGATTTACTGTTCGACCCATAATAAATCTGCCTCTACACGTTTCTTGGAACATGGTGCTCATACTCAAGAGATGGGGAAGAAGCCAATTTAGTTGCTGCTTGTGTGTACCACACTTTTTGTCCTGAGGCTTTGGCTGGAATTAAGAACTGGGGTATGTAAACTTTTGATCAGGGTCATTTGGGTAGTTTGTGTAGTGATTATGATTTAAAAAGAGTAAACACAGTTGTTTGACAATAAATTACTTCAGCCAACCACTAAACATGAGTGAAAGAAAAGTTTTTGTGTTATCATTCATATTCTCTGAAATATGAAATCATAAATTCTGCCAGGGTATGTAAATTTATGAGCACAACTCACATATGTACACACACATAGACCACTTGAAAAATCCATAAAGACATTGTGTTATAAAAATATATTATATATCGAAGAATGAAAGGAATAGTTCATTTGATCGAATTTGATTCAACGTTTTTTCCAAAAAAATATTTTGATTCGATAAATTTCGATATTCGAATTTTTGATTTTTTTTCAAATTCAAAATCGAATTTGGACTATTCCGTAGTCAGAGTACACAAAAAATAGCTTGAAATTCTAATTTTTTTCATTCGAAAATTCACCTCGACCTCTGATAAATCTGCCCCTAAATGTGATAAGCTAAAGTACACCTCTTTGGGTGAATTTAAATATTTTGCTAAAATTATTACTATATATATATATATATATATATATATATATATATATATATATATTGTTTTTTTTTCTTGCTGCCTGGCCTGACCCAGAATGCATCATGTTACATTCCACCTGTGTTCCACGCTTACATGTGTCTGTGTGAGTACAGCCACGTAAAAAGAATAATTATGTTTTATCCTGCGCTCCCCTGCAGTGGAACTCATTAAAACTGACAGCAGAGGAGCACAGGTAAAAACGTTCACCTGTACAAGTCCTAACAGGGCAGGGCACCTCCAGCCTCCTCAGATTGACTGCAACATCTGACTCCAATAAGTCACTGGCCTGGAGGTTCTCCCTTCAGCCTAGATTGTGAATGTTTAAACAATGAGTTCAATATTGACAGGAGTAAGTACAATAGTGATTAGTGTAAACACATTGTCTTTATCTAGTATAGGAACGATGGAAGAATCAGACCACATGTTTATGAGCTAGTCATGCAGAAAGTCCGATAATGGCACAGTATTCACAAACTTTTTCTTGTAATTGTGTAACTGCCCAGTCAACAAGGAGGTTGTTACGGTGATCAAAGTATTCCAACTCCTCAACCACTCAGGGTAGAACTACATGGACGTTTTTGGCGCAATCCGGCGTGCTGTGACAAGATGCCTGCGACAGAAATAAAGTAAGAGATAGAAATGACGGATGAAGTTGCTGTCTGCATCCGACAGTCATGTTGCGTCGTGTGTCTCTCTGTCTTTAAGCTTTGACACACGAAGTGTGTTCTGCTTGTACTTTCCAAAGCTTAAGGGCAGAGACACGCTCGGATTCGGCAATAAATCTCCTCTTCTTCGGGGTGACAAATCTCCCCGAACTGCCTCCCTCCGGCTAGAATCTAAATCGCCAGCATGATGGCAATCGGAGTGCTTCATTTTCCAAAGTTGCCTCACGAGGAAACTTTGGGCGACTTTGGAAAACAAAGCACTCCGCGTGCCATCCCACCTCCAATTTACATTCTAGCTGAGGAGGCAGTTCAGGGAGATTAGCGGCGCCAAAGAAGAGGCGATTTATAGACGGGAGACTAAATCTCCCTGAATCTGAGAGTGTGTCTCTGCCCTAAAGGTTCCCTATGATTTGCCTTTGAAGTGCTGCAACTACTGGTTCTGTGAGTGTTCCAATATCAAGCCTTGCACACTACATTTACTTACAGGTATAGGATCTGTTATCTGGAATGCTCAGGAGGACCTGGGTTTTTCGAATAAGATACCTTATATATTATTATAATTTGGATCACCATACCTTAATGTGGCCATAGACACACAGATTCTATCGTACGAATTGAGGATTCGTATGATTTTCGGATCGTGTGTGGCGTGTGCCGACATATTTCGTCCTGCGGAGATCAGCCGTTTGGTCGATCGGTCAGGTTTGATTTTGACCCGACCAATCCCGCCGGAGCCCACGGCACATTGTAATCGGATAGTTCGGCCATACGGCCGAACAATCAGATTACCCCCGATATAGTCATGTTTGTTAATGGCATATCGGGGAAAGATCCGCTCGTTTGGCGATGTGGCCAAACGAGCGGATCTTTGTATCTATGGCCACCTTAAGTCTGCTAAAAAAATTATTTAAACATTAAACCTAATAATATTGTTTTTCCACCAATATGGATTCATACTGCTTAGTTATCATCAAGCACAAGCTACTGTTTTATTATTACTGATAAAAATTCATAATTTTTTAAAAAAATGTTGATTATTTGGTTAAAATGGAGTCTATAGGGAATGGCCTTCATGTAATCGGGAGCTTTCATGTATAATGGGATTCTGGATAGGGAACCTGAGGAAAATTTAAAAAAAAAAAACACCCCAAAAGTGATACATGTTCAATAAATATGTTTCACACTTCATCAGTATTTTTTAATAGAGTTGTGCTATGACTTACCATGGAGTCATTTTGTTGGAGAAGGGAAATAGTTAACTGATACCCGACCCTTTAACCTAACAATTTCACCTGGTACAATTCACACAGACGAATGTAAGTGGCGAACGCAGGTGGGACGCGGCATGTTACATTTCACCTGCGTTCGGCGCATACATGCGTCTGTGTGAGTACAGCCCCCTTCACAATAATTGAGTGCGTCTATTCCTGCGCTCCTCTGCGGTTAAACAGAAGAAAGCGCAATGCAGGGGAGCATAGGAAAAACCGCCCGTGTGTAAGAGCCCTTAGTATAGGCCGTATTTAATTGTGCTGACTGGTCCCTTTTTACCCAAAAAAAGGAGCTGCTTTTCATCAGGAGAAACCAGTCAGCTCTAATTTTCTTCTCATTTATAACACAAACAAAAAGGTTGTCACGAATAAGTAAATATTGATTTCTCTAAACGCAGAATTACACCAATGACCTGTTTACCGTGAGCTTTATTATAAGATAAACAAAGGAAGTAAAATGATTTAATACCATTAAACAGGACCTAGAACGAAATATCGAATACATGTCCAGTGATGCAATCACATTTTAGGAGAGGCCTGTCTTCACTACACTGAGGATTATGGGTAATAGGAGAAGCATTATTATTGGAAAGGTAGAGGTGAATGGCTGGGAACATACAAAAAAGAACATTTGGTTACTGCAAAGACATAAGGCCCGAGACGCATCTCTCTCTGCAACAAATCTCTAGAATTAGTATTTAAGGAAAATAATATGTTTAATAATGATTTCATTAGCATTTGTGCAAGTATAATCCCTGCAGCAATCTCAGGACCTGAGCAAGTTTTACCCTACAGGGCCCTCTAGTGACAGACTGGAAATACTTCAGAGCTCTGATAACAGGAGCCCTGCTGGGATAAAAGAGACATTCTGCTTAAAATGTATCCAAATTAGAAACAGAATCTGACTGTGAAGGAGGCAGGATTTTAATATCTGCATCAACTTGATTAAGCGAGAAAGCTGCTAGACTGGGTCTTCCCTAATAATCATCATCATTATTTATTTACTTGGTGCCAGCAAGTTACTCAGCACTTTCCAATAATTGCAAACAAACAAACTAAAGTTACGCGAAGACAGGAATGGAGGCAATTTAGGCCTGGCTTCACTGATGGATTATGGGCAATATGGAAAAGGAGAAACTGGCCCAGCCCTAGAGCAACTCCCAGTACCTGTCTGGCAGGTGCAGAACATTGTAGTTTAACAGAATCTGACAGGTAAGAGTTCCCTTCTTCCACTCCAGTGATGACAATGGGTAATAATTACAAAGAAGGGAGTGGAACTGTAGTTCTGAGGAATCACAGGCTGTTCTTTAATTGGTCGGTAAGGAGCATGCCAAAATATTTGCTTCCTCCACACACTGAGGGGCAGATGTATCAAGGGTCGAATATCGAGGGTTAATTAACCCTCGATATTCGACTGCCGAATTAAAATCCTTCGACTTCGAATATCGAAGGATTTTGTGCAATTCCTTCAATCGATCAAAGGAATAATCAAACGATTCGAAGGATTTTAATCCATCGATCGAAGGAATATCCTTGAATCAGAAAAACCTTGGAAAGCCTATGGGGACCTTCCCCATAGGCTAACATTGGCCACGGTAGGTTTTAGGTGGCAAACTATGGGGTCGAAGAAATTTTTAAAGAAACAGTACTTCGATTATCGAATGGTCGAAAATTCAAACGATTTTTAGTTTGAAACGTTCGATTCGAAGGTCGAAGTAGCCAAAAAAAACATTTGAAAATCGAATTTTTTTTCCTCTATTGCTTCACTCGAGCTTAGTGAATGAGCCCCTATCTGTGCATCTTGTTTGAACATGAAACTGCTCATTTTGGCGTGATTTTGTCTTTGTTCCAGCTTTAATCTTGTGTTTGTCTTTGCCAGTCTCTGCTCATTCCAGCTGTCGTTTCAGAAACAACTAAAACAGGCCCTGCCCCTTAACTGGAATTCTAGAAACATCATATAACTCATTTACTTTTAGCAAGGCTTAAATGATGAGCCTAAAGGAGCTCAATTGTCCCCCTTAAAGTTAACCCGTAGCAATGGAAAATCTGCCCACAGTATTTACTATATAAGCACCTGAGGGCCTGTGCCTAGAGAGGCAGCTTAGAGGACAGGTGAACCTTGTAGTGATGAGTGAATGTGTCCCATTTTGCTGAAAAATCTGCAAAACTCCAAAAGAATTTGTGTACCCGAGAAAAATTTGAAAAATGCGTGACTCTTTTGTCCAAACGATTTAAGTCAATGGGCATCCAAATAATTTTGACGCACGATAATTGTGACAGGCGTCAATTTTTTGTGCCACAGCTAATTTTTCAACGGCGAATTTTCACAGCAGTTTCACAAAAACATTTGCAGTCGGCAAAGTGCGGAAATTTGCCTCGAATCCATGCCTGGTGAATAAATTTGTCCATCACTAGACCATGGGTGTTTAAATATATTAAGGAAAAAAATTGTAAAGCAGCCAGTACACTCCTGGATTTCACCCCAAGTAGAGGGTGGGGTTACTCTTCTTCATCAATGTGTTACAATATATATATATATATATACAAGCAAATCTGATTAATGCACAAGGGGAAGAGTGCGTAGGGCAGGGACAGATATAAATGTGGCACTTCCCATGGTTGGTGCTGTTTGAAAGGCGTATTTATCAAAGGATGAACTTTCACTTTCATCCATTGATAAATACTCTTTTCAATAGAAATGAATGGAGAGTGGTGGAATTTCACCGTAGCAGACTGTGGCGATGTCTAACCTATTAATACTGTATACCCCAATGACTGGTCCCTAAAAACCAAGCAGAAATGTGACTGGTGCTGTTTCATCACACACATTTAATGGTAAACTGAACGAAGACTTTTGAGTTAACTTTGTATTATTAATCTCTTATAGTTTTTCAGTTATTTGACTTTCTCTTTTGTCTGTCTCCACAGTCTCCTGCTTTGAAAATCATTACTCCCATTTGATAAATAGAAGGAGGGCCAAAAAGATCTGTACGCAGATGTTGTTCCAGCATTCAGTCAATATCCCCCTCTGCCCGTGCCACTGATAGAAGTCTTACATTTACTGAAAATATTTAGCAAACTCCCTGCTGGGTCACACACACGGCTGTTTCTACTTGATTATGCACACACTTACCTGCACAGGTACATAAGGCGGCTAAAGGAAAGTAATGGCCTGGCTCCCCTTAGATGGAAAAATAGGATTGTTCTGTCCTAAAACCACTTTAAAGTCACACTCCTTTACAAACGTGGCTAAGCAGAGCTTGTTATAATGCTGCCACACTCCCCTCTTCCACGTGAGCTCACTGATAGCACTGGTGCCTGTGAGTGCTTCATTGCCTTCATACCTCCCCCCTCTGTGGGTCACTGACCCCTAGGAGTGTGTGTTGTTGGCTGGGGCACAGGATGTGAACATAACACAAAAAGCTGACACAACAATCTAGCCCAGCTCAGAGTGTTTCAGTAGTGTCAGGCACCATGGGCAGAAAGTTATCTGCAACTTGTATATCCCATCACAACTCATTGTATATACCATCACATTCTTTTCCCCTGTCCCAGTATACAGCTGGCACACCCCAATGACTGTCTGCTCCTTATTGTGACTGCAATAAACACACATTTTTGGGGTACATTTACTAAGGATCAAGTTTGGTTTTTTTTTTGGTGAAAAATCCATTTTTGGGTTAAAAAAACCTCAAAATTTGATTTCAAGATTTATTATAACCTGACCTTGGAAATAGCTTGAATCAGAAAATACACCAGCTAAAATCTGTCAAGGTCCTGTAGGAGTCAATGGCAGAGGTCCCTTGAACCGTTTGAAGATGTTTATAGCCTGCTTGATGGTTGAGGTTTTTTCGGAGGGGTTTGCCCAAAAACTTGATGAATTTGAGCGATTCCAGTTTTCTGGTTGTTAACCCCGAACTCACTGGATTGCTTTTTCCTAAATAAGAAACCATTCAAGTTGTGAGTTCATTCAAGGTATAAAAAAAACCCTCCAAATTCGACTTTTGATAAATAGCCCCCCTAAATATATAAATAAAATCAACTGCACTGATTAATTCCTCTTTACACTCTCACATATTAGTATAAGTGAATATGTTCCTGTTTCTTACACAAGGTTTCAAGCATTTATATTTCCCCTCTCTATCCTTTCTATACATTCTTTTCATACATTACTTTTTCAGCAGCACCACTGCGTTTCTTTCGCTCCTCTGATCATTTTGATGCGGGTGACCTATAGACTTGATTTTTATGGCCCTTATAAATTGTTTGTTTTCTTTCTACATACTATTCTTTTTTTCTGCTTCTTTTAAATGGGTTGTTCACCTTCCAAACACTTTTTTCAGTTCAACGGTTTTCAGATTTTTCCCCAGAAATAAAAGTTCTTTTTCAATTACTTTCCATAATTAATTTTTCCCCGTTTTTTTTCAAAATCTGGAAAACAAGCGATCCGAGTGCCATCTTGCCGGCGATTTCGATTCTAGCTGGTGGGAAGGCTTTTCGGAGAGATTAGTCGCCCGAAGAAGAGGCGATTCGTCGCTGGGCAACTAAATCTCCCAGGATCTTAGTGTGTGCCCTACCCTTAGAAGGTGAGAAGTGACACTTTACACTTCAATATTAGAAAAACAGTCACACAGAAAATAGAAAGTCATTGGAAAAAGTCGTTTATTCTGGTGAACAATCTGAAACCAACTAGGTGTCTGAACATTAACAACCCCTTCAATTATCATTGCAAACTTGTGATCTTATGTTGCCAACATCCAACTGTAATGAATACATTTTCCATATTTGGGGAACAAATAGCACCAGTGTCTTTATTTGTATGTATTTTATTTTTTTTAAGTGTTTACGACAATGTATCCTATTGTTGGTCACTATGATGTCATCAATCTGTTCACGCCCCTTTCCAGTCATATAGGGTTTATCAGGCTACTTTTTTTTTTTGTGATTGTGCACTTTGAAAAATACCTTTCATGCTGCCCATCTCTAGCCGTCTCTTTGATCCGTTTTTATTTCTGCACTAGCAACATGATGGGAGTTAAAAGAGAAGCAGCATTAAAAGAGTTAAAAGTGCATAAGCAGAATAATAAAAAAAAATGAATATACCTAAATAACAATATTAGTACAGGTTATTGTATAAAGACATTGCCTAGTCATGACTAGAGGAGCAATGATTTGGAACGATCAGGAAACTAAATCAAAACCGTGATCTCCATTGGCCGAATGAGAAGAAAACATGGCAGAATGCATGCTAGGGTTTGCCAAGCAATTGCTTTTGAATAGGGATGCACCGAATCCAGGATTCGATTTGGGATTCGGCCTTTTTCAGCAGGATTTGGGCAAATCCTTCTGCCCGGCCAAACCAAATTGGAATCCTAATTTGCATATACAAATTAGGGGCAGGGAGAAAAATCGCGTGACTTATTGTCACAAAACAAGGAAATAATAGTTTTCCCCTTCCCACCCCTAATTTGCATATGCAGATTTAGATTTGGTTTGGTATTCGGCTGAATCCAAAATAGTTGGTGCATCCCTACTTTTGAACAAAAGCCATCAGAAGACAATGGAGAGTTTGGGATTTCATTTAGATTACATATTTTAGGAACATGCTGAATCCAATGTTGTAGGATTCCTGAATATCGGAGAAGTGGCAGAGCAGATCCTTCTGTGGCTCATTCAGTAGACGTGTCAGCTACAAGGTACTGAATTCTAGTCAGGCGGAATTTATACCCTCCCACCTGTTAACCATTTGGTCAGACTCCAGCACAAGTCCCTGTAGGATCCGGTTAGTGAGTTTTTTAACTTGATATGTTGCCTGGGTCCTGACCAGAGGAACTATAGGGAATTATAGGGAATATGTAAATGAAACACTTTACAGAAACAGAATTCTTAGTTATTTTTAAGTTTAATGAACTAGTAGGCATTCCCTATAGAAACCCATGACTATTCCCTTGAAACAGATGTTTCTTTCTCCTCCAGTGGAACAAAGGGAAGAGATTAGTTATAGAGAAATCCCAGTGGGAGAAGCTTGTTTAACCACCGCAGGGCTGAGTTCTTCTTCCAGATAAAATGAAGTCCCACAACTAAATATACTCGCACACACGATTGATGGAGATAAAAGGGAAAGCGCTGTGTACCTTCCGCAATGGATGTGGCTGTGGGGAATCATATGAAACAGCTGAAGGGCAGGAAGTCAGGTCACAAATGGAATGAAGAGAGTCTGGGAAAAGTCTCCCAAGCTCAGGGCACAAGAACTTGTTCACTGCCGGAAATGGCAATTCCAGAACACATTTGTCTGTATATTGGAAGCCGTGTCATTTTACCATGATCCATGTGCTGCTATAGACAGTCAAATCCGTTGTTTATTTCCTTTGGGAAGCAACTTGGAAGAGAACATTCCTGGCAAGGAGTAAACAGATTTGAGTGCATATTTATATATCTAGATATAAATTCTCCTATAGGCTGGTTTTGCTTCCAATACGAATTATTAATTATAGTTTATAATAAGATCTCAGTTTGGATCAAGTACTGATCAAGGTAATGGGAAATAAATTTGATTTAAATGGAGTCTATGGGAAATCTAGAACACCACCTACTGCATTGTGTATTATAAATTGTCACTCATTTTCATCATTTTGTGACGTACAATATTGAACAATAACCCACAGTGTGTCACAGAGGGAGTGTGTTGTTTTTGTATTACTGCACATCCACACCCCTGCTTTCACAGCCAATCATATTAATGGCATTGGATAGAGAGAGAAGACGTTAACCAATCAACAGTCAGAACCAGTTTATTTTTAATTTGTTAAGAGGTGTTTCACCTAAAATCGATTAACATTGCACTAGATAAATACCCCTCATTTTAAAAAGTTTGGCAACCCTGGATAGACTACAGATATAGAGGGACTCTTCCCTCTCAATTACTATGACTGAAATTACTGTTCGATAGATTCAGATCTTTTATAAAGGGATAAAATACAGAGATGTAAAAAATGCAAATTAAGCCACTTTTTAAGCTTTATTATTTTTCTTTTTTTACTGGCAATTTCTATTTTGAAGGTTTTGTTTCGTTTCTTGTTTTCCATGCTACAGTGCTGTAAAAGCAGATATCAGCGAGCTTTGACATTTATACATAATAACGTAAGATACTTATACATACGTTAACTGTATGATGGTCAGAATCACTGTGTGCATATAATATATGACTATGGAACCGATTTAAGGGGTGTTTCACTACGTTCAGTTTTAAGTCGGTTACACAATGACCTATTCCCAGTTTATTAGTTTATAGAGTTATTTGCCCTCCTCTTACCAGCTTTCAAATGGGGGTCACTGACCTCAGCAGCCAAAAAATATTGCTCTTTGAGGCTAGAATTTTATTATTGTTACCAGGGGTGTAACTACTAGTGATGTGCGGGCCGGCCCGATACCTGTGAATCGGGTGGGTTCGGGCCGACCTCGCACTCTACTTTCTGGGTCGCGGGTGCAGGTTGAGCTCTTCTGACTACTCTCTCTGCTCACGACCTTCCAAATGCCGACTTCCGGGTTGAGCTTTTATAGACTGGCGCCTCTCGCCCTGCCCCTTTTGTGACGTCATAGGCGGGGCGGTTCTATAAAAGGAGGAAATAAGACTCCGGCGGGCGCGGGTAGTGGGAGGGCAGCTGGCAGGCGGGTGGGGGAAAGTCTGATCCGCACATCACTAGTAATTACAGAGGAAGAAGACCCTATGGCTGTAGGGGGGGCCCAGGAGGTATAGGGACCCCATGAGGCCTCAAATGTTCAATATGTATTGGTAAAACAGGACAACTTCTAGATAACTTGGGGGCCCTAAAATGTATTTGCTGTGGGGCCCAGTAACATATACTATAGTTACACCCCTGATTATGTTTACTTTACTATCTTCCTATTCAGCCCCCTCCTATACTTCTTCCAGTCTCTCACTCAATCCACTGCCTGATTGCTAGGGAAATAAAGGCCCTAGCAACCAGATCACTGCTGAAATACAGACGTCAATAGCTGCTGAACAAAAAAGCGAAATAACTGGAAAAAAAAAAATGATAAAAACGAAGAGCAAATATCTCAGAATATCACTGTCTACATCATACTACAAGTTAATCTAAAGGTGAACCTACAAGGAAGTAAAACATGTTTTCCCTTCCCACCCCTTCGGATTCGGTTTGATATTCGGTCGAATCTAAAATAGTGGATTTGGTGCATCCCTACTTTTAAACACAAGCAACAGTATAATGTTTTATCGCACGGTGTCATTGGCCGTACTAGTACTTATAACTATACTCATATATACGCCTATATACTAATATATATATTAAAAAAGAAAATAATCACCTGCCTCCTGAATGGGTGGTGCCAGGGGTGGGGATCAGATTATACACAGAATTTTGGCATGAAAATGTACAATTCAGCATTTTTGTGGTTAAAAAACAAAAAACACGCAGACAAACTTGAATATTTTAAAATATGCTTTATTGATTTTTTTGTATTTGCCTCCATGCCTTTAGAACTGATCCACCAAGAGGTGGGCATAATTAAAACTAAAGTTACCAAACATTTTATACTACATATTATCGCTCTGTTATTTTTCATTTTTAATAGACCAACTTCTTTTTAAAATTATTTCCTAGCATGTAATGAAAAGTACTAAATAACCACAAGCTTTTGTTTTGTTTTTTTAAAAAAAAAAATAAAACACAGAGGGAAAAAAAAAATGCTTTATAAAACACTCGTCTGGACCCGAAAAAAAAAAAAAGTACTTAATGGCTTTTTCTTCGGTCCGACTGATCCCTTTAAAAAGCGCTAGTCATCTGTTTGCCAGTGATAAAATGCATCATGTTACACAAGGAAACAGATTGAGATTTGTAAGACTAAATACCCCTTCCATAGGGTGCACTAAATTGAAAAATACCATCTAAACATTAGCAAATGTCCATGTTACAATTTTCAGAGCTTGACATTCAGTGTTTTTTATCTGAGGATAAAGCAAAATATACGGCAGCATTGATGTACCATTTACACCGATTAGTAGAAAGGGAGAATCACAAAGCTGGTCACAGGCAACTCAACCAGTCTGAAAGAGCTTTAAATTACACAGTCACTTGCACATAGAGAGTATTTTGATTGAAAATAAAATGCCCCAACAAAGATCTATTTATGCAACTGCCAGTCTATTCTGCTTGGCCACAAATTGCCACATTGGAATGGAAATCACAGGACAAAAATAAATCGTGTTTCTTGTAAGAGGTAAATGAGATGGGGGTTTTTTTTCCAGGCCTCTTGAAAATGGAAAATGTCAGATTTGGGGAGATTAGTCGCCCGGCAACAAATCTCCTCTTCTTTGGGGCGACTAATCTCCCAAACTGCCTTTCCTTATGAAAGGGCTCCGAGTGCCACACTGCCAGCGATTTTTATTCTAGCCGCCAGGAAGGCAGTTTGGGGAGATTAGTCGCCCTGAATAAGGGGAGAATTGTCACCGGGCAACTAATCTCCCTGAATCTGAGTGTGTTGTCTCTGCCCTTATAGGGAGGGATTAGGAAGAAAAAGAAGCCCAAATCAAATGAAGTTGTAAAGTGTAGTGATCCTAGTCATTTTATAGTTCTAGCCCTTTTCTTCATGCCATGACCACCCTACTTGCTCTGCATTTTGGCTACTTTCCATCTGACCAAACTCAGTACCCGCATATGACAAACCTCAGTACCTCCATACTCAACTTACATAAGGACTTACATACATGGACAGAAGGTGCTTCTCCACATTTACCACCTTAATACTAGTTGCACCGTGGGTATTCTGCATATGCCTTATTATTTTTAGGATGTCGTTTTTATATCTAAATTACACTGTTCACACTGCAAATAATTCACTCTACAATATAAAATTTCATTCCTGAACCAACAAGTGTATTGTTATATTAGTATACTGGTGTGTAGGAGCCATCTCAGGTCATTTTGCCTGGTCATGTGATTTCAGAAAGAGCCAGCACTTTAGAGCCAGAAATTACTTAAACATGCTTATTCTTTGGTGTTACTGTTCCTTTAAAGTAGAAGGAAAGCTGTCTTGCACTTGGTGGTGCCAAATATTAGGCACCCCAAGTGATTGTATTGACTTGCCTAAAACCCCGGGCTGGTGCTCCTATCAGCAGAAAACTGAACCAGTCCAGGGTTATACCAGTGAGCACCACGGAGTGATTCTCTTCTGTCTTCTTCTTTCTTCAAATTTCCCGGGGATAACACATGCGCAGTTGAACGAAATAGCCAACTTTTTAGTTAAAGTTCCAATTTTCATTCTAATGCACATGCGCAACCTCGCAAAGAAACAAGACGGCGGAAGAAGATCTCTCAGTGGTGCTCACTGGTATAACCCTGGGCCGGTGCAGTTTTCTGCTGATAGGAGCACCAGCCCGGGGTTTCAGGTAAGTAAATACATACTATCAGCAGCACTCAGATATAGTGAAAATTCAATTTATTTGTGCAACAAGTGAAGCTTTCCTTCTCCTTTAAGGCAGCTACTGTCCACAACTTCCCCTTTAAACTGAGCAACGTTACGTTAATGAAATTGGGGTTACATTTTGCAAAATAAACTATTTCTCTAATTAAATGGGGGGGGATTCTTGGCTGCGGCCAATACCTAAAACTGTGCATTATTTATCATGTAGAAACAGGGCTTTATGCAAATCCACAAATCTCTATATACTTGTGTGCGTCTGCGTGGGCTGCTGCCTTATAAATACTGTGCTAGAAATTGTGTATTGGAAGACGTAACCAAGTGGATATTGAAATGCGGCGGAGTGGATTTGGTTGCGCTTGCACTGCCTTTGAGCCGGCCACTCCACAGAACAATATGATATAAACATACCCTTCATCCTTTAGGAAAAATAGAACTTCAACATTTAACTTTATAATTTAGATATAACAAGTTTGTGCATTTATGCAAATAAATTAAAAAATACAAACAAAAGAAAAAACTCTGTCTGGCAGGCATTAAAGGTTACTAAACCCTTCATCCGGAAAAGCGGTGACCTTTTCCGAATAAAGATTCTGTATATATATATATATAGATTTATATCTTTTTTTTTTTAAACTTTTTTTTTTTTTTTTTTTTAAACAAAGCACTGGCACACCCCTTAAACAGGATAATGTCACGCAAAACATATGAAATAACAGGATGCATCATCACACTATGGGCTCAGGAAAACCGCTTTCTGGACGAGAGACACTACAAGCACAAAGTGCACTTTTTATGTTATTTACAAATACACAGTAGTTTTTCAAGTTTTTAAACAAACAAAAAAAAAAAAATCCCCTGATCCCCAAAAGCAAAACCCTTCTTTAAAAAAAAAAAGAAAAAGAAAAAATGAAATCCAACACAACTGCATCAAATATACAGACAAACAAACAGATCTGAACATATTCCTCTCTCTTATGTACAACACAAACCTGCAAACTCCAGCTTCTCCACTTGAACTACAACTCCCAGAATGATATGAGAGCCGAGGGTTTTTCTTTTGGCTCCCAAGAGCGGTAGTTCAATAACAGCTGGAGAGCCGCAAGCTTTGACCCCTCATACAACAATTACAAAATAAAAGGCTCACATCTCGTGACTCCATCACATGTACATACAGGGTAAACAGGCACTTCACCAGTCTGCATCCTCCTCAATGTAATAGTCGGGTGTGGTACCATCAAAGAGGCCGGGATCTAAAGATTTCCTTTGCTTTCCCCTGGCAAAAACTCTGGATATGGATCCAAAGCCCATCTTCTCTTTCTTCTTCTTCCTTTTTTGGTCTTCAAGGTCTTCTAAAGACTGGAAAGAATGAGAGGAATGGAATTTCAGTAGCTGAAGTTGATATGTGCCTAAATATGGTTTTGGAGGGTCATTATCTGTATTTTCACTTATTATGATCTGTTACGCATTTCATACGTGTTGGCATGTTTTTCACAGCCGTCCCATGTTTTGCAGGCCTAAGCTGAATTCATAGGGAGTCAGAATGTAGAGAGATTCTGGTGCACAGTTAATATGGCTCTAATAAGTCATATATTCAGTCACAGCAGCATATGGATTTGCCTTCCTGAAAGTGTCGTTTTTATTTCTAAATTACACTGTTTATACTGCAAATAATTCACTCTGTTTAATTCCTGAACCAGCAAGTGTATTTTTTTAAATTTATAATATTGGTGGGTAGTAGGGTTGCCTGGAAAAAATACCGGCCTTCCTATATATTTATTTTTTTCCCTATTAATAACATTGGGATCAACCATCATTTTTACCGGCCAGGTGGCAACCCTAGTGGGTAGGCAGCCATCTCAGGCCATTTAGCCTGGTCATGTAATTTCAGAAAGAGCCAGCACTTTAGGATGGAACTGCTTTCTGGCAGGCTGTTTCTCCTAATCAATGTAACAATGTGTCGCAGTGGGACCTGGATTTTACTAGTGAGTGCTGTCCTTAAATCTACCAGGCAGCTGTTATCTTGTGTCAGGGAGCGGTTATCTGGTTACCTTCCCATTGTTCTGTTGTTTGGCTGCTGGGGGGTGGTGATATCACTCTAACTTGCAGTACAGCAGTAAAGAGTGACTGAAGTTTATTAGAGCACAAGTCACATGACTTGGGGCAGCTGGGAAACTGACTATATGTCTAGCCCCATGTCGGATTTCAAAATTAAATATAAAAAATCTGTTTGCTCTTTTGAGAAATGGATTCCAGTGCAGAATTCTGCTGGAGCAGCACTATAAACGGTTTCCCATGACAGTGTCCCTTTAAAGGGATACTGTCATGGGTAAAAAAAAAATTTCAAAACACATCAGTTAATAGTTCTACTCCAGTAGAATTCTGCACTGAAATCCATTTCTCAAAAGAGCAAACAGATTTTTTTATATTCAATTTTGAAATCTGACATGGGGCTAGACATTTTGTCAATTTCCCAGCTGCCCCTGGTCATGTGACTTGTGCCTGCACTTTAGAAGTGAAATGCTTTCTGACAGGCTGCTGTTTTTCCTTCTCAATGTAACTGAATGTGTCTCAGTGAGACATGGGTTTTTACTATTGAGTGCTGTTCTTAGATCTACCAGGCAGCTGTTATCTTGTGTTAGGGAGCTGCTATCTGGTTACCTTCCCATTGTTCTGTTGTTAGGCTGCTGGGGGGGAAGGGAGGGGGTGATATCACTCTAACTTGCAGTACAGCAGTAAAGAGTGATTGAAGTTTATCAGAGCACAAGTCACATGACTGGGGGCAGCTGGGAAATTGACAAAATGTCTAGCCCCATGTCAGATTTCAAAATTGAATATAAAAAAAATCAGTTTGCTATTGTGAGAAATGGATTTCAGTGCAGAATTCTACTGGAGCAGCACTATTAAAGGAAAACTATACCCCCCAAACAATGTAGGTCTCTATTAAAAGATACTGAGTAAAACCGCTCATGTGTAAAACCCTGCTTCATGTAAATGAACCATTATCATAATAATGTACTTTTTTAGTAGTATGTGCCATTGGGTAATCATAAATAGAAAATTGCCATTTTAAAAAATAAGGGCCGCCCCCTGAGATCGTAAGATTCACTGTGCACACATACAAACCACATGTAAGGTCACATGAGCCAATTAACAGACAGAGTTCTGCCTTTTGCTTCCTCACTTCTTCCTGTTACAGTTAGTGTTGTAGTATTTCTGGTCAGGTGATCTCTGAGGCAGCACAGATAGAGTCACGAAATGGTGGTTCAAGGCAAGAGATGTAAAAGGGCAATATTTATGTAAATATATATTCCAGTTTGGTAAGATTCTTTAATATGTCATTCAATTTGATATAAACTATCTGTTGCTTAAGTATTCATTTTGGGGGTATAGTTTTCCTTTAACTGACTCATTTTGAAATTTTTTTTTTCCCATGACAGTATCCCTTTAACTAGCTCCCTGCTCTGCTCTCCTCTCCATACAAGAATCCTCCCAGCTGACCTCTAACTGGCTTCTTATTACAATTAGCATTCACTTGTAATTTCCCATAAATACAACAGAATGTAATAGGGAAGACAAATGTGCTCTATTTTTAGCTCTAAATGCAGTTCAGGTAAAAGTGGAACATGCTTCCATGAGCTACAAGGAAACAGATCCCTAATGAAATGAGACCCCTGTAACATTTGCATTTATCAGGTTTGCCCTCAACATTGCCAGATACAGCCTTTTCATTATTTCCCCAGGACCATATTAATTTGATATTAGATTTGTCTTGGAAATCTCTAGGATAAAGACGTAACAGCATGGTACAAATCAAGTACACTGCCATGATCACGAACCCCAATAACCATTAGTGGAATCTTCTCTAAAAAAAGGGCAGTGTTAGAGTCTATAGGAATATGCAGGAACTCTCAGGTTTAGTTGGATCCTCTGCTGATTTACAGCTCTTAAAGTTTTCTAAAAGTTGGTCATACACAGGCCAATATAAGCGTTTCCAGACGTGTTTACGTAGGCCACCGTTATCATTCAATCCATGGCCCAGGGGCAAAATGATGAGATCAGACAGAATTGTGCATTCAAGGCCAAACTTGGGCAAAGCCTTGGCAAATGAATAGCTCTCTTCATGTGCATATCCAGCTTTTTTGGGTAATTACAGCTGCAAATGTAGCTACAGGTCCCAAGCAGGGGTAGCACATAACAGCTGTTTGAAAGCGAACATCTGATTGGTTGCTAGACATTGGCAAGCATTGTGCCTTTTATTACATTAACCTCCTAGACTCTTATTGGCTGGCTAGGGCAGAAATTAAGAAGTAAGCAAATGGTAAAGCTCAATTTCATCTCAGTTTGGGTATTGAAGGAGCCTTCCAACACTTCAGTTGGTTTCAGATAGTTCACCAAAAATAAAAGACTTTTTGCAATTACTTTCCATTTCCTTTATTGTGGCTGTTTTCCTAATATTGAAATTTTAAATTTTCCGGTTTTTCCGAATATTGAAATTTTCAATTTTCTGCAGTGATCTTACTGGCATGTTTGGAGTTAATTGTTTATTGTGCATTTTCTATGATCTTAATGGCAAGTCTGGCTAATATGCTTGTCACCGACCTGTCTAGGGTTAATATGTTCATTGTGCATTTCTCACTGGCATTTCTGGGGTTAATATGCTCATTTCTTAAAAAAACTAAAAATATAGAAGTAAAGTTCTGAAAAACGTGTTTCAGAATGATTTATTGGAAGTTTCTGCAAAAACCCTACTAGTCCCAACCATGTGTTCCATTTCCTGCTTCCTCCTTTCCCAGGCTGTGCAGTGGAGCCAGCAGCACACTGCATGTAGGATATGAGCCAATCAGAAGCTAGGCTAAACTGATAAGGAACTCAAGCCTGTCTTTGCTTGTGTGACAGCAGGGCTGTGATTGGCTGTCCCCCTCCTACTGTGCTTCTGCCATTAGGGCACGCCTATGGCACACACCCCTTATTTGAAATACGGACAGGGACAGTAGCGGATGGGAGCTCCAATAAAGGGGGTACATTTTAAGGATATTTATTTATTTGTAGCCCAAAGTAAATCCAGCACCATATATTATTCATTATTACCAACAATTATAGGGGTTTTTTCCCTTATCCTATATGTCTCCTTTAAACTTTAATTTTTGAATAACTGTAAAAAAAAATTAAAAAGATGGTAAACAACTGAAAAAAGTCTATTTCTGGTGAACAATCTGAAAAAATATGAACTGAAAAAGAAGTGTTTGGAAGGTAAAAAACCCCTTTATACAAAAATCTTCTCCTTCAGCGGGGCAGCACCCTACAGGAGGCCAGTCTGAACTTCAGCTGAGCTGACTAAATTGGGCAATCATGCCTACAAGACACTCTCAGCCAAACTAGGTGCATACTGGCTAATTTGGCCTAACAGCAGGAGACATGATCATGTAAGTGAATCATAACTTTAGGGTAGCTTTTGTAAAGGAGAAGGAAAGCTACCACAGCAGTTTATTGACAACAGATTAGCCACAATAGTGCAAGCTATAACACTATTTATTCTGTAGAATGCTTTACCATAAACCTTCTAGCTCCTCTCTTTTTGTTTAGGATAGCAGCAGTCATATTAGCTTGGTGTGACATCACTTCCTGCCTGCGTGCTCATAGCTCTGGGCTCAGATTACAGCAGGGAGGGGGGAAGGTAGGAGCAAACTGAGCATGCTCAAGCCCTAGCCCTAGAGGTTTATGCTGAAAACAGGAAGTCTGATACAGAAGCCCATGTGTACACAATAGAAGGAAAGAAATGCAGGGTTTCTTTTGACAGAGGACTTAGAGCAGCATTACTTTTAATGTTTACTGGTATATTTAGATGGACCTTTCTGATAGGCTTACTTAATTTTAGCCTTTCCTTCACCTTTAAAGGACTTGAGATTAACTTTGCTGTTTTGGATACACTAAGACCACTATAATAGCAGGATTTAATGCAATATTTGATGTATCTTCAAGGGACCTGCAAAACACTGGCACCATGTTTCAGACAATATAATGTCACATTTGTTGCGTGTCATTTCTGAGTGCCCTAACACACACATGCAATAACAACTTCCACACCATGACAGTACATATGGATTTGTTCCCATAGTCATGCTTTGTGTAGGAACTACTGCACATGGAATAATGATCACAATGGCAGTCTCTCAGCTGCATGCATCACTCTTGTGGACATGCAAGAGGCAAGCAGAGTACAAGTGGATAGAAAAGTAAAAGATTCAAAAACCTTTCTGGAAAAGATGGAAGAAGAAGCCAAGAAAATGCCTACACTACCGTCTTACATTGCAGAGGGAATGCGTTCGATGTCTCGGGGAGTTGATGTCACTTGGTGTTGAAGACCTGTCTCCTTCTGCTGCTGAAGCGTCAGATATTACTGAGGGTTGCCGGGAATGGCAAGGACTAACTCTGACAGCTTAAAAAAAAAAACAAAAAAAAGAAACAGTCATGAAAAGTGAGTCTCGACACAAACATTTGCACTCTAATAATTACAAAATGTAGCAAAGGTTTAAATAAAATCTCAGATTTGAACTGTCAGTATTTTTTTTTCTTGTTTCTACATGTAAATCTGCAAATACAGTGGTGGAGTGAAATAGGCCACAAGATGTTTGGAAAACGGCTGCTTGAATTTTAACTTGCAGAGCACTCTTACCAATGTGTGGAGCTTAAATGATAATGCCCCAAAGCGACTGACCGCATGTGTGACTAAATTATTTGCACAGCGGCTATGCAATTCAGCCTTTGACAATATTTAAATAGGTGTCCCAGTGCATCATCCGGGCCCTTGAATGAATCAGTTGCTGTATAATGCTAATACTAGTTCCCTAACAAGTTTATGAATAAATAGTGCTGTATATTACCAGTACTGAGCTGAAGGATTAATGGAATGGATATAAAAAGAGTGGCAGATTCGCAAAGACCTCACTCCAGTTTTGTAGGAGAAAGAAGAAACCCTTATAAAATAAAGGGGAAAAATCTTTATCTAAACAATCGTCTCGAGCCTTACGCGTTTCGTGTCCCTAAGACCCTTAATCAAGCCTATGATTAAGGGTTTAGGTGCACAGAAAGCGTAAGGCTCGAGACGATTGTTTAAATCAAGATTTTTCTACTTTTTAGCCAACAATTTTTGGTCTGATCTAGTTTTCCCTAAACCTTTCTTTCTTCTTGCATGGTTTGTCCGTTCCCCTGAGGGGAGGGCCTGGGGCAGCAGCACCTAGCCCACGATTTTACTTAAGCGAGTTTTTTACTACAAGTGGATGCTCTTATGCTTATATACAGACTTGGGATAAAATAAAGGGGCCCCTGGGCAGACAAACTGGCCTGATTGCTCTATCACATCACACTGAATATGTGCACAAGTATCATCTGACTAACCTGAATAAAATGGAGCAATCGGCCTAGAAGAATGGACCAAAATCACTCCTGAACAGTGTGTCTGTATGCACTTACCCCCACAAGACTTGCATCTGTAATTGCAAATGAATACATATGCACCCAAGAAATGTAGAAAACACTTACTCCTGAGGTACAAAAGAGAAAGCGGAACGCATGCATATTGTGCACAAGAACTTCTTTAGAAAACCAGTATTAGCAGTCACACGTCATGGAGTGTTAGTGCATGTGACACATTTAAAGAGGATTATGGGTAAGACAGAGGGTACCAATCTGAAACATACAAACCTTGCCGGTCTGTGGTATGCTGTGGATGTCCGTGGTACAGGGTTTGCTGACTTTGTCGAATTGCCGCAGTCAGCGGGAGGTCTGCATGCATTACCCACTCTTGATTTCCATTTAACACTGTTTCCCCAGGCATTGCTAGAGAGTGGCGCTTGGGCACATCCTTTGTAAGTGTCGCTAAGGACTGTTTTGCCTAAAAGAAGAAAAGAAAATATTCCAGAAAAACAAAAACGCCAACCCAACCTGAACTGGAGGTTACACTGTACACGCTCAGCAAAAGACATTTTGCCAAATAAAGTTTAATTGGCCAAGGCTATTAAACAAAATAAAAACCTAGACTTATTGGTGATTATATTTATGTGAAATGATTGATGATTAAAAAGGGAAGCTTGAAAGAAGCTACATTTGCCTTAAAAGAGCAACTAAACTTTAAAGGGGACCCATCACCCAAAAAAATTATTCAAAATCCTATTTTATCACATTAGTCAAGCAAAATGAACTTAACTTACACTATATAAATTATTTAAATCGTGTTTCCTTCAGTCTGGGAATTCATAATTATAACAAGCAGGCAGGAGCCATTTTGTGGACCCAGTTATTAATGCAAGCCTTGCATCAGTCTGCTTCAGTTATCAAAGTAATAACCAGTCTGTCCACCCAATAACATCCAACGCTTCTTTAACAGCCTCCAGCAGAGGTTTCCAAACTAAAGGGCTGGCCACCCTAGGGGCCCAAAACTGGGAGGTAGAAGGCTCAGAATAATTTTATGAACTATTGAGGGCTAACCTTGCTACTAAAACAGATTGGAACAGAACAGGACTTAATTATTGTTGCATTTCTGGCTCAGTTTGTATGCGCTGTATTCATTTTCAGATTTCCTCTCACACGCCATAAACATAAAAGGACTACTAGAATTAACTACTGATTGAAATTACCCTACTGTGTTGTGTGAAGTGTTATGGGCCATAGGTTGGGGGCTGGGACTAATTTGAGTGACGACTAGCGCTACATAAAGTACCAGCGACCTTATTAGAAGTGAAAGGGAGAAATGACCATAAGCCTACAGTACAATAAAGCTATTTACCTCCTATAATTGAAGCACAGTGAATTTCATTTGATTTTTTAACACTGATGAACAAAGAAACACTTTCATAAGAAGTGAGAGCAGATCTCTCCAAAGTGGTTTAAATGAAATACAATGATAAACACACAAAATGTGCATACGTATACACTCCCATCACGTCAGTATTCGATTTAGTAGTAGATTTAGTAGCAATTACAGCCTCCAGTCTATGTGGATAGGCATCCCCATTAAGGTGGCCATACACGCAGCAATATTATCATACAAATCAAATTTTCAACGTTATTCAGTGCGTGTTTGGTGAGAGACATGCTGATTGATATTGACAGAAGACTTGGATATGGGTCGGCTTGTCGATCGGGCTCGCTGGCAAATTTTAGCATTCTGTTGTTTTTACCTGTATATTGGTACATGTGTATTGAAATACAAAATCCTGGAAAGATCTTTTTCAAGAAAGATCGGAATTGTTACATCTATGGCCACCTTAACTCTTTGGGAAACGGCTCAAGCTCTTTCAGGTTGCATAGGGACAATGAGGAAACAGCCCTTTTCATATCCAGCCACAAATTCTCCATTGGATTGAGATCTGGCCATTCCAGGACATTAAGCAGCCAATAGCCTTTTAGTTTTGGCTTTGTGTTTGGGGGTCACCGTGTAGCAGGAAGACTAATCTTCGTTCAAGGCTCAGGTTTCTTTCAGGATTTCACTGTAGTTTGCTGCAATCATTCCACCCTCAGAAGCCGTCCAGCACTGGCTGCAGAGAAGCTTCCCAATGCATGATGCTGCCATCGCCCCATACTTCATGGTGGGGACAGTACGCCTATGATTATGTACAGAGTTTGGGTTATGTCTAGTCTGATGGACTCAAAGCTCCATTTTGGCAACTGTAGGAGAAACATCACATGACTTAAAGGCTTTTGTGGCACTCTCCTATAAAGCTACAACTGGTGAGGCACACAGGCAACATACATGGATATCTCCTATTTCAGTCACTGAGTCTCTTGGTCACTCACTTTTGGTTGAAAGCCTGTTCTTGGCAGATTTACAGCTGTGCCATAGCCTTTCCATTTCTTATTGACTGATTTAACTGTTCTCCAAGGGATATTCAGTGAAATTTTCTTTTATCCATTCCGACTTTTCAATCACTTGACAACTATGTGAAATCATTTTGCAAAGACCTGTTCTCACTTTGACATGAAAGAGTCTATTTCTGACAGTGTCCAACCCCCCCCAAATATAGTCCATGTAATGTTCTATCACAATAAATACATTTAATAGCACTGTACATTCAAAATCGTCAAAAGCCACTTAATGACAAGATGTTTTGTGACATAAAACAAATTAAAAATAATTATACAATTAAACCTTTAAAATTTTGGAAGCACAAGGTGTGTAAATGTAGAATTCAAGTTGTAGTGTAATACACAGACAACAAAATAAGAACATTTTCATAGCTATACACAGAAATATTTTTAAACAAAATACAATAAAAACACAAATACAATGTAACGCATGACATTTGTATCTAAATGGAGAGCTTTTTTTTTTTCTTCTAACAACGGTACAACACATACACATGCTGCCTATCAAGCTGAAAAAAAAGAGAGTATTTGTTTTTTAGATGGGGCCAGTGACCCCCATTTGAAAACTTGAAAGAGTTACAAGAAGATGACAAATAATTCAAAAACTATAAAAAATAAATAACGAAGATCAATTGAAAAGATGCTTAGAATTAGCCATTCTATAACATACTAAAAGTTAACGCAAATGTGAACCACCCCTTTAAAATGAAGATGGCCCGTCCATAATTTGGAGCTTGATATTGGCTTTCTGGATAAGAGATCCCATGCCTGAACAGTGATTATAAAGTAGTGGTGAATTTTAGCTTGTTTGAATGCCCCAATTTAGATAAAATCAGGTTGGATTAGTTATTACTGTAATCCCATTTTAAACATATAATCTTTACAAAGCCATGCTAAGTATATTGCAATATATATATATATATATATATATATATATATATATATATATATATATATATATATAGTGAATAAAGTACACCGTATTGTAAAATATAAGGATATTATAAGTCATCGAGGAGTTTCATAACCATTTTTTACAGGTCATAGAACTCTGAGGTTACTTCTAATATCCTCATATTTTACAAGGGATACTTTATTTATTATAATACACAAGTTTTAGCGAGTCATGTGACAAAAATGACATCACTACTCACCGTTTAGAAGGATATAATTTACAAGATATTCATGGCTCTTGTGTATTATACACACACACTTGCAAAAGTATTCACCCACCTTGGTTTTTACCTATTTTGTTACATTCCAACCTGTAATTTAAAGGTTTCTTAATCTTATTTTATGTGATGGATCTGCACAAAGTGGTGAAGTGAAATGAGAAAAATATATATAAAAAAAAATTAAAAACTGAAAATTGGCATGTGCATATGTATTCACCCCCTTTGCCATGAAGCCCCTAAATAATTCTGGTACAACCAATTACCTTCAAAAGTCACATAATTAGTGAAACAAAGTTCACCAGTGTGCAATTTAAGTGTCACATGATCTGTCAGTATAAACACACCTTTTCTGACATGGTACCACAACAAACCTGCCAAGAGAGGGCCGCCCACCAAAACTCACAGACCGGGCAAGGAGGGCATTAATCAGAGAGACAGCAAAGAGACCAAAGGTAACCCTGAAGGAGTTGCAGAGTTCCACAGCAGAGACTGGAGTATCTGTCCATAAGCCGCACATTCCATAGAGTTGGGCTTTATAGAAGAGTGGCCGGAAAAAAAGCCATTATTTAAAGTTAAAAATAAGAAGGTATGTTTTGAGTTTGCCAAAAGGCATGTGGGCGAATCCCCAAATGTATGGAGGAAGGTGCTCTGGTCAGATGAGACTAAAATTGAACTTTTCGGCCACCAAGGAAGATGCTATGTCTGGCGCAAACCCAACACATCATCACCCCAAAAACACAGTCGCCACAGTGAAACATGGTGGTGGCAGCATCATGCTGTGGGGAGGTTTTTCATCAGCAGGGACTGGGAAACTGGTCCGAGTCAAGGGAAAGATGGATGGTGCTGAATACAGGGTTATTCTTCAGCAAAACCTGTGATTTAAGACTGGGACGGAGGTTCACCTTCCAGCAGAAGCATACTGCTAAAGCACTCGAGTGGTTTAAGGGGAAACATTTAAATGTGTTGGAATGGCCTAGTCAAAGTCCAGACCTCAATCCAATTGAGAATCTGTGGTCAGACTTAAAGGTTGCTGTTCACAAGCGAAAACCATCCAACATGAAGGAGCTGGAGCCGTATTGCCTTGAGGAATGGGCAAAAATGCCAGTGGCAAGATGTGGCAAGCTCATAGAGACTTATGCAAAGCGACTTGCAGCTGTAATTGCTGCAAAAGGTGGCTCTACAAAGTACTGACTTTAGAGGGGGTGAACAGTTATGCACGCTGAAGATTTCTGTCATTTTGTCCTATCTGTTGTTTGCTTCACAATGAAAAAAAAAAAATCTTCAAAGTTGTAGGCATGTTCTGTAAATGAAATGGTGCAAACTCTCAAACAATCAATGTTAATTCCAATATGTGACCAAAACATGAAAAATGCCAAGGAGAGTGAAGACTTTTGCAAGGCACTGTATATAGTAACATAGTAACATAGTAAGTAAGGTTGAAAAAAGACACGTCCATCAAGTTCAACCTTTTTTTTTTTTTTTTTTTTTTAAACTACCTATCTGCCAGTTGATCCAGAGAAAGGCAAGAAACCCATCTGAAGCCTCTCCAATTTGCCTCAGAGGGGGAAAAATTCCTTCCTGACAAAATGGCAATCGGACTAGTCCCTGGATCAACTTGGACTATGAGCTATTTCCCATAACTCTGTATTCCCTCACTTGCTAAAAAGCTATCCAACCCCTTCTTAAAGCTATATATCTGTCTCTCTCTCTCTCTCTCTCTCTCTCTCTATATCTATCTATCTATAGCTATATCTCTATACATACATACATGCGTCTGCCTTTTCACAGTAGGTGTCACCATTATGAAGCCTGTAAGAGTCTTTTCCCTGCTGGAGGGGCTCACAGAGCTGTGCTTAGGTGCTTGGGAGCAGCAAGAGTTTAAGGCTAGGGCCACACTAGGCGATAGCGCCGCGATTTGACTCGCGGCGACTTTTCGCCGCGACTTTTAATCCGCAATCGCCTCGCTAGGCGATTTCGAGCGACAATAGAAAAAAGATCGCCGCGTGTGTTTTTACACTGGCGATTTTTCACGATTCCCCATAGACGCCAGCGCAAAAGTTTCCCCAGCGATTGCGGATTAAAACCCTGCACAATAAATCCATTACCAGAGGAACAGGAGAAATGGAGGAAAAAAGGAAGCCAAGACTAGAACTTCCAATAGCTGCAATGTAAAATACAGAAATGACAATAGCTGTAACTCCTGAGTCCATACCATAAAAGTGTGTGAATGTGTGTAAAGCATTTGGTTTTGAGGTAGAATTCAATGACTGGAACCGTGCACATTATCAGTAGGCAGTGCCATAAAAACACTTGTTACTGCTGCAGTTATCCTATTCCCATTCAACTGTATAAGAGGTGGCGAGAGGCATATTTGGACATTTTTCTAGACAAAGAAAGACAAAAGGCCTTATACACAGGCAGAGAAGCAGCCCAGTGTGGCACAAGCCTAAAACCCATGGGAGAGAATGAGCAGAAGAGAAATAAGGAGACTGTTGTTCTACATTGTCAGTATCTTACTGATCTAACCAGTAAACACAGTACTTCATTGCAAATGTTATTAATAGAGATAAAAGAAATAGGATTTGTATGTTCTTCCAGAAACTACAGCAAACTTGTGCACAAGGGATTCAAGCAGAGGCAAACTCTGACCCATCTTTGTTCTGAAGTCAGCATGAAGCTTTAAAAAAACATCTATCCGTAGGACGCTGGAAACTGGACATTTTTCTCCATAATTTCATCCTTTCTACAAACACGAACGATCGAAAATACTCCTGTACCATAGAGGTATTTGAGCAGGGGGTGGGGGAGTTCTACCTGTATTAGAACTGGACACATCAGGGAGGGTTAGCAATTCTTTATTGTAGAAGGAGAAATCCATTTATTTTCATTAAATTCAGCTTGCCTACAGCAAACCTGCGGTGGATCAGCTTTGTAAAGCTCACTGCAAAATGTTTGCTCATCTCTATTTATACATTTAGCTTAGCAATAGCAAAATACTTTGCTTATGTTAGACATCCAGTCAATCCAGCCTTGTATCAAGTACAAGGTACTGATTTATTATTACAGAGAAAAAAGAAATAATTTTTAAAAAATTGTATTTGGATAAATATAGCTTTCTGGATAATGGGAATCCGGATAACAGGTCCCATACCAGTACTTCATTATCTAGCCATTAAAAAGCCTTACTAGTACAACAGAATACCTTTCAATGTCATGATATTTGTTCTAATTTTGTTTCCAGATGTTTGGGTCTTACAAGACAGACAGGACTTATCCTCTGCACTATATTTAATAGCAGATTTCAGTCACCGAGTGTGCAAGACACATTTTCCGAACAGATTCTTTTAATTCTTGCTTAGACCCATAAGGTCATGTGAGAAACACATTTACAGGCAAAGTTCAAGCCAGGCATAATGTCAGTGGGCACTCTGCTTACTCTACAAACAAAAGGTTTAAAATGACAGGCTATAACTCACAGTCATTAATAATTGCCTTATTGAAAGCTTATTGCTTTGCTTAAAGGAAATTGAAGCCCCTCAAAATGAATATTGCTACAAATGCCATATTTTATATGCTGAAATCGTTATATGCTTAATCGTTCAGCATTTCTATAGTAGTAATGATTGAGTCCTTTTTTTTTAGTTTTAACAGGAGTTTCCCATCTTGGATGGACTTTGTGCGTAGGTCCCTGAGCTCAGTAAGTGAAAAAAATAGATGGGGAGCTACTGGGGCATCTTTGAAGGAACAGATCTTCCCTGCTAAAGGGCTGTTTGTGCCTTGGGCTGGTATAAAAGCCCAAATTATAATGTAACATTTCTGCCCTACTAAATTAAGCTTAATTCTCCTTTAACCCATGAAATGTAGTCACTTGCAGGACTGGACTGGCGATCTGTGGGTTCTGGCAAATGCCAGTGGGGCTGCTATAAGGTCCAATAGAAAGTCAGTATTTAGTGGGCTGATGGGGACTGTTTGGGCCTCTATGTGGGCTGATTGGGCCTCTGTGTACCTGAAATGCAGGGCCTATTTTAATTCAGTCCGGACCTGGTCACTTGCATATAACCACCAAGGCCTCCTAAATATATTAATGGCTTTCCATAAATATGCACTAAAAGAGAGTACCAAAGCAATCACATTATATAAATTGGTGTCATTAAAACGTTCTTCCTTAATGGATCTATCACAAAATATTGAAACCACATTCAAAGCATCAATGCCAGTAAATGGTTGCTGCGTGAAAATAAAATTATACACGGGTAGACCGGCTTTACCTGCAAGTCAAATTCCACCTAATTGAAAAAGTGATCCAGCTTGTCAAACTGGGATTATAGGTAATAATGACAAGGCCAAGATGAATCTAATTTTAAAAATTAAAGGTTTCATTGGAAACAGTCTGTGCATGAAACATTTTTTGCTCATCCAGTTTCCATGGGCCAATTAATAGGCAGGTAGTTGCTTGTTTATTGGCTTGAACGAGTGAAACATGCTGCAACTCCTCCTTTGGAACTGGACAATGTGAATAGTCCCCAATTCACAAAGATGTATAGCGAGGACTGACAAAATGGCACACTCTGCCCAATTTAAAACTGTAAGATCAGAAATGTAATTTAGTTAAGTTTTAACTGTTCCTTCTTTATTTAAGATGATTGGGGTTTTTTAGTAGATAAAATGCATTCTTCATAGTAATTCTCAGATTTCTTAGGATCTGGCACCTTTAAAATGTAAGCATTTTGATAGTGGCCCCCTTAGCTCATGCACAGCTTACATAAACCTGGCAACTATGCTGTTCAGCCACAGTTCCAAGGATATCTAGGACAGAAATAAGGGATTACCTTAAATCTCCTTATAATTGGACCTAAACCTGGGCTTCCATTAGTTATCTAGGAAAGCAAAGAGATATTTACCCTAAATACCAAATAGCCTTCAGGCTGGGCTGCCTAGTCACTGCTCTAGCTCCAGTGTTTGGGGACCAGAAGGCTACAGCTTTAAATAATATAATATCAAACATATACTTGTATCGTATAGGGAAAACCTTGAGAATGATCTCCAAGACTGCTGCCTCCATAGTACTATGGTCTGGTGCATGCATCAGTGACGTTCAAAGGCATGAAGGGCTCTATCTGGATCTCTGCTGACAAATGTGCATGAGAAAGAATTAAAATCATTTTCTGGGTATAGTTAAGATTAGTGATGGCTAAAGGAGAGTCCAGCCATGAGTTCTGAAGTGCATCTGGTCTGCCCTCAGACACCTTCAGTGTAGTCTTCAGTTTCAGGTCAGAAGATTACTGCATGCACATGTCAAAGCCAATGAATGAGATGCTGGAGCAAATGACTAGTGAGTCTAAGCTTATTGGTTCTTTTGCAAAAAGGGTAAAAAGCAGCAGTGAGAGGTCTTCATCCCGCTGAGATTTAAGTCCTCCAGGAATTTGGGGAATTCGCCAGCAACATTCAGCTGTTCTTCTCACACAACAAACAATGACCCCAAGGACATTTCTTTATTCCTGGCTGCATAGTATATTGTTATAAATGGCCAACATTAATCACAAAAATATTTTCTATGTTAGTTGGAGGGATTGTTCAGTCTAGTGATTTATGCAGACAAGAATTTGCTTGTCTGTATAGTATGGTAAAACTTTACATAGGATTTCATTAGCAGAGGGGGACACACAAATTAGGCTGTTTGGTTATAGTTATAATAATGTTCTGGAACAAAGAACTAAAAATTATTAAGAAATAGTCAAGGAAATGTGAATCACACAGTAGTACCCAGTGCTTGCAATGAAGGTAGGCAACAGACTTGACTGAGCCCCTCAGACATTACTGCGGTTTTATGGGCATTGGCTGTACTGCTGTATAATGATGACCACAGGCTGGTGCTGTACATTAGGGCAGGAGTCCCCAGCCTTTTTTGGACTGGGGGGTCTGGGATGGGGTCGGCGGAGTTGGGGGCTTTGTCGGCGCGGTTGGGGGCGGGGACAGAGTTGCGGCAAGTCTGGGAGCGCCGGGTCCAATATGGCACTCCTCGTTTTTGTGCGATGGGCTCGGCGGCCCAGTGCAGGAGTGTCCGCGGCCTGGCGGTTGGGGGCACAGCATTTATTGAGTAACTACTATAACTCAAGAAACACTGTTTGCAGCCTTGCCTGGCAACCATTAACAATGACTTGTCTGTCAGGTATGCTGAGGCCAATGGGGAATGCTGCTGGGCCCTTTAATGAACTCCTTATGTCAGTGGAGTAACTAAGAGGTGGGTAGGGAGTGCAGCTGCAACTCATGGTGCCATAGCCTGCTTAATGCATCACAAGGATGGTATTAAAGGGGAAGGAAACCTAGTCGGCACAAACCCCCCCCCCTCCCGTGTGTTGCCCACCCTCCCTCCTCCCCCCTGGCCTACCCGTCCCGCTGGGCAAATGCCCCTAACTTGTTACTTACCCTTCTGCGCAGGTCCAGTCCAGGGAGTTCACAGACGACATCTTCTTCCACGCGATCTTCTTCCTGCTTTGACCGGCGCATGCGCAGTAGGAGCATTTCGCCCGGTACGATCTGCTGCACATGCGGCAAAAGTACATCATGACTTTTGGCGCATGTGCAGTAGATCCGTACTGGCGAAATGCTCCTACTGCGCATGCGCCAAAACGCTGTTAAAAGCAGGAAGAAGATTGCGTGGAAGAAGATGTCGTCTGTGAACTCCTTGGACTGGACCTGCGCAGAAGGGTAAGCAACAAGTTAGGGGCATTTGCCCAGCGGGACGGGTAGGCCAGGGGGGAGGAGGGAGGGTGGGCAACACGCGGTGGGGGGGAGGGTTTTTGCGCCAACTAGGTTTCCTTCCCCTTTAAAGGTTAAGGCACACAGGCAGATTCAGGGAGATTAGTCACCCGGCGATAAATCTCCTCTTCTTTGGGGTGACTAATCCGAACTGCCTCCCCGCCAGCTAAAATGTAAATCGCCAGCGGGATGTCACTCCAAAGTTGCCCGAATTTGCCTCACAAGGAAACTTCGGGCGACTTAGAAAAACGAAAGATGACCCGTTGGCGATTTAAATTTAAGCCGGTGGGAAGACAGGGGAAGCAGTTCGGGGAGAGTAGTCGCCCCAAAGTAGAGGAGATTTGTCACCAGGCGACTAATAACCCTTAAAGCACTTTCACTTTTTTGTGTTACTGTTTCTTTAATCTGCCCTACACTATAACAAGCTCCAGATTATAGGGTCATATCAAACAAGTCAGTGCTCATTCGGACTTTGCTTAATAGATGTAAGAATGGGTTAAGGATAGGAAGGGTTAACCAAACATGAACTGACAAACTTCCCTAGCTTTATTTTGGGGGGCAGTGTAATGTTAGGCAATAGGAACAAGGAAAAGAGGAAGGACTAAGCAGCTCTGCATGGGAATCCACAGAACATATAAAATACATTATTCAGAACTTTTGCTGCTTTGTGTTCCAAATGAAGTGCCCCGATGATAAAACACTTGTATTGTAATGCTGGTATCCATTTACTGATTTAGCAAATACGTAATTCTGGGATATTTTAAGATGATTCACCCTTTTACACCCACTCTTACATGAATGCTTGTTTAACCGTCAAAGGTAATCGGCTGTATATATAAAACTGCGTTGCTGTTCACCTCTCACTCAATATCTTGCTGATACTTATGCAGAAAAGGATCAGCTACAACAGTACATGGCAGGACCCAGACAGCCGTTTTATCAGACAGAAGCGGAGCAGGGTTTGGGTGGAGATCTTGAAAGCTTGGTTCAAATATGGCCATGTAGTGAAAACACAATTACCAGTATTCAGCATTGGCAAACAAACTGACTGAATAGCATAGTGGAAACATAACTTTAAATGCATAATGTATCCTTGAACCTTTATGAATGGTAATGAGTAAAAAAAACTAGCAAGGAAGCCTAAACGGTTTATATAAATACTATTCTGTGGCAGCCAGTCTAATAAAGGAGAAAAGGCACAGAAGCTCTGTAGAATACAATGGAGTTAGTTTTCTGTGTATGAACTAAACCCATTGTATTCTACAGAGCTTATCTGCAATGTCCCTTGTGCCTTGTGCCTTTAGTCCTATTTCAAATTGAATGGCTGCCCCAGTGGCTGAACAAAAGCTTGTTTATATCAACTATAGAAGTAAACACCCCAGCTTTACCAGTGCAGGGCAATATTACATTTAATATAATTATTACTGTAAAAAAATGTTTGGATTATATTGTTCTTCACATGCTTTTTGGGCAGATAAAAAAAAAAATCTAGTTTGAAGGAATTGCATTTCAAAAGGCATTGAAATTATTGCTTTGACGTGGCAAAGAAAGTCAAAGACTGGGGATACAAGTTACTTTGGTTGCAACAAAAAAAAATAGTTGATAGAATAAATCTAAATTGGTCTTGATTTTCTGAATTACAGCCATGGCATACATTATCTGCAATTCGTGGGACTTGTAATTTTAATCCGGATAAAATAGTTTCTTTATGGTGAAAGCATTTATGTACTTTACGTGGTCATCTTCTTGTTCAGCTCCCTCTCCTGCAAGGCCCACTGATTCATTTTGCTTTCTTTCAGTTTTCTTTGACTCCCCTTCAAGACCAGTGTTGTCCAACGTTTATGTATCTTATATAGCATATTCAAGGGCCAGATTAAATTAAAATGATGATGTTTTACAGTGAAGTCTATTTTGCCTTTGAACAGACTAGAGGCCATAAAAGTCATTTGGAGGGCCACATCCAGCCCATGGCCCTCTAGATCAGTGATGGACTGGCCCACCGGAATACCAGGAAAACTTCTGGTGGGCCCAGGTGTTAGTGGGCCCTCTTGCTTCTAAACATTTGGCCTATTTTCATATTTCACTATGATAAAAAATCCATAATAATGGCAGAATATAGTTAGTAGATATAAAAGACTAGGAGAATAAAGAGGTTGAGTGAGAAAAGGAGGAATAATGGTTTGGAAAGTTGGCCCATGATCTAAGGTTTTCTGGTGGGCCCCTGGCATCCCAGACTGACACTGCTCCAGATGGACAGGCTTCTTAAAGACACCATTGGGACGTCCAACTAGAATCAAACATTTATTCACAGTGCCGATTCTCACATAAAGACACCCAAATGCTAACCTTGAGTCAAGTAACTGATCACCGAGGGTGGTGGGAGCACACATACGACTTCTAATTAAAGCTTTTATATAGCACTAAATGAGTGTATCCAGACGTTCTGCTGAACGACTATTCACATCATCCACTACTGGGAGGGGGGAGGGATGGAATTTTTAAAACGTGTAGCATCTCAGTAAGCAGAATCCCAATGTAATAAAATATCAATAGGAATTAAAAAAAAGTATAGGAAAGAATAGGTTATACTGTATGACTGAAGCTTCTTCATTGGAAACAGAGGATGTTTAGAGGCTGCCAATCATAATGACTGACTGCAAGCACTCACGGACATCTGCTGCGAATCATTTGCAGATTGTTATGCAGTTAGTGTGGCTCCAGCTGGGTAAAATCACCGACGCTTTATATGAAAGTACTGCAGCGCCCACCTCTCAACCTTATCAGGAGAGTGGGAGAGAAAAGGAAGCAGTGGGGAGGATAAATGAATGCAACAGACAGGAGGGAGACTAATTATTCTCCATGCTCAGATCAACATTATAGAACGAGTTCCTCGCCATCCACAGGAGAAAAATTACAGCTGTTGAAGAAGAACTTAGTGAAATTGCTTATTGACTGTGTGGGCAAGTGGTGGGAGAAAGGTAAATGACAAGTGGCAAAGTCATTACTGCTGCCCGCTCTAAATGGCTGATAATTCACTCACAGCTAGGGATCCCCACAACAGCCAATACAGGCTTATGTATCTGCTTATCAATAAGAATTCACACCAGCATGACCACCCGGGATTTTATGAATGAATATAGTCCCATCTGCACGGCTACCTCTTCATTCTTAGTACAACAAAGTTATTTAGTCATCTAGAATATAGCGGATCTTGGATTGCCGGAAGTCTGATCTGATATTAAAGAGAAAATACACCGTATAAAGCAATACTATTGTAATACTTGTTTTTCCTCACATCCTATTAATTATTAAAAGTTATTGGATGTATAGATGTGACTATGAACATCATGTGAGATAATTATATATGTCCGGTCACTAGGATGCTCAAACTGTTGGCACCAACAGGAGAGAGCAAAAAATCTTGGGAAAATGACACTGCTGCAAAGGCTACAGCCTGTTTCACTTTCTTTCATTGTAGTACGAAGACTTAAGCCCTATGACAAAAGAATGCAAGAGAGTGGTCTTCCTGCAATGTTTACAAAGTTAAGCTAATGTCTAGGGCAGGGGTCCCCAACCTTTTCCATCCGTGAGCAACATTCAGATGTAAAAAGAGTTGGGGAGCAACACAAGCATCACTAAATGTTCCTTGGTGGTGCCAAATAAGGGTTGTGATTGACTATTGGTAGCGCCTATGCGGACTGTCAGCCTACAGGAGGATCTGTTTGGCAGTACAACTGGTTTTTATGAAACCAAAACTTCAAGCCACCAAGCCTGGAATTCAAAAATAAGCATCTGCTTTGAGGCCACTGGGAGCAACATCCAAGGGGTTGGAGAGCAACATATTACTCACGAGCTACTGGTTGGGGATCAGGGGTGATCCTGGCCCCTCCACCGCCACGAGGGCAGCAGAGAGGGCCAGAACGCTAGCCGCAGAGAGCCTAACTGTGCTCTCAGCGCTAGAAGAGACAAATTTCTGGTTTGAAACTGGAAATTCTGCTCTTAAACTACTAGGAGTGGCATTTTTGCCGCCCCTGGTACCTAGTGGAGCGCTGCCGCCTGAGACGACAGCCTCAACTCGCCTCATTGGCAAAGCACCCGTTGGGGATAACTGGTCTAGGGAGAACTTTATTTTGTGGCATGGCTAGATAAAATGGTGAGAATTCATTCTGCTTGTTTCTGTATGAAGTGATATAGCTGGATATACAAGAGAAAGCGCTGAAGGGAAATTAATGCACTTACATAAGTAAGGAGTATGGCTACATAGGAAGGGGTTATGGCTTATTATTTTTTTTTTAAGTCAGAATAACAGATTTTTTAATATATGTATTTTATATTAGAAAATAAATAAGACTACCATACAAGGGCTGTCCAGGTAGCATCTTACCTATGGCTGGATGGAAGCAGAACATGAGGGGCAACACATGGTATTACAGGTATGGAATCAGTTATCCAGAATGCTTCGAACCTGGGGTTTTCCAGGTAACAGATCTTTCCGTTATTTGGATATTCATATCTTAAGTCTACTAGAAAATCATGTAAACATTAAATAAACACCATAGGTTGGTACAAGGTACTTTTTTATTATTATTATCATTTTTGAAAATGTTCATTATTTGGATAAAATGGAGTCAATGGGAAGTGGCCTTTCCGGATAACGGGATTTGGAGACCGGATCCTATACCTGTACTACCTCCATATTGTTCCAATCTGAAAATCAGTAAGGGAAAAGGAGCCACATGTGTCACAGAAGCTTAAAAATGGAGATTAAATGTAGCAGAATGCTTCTTAGACATGGGAGTAACTGTGCCTTGGTAAAAACTGTACTATCTGCACAAGCTCTAATGTCTTTTGCGTGGCAAAGTTTGGTTTTAGATTTCAAATCCAAAGTGAAAAAGAAATTGCTGCCTGCAGTTTGCAGTAAAGGTAGCGGAAGCCAGTATTTCTGTACATGCTGACCTTAAGACGTTACATAGAAGACTGAGGTGAACAAACTTAATGACAACATCGCAACACTTATCGCCATTTCTCAGGAGAGGAAAGAGATAGCAAGTGATTAGCCTAAATCATATCTAGGGTAGCCAAGCTGGGAACATACATTGGTGCCAACTTTACACTGATCCTTGGAACATGGAGGTTTAACATGTACAATGTAATGGACAATCATTCTGTGCTTTGTGCAAATTATTGTAAATTCTTAGGAGTTTTAAAGTGGTTGTTAACTTTTGGTATTATGTAGAGACAAATCCGAGACAATTTGCAATTGGTTTTAATTTCTTAGTATTTGTGGAGTTATTTAGCTTTTTATTGAGCAGCTCTCCAGTTTACAATTTCAGCAATCTGGCTACTAGGGTCCAAATTACCCTAGCAACCATACACTGATTCGAATAAAAGACTGGAATAGGAGAGGGACCGAATAGAAAGAGGAGTAATAAAAAGCAGCAATAACTGTATAGCATTACAGAGCATTTGTTTTTGATGGGGTCAGGGACCTCCATTTAAAACTGGGAGAGAGTCAGAAGAAAAAAGCAAATAATTCAAAAACTACAAAAAAAAAAAAAAATTAATAATGAAGACCAACTGAAATGTTGCCTAGAATGGACTGTTTTAGAACATACTAAAAGTTAACGTAAAGGTGAACCACCCTTTAATATTACAGATTAGAAGATAATATATATCATATAGCCTTGTAGCAAGAAGGCTTCTATATTTGTTGGCAGCAATGTATGTTCCCATCTTATTCCAAGTACCATGTACTTAGTGGTAATCTCCAGTGGGTTAAGAATCATGTGAATTTCCTCCAGAGATAAGTGAATGTTAGCATACGAGCAGTGTGTCCCCCATTATACATGTTAACAAAAAGAAAGGAAGCAATTATTAGGGAAAACAAGATGGTTTTCCCAAAGAGCGTCAGTCTTACCGCTATCCCTCTTGAAAAGTGCTCCTTCTCATAGAGGTGATCAAAAACACGATATTCCCTTCTCTGGACAAAGCACTTTGTTATCTGGAGAAACAGGTCACAACCATGACAATCGAACCAGAGTATCCAAGTTGGGTCATTGAGCAAGAATAGTTACATAGACAAGCTTACAAGAGCAGAAACATTCATGTGAGTCAACTTTAAAGCTTTCATTGATTATAGGGGCAGTCCGAAGGGTTCAAGAAAATGTTAAAAAAAAAAAGCACAAATGCAAGACACTTTAAGGTAAGAAAATCATGAGTAGAATTAAAAACTTTTAAAGGAGAAGGAAAGGCTAAAATGAAGTAAGCTTTATCAGAAAGGTCTATATAAATACACCAATAAACCCTTAAAGAAATGCTGCTGTGAGTCCTTTGTCAAAAGAAACACCACATTTCTTTCCTTCTATTGTGTACACATGGGCTTCTGTATCAGACTTCCTATTTCAGCTTGAACCTCCAGGGCTAGGGCTTGAGCATGCTCAGTTTGCTCCTGTCTCTCTCCCCTCCCTGCTGTAATCTGAGCCCAGAGCTATGAGTGAGCAGGGAGAGACTTGGGCAGGAAGTGATGTCACACCAAGTGATATATAATATGGCAGCTGCTATCCTAAACAAACGGAGAGCTTTTATAGCTGTTTATTCTGCAGAATGTTCATAGCATTCTGCAGAATAAATATAGTATTATATCTTGCACTATTGTGGCTAATCTATTGGCAATAAACTGCTTCGGTAGCTTTCCTTCTCCTTTAAGTAAGAAGCAATGAAACTAATAGCAGAAATAATCTAGCTCACATAATAAGGGTGAACTACCCAAAGTAAGAATAACCACAATGGTGTTACATAAATGGGCTCCTAAGGCCCAATACCTAATAAAGACCCCGCCCAGGCTTGGGCTGTGCAAGGCTTTTTATCACAGTGACAATTCACTGACAAAGGTTGTATAAGATCATCACCCCAAAGACTTTCGCATGCACAGTTTTGGGCAGTGATAAGGATAAATTCAACTTCTTTTGTGAAAAAAAAAAAAGACTCCTAGACTAATAGAAAGGGAGAAAGGGCAGACTAATGTGATTTTTACTACTCATTACAGATACAGATTTGCAGGATGATTATGATGATAATGGCAATATGATCATCTCTGCTTAGTTCACTGAAGAAACCAGGGCAGCCTGTAGTAAGCATGCACACAATAAAAAAAGGAATATATTCTATTTTCCCAGGGTAATTTACTGTGACAAACACTGTGACATGTCTGGAAGCTAAAGGGCCATTCTCCTAAGTTTTGAATAGGTCTAAACATATACTTAGCTGAAGGCTAAGAGCAAGGAATCATGCTGAGCAATCGAAAAACCTGATTTATTTATTTTTTTCAAATCTTTTCTAAACATTTTTCTCTTCTGTTTGACAGCCTAGCGTGTGTGGGTTAATTCTAATGGATGGAAAATATTTAAATGGATTTGAAAATGCTTAAAAAAAACAAAAAAAACAAGTAAACTTGAAATCCTGGGTTCCCAGCCAGCATCTGAGTTCAGAAGTTCAAAAATCTTTCCTTAAAGTGTGCCTGGTGCAGTTTTAACAGGGAAAGAAACATTTAAAAAAAAAAAAGTTTATTTATTAAACTTTAACATGAGTCATTAAAGGGACACTGTCATGGGAAAACATGTTGTTTTCAAAAAAAGATTTGGGGGTTCATCCGAATCCAAAATAGTGATTGCGGTGCATCCCTACACATTATTGCTAGTAAAGTTTTATGTTTAAAGGGATTCTGTCATGGGAAAACATGTTGTTTTCAAAACGCATCAGTTAATAGTGCTGCTCCACAGACTTCTGCACTGAAATCCAATTCTCAAAAGAGCAACCAGATTTTTTTTATATTTAATTTTAAAATCTGACATGGGGCTAGACATATTGTCAGTTTCCCAGCTGCCCCAGTCATGTGACTTGTGCCTGCACTTATAGGGTAGCACTACTTTGCCTGCACTTATAGGATAGAACTACTTTCTAGCAGACTGTTATTTCTCCTTCTTAGGGCTAGTCCACACGGGGAGATAGCGACGCGTTTGCGGCGACAAAGCGCCGCGACAGTCGCCGCGACCGGCGCAGGCGACAGTTTTGTATGGGCGCCTATGTAAAAACGCCTGTGCTAACCACACGAGGCGATGCGCTTTTCAACAGTTGCCTGAAAAAGCCTGGCGAGGCATTTTCAGGCGACTGTTGAAAAGCGAATCGCCTCGTGTGGTTAGCACAGGCGTTTTTACATAGGCGCCCATACAAAACTGTCGCCTGCGCCGGTCGCGGCGACCGCAAACGCGTCGCTATCTCCCCGTGTGGAATAGCCCTTAATGTAACTGAATCAGTCTCTGTGGGACTTGGCTTTTACTATTGAGTGTTGCTTTTAGATCTACCAGGGCTGTTATCTTGTGTTAGGGAGCTGCTATCTGGTTACCTTCCCATTGATCTTTTGTTTGGCTGCTGAGGGGGAAAGGGAGGGGGTGATATCAATCCAACTTGCAGTACAGCAGTAAAGAGTGACTGAAGTTTATCAGAGCACAAGTCTCATGACTGGGAGCAGCTGGGAAACTGACAATATGTCTCGCTCCACGTCAGATTTCAAAATTAAACATAAAAAAATATGTTTGCTCTTTTGAGAAATGGATTTCAGTGCAGGAGTCTGCTGGAGTAGCACTATTAACTGATGCATTTTGAAAAAAAACATGTTTACCCATGACAGAATCCCTTAAAACATAAAACTTTACTAGCAATAATGTGTATAGATGCACCGAAATCACTATTTTGGATTCGGATGAACCCCCGAATCTTTTGTGACTGATTGGCCCGAATACCGAACAAAATCCAAATCCTAATTTTTTAGTGCCTTGTTTTGTGCCAAAAAGTCACACTATTTCCCTCCCAAATCCTTCTGCCAGGCCGATTCGGTTTGGCCTGGCAGAAGGATTTGGCCGAATCCTGCTGAAAATGCCGAACCGTATCCTGGATTTGGTGCATCCCTAGTAATGTGTAACGGACCAGTGGAAGAATATTAATTGAGATTTAGAAGCCAACCTAAAGAATGGAAACATTCAGAATCATATACAGCCTAGAGCTCAAACAATTTCTTGTTAATTTTCAACTCTCAGCAGCCCCTGACATGAGGTCAAGTGCCATGTGGGAGATGCAGTTCAGCATTTTACCAGGCAGTAATTATTAAGCCTACTTTACCTGTAGCCATAGGTAGGTTTTACAGCTTGAGTATAATAACAAAAAAAAAGGCAGAGCATACAGGACATCTGTATTGTTAATCCTACTTTACATATACTAATTGATAAAAATGGTCATGTTAAAGATGTACAAGTTGTAAACACCTGAGTCAAATGAAATTCTTAGGGCTAGTGTACAGATTTACACTACTTGTAGCTGACTTACAGTTGTAGTTAACCTTTAAATTAACTTTTAGTATGATGTAGATATTTATATTATGAGGCAATTTGTTATTGGTCTTCGTTTTTTAATAGTTTTTCAGTTATTTAGCTTATTATTCAACAGTTATCTGGTTGCTAGGGTCTTAATTAACCTAGCAACTAGGCAATGGTTTCAATAGGAAACAGGAATATGCATAAGAGAGAGCCTGCATAGAAAGATAAGTAATAAACAGTAAAAATAATTGGGATGCACGGAACCCAGGATTCAGTTTGGGATTCGGCCGAATCCAAGTGCGTGGCTAAATCAAACACTTGGGAGTTTATCAAGGGTCGAAGTAAAAATTTGAATTTTTAAATTCGAATTTCAAGGTAATTTTAATGTACTTCGACTAGGGAATAGTCCAAATTCAAATCGAATTTGAAAAAAAAATTGGAATATCGAAATGTTTCATGTACTGTCCGACTTTTCGCCATCTAAAACCTGCTGAATTGCTGTTTTAGCCTATGGGGGACCTCCTAGAACCCATTAGGAGTCATCTAATGGACTTTGAAAAATCTAAGGTTTTTTTTAAATTTTAATTGAATGAGTGAATACAGCCTATTTACCCGAAGTTTAAAAAATGTGTTTTTAATATATTTTGGTGGGTCTTTTTCATTCGAATTTTGAGGTGATGGGGGTTTAAAAAAACTCCCATCACCTCTAAATTTGACCCTTAATCTGCCCCTTAAAATAATGCGATTTTTGTCACTCAAACATGGAAGTGTAATATTTTTATTTACCATGCACTGAGCACGGAGTCCTCTTTAACCCTTTCGGACGCTCATTTCATAGGCACATTAGGATTTGGATCTGGATGCGCCTGAATCTTTCATAAAGGATTCAGCCAATCCCAAAGTAGTGGATTCGGTACATCTCTAAACAATAACAATAAAATTGGGGCTAGGGGGCAGTGACCCCTATTTGAAAGTTGGAAAGAGTCAAAAGTCAAAATAAATTTTAAAAAATAATGAAAACCAAATGTAAAGTTGCTAGGAATGGAGCATCATAAAACATACTAAAAGGTAACCTAAAGGCGAACCACCCCTTTAAATAATAATTTCTGTGGATTTAGGGAAATACATTATTGCTCATGCATGGCAACCCAAGCCATTTCCTAAAAAAAAACAAAAATGCAATAAATAGCACTTCCCCCTTAAATTTGACTAGAAGAATGGATTTGTATGGAGACCTTCTCTAAAATTATAGCAAGTAATACATACATTGGTCAAACCAGATTCTTTATTTCGTCATTTTTTGCTTAGCTACTAAATATCTTTTCATAGCCCGATTTTGACAAATGCAGAATGTATCAGTTCAAATACAAAGAAAAAAATGCAGAGAAACTACTTTCTCCAAGTATATCATTGCAAGGCTCAACAATAACTTTATAGGATGGCCGGAATGGGTGCAAGAGCTGCTAAACATTTTTTTAAACCAACTAGAAATATATAAAAAGCATGTATGGGCTGTATAAAATGTGTCCAGTCAAGTAACCCATTGCGTTTTCCTGTGTCTTTCTGATTATGGTATGTAGCAGACTACTTTTAGCTGCAATACCTCATTGTAACCAGTAGGAGGTACACATGGTTCACCCAGCTTTTCTAAGTGACCAGAAGTCAGCCAGTTGTTACCACCTTCCACTAAAATTTATAAGGCAGCTAATTTAGACAAGCTCATCTGCAAAATAAACATCTGGAAACAGTATTACTGTCCCTTTAATAGGGAGGAAAAGGCATTTCCTACTTTTAAGGGGGGAAAAAAGTATCTGCCAGGGGGTGACCATGACTTTGTATGGGTAATAGTCCCCGCTAAAGTGATTGTGTGTATCCTGTTATTTGATATTGTGTGTGTGTGTGCCTTTGCAGAATCACTTCCAGAGCTAAATGTGCAAATCAATGTAGTTATTTGGTACAAGGCGGCATTATTCATTCCATCTTACCCTGCCAGATCCTGCTTTGGGGGTTGAAAGTGAATACATTTTTATTCCTTACCATTGCAAGCTCAGCTTCAAGCTCCTTAATTCGGTTGTCCTTTAAATCCAGCTGTGACCGCAAAGAACTTGCATGGTCCGTTGCTTCCTTGGCTTGGCGCCGAAGCTCCCACTTTTCTCTCTCTAAAACATCTTTCTCTTTTGCCAAAGCCTTGACTGCATCTTCACTCTCCTGGAAGAAGGGCAGGTGATTAGAGGAAGAGAAATGACTGCTAATCACAACACAACATGAATGGACAATGAGGATGCAAAAGGTCAGAGACAACATCCTAACAGGAGTGGGAAGGTTTTTCGAGGGGAAATAATTCCTCATTTACACAGTGACTGACAGGAATAGGTCACAGATAAACCAATTGCTATTCCTTCAGGCCTAGATCATTCAGTATAACCAGACTGCGATTCTTGCAGAGACTTCTCTGTACATCACCCAACCAAAGTTTCATAGTTTCCTAAATGAGTCGAGAAAAGAGAAAGGCAACAGCACTGCTACAAGTCTTATATACAGATCCATATACAAATATTATATTAGGAAGTGGAGGGCAGATAAAGGGGGTTTTTCACCTTTCAAACTCTTTTTTCACCAGTAATAAAGACTTTTTTCAATTACTTTCCTTTTTTATGGTTTTTACAAAATCTAAGTTTAAAGTTTAATGTCCCTATCTCTGGTGTTTCAATCTGTGTTTCAATAGGACAAATGCAGAAATATTGCCATATGTAACCCAACTGGATGGCTATGTACAGGATACCATGGGGCAGAGTCATTAACGGGCAAAAATTCGCCAGCGACGGCTTCTCACACATCGCTACACGCCAGACTAAAACTCGCTCAGGCAATGCTAATTTACTAAAATGCGATGTTGCGTTCAGGGCGCGGAATGCTGGCGAATTTTCGCTAGCATTACTTTGGCAATCAAAGTGAAGATGCGCTAGCGTTCAATTATGCCTAGCGCAATTTCATTAGAGGTCTTCGCTCAGGCTAATTTGCAAACAGTGAGAAACTGTAATGGACGTATATGTTGCAGCAAATACATTACACAAGTCCAGGGAATCTTAATAAATAAAATAAAGTTGTTATAATGCCCTACACATGAGCCCACTGTATAGTTTATGTTCCATATGTTAGAAAACTTATGGGGGAACCCAGTTACCCAAAAAAATTTGTTAAGGACTTTTGCAGGCTATCACTCTGAAAAAAAGGAAAAGACGCCAGCTGTTTTTGGGACTTAGAAATTTTTTCCAGTAATAATTTAGAAAGATCTATGCACTCCAAAGCACTTCGACTGGTCTGAGCTGGCGAAGGCAAGTCTGTCAAAAGAGGTAACGTTCAGTAAAATCCGCATCTTAGTGAATTTGTGTAAATAACGTCCATTCGCCAGAGCGAAAATTCACCTGACGATACACAGAGTGTGAATGAGCGATATCGGCTGTCTCTTTCGCTAGCTAGCAAAGTTACGCCCTGTGCCCTTTAGTAAATCGGCAAGGGCGGCAAAGTGCCTAAAACCGGTAACGCTGGCGAATTGTCGCCAGCATTAGTCAATTTGCCCTTTAGTAAATCTGCACCATTGACTTACTATTTAAGTGGCTCGTAGTCAACCTCTTAAATATCAACTGTCGAGATCATGTAGGAGTCAATGGCAGAGGTCCCTTAAACCATTTGAAGATGTTAATAGTCTGCTTGATGTTCGAGGTTTTTTTTTTTTCCGGAGGATTTTGCCTGAAAGCTTCAAGAATTCGAGAGATTTCAGTTTTTTACCCTCAGAAAACTCGATTCATTCGAGTTTTCGGGTTTCGCAAGAATCAAGGTTTTTTTTCATTCGGGTTTTTTCTTAAATAAGAAACCATTCGAGTTGTGAATTCATTTGAGGTATAAAATAAAAACTGTAAACATTCGACCTTTGATAACACCCTCAATGTATTTCAATGGCGGAAGAAAAGAAAACGCCATCAGACGAAGGCACAGCATGCAGCGTTCCCATCAGTCGTGTTGGATGGAAAATTTTCCATGTAGTCTACCCATTTTCAGTCCCGTTATATTTTGACCCAATAACGACTACATCCAGCTTGTAGGATGTGTTTTTTCCATCCGACACCATCCTACTAAATCTCCCGAGGCGTTTAGCCCTAAGAGTAAGGATTTTACATTGAGATTTCTATATGCTCCTAAACAGATGAAGGGTGTCCTCAGTCTTCATAGATGCAGTTGCATGTCTGTCGCAATACAGAATATATATATATATAAATAAAAACACAGCCCAGCTGACCCTCTGCACTCAACCTCACCAGCAGTTATTATACAGAATGGCTCTCCTTGCCCTAGGAGTGAGTACGACTCTGAGGCTTCCTAGAGGGAGGCAAGCTTGATCCTACAACTTGCTCAAACAATCAAAACTGCTGTTATAGGATCACTTTCCAAGTCAAAAAAAACATTTGTTATGTATAACTAAAATCTCTATGAATAAAGTTATTTATGCCTGCCAACATTTAAAAATAGAAAGTGGGACAAAAAGATCTGCCACACACATTTCATGGCCACACCCCCTAAACATTTCTGGGAGTTTTAGGGTGAAGTTTTATGTGTTATTACAGTTTTGCTAATGAAGATGAGTTGCCCTTTAAGCTGCAAGTCACAGTTTCCCCAAGAGACCTGCTTATCTTAAAGTGCTACAGTTGTATCTTCTCTTATTAAATTGGTACAAATGTATCTAAGTGCAGCTGCCATGTATCCTGGGCACTCTGCCAAAAGCCTCTTAATTACATTTCAGAAATGTTGATTTCCTGCACTGAACAGCCAGAAAAAGATACAAAGAGAAACTCAGGACATTACAGTAAGAAACAGGGACTACAGGGTAAGCTGCCAAAAAAAATTGGGAGGAATGGCATACAACAAATGACATGAAGACACAAAACATAAAAAAAAAAAACTACTGTCCCTATAAAATACAAATATGGTTTATTATTTGATGGTCATAAGTACTGGGCTAAAGAGAAGCAACCAGTGGCAAGTCACAAGTACCAGCAATCAACCATATGGGAAATATGAATCTTAGGGTCTAGTATTAGCAAGTTACATACAAAACAGAAATCTCAACAGTAAGGGGTAGACTTATTGAGAGTCGAATTGAACATTTTTTTTATGGTCAAAACTGTCAAATTTGACTAGGGAATTGTCCAAATTCGATTTAAAATAAATAAAAAATTTGAATTTGATTTTCAAGATTTATCATACTCTGGCCCTTTAAGAATTGGAATGCGACTATTGGCCACCTAAAACCTGCTGGGAGAGGTCCAGTGACCAATTTAGAGATGTTTGTAACCTGACATTTGAGGTTTTTTTGGAGAAAAAACTCGAATAGAGTTTGGTCAAATTCGAATAGAGTCTTCGGGTCTGTAGAATTTGTCCGATTTTCAGAAATTCTTTTTTTTTTTTTTTTTTTTTTTTATGAATAACCCCCCAGTCGAGTATATTCAAATTTAATTAAAAACACATGAATTCGAAATTCGAAAAAATAAATGTGCCTCTTTAATAAGAGTTTACATGAACACTCAGCTCTGGTGGCTACAGAAGTCCCAGATAAACACACACAACCTCGACTACTTTGCCATTAGCCACAAGAGCCACCAGAGCAGCTGGACAAGGGAGACATTTCGAAAACTAAGCAGAGAAAGAAAAATTTTCAGTTTCCATTTGTTGTTTTCTAAATTATCCATAATGCTTTACATGCAATGTGTTACTAAACATTACTAAGTGGTGTAGAAACATATGTTTAGCTGTAATACGAATATAATTATGGTTAAACCCATATGGTGAAAATTAGGCTGCTAAAATAGGCACGAGGAACATCTCAGAACAAATGTGTTGTATCAGTTAGTGAACGGCACTCAGAGCCGCCTTATTGCTATGATTTATCAGAGAGTAATGCAGGTACAATATGGATTAAGCCAGCAGGCAGGACACATAGATTTCACACTCCCTGACTGCAGTCATCTATATACTCTGTCTGGCTCTAACACTACTCTGCTCACCTCTGTTTTTGGATTATGTATAATCCAAAAACAGAGGTTACCCTGACAAGGTCCTACATGATGCCTTGATAATTGCTAGGAGACAGTGTGATAAGTTGTATACTTCTCCGCCTAAGGAGCCTAGACTTACCTTTAGCACCAAATACACTGGGGGCACCAGTAAACTAAGCGAAAATTTAAAAGATAATTGTAAAATCATTGAGACTGATCCTGATCTAAAGCGGGTTATTCATGCACTTCCAATGGTGTGCTATAGACGGGGTACAAATTTGCATGACCTTCTTGTTAAAAGAGATCCAACTAATTGCTATTTAAAGAAATCCCAAGGATGGCCGAGGGAGAAAAACCGGGATGCTTTCATTGTCCTAACTGCAAGTCGTGCAGATAGACGACACCCGGTGATTCTTTATTTCACCCACATACAGGCAAATGTTTTCCGATAAGGCAACATATTACCTGTACTACCTCCTATGTGTTATAATATAGTAACTTGCCCGTGTGGTCTATCCTATGTCGGTAAAACAGACCAGACGGTGGATGGATGGATGGCCATTGGTCCGCAATTAGTACCGCTTTTAGAGATGGGGATACTAACAAACCTGTAGCTAAACACTACCTAGAGAAGGGACACAGGCTGCCTACCTTCCGATATATTGCGATTGACACATCCCCCCCCCCCCCCTAGATGTGGGTTAGACAGGTCCAAAATGCTTCTACAGAGAGAGGCATTCTGGATCAAGAAACGGAACACGTTAGCACCCCATGGTCTAAAAATGAATACTGTTCCCTTCTATGCTTTCAGAATCAATGCTAAAAGTTGCTAGTGCTTCATATTAATGATACATATAGTTACTTTCTTTTGCAACAATGTAACAATATATGTCCCGTGGAATTGTTTTTATGCAATGTTTCCTGCTTGTATCACACTAGTGATAATTCTATTCAATACAATTCAATTACATTGGTGCAGGGTTTACCTTCCTGTCACATGGTTGGTGGGATTGTGCACGATTGGGTGAGTGTCATGCCTTTTATCTATTTATACCTGATGTTTTTACTGAGAACTAGGTCTTGATAAAGGTCTTAGGTGGAGACTGAAATGTTGGCCTGTCCTTTTTAAATGGATTAATAAAATGTATATTTTTTTTAAACTTGTTTCAAAAACAACCGGTGTACTCCTACTTATATATATATATATATATATATATATATATATATATATATATATATACACACATATACATATATACACACACACATATACACACACATATACATATACACACACACACATATACACACATATACACACACAGTATACGGTACAAGAAGCAAAAAAGACACTGCACTCACAGGTCTTTTGCGGGTTTCTTTTTTGCTTCTTATCTAATAGACCTATATTACCGGCACCCTGGTAGTTGCGTTTTTTTTTTTGGGGCTCTGAGTGCACCAGTCCAGACTATGGGGGAAATTCACTAAAGGGCAAAGTGACTAACTCTAGCGAAAATTCGCCAGCGTGACGTCATTTTAGGACTTTGCCGATTTACTAATGGTCGTTGGCTAGCGAAGGAGATAGACTCTAGTGGTACTTCGCACTCTAACACCAGGCTAATTTACCACTGATATTCTATTACATTCTATTACCTTCGTGAGATGACTATTATAATAGATGCGACAAATCCCATCAGAACTAGTACAGGAGAAACCAAACAACAAAAGGACTGCACCAGAATCAGAAGGGGGTCGCAGCTTATCAAAGCACAACACTAGAAGGTGCTCTAATGCAGACCGGGTTTCCCTCTGTGAATTCCAGCCCAAAAGGGTCAATGCATCTTTTTGTGGAGTGACAGAAATGAAAATGGGGCTTGGGGTGATGAAGGGCACCTGTAGAGCAGATCTACAAACTATTGTGCTGGAATAAGAGGAAATGCAATTAGTTGTCTTAAAAGGAGAACGAAACCCTAATAATGAATATGGCTAAAAATGCCATATTTTATATACTGAACTTATTGCACCAGCCTAAAGTTTTAGCTTGTCAACAGCAGCAATAATTCAGGACTTCAAACTTGTCACAGGGGGTCACCATCTGGGAAAGGGTCTATGACACTCACATGCTCAGTGGGCTCTGAGCAGCTGTTGAGAAGCTAAGCTTAGGGGTTGTTGCAAATTATCCAGCAGAAAATTGTAGTTTGTCTGTAATATAAGATGATTCTACAGGGCTGATTATTAAATTCTGATGCTAGTTGCACTGCCATGTAGTAATTATCTGTATTAATTACTAATCAGCCTTATATTGTGACATTTATATTCTATATATTCAGTATATTGTGCTCATCCCAGCAGCAAAGAGCATGTGCATTGAATCAGCAGAAAAGAAGACGGGGAGCTACTGGGGCATCTTTGGAGACAGATCTTCACTGCTAAAAGGCTGTGGTTGCCTTGGGCTGGTACAGAAGCACAAAACATAATGTACAACATTTCTGCCCTACTTCTTTAGTTAAGCTTTAGTTCTCCTTTAACAGGTCAAATTCAAATTACACCCATACCAAAATACAAGCCAGGTAGTTAGTGATTATTTTTCATTTAGTTCTGCACCTTCATAATTAAACAAATGAAAATAATGAAGCAAGTGAATTGCTAAGTGCCTGTCTAATCCACAAAACATCTGTTGTTGTCATGTACACCTTGGTCAGGCACTGTTTAGCAACAGAGAAAACAAATTAGAAAAGCCTATTTGTTAAGACCAGATACAAAAAGATAATAAGGCCCCAATGGGTGGAAGAACACTCTGGAAGCATTGTACAAATGCTTAACTTAGGAATCTCTCATCATACATGGAGCAAGGAAACCGCTTATTCTAAAACAAACGTCTAGGATACCAGCAGACCCTACCTGGAACCTAATTCCATCAAGTTAGCAGATATGTAGAACCATTTAGAATTTTCCTGTATCATGATATTGGTGGAACTCTGTACATGCTCAAGAAAATGTCCACCCATTCACTGCATACCAGTACATTTTCTATTTCTTTGATTGCTTAAATCCTTAACTGGAGTTAATCAATACACAGAGTAATATATCTAGGGGAACAGCCCCTTAAAAGACAATCAATTTAGAAACAACTCAGACAGGGAGTTATGGCCTTGTTTGACCCAATTAAAAAGGATATAGTTCCCGATCTGGGGGTAGTGGAAGACCTTTCAGCTCTGGGGGAAGGAGGGAGGGTGAGGGAGAGAGAGAGTTAAATTAGTTAAGAAAAAAGTAATTGGGGCTTTAAAGAGATACGGACACCAGAATATAAGATTTTTCATATCTATCATAACATTGTTTTTATATGATATTTATAATCTTGTCATAAAATTATTTATGATGCTTTTACATTACCTTTCTTACCCATCTTCTACAAGGGAGCTGCCATATTTATGCAGCAGGAGTCCGTTAGCATTAGAAACAGGGCTGTATTTATATTAAGGCACTCAAAGGCCTGTGCCTAGGGCGGCAGGTTTTGGGGGCGGCCCTTGGGTGCCTATTAATGAATTTTTAAATTCAAAAAGATAAGATTCGTCCAGCCTCTTCCACGGATTTCCTTAGGGGGCCGTCTGGCTGGCACAAGTGACGTCACTTCCGCTACGTCCGTGTGAAATCACGCACACAACGCACTGACATCACAAGTGCCACGTAGGGGGCAGCATTGGACCTAAATACAGTCCTGATCAGAAACAATAGTTTGTAGATCTGCTCTACAGGTGCCCTTCATCACCCCAAGCCCCATTTTCATGAGAAGGCACAGTCAGTTATAGGAACTTCAAGTAACAATCAATTACAAAAGCAGAACTATCAGTCGAAAAACGATCAATGTGACCTATAGGTCACTTTTGATGTAGATTAATATTTTGAAAAGAAAGTTTGTAGTGTCAGTTTCAATCAGGCATAAGCAATGATTACCACAGCATAGTTGTAGATGTGGTACGGGTATGGGATCCCTAAGCTAGAAACCTCCGAATTACAGAAAAGGTGTGTCTCATAGACTCCATTTTATCCAAAAACAATCTTAAAATTTTCTTTTTCTCTGTAATAATAAAACAGTACCTTGTACTTGATCCAAACTGAGATATAATTAATCCTTATTGGAAACAAAACCATGGTTTACATGGTTTTCTAGTAGAATTAAGGTATGCAGATCCACATTAAGGAAAGATCCGTTATCAGAAAAACCCCAGGTCCCGAGCATTCTGGATAACAGGTCCCCATAGCTGTGTTAGTAGAAGAGTATGGGGCTGCACAAGGAAAGTCTGCAGTTCTAAGTGTTCTTTTCTGCATTTCACATGGTATCTGCCAGGGCCACTTAGGACCGCAGACTCCTTTCTGAGGTTGCTTTTCAAAATCAGGCTCCTGTTACTACTTAGAGATGTGACTGGACAAAGTTGTTGGGTTCTTTAGCAGCGTGTCATGGAACCCAGATGCACAATAAATTTTCCTCATAAATGTTTGGAATGTAGCGCTAAAGCGAAAGTAGTTTTCCTATGAACCGGCGACCTTATGCAAGCCATCTGCCGATTGTATTTCTAGATTTGCCTTCCACATTCCAGTGCCTGACCTCAGCAATGCAGTCACAAGGCCCTGATGGTCCCACAAGGGAACGAGGCTGAGAAAGCTGCAAAGCAATGATACTTTATTTACTGAGAAAACTAAAGGGACTGCGAGTCCATTGCAAAGCTTCCCTGCTGCAATTATTTCTTGGTGTGGAGAGCTGCAATCTTCTGATTTCTGTAAGCACAAGCAGAAATAATTGGCATTGTCAGAGCCATGGAAAGAGCAGCGGTTTGTGCTGAACGGAGATTGCTTCTGCTTACTTCCAAGTGCTTCATTAATCATGACACTGTACCTATTTCTGAAAACAAAGATCCACTGTAGAGATGATCAGATTACCCAGCATTATAACAGCAAATTCTATCACAAGAGATACAAGGGAATTTAATTCCAACTGCTTAATAGCAAAAAGCGTAAGTGAAAAAGTTACAAGAAGTATACGCTTCTATTGCATTTTTTTTTTTTTTTGCAGAATATAACAGCGGCTCTGAACCCAATGATAAAGTTCTGTGCTTTTCCATTGATCCGATGCAGCATGGGGCAAGTGGCAGCCCTTATGGTGATGGACTGCAGATCCCAAGTTTCCCAATAAAAGGGCGTGACTCTGGTGTTATTCATAGGAAGGAAGGAAACTATTATACTGCATGAGGTGTAGAAAGATTAGAAAAAAAATGCAAAGCAAATCAGTTCAGTATACTCTTTTAGTATGTTATAGAATGGTTTTCAATTGGCTGCACTTTTTTTTTGCCTTCTTCTGCTGACCCTTTCCAGCTTTTAAATGTGGGTTACTGACTCCATCTATAAAACAAATTCTCCGTAATGCTCCAAATGTATTGTTTTCTTTTTCTGTCTGCAAAGAAAAACAGGACTTTCCAGTACAAACGAGGGACTGCGGGTTGAGCTGTCAAATGAGGGATTGTCCCTCTGAAAACAGGACAGTTGGGAGGTGTGCTCATCTGGGTCACACCGAGCTGCTGCCTGGGGTTTCCCACCCCAGTCGCAAACTCCAGGCAGCTCCTCAAAATGCAGCCATCCTCTCCGGAAACATATCGCTTACCAATTCCTTCCCTCTTGCAGCTGCGACTGAGGGAGGGACAGGCGGAGCTGTGGGCCCACCAGGTATTTTACCAGTGTCCCACCAGCCCAGTCCCACCCTGCCACGTATTATAACCCATGTTTCCATTCAGGCCCTCTCCTATTCATAGTCTCTTATTCAAATCATGGTTGCTAGTAGGGAAGGGCTTCGCGAAGCTTCAGACGAATATGTAAATTAGGGGTGGGAAGGGGAAAACATTTTTGACTTCCTAGTAGGGATGCACCGAATCCACTATTTTGGATTCGGCCGAACCCCCGAATCCTTTGTGAAAGATTCGGCCGAATACCGAAAGGGGAAAGGGGAAAACATTTTTTACTTCCTCGTTTTCTGACAAAATGTCACGTGATTTCCCTCCCGCCCCTAATTTGCATATGCAAATTAGGGTTCGGATTCGGTTCGGCCAGGCAGAAGGATTCGGCCGAATCCGAATCCTGCTGAAAAAGGCCGAATCCTGGCCGAATCCCGAACCGAATCCTGGATTCGGTGCATCCCTACTTCCTAGTTTTGGGACAATAAGTCTCATGATTACCCTCCCTGCCACTAATTTGCATATGCAAATTAGGGTATGGATTCAGTTCAGCCGGGCAGAAGGATTCGGCTAAATCCGAATCCTGCTGAAAAAGGAAGAATCCTGGATTCGGTGCATCCCTAGTTGCTAGGATAATTTGGACGTTAGCCAAATTGCAAACTGGAGAGTTACTGAATAAAAAGCTAAATAACTCCAAAAATAAAAAATTAAATCCAGTTGCAAATGGTATCAGAATATTACGTTCTATATCATAAAACAGTTACCGTGAACAGTCTCTTTAAGGCTCAGCAGGATTAATTAAATGAACCCAATTAAGCGCTGCTCTGCATATTGCTCACTCAGTCGCCGGAGGAATTCGTCTGTGCTTGACAGCCCAAAGGAAGAACTATTTTCTGTGAACCTGGGACAGATTCCTAGGTCTCCCTCTTAAATCTGAATAAATGTTGCTTTGAGAGTTCTTAAAACCCAGGCAACACTTGTTCTTATGCCTTAAACTTGTGCCAAAGTGGTAACAAATCCACAGTAATGCAAACTGTTTTTTTTTTTAGCTGTCGATTTTACATAAAACCTGAAATCCAGTGCTTGTATCTTGGTCCTAAATACTCATTGACAAAACCAACACACACAGGGATATATGGGCAGGAGGGGGTAAGCAATGATAATGCCTAATATTCAGGCTCACTATCCATAGCAATGACTACATTAAAAATGTACAGTACCCTCTTGGGTCATAAATGTGAACATATGGCAAACTGTAAAATATTTAGGCGTTCGCAGACATACATTCACAAGTAATTGCACATTTAGCAAGTCATAATTAAAGCAGCGAAAAAAAAGTGTGATTAAAAAATCAGTTTGTGAACTTCATCAACTTTTCAACAAGTACCATCAAGAGAAAAATGATCGGTTAAGTGCGCTTCTACAACATAAATTCGTTTTCCTCCCTCAAGGCAAACGTCTCCAGGCGGCTGTTCTGGGGCCTGAATTCATTTAAACATTTTTTTTTTTAAAGGAAAGTAAATGAATTTGCTCCATTTAATAAGGGGACTGTAGTTCACAAACACCCTCCCCACTGTGCCCCCTGGAGGAGATTTAAGCAGATTATAGTCATGTGGTGTCACTATTATCTGAACTGAAGACATTAACAGTTACATGGGAATTGTAATACCCCCATAAAGCAAAGCCAACATGATATGCTGGAGAATGGAGTAGAAATCATCACAGCAGCAGGATAAAATGGTTATTTGTCCTGATTGTGGTCTGTTGTATTGTTGCTCATAAAATTAAAGACGTAGGGCAGCCACTAAGTATCTCTAGAACCAATCACCTTCCACTGTATATATTGAGAATTGGTGCCAATTTTACTGCATAGCAGGAAAGCAACAGCAACAATTCTAGTCTGTGTTTCCCCTGGAAAAGGAGCAGTGACAAACACTTACAAATCTACTGCTCTGACAGACTTAATTATACGTAAACTGTAATATGTAGGGTAGAGCAAAATACTGAATAGCGTTTTCAAATTTGATATAAATATAAAAATGAAGAAGGGCAGTGCACTGGCATGGATACTATGGGAAAAATAATATCTGCCAGACACTTGAAGTGTTTCTGTTTTTAACTGATACTTTCTGCCTGAATGTACTGTAGCATATAATTTGTCCATAGGAGAATATGACTGGTAATGGTCAGTCCCTATGGATACATTCTTCAGTGTTTACTTATTGTGTGCCCACTGAGCATGTGAGTGTCGCAGACACTTTTCATCCCCCTGTGACAAGTTTGAAGTCCTGGAGCATTGCTGCTATTGACAAGCAGAAACTTTAGGCTTGAGCAATAAGTTCAGTATATAAAATATGGTACTTTTAGCCATATTCATTTTCAGGGCTTATTTCTCATTTAAGCCCTTCAGAGGGCCAATAAGCCATCAACTCTTTCTAGATGGGCTAAGTCAGTAGTTATTATAAGCACATATACGGCCACCTTTAAAGCAAGCTATAGATAATAAACAGAACCATTATGTATGTGATGAGCCTTGGTGTTACAAACTCCATAGCTACAGACATTTCAATACTGCAGTTTCTATAGAGACAACAATATTTTGGCATTTACAGTGAGAGGCTGCATTACGGAGAGCCAGGTTGCTTGCAAGCAGGTCATGTTTTGTTAAAGTCATACCTTTTGCGGTGCTTTTATACAGCATCTTTGATTAGATCTAAAAGCAGCAGCCCTGTCTGCAAATCAGAGGAGCAAATGTCTAACAACAGCCCCTTTGTGACAGTGGTGCATTGACTCTAGGCTTCTGTTCAGTGGGCAGCATGAAAAGATTAGTTTGCATTCACTTCACACCGCAGGTTGCTAAACGTCATATTCAGGTTTTAAGGACAATACATCCCTGGTTTGATTCTATCACTTGTGCATCTGGTGGGGGTTCATGCCGCTTATTAATATTTGCTAGAAAGCGCACAGCAGCAGAATCACTGTTTGAAAAGTAGATTTTCTTTAGCCAAGAAACCATTTTTGCCCTCACCTTTCTATGCTGCTCATAATTCCTGATGAAGTCCCGCAGCTGTTCCTCGCGACTCTCAAGGGTTGTATATAACTGTTCCATTTGGCTTACTAGGTCCGTTTTCTCTGCCTTTAACCTCTTCCGATCTGCTTTCATAGCTGCACAAAAGCAAAGATATTTGATAGTTTGATTAAACGCGACAGTCCATTCCTTTTAGAACAAACTGCATTTTGGAAATTTGATGGAAACATTTGTGTGAGTTGAAATGTTCTCATTTTGATAACATTACTGAGCTTGCACTATATTATATATCAGGGCTGTCCAACTGGCGGCCAGCGACCCCCCCTTCTTTGGCCCCCCACCTACCTGCTGTGTTTTCTTACCATATGTAAACTTTAAAAGGTATCACTAAAGAGATTAAATGGCCACTGCATTGTTTAAACCTCAAATTCAGACTAATACCCTGCACAACACTTAGCCAGGACCACGCTAATTCACTAAAATCCGAAGTTGTGCCGAACGATGGTGAAGCTAGCATTACTGCGCCAAGAGAAGTTGTGCTAGCGTTGCCTAATTTGTATACGGCGGGAAGTTAAAGTTGAATGGACATATTTGTTGCAAATACATTACACAAGCCCGAGAAACCTTAATAAAATAAAGTTGTTATATTGCCCTACATATGAGCCCACTGTATAGTTTATGTGCCATATGTTAGGAAATGTAGGGGGGAAGCGGGTTACCCCAAAAAGAAATTTACGCTCTTTTGCTGCATATCACCCTGAAAAAAGGAAAAGACTTCAAATTTTCAACTATTTTTTGAGGAAGTCCTATCTACTCTATTGTACTTCGCCTGGTCTGAGGTGGCGAAGTCTGGCGCAAGAGGTAACGTTCAGTAAAATCCGCATCTTAGTGAATTTGTGTAGTTACATCCATTCGCCAGAGCTCAAATTCGCCAGGCGTCAGGGAGCGAAGTACCGCTAGAGTCTATCTCCTTCGCTAGCAAAGTTCTGCTAGCGACCGTTAGTAAATCGGCGAAGTAACGAAATGACGTCCCGTGTTAGTCACTTCGCCCTTTAGTAAATTTGCCCCTAAGAGTCTTGCAAATCAACTCTTAACATGAATGGTCATCTTAATGGAAGCACTGTATAAATTAAACCTCAGCCTAGACCCAAACCCACTATGCTTGCATTCTGTTTAGACCAGAGTCTCATGCAGTCTATACTGTGAATGCTTAGGCATCATCTTATTGCTCCTAAACAGGCAATTTCTAAGTGCAATAGTTCAGTGTGTATGCACACACCCCTGTGCTGTAACCAGGGGATCACAAAGTACATTAGTCAATTAGAACTGACAACGGAGATGGTGCTCCAGACTATATTGTTTAGGGCAACCTTTCAAAAGGAGTCTCTAGGGCCTGACTTGGTTTTTAATCCTGTGCACCTGTTCTGAGTGCTCTAAAAATGACAATGGAAAGCTACAATTGATGTACTTATTAATATAGTAGTCCCCACCTCCCCATTCACAAATATGTACTGAACAAAAAGTAAATAAAGACTCTGCCCTTTGGCTATTTCTTTCCAATATGTAAGTACAAATGTACTATGAAATTAAAAATATTGAAGGCGATATAAAATGCTAAAATATTGAACATATGTATACATGATCAACAGAGCTTGAACGGTGAGCCAGTATGAGAAATAAACATGGTCACTGCTTTCATGAGCACCGCTGATTTGTTCCAAGCATTGCACACTTTGTCCACTGGGAAAGCTATATAGTCAGAGCAAATGGGGACTAGAGACAAAACATTTTTTCAATGCACAGATTTTAGATTTTTTTTTTGTCCATATAAACAAGCTGTGTAGCAATGGCAGAAATTGAAAAAGGCAATATGGCACAGGTTAAATAGTGGATAACAGATTAACAGATAACACGCAGAGCTTATCTGCTATCTACTGTGTAACCTGAACCTTTTCTCCTTTTAATGGCTGCCCCCATGGCTACACAGCAGCTTATTTATATAAACAATAGTAGTGTTTCTGAAGAAAACAGCAGTTTTACCAGTGCAGGGCAACACTGCATTATATTAATTCGGATTCGATTCGGCTGAATTTTTTGCAAAGGATTCAGGGGTTAGGCCGAATCCAAAATAGGGAATTCGGTGCATCCCTATTTTTTACATTTCACCAATCACACACCACAAAAATGCCTCCAAAACAAATCGCACATCTAACATGTGTATAGACACAATTTACCTTGAAGTGCTTCTTTTGCTCTTTCCAATTCTTGTTCTTTCTGCACTAGCTGCACCTTTAGCTCCGTCACAGAAAGGACTTCCGCAGACCTGCTATCATGTGACTCTTCCAGGTCTTTCGCTAACATTTCCTTCATTTGTCGGAGCAAGTGAACCTCATCTTGTAGTTGTGACACCTCTTCCCTTAGCAGCACTACAAAAGGGAGATACATTTTAATTTAAAGATATGCAAACAAGGGGAAAAAATTCATATAAAATCTTACGGTATCAAATATAAGTATAAACATGCAATTGCTACTGAAAGCAGTGGTTGCCGGATTGAATATTCTGTGCACTTCTGGCTCCCACTTCTGATCCATGTAGCAGAACTAGAGAACAGAAAGGGATTAATTCTGCTTTTATTTGGAACCTTTAAACCATTACAATGATTTAATTAAAGTTGCTAGAATGACATTTTCTTTCAAGTGCAAAAGCCACATTTTTGGGTGATGCCTTTTTACAGAATTGCTCAAGTGTAAATGCGAGTAGATGGCAGAGGTGCGAATGATTAGAAAAAGAGCTATGGTTAGAGCATCTTGCTGCCTCAGGATTGAGAGAGATTCATGAATAGTCTGTTGTTGTTGTATCTCTCTAAATATGAACATTTCTAGGGAAATTATGCTGAATCCGTGGACAAATAAGGAGCTTAGAACAAAAGTCTATTTCTACCTTTCACATCTGAGAAGAAGCCAAGTCCATATTGTATTCAATTTGTATTCAAGTATAGGATCTGTTATTTGGAAACCCGTTGTTCCTCTGTAGCAAGCAATATGCATGTCTGTGAACTGCTAATTTAGATCCCCCTGAGATGTGTGAAGGTCCATCAAAACCATAAACATGGCACCATCGTTCATCAATGCTGTCCTCAAAGAATCAATTAAAGAAAAAAAACGATTATCCAATGGTGAGGAGCCCATAGGAAAGCTTTTGTGCATTTCCAGAAGTAATTACCATCATTTAAGAAGATTGTGCAGTTAGGCAGCAAAATCAATAGCAATGTAATTGGGCTGCATGACCCTGAGCTTTTGTCACATACCCCGAGAAAGAAGTCAGGATTTTAGTCTCGGGGTCAATAGATGGGAGAAGAGTAAGTTGCCAAAGATGAAGAAATAAAGTTTCCAGATATTAATGAAAGCAAAGCTAGGCTAAATAGATACAGGTATGAGATCTGTTATCCGGAAACCCGTTATCCTGATAGCGCCTTATTACAGAAAGGCTGTCTCACAGACTCCATTTTATCCAAATAATCCAAATTTTTAAAAAATGGATTTCCCTTTTCTCTGTATTAATAAAACAGTACCTTGTACTAAGATATAAGAATATTGGAAGCAAAACCACATTTAAGGTTTACATGATTTTCTAGTAGACTTAGGGTAAGGTCATCACACCTGGAGATTTGGGAGATTTAGTCGCCCGGCGACTAATCTCTTCTTCTTTGTTCACCTTCCAAACACTTTTTTAATTCAATTGTTTTTAGATTGTTCCCCAGAAATAAATACTTTTTTTCAATTACTTTCCATTATTTATTTTTTTACTGTTTTTCCAAAATCTAAGTTTAAAGTTGAATGTTGGTGTCTCTGATGTTTGAGTCTGGCAGCTCAGTAATTCAGGTGCAGACTCTAAACGGTTACAATTTTGCAACATTGAGTTGATACATTTCTCAGCAGCATCTCTGGAGTATTAGCAACTATTGTATCAATTCTAACAGCTGTCTGTTATGAAACCCAGAGATTCTGCTCAGCAGGGACAAAGATAAGAAATGTATCAACTAAGTGTATCCATTAAGAACAGGTTACAGGGTCGGCGACCCCCCTCCCAGGGCTCCTTGAGAAGGTGAAAAAAAGACACTTGACACTTCAATATTAGAAAAACGGTGACACATAGAAAATAGAAATTCATTGAAAAAAGTCATTATTTCTGGTGCTCTATCTGAAAACAACTAGTTGTTTGAAGATGAACCACCCCTTTAAGGTACGAAGATCAAAATTGCTGAAAGATCCGTTATCCAGAAAACCCCAGGTCTCAAGCATTTTGGATAGCAGGTGCCATACCTGTACACGGATTGGTTGGAATGAAAATCTCGGTATGTGTATTTATTATATAGTGTCGCAAATATGCTAGTTATGTGTTATTATAATAATAATTATAATTGGTAAATTGCTTTATTTTGAGAAGTAGAAAATACATTTTAAAGTATTTAAAACAAGTGCAAATCACACCTGCTTCCATTTAATTTCTTTGGAAGATACACCCACCGGTAGTGTAGGCAATGTGTACCCCCAACATTTACTAGCAATACCACCCCCCCATCGACAGTACTTTTCCCTTACCAGTGCTCGGGAAGCTAGTGCAGTGATGGGCATTTTGAACAAAGTTCTAAATTGAAAAACACAAGACTTTTTATATGCGGATGTTACAGTAAAGCAGATACGTATCTATGCGAAGATTCCTAGATAATGTTAAGTATATTTGTTAAAGAAACCGTTCAGTGTGAAAATAAAAACTGTGTAAATAGATAGACTGTGCTAAATAAAAAATGTTTCTAATATAGTTAGTCACTGATTGGTTACTGCCTTCAATCAGTTGAAACCAATAGCGCTGAAAAGCAGGAAGTAGTGTCCTGGCTATTATGTTACACATCCAGCCTTTATACATTACATTTTTGGCTAACTAACTATATGAGACACATTTTTTATTTTGCAAAGCCTATCTATTTACCCAGTTTTTATTTTTACACTGAACAATTCCTTTAAAGCCAAAATGATCTGCTCTCAGTTGTTCCCGGAAGCCTCCTGTACAGGTCAAGGGGGTTAAAACAGTTTTATCTCAAAAACAAGGGGAACTTTTTTCTCTTAGGCAGTAAGAGCAAGGGAGTAGGAGCGGAGTCTGATCTACTGCATGTACACAAAAATAGTGAAAGAAGAATTTGACATGGATTAAGCTCAACCCCCCCCATTTATTCTCACTCAATTTATTTTTATGAAATCAACAAAATAATTTGACTTACAACTAGTCTAATGCCTACAGTATTGCCTGTGTCATATATGAATACCCTACCGATAAAATAGATTCTAAATTGCTCCTTCATGGAGGCGAGCAGTATTATTACAGTCCAACTTCGAGCTCCGTTGCAGTGTGCCCATCTGCCTGGATACAAGCCTGGGTATCTGCTTAGCAGCCAACTTATTTGGCTGCCTCCTATGACCCTGCCGTCTGATTTCACTGCTTTGCAAATCTGTTGCTTACACAGACTGTCTGACTAAGAGCTAAGAGCAGCTCTCACTAAGCGCACAATTTATTCAGCTGATGAAAATAAATATGGAGATCTGGAAATCCATAATAAATGTGGGAAAGGTCATTTCTGCTTATGGTAGTCACTAACCCCAGCAACTTGATTAGGCTAGGTTTTTTTACAGTATTATTGTTACTTGTGAGGTGCATTATGTATAATCAAGCACTGCTGAATGTGTTACATCTCTTCAAACAAGGGACAAAAATAATTACGTTATTGCTTATTTTTCAAAAGACAGCTCTTTTCTTCCATTTCAAACTATCTGCTTCTCAAGGGTAAGTAGCACCCTAGCAACTAGACAGCTGCTTAAATAACCATCTGGGAAGCTACAGGACAAAATATAAAATCAGTTATTAACACAAATAAAGAAAACAACCATAGGAAAGGACAATGGCTAGGGCCACATGAGGCCAAAATCAGATTTGACTTTGGCGGGTTTTGGCTCAAAATGCAAAGTCTTGCGGTCTTGTGGTTTTGTCTCTGAAGACCATTCTCATCAACCGATTCAACACTTAAGGCAAGGCCAGACTTGGCGTTTTCTCATTGCGTTTTTAAAAATGCTCAGTCGAGCGTAGATACGCATAAAATGCACTACCACTGAAACTAATGGAATACGCACTATGACAATTCTCACAGGGCGGTTGCAAGCCGAAATCCGCCACGGGACACCAGTATTGGTGTTTTTCAACAGAAATGCCAAAAAGCCAAGAAGCTACCAAATCAGTGGACTCTATGGGATCTGCATGTTTGAAACTACACTTTACATAAATATGCAGCGTATTTTAAATATGGTGTCCAAATTCTCACAAGATAAATGTACCACGTTATAATTACGTTGCGTATTGACAAGCAGTACGACTACATTCTGCATGTAAATTGTTTTCCACTTGGCTTTTTTTCACAAAACTTTACTAAAATTCTACGGAGTGAAATTGTGGGGAATGAGAAAAAAACAGATGCATGTTGGGAAAAGAAAACTACAGGCTGAAAAAAAAGCATATTATCATGCGTGTGTGGTTTCATTGGCGTACTTACGCTAGACCGTGTTTTTAAAAAACGCAACATAAAAACGCCAAGTGTGACCTTGCCCTTAGGCTATGGACACACAGTGGGGCTTATTTATAAACAGTGGGCATATTTGCACCTGCCCAGGTGCAAATTTGCCCACTGTTTTATAAATGACCCCCAGGCTGTTTTATGCAGGATGAGAGAAGCTCAGTGCCCCTGCTCCATTAATTTGAATCCAATCAGCCTGTGTGCGGTCACACACAGGCTGAAATCAGCCCAAAAACTGCAGCTGAAAACAGCCTGTGTGTCTATAGCCTTACAATGCTTTCTGCCCGTAGTAGGGCTGAAATCAGCCAGCATTTTTATCTGATTTTGGCCCTCATGTGGCCCTAGCCAAAAGGAAAGGAAAATTAAACTACAGCTGCACCTCTACTGAACAAGAGTTCACAGATTTAACTGTAAAAGGCTCATGAGCCTTTACAATAAATGCCCTCCTGCACTTGTCCTGTACCATTCAAAAAAAAAAATATCTAGAAGCAATGCATTTTTGCTCAACAAAGACCAGATTATATTACGCATGATCTATATTATCAAGCAATAGCCTCCACAAGCAATAGCCTTCTCACATCACTCACTAGTTTTGTTTGCTCACAAAATCTATAAGGTAATTTTACCATGAACACTTGCTCATCTTGAAAAAAAAAAAAAAAAAAAAAAAAAAAAAGGATATATAGAGATATATAGAGATATATATATATATATATATATATATATATATATATATATATATATATATATATATATATATATATATATATATATATATATATATATATATATATATATATATATATATATATATATATATATATATATAACTCCACTAACAAAATGATACCTCTCACAAAGGCATTATTTATTAAACAGGTGACAGTTAGCTGCCTACACAGAGAATGTTGATTCCACCGGCTTTCTACTGAAGAACCAAAAACCTGAAAAAAGTATAAGGAAATGCATCTCATCAATGAAAATTTTAATACAGGGAATAAAATATCCACTACTGTAAAATAGGAAAGACAGAAAGACTAAGCATTTCCAAGTAAAGTAGTACTTTACTTAAGTAAAATGTAAGGACCTGCTGTGCAGGTTAAACTCCTAAAATCAGCCCTGGGGGACAGAGTCAGCTTACACCCAAAGTTCAAAGGAAAATTTTGGCAACAACAGCAGGGTCAAAAGTAAAACCCACAGGGGACACAATGAAGATGTTAGGAGTAAATAGAACAAAATTCCCACCTTAGCCCTGCAGTCAAACTGAAACAGAAACCATGTACCATACAGACCTGAAATGTAAAATATAAGCACTGCTCCTTTAAATGCAACAGATAATGACATTATAGTTTTGTCCCATTAAGAGCACTCTCTGAGCCGATGGATATTAGAAATATAAAACCAAAAAGATGATGGATGGCAGACGGGAAATAGTTTTGTTAGAGAAATACATCAGGCCCCTTCATGTCTTTGTGCTACTCAAACCTAACAAGCTTCCCTGTGGGGCTGACCTGAAAGGCATTATGTGCACATCATGGCAATCACTTGATCCTGAACTTAAAACTATTAATGCTTTGGCACCAAGAGACTGATTTTAACGGCACAGACAAGGCTGTGTTGTTTTGCTTTCAACTTATACATAATAACGATCTGCTATTAACCTTTGTTGCCTGAGAAGGATGAGAACAAACAAATGCCACTTGTTACTGTAAAGGAGAAAGTTGTAAAATTCAGGGAACATCACGTATATATAACGTCCTATAATGGCTTGTTGTGGTAGCAGGAATGGAAAGCATCTTCACTATGTGCTGGCTGTTCTAGGATAAAGTTTTCCCTGTAACTTTCTTTAGACCAGTGCTGTCCAACTTCTGTTGTACCGAGGACCGAAATTTTTGCGGCCTACATAATGGAGGGACGATAATGGAAGCCAGTGCTGACCACTCCCTGTTTTTAAACCACACCCATGTTACCACAAGATCATGTGCACATTATGGTAGCTCACCAAAAAAAACAAATGGTTGGTGCTCACTGCAAGGATATAACTTATCACTCATGTGAAAAAAGTTGTCATTTAAGACATACCCTTAAACCCATATGCCTCCTCTTCCCTTGAATAATAGCACCCCCAGCACAAGATTAAACACCTTAGGCCTGCCTAACAATGATTTGTTTTCAAATACTAACAAACACCCAGAACAAATAACAAATTTGACAGTTTTGACCAGAAAAAAAAATCCAAAATTTGACCCATAATAAATATGCCCCTTAATGTTCAGAAACACTATTACCAATGATAATGTACGACATTTCTAATGATAATGTACATTCCTACAGGAGAGCACAGTACGTCTATCAAATTTATAGTAAACGATATGAACTTAGAACCGGCGGCTGGTCTCTGGCCAGTAAACCAGGCTGGAGCCAAATTGCCAGTAATTAAAAGTCAGTATTCTGGGTACAGATATTTATACAGTCAGATACAATACATGTAAACTTAAAGCAGATCCTGGCTTCTTTAAATGACAGAACCTGTATCAGCTAAAATAACAAACACGCTGAAATATATTTGGCACTAAAATAGCCACTTCAGACACTGGAATAAGTGACAGTTATATTGAGCATAAATTGAATATATTTGACACTGTGCAAACAAGAAGTACATGCTGAACTTCTGAGACGGTCAATACAAGAAGCTGATAGGCAGAGACCAGGCACACATCCAGCATGAAATTATTGTACTTGAAGGCTCTATGTAAGCAAAGCAAATCAACAAGGGCCAAATAATGTCATAGCCTGAATAGCATGGTGATTGCCCATTAATGTGATATACTATACAGACATAATAAATAAGGAGGCAGGTTAGAACATATTGATCTAGGCGTTGCACTGGGGTTTATTATCAATACAAAGGTTGACGCAAAGACTCAAGTGTGGGAGAGTGGGAGGTAGGATGCAGAATTCCCCCAGCTTCAAGAAAATGCACCTGTAACACAGGCCTGTCAACTGCAGAAACAGAGGGGATTAAAACAGACTTCATTATACATTCAATTATACCAGTGCCACCAACATTTGCAACTGAAAGGAGAAAATGCTGCATTAGTCATAGATCAAAATAACAACAACAACAACTAAAGAATTAAAAAATAATTTTAGCTTGAGTGCATTTTATAGCAGAAAACATAGCATCCTAATGCTACAAGAGAGACCTAAGAAATACACTAGGGTCTAATGGAGGTTCTGGGTTCATTACACCTATCTTCCCCATTAAATAGATTACCAGAAACAATTAGCATTTTAGACAATATTAGCTTTTCGAAAGACATGTAAAGAATGAATATTTCAAATTAGTGATCAGAGGGAATAATTAACTTTACACGCCCTTCATTAACAATGGTAGGAAACCAATAAATGATTTTAGCTTGTTAGTGCAAACACACCACCAGTCAATGCAGTGAGCTACATCAAAAAGTAACCATTTGACACCCCTTATCTACACACAAAGGACTTAAATGATTCAATCCAACAGGAATGCAAGACACTTGGGTAAAACAGAGACGTTCAACCAGGAGCCCTTCCTTTCCTTTGTACTGCACTACACTGCCAGCATCAAAAATTGTAACCAGCGCCATGCTCCCAGGACCACCAAAACTGCTGGATAAAATGTTTCAGTGATTCACAAGCATATACTATTATTGGTCCCATATTGTCCCTGATTACTGCAGGCTAAACTTACAGTACGGCCATGAGCACATCAGAATTTGTTTTTCTTTAACAAAATTCAAATAGTACTAGTTATATTGCATATGCTGTCACCACCATGCTCTTCACAATGGAGCCATTTACAAGGAAAATTTGAACCTGCCAATAGAAGAAGGTGATGTGAGATGGGTTATCTGGATACTTTTGGTTTGGCTATATAATATAGTTCTCCTATTAAACAGCAAGTACAATATCCATACCTATAAAGACAATAAGAAAGTGACCACATGGGAGATACCGGAAACATATCTATAGCATGAAGATACTCTGTTGCTTACAATTAACAGGTGTGACCCAATATCATGCTTTCACTCTAAGGTCATAAATCAGGATATCCTTCCTGGAAGTAATGGTTACTAATTATAATATCTACAAATAAACCCTGTAAAGTTTTAAATTTTATATATTTTTTCATATTGCATATTGTCTTCAGCTACATATACTACTCCTCTTCTTGGATAAAATTCATTTTAATAATAGCTATGTGTATAACTCATAATTTAGGATTTAAATATTAATGTATATGTATATATATATATATATATATATATATATATATATATATATATATATATATATATATATATATATATATATATATATATATATATATATTATGTATTAAACAGCACCCATAGGGTAAAAAAAAATTCTGAGTGAGGTTCGTCCTCACGTCATAGCCTCTCAAGGTTTTGCTTTTGAAGATGTGCCTATGATTACGTATCTCTAGATACGAAACCCGTTAGGACTTTTTGTTTTAACTTATGGAATAAAGATCGAGATTTTATCCAATCTGGTGTGTCACAGGAGTGCAGGCTCATTCTACGGTAAATCTATAGTGAAAAATATTGCAAAATATAAGGATATTCAAAGTCGTCGAGCCTCTCTTGCAAAATATAAGGATATTAGACATCACCGACGAGGCCAAAGGCTGAAGGCTTTTATATCAACTTTTATTAAAAGGGGGTACATTATTTATTAGAATACACACGTTTCAGGGAGTCATGTGAGAGAAATGACATCACTAAGCTCCGATTATAACCGATGACATCACTAAGCACCATTTATAAGGATATAATTTACAGGATCTTGTATATTATATTATATGCACATATTAAACCTGCCAAAAGTCACCAAAGCAAACACAGCAGTCGGAACATTTATACAAATGTAAAGAAACTTTATGCTATCGGGGGGTCTAACTCTAACCAGCACAGGGACTCATATTTGGGTAATAACCCACAGCTTACGAATCATTGCTTTGACATAATTTTAAATCATGTTAACAATAAAGTTATCATTCCAGTGCAGAGTCAAGATAAATGACAAAACCCCTGCTTTCAGACATAATCCACATAATGCAGCCCATCACTATAGCATAGTGCTCTATGTACGGACATCCCGTGCACGACTGCCTCAGGCGTCTTACACATAACCGCACTGAGGTGCAGCATTGCTGAAGTGACCCGTATCAAATAGAAAAGGCCTGGAAAGACTAAAAGAGTGCAAGTGCTCCACCACCTCCCTCTGCAAATTCTCTTTGGAGAGAGTGACATGCATTCTCCCGGCCGTCAGCAGTGAAGGGGTGAGAGAGAAAATAAAGTGAGGCGTGCTTCATACCAGGTTTATTTTCTTCACCGTCAGACTTCATGCTGGGAATGAATCCTCCCAGAATGGCAGAAAGGTGCTCTGTCATAACGTAGTGCCTGGCTCCTCCCTGTGCTTCAGGAAGTAATGTTTGTTTTACCTGAGCTGCCAGGAATTTGTCCCTCGCACAGGTTGCACTAGGATCTGCATGATGTCACTGCTAACGGACAAGGAGAGGAGGGGCCAGCTAACCTATTCAACTACTACAGGAGCTTTAGCTAGTCGTTTGCTATGCGTCTCAGCACAACGAGCTGTTGCACTGCCTGATATATGTGCAACCCCTCCTTTACTAGTTACATACACTAGGGTTAGAAAGCATATATATGTTATATACTATACAATACACAAAAGCTATGAATATCTTGTAAATGAGATCCTTATAAACGGCGAGTTCTGATGTCATTTCTGTCACATGACTCACTGAAATTTGTGTATTATAATAAATAAAGTACCCCCAGTTGCAAATTATGAGGATATTAGACGTTACCTCGGAGTTCCATGACCTGTTTTTATATGGTCATGAAACTCCTCGGTAACTTATAATATCCTTATATTTTACAAGAGGGGGTACTTTATTCACTATTTATATGCAGCTGACATTCTGCAATGCTTAAAGGAAAACTATAACCCCCCAAAAAATACTTAAGCAACAGATAGTTTATATCAAATTAAGTGGCATATTAAAGAATCTTAAAAAACTGGAATATATATGTAAGTAAATATTGCCTTTTTACATCTCTTGCCTTGAACCACCATTTTGTGATGGTCTGTGGTCTGCCTCAGATCACCTGACCAGAATTACTACAACTCTAACTGTAACAGGAAGAAGTGTTGAAGCAAAAGACACAACTCGGTCTGTTAATTGGCTCATGTGACCTAACAAGTATGGTTTATTGGTATGTTTGTGTGCACAGTGAATCGTACGATCCAAGGGGACGGCCCTTATTCTTTTAAAATGGCAATTTTCTATTTATGATTAACCAATGGCACATACTACTAGAAAAGTATATTATTATGAAAATGGTTTATTTATATGAAGCAGTGTTTTACATATGAGCGGCTATATAGAGACCTACATTGTTTGGGGGGTATAGTTTTCCTTTAAGAGAGATTATACATTACCCACACAAAGTATATGGTTAGCATCCACCTAAATGTAAATATGAGAAAGGTAGTTGGATGCTGCCAGGCCTGGACTGTACATTTTGGGTTACTAATAGAAGGGACAACTTTTTATTCAGGACAGCAGATTTTTTTTTTTTTTGACTACAGAAAAGCCTGTTAGCCAATTTTTGCTTTGTTTTCCTTTATACAGCCCTTCATCATGATGTAGCACAAACTGTTCAGCTTAATGGGTATGGCCAATGCCAGACTATGCTAGCAATTACCAGGGCATATTGAGCTACATGGATGTAAAGTGCAAAGGAACTGACAACATTTTTCACATACACATCATAGCTGCACTCCCTTTTTAAAAAAAAAAAAAAACTTGCAAAAGAGTAATAAAATTTCATGTGCTAACATGACTTCTCATAAGCAGTGTAAATTATCTGATCTGTCTAAAAGCACCAAATTTATTAAAGGAATCGCAGCAGCAGGACCACACACTCCATATGCAGACAGGTCATATCACTAGGCTTCGACCCAGTTGACCACAAAACTTACTCAACTCATGAAGTGGGAGTGATAGGTCATCAGAGCATATCCTCAGGTGGGGGAATACATTCAGTACAGAGTAGCAAATCCAAGAGGTAGTGGAATAAGAGATTCTTTAGGCTACATAGCAGTTTTCATCATTGTACTAAACTACACCAATGCAATAAGCCATAGTTAATACAGGTATGGGACCGGTTATCCAGAATGCTTGGGAGTTGGGGTTTTCTAGAGAATAGGTCTTTCCATAATTTGGATTTTTATACCTTAGTCTACTAGAAAATCAGTTAAAACATTAAATAAACCCAACAGGCTGGTTTTGCATCCAATGTGGATTAATTATAACTTAGTTTGGAAGTAGTACACGGTACCATTATTTTTACAGAGATAAAGCAAATCGTTTTTAAAAAAGATAAAATGGAGTCTATGGAAGATGGCCATCCTGAAATTTGGAGGTTTCTGAAAAATGGATCCCATACCGATAATTAGGATTACACTTATCAATTTTCATCACATTAGAAAACCAAAGCAAAGATCTGATTAGGTGGCAGGAAATTTGCCATGCACACTGCAGCAGGAAAGGTAAATCGCAGGACCCCATTGCTCTGTTTCTTCTTGTCTCCACAGCAACAAGCTCAGAATTTGTGGGGGAAATAGCAAGATACATATAAACTAGCAAGCACATTCTCCTAGCTTTTGTGCAAGGCATGGGCGTATTTGCATTTCATTCTAATTAGGATCCACACAATGCATACAGTCACAACATTTCATCCCACACCTCCAAACTTCTGATCATCAAATTTGGGGATTTGGAAGGGTACATTAAAGCAGCAATTATGTTGCAAGAGTATCTAGCAGATCCACCATTACTCAAGATGCCATAAACCACAGGGCTCAAAGAGAATGATCAACAGTTCAAATATTTGTATTACTATTGATAATGGCACATTGATTTAATCCAGCTTCTCTTTTATCAAGCTAAATCAATTAAACGTATTTTTACTGTGCCATCTATTCCAAAAATCTCCTAACAAAATTACTCCTGATTTGGCAACTTTGTCACATTCACCTTACCCCCAGTAAACAAAAACACTATCCTACTGGCTTTGGATACTTGGCTAGGGAGCATGGTCTTTGTTTGGAATATGGGCAAAGTACACTAAAACTTGCCCGATTGCACAGGCTTGGGCTGTACAAATGCTAAGCATAGCAAGAGTGGAGAGGGGAAACACAGTGCTCTGGTGTTTCCTCAGATTAGTCTGAGTATGGTCGGTTAAACGTTTATTGTGCTTTAACCATTTTTTGGAAGCAAAGAAACCCATGAACTAGCCTAGGATACACAACAAGAAATAAGAAAACTGAAATGAAACATAAGGAGGCACTTCATCTGCTTGATCTATCAGTCATCCTTACTGTAAATGCCAGGGATTAACAAAATATGGAAGTCTCACAGTCATGGCTTTATATAAAGCTACACTATCAAATGTAAAACAATGGCAACATTGAAGATGACCCACTTATCTATCCAGATCATGCGTCTTTGCTCCGCAGTGTGCCAGGAGCATGAAAACTTGCCCTGTTGCATACAGACACACTATAGTGCAGACACACTGCATGGACAGCTTCAGATTCATGTCACCTTAACGATATTTAAATATAGCCCTTCCTTTAAACAAAAATATATAATGTTCTGAAGTCATGAAATCTGCCATTCTTAAAGAAGCACCAGTAGCAAAAATGGAGTGAATACATATTGCAAATAGTTGCTTTTTCATTCTTGAATTATGAGTTTCTAAAATGATCCTTTCAGCAGGCAGAAAAGCTCAGAAGCCTGAAGCTGCATTAGGATGTCTTACTCAAGTAGCAACCTGTTGAATTGGGGCATTTGACCATCTGCCTCATCTAGCCATCTGTCTTGCTACTTGTTAGATTAAAGGCAGATGCCATTGAATGCAACCTACTATACCTCAGCAGAGGCTGCAGAATGTATCTATGTTGGATCCCCTATTGCTTTTGTGGTTTGCCTCAGAGCATAGTCCACCCAAAACTGGTACAACCAACAGTGTCTGCCTCTTTCCACAACCAACCATGTGAAGTGCAGCAGGTTACTCTTGAGCCCTAATTATTGCTCATAAATGTGAAGCAGTATAGTTTCCCTTCTATAATCACTTAAACAAGGGTGTGGTATTCACACATGTACGGCTGCCTTGAACCCTAAGAGGCCCCCAGTAAACATGTTGCACCTTGGTTCTACTGAAAAGCCCGTTAAAATAAAGAATGTCATTACTGGAAGATGCTCCATTTAAATGTGATTACATTTCACACATCACTGTTTAATCAGCAGGGAGAATCGGAACTGTTCTGTTGCTGCCAGTATGAATAAAATTGGCCCTCAGCCCCTAGTTTACAGAATTTAGCCTTAATAAATGTGGGTTGTTGGGAAAGTGAGAATAAATACAATGCCGATGTATTTACAGCATCCTGAGGAAGGAATGCGGCTTTCCTTACCGTAATATTCATAATTAACACAGTTTCCAAATATTTGTACACATTTTTATAAAGCAGCATTCTGAAAGGCTGTCTTGATCAAGAAGCTAAAGCATTTAAAGGGATCCTGTCATCGGAAAACATGTTTTTTTCCAAAACGCATCAGTTAATAGTGCTATTCCAGCAGAATTCTGCACTGAAACCCATTTCTCAAAAGAGCAAACAGATTTTTTTATATTTAATTTTGAAATCTGACATGGGGCTAGACATTTTGTCAATTACCCAGCTGTCCCTGTCATGTGACTTGTGCCTGCACTTTAGGAGAGAAATGCTTTCTGGCAGGCTGCTGTTTTTCCTTCTCAATGTAACTGAATGTGTCTCAGTGAGACATGGGTTTTTACTATTGAGTGTTGTTCTTAGATCTACCAGGCAGCTGTTATCTTGTGTTAGGGAGCGGTTATCTGGTTACCTTCACATTGTTCTTTTGTTTGGCTGCTGGGGGGGGGGGGGGGAAGGGAGTGGGTGATATCACTCCAACTTGCAGTACAGCAGTAAAGAGTGATTGGAGTTTATCAGAGCACAAGTCACATGACTTGGGGCAGCTGGGATATATGTCTAGCCCCATGTCAGATTTCAAAATTGAATATAAAAAAATCTGTTTGCTCTTTTGAGAAATGGATTTCAGTGAAGAATTCTGCTGGAGCAGCACTATTAACTGATTCATTTTGAGAAAAAAAATTTCCCATGACAGTATCCCTTTAAGCAACCTTGTGGAGCAACAACAGTTTATTAGGTGGAAGGCAACATATTGTGCAGTCACTGAGAGAAAATACACTTGACCTGAAGCCTAATAATAACAACAGTGATTGCACTGCAAACTGTTCGGCAAAGTTCAGACTGACATTAGAAGGACTAATTATGGATTCTGAAAACAATAGAAATTATGTGTGGCTTTTCCTGCTGGCTAAAAATACAAGAAGTATACTCCCATTCTATTGCTCTATAAAGCAAAGCAAATAATTACCACTTTGGGTAGATTTTCATTGGAGTATATAACTGTAAAATGAAAGACCTAAACCAGAGGTCCCCAGCCTTTTTTTTACCTGTGAGCCACATTTGAATGTAAAAAAAAAAAAAAAGTTGGGGAGCAGCACAAGCATGAAAATTCCTGAGGGTGAAAATAATAGGCCTGTGATTGATTATTTAATAGTCTCTGGCAGCCTACATGAAGGTATATTTGGAAGTACACCTGTTTTTTTATGCAATTATAACTTGCCTCCAAGTCAAGAATTCAAAAATAAGCACCTGCTTTAAGGCCACTGAGACCAACACCCAAGGGGTTGGTGAGGAACATGTTGATCACGAACCACTAGTTGAGCTCACTGATCTAAACAAAAAGCCAACGCCAACATGCCTTATGTAACACAAACATACCGGACACATCAGGCTAACTAACTATTACTAATATGTTCTGCTTAATAATTATAAAAAAAATAAAGGGAGAGTATAACAAAATATTCCTTGGATTGGATCTACTACATTAGATGGTCATATCATTGACTTTGGACTAGACAGAACTAGCCTTTTAGCAAAGTACATGGATAATAAAGCCCCAAAATGGATTCCCCAGGAATTCTGTCATAGTACAAAGCACAATGGGTCACTTGAATGGTCCTGGAAACATACTGCAGCAACAGAATAGTAAGAAGTCTTTGTACTGTACTGACAATTCAATTCCTAATACAAATTTACCCAGTTAGGTGGTCTTTGGTCCCTGTAAAATATTCTAGTTTGTCTAAAATATGCTAGCTTTGTTCTTGCACTACAACTCTTCTCCAGAAAAGATGTGGAGACAAAAGGCCTGCATAAAACTTGTTAAACAGGATAAGCCATATTTAAAACACGTTGCTGTTTTAAGGAGAATGACATGAAATTTTTACAATGCACTCTTGGTAAACCTGTGCACGTTCGGGACAGTGTACACTACTGCCCTTATATAAAATATATATTTGATAAAATATAATGTACTGAATAAAAGATTCAGTATAAGCCCTACTTCCGTGTTTCTGCAGAAAGGCAGCACTGAAATATACTTCCTTAACTCATATTTACATCCTGGCTTTATATCGCGATCATACAGCCTATAAAACTCAGGGTTATAATTACCAATTGCTGTTATTAAAAGCGAATGAAGTTGTCTGCTCCTGCCAAGAGAATGAGATTTGTTACACAGCCGTGCTCTCCACATAATGGTGAAGAAGGAAATCAAGGAGTTTCAATTACAAAACTGCCAGCACAAATCTTAGAACTGTAGCTCTTAACTACACATGGAAATTCAGCCTAGGGAAAAGTCCTCCCCCAGACCCGATCATCAGACGTCTTATATTAATAAAGGATATTGCTGTAAAAGGGATGCTTTCATCTTTTGGGGGGAACTTTATCAGCAGTCAGACATATAAAGAGCTCTTTGGTTTAAACAAGATGCTACAGTGGCTCGCATGTATTTATGTATAAACTGCCTTCTTACATCCTGCAAAGCTACTGCATAAACCAACAGCTGTGGCGCCTTCACTCCATAGAAGAAATCCCACCATGCAACGACCAGAATTCACAAGCAGAATTTTTCGTAAAAAGAATGGAAGAAAAACAAGGTACCTAAGGTATTACAGTGTGCTTACACAAGATTTAGCTTTTCTTTTTTTTTTTACATATGTTGATAGTTGTATTGACAGTCCACATTTTGGGACTGTAGGAGTGTTTGGGGACTGGCATGTTGGGTATATTAAACTTAATATTTGTGATCATCAGTGAAACAACTGGTGAAAAACCAGACAGTTACATACCTCCCAACATTTCTGAAATAGAAAAAGGGACAAAAAGATTAGGCGTGCATATAGCATGTAGACCACACCCATTTTTGTGGCGACACCCCCTAATTAATTTTACAAAATTTGACAGTTATGAAAGTTTGTACACATTTCTGTGGTTTTTATGTGTAATTACAGTTTTGCTAATGAAGGTGAATTGACTTTAAGCAACAAGTCAATTTCCCCAAGAGTCCTACTTATCGACAATTGTTACAATTACTTATTTGCTTATGTTAAATTGTTGCAGAAGTATCCAAGTGCACCTGGTGGCTGTTCGGGTCTCTCTGCCAAAAGCCAATTAAGATAGAAACTTATATTTTTCTGGCTGTTCGGTGCAGGAGATCAAAGAGAATGTCGGGACATTTCAGTAACAAGCCGGGACTGCAGGTTGAGCTGTCAAAATCGGGACTGTCCAGTGAAAAACCGGAAAATTGGGAGGTATGCAGTTAAACAATTTCTGCTCTATGGAGAATGTTTTACGGGAAAAAAACAATATAGTAGCTGCCATTCATAAAGAGATGCAAACAAGAATATAAATATTCTGTGTATGCAATAAGCTGACCCACCATTCTAAAAGAAACCACCAGTTGCACAATACTGCAAGTATTGCGGATTCTTCTTTATTTACATAGTGCCAACATATTCTGCATCATATTGCTGAAATTATACATCATTCACTTCAGTCCCTGCCCCAGAGGAGCTTACAATCTATGCTCCATACAGCATTTGCATGCAGACCATGGTCAGTTTGATCAGGAACATATGAACTTGCCCTTGTGTTTTTGGATGTGGGGGAGACACCAGAGTATTTATAAAAAAAAAAAAAAAAAAACATGTACAACGTCCTTGCAGATGGTACCCTGGATAAAACAGAGCCAAGAGGTTTCATTATAACTCATTCCTTTGCCTTTCAAATTTCTCTATTTCCTCCATGACACTAAACAAAAAAGTTAGGCAACAAACAGGAATTGTGGACACCGAATAACTGCAGACATTCTTATGTCTTTAATGGAGAGATATTGTTAGTGGATCTTCAGGCTGCGGACAAATCCCAGCCATAGAACAATGCAGGACAATAACCCACCAGTGGGACGTCTCCAGTCCTGTGCAGCTCAACAGCGGCTTGTATATTAACTCCCAGCGACCAGAAGGAAACAATGCCATGGCATAAAAAACACTAATTAATCCTGCAAAGACAGGGCCTAGAAAAGGATCATTTTATTATTCTAGTCATTTCTTATTGAAAACACAAAAGATGATAAGAATATGACAAATAATTATCTCTCTGCTCTTGCTGGTTTCTGCGCTTTCCAGAGAGCATAATTCAAATGCATGCTGATTTCCATCAAACCCAGCCTGCTATTGCTTCTACAGTATCTGCAAGTTAAGAGTAATGATTGCTCATCTCCCCTAAAGGATATTTTAGTTCAAGCCAGTTCAGGCTGCTTCAGTTGCAAGGCATCCAATATAAATGAGCAAAGAACATGCAGAAGCCTTCCCAGCTGTGCGGTCATTCTCCTTGACAGGTGCAGTACTGATAGAAACTTGCATGAAGCCTCTCTGAAGCCTACCTTGGCATGTCCGCATTCTATTATGTCATCTGGAAGCCTTTGTATTAAAATTGGTTATTTCAATAAGCATGTGGTTGTGGCTTTTCGTAGCTACTTATTACCAGACGGATTTGCCTAGTGTCACACTAGGGAATTAACTGGGGAAAATTAACCCCCTTTGTGATTAAACGGAGAACAAGGAGATTGGATGGACCTAGTGAAGGTAACCATACGCAGGACAACATTAGTAGCATGTATGTGTGTTTGGAGGGGTTAGTATCTTAGCTGTAAAGGCCACTGAACAATAACAAGTGGCTATGTAAGCATTGTTCCTGCACTTCGGACAATAAGCTGCAGGCCTAAGTGCTGAACGCAACACAGTTTGGCCAAATAGCACAGATCAATTTGGCAGATGGCCTGAACAAGGGGAAAACAAAGGAAGTGACAGGACCGTGAAACTATCACTAATTGGGAGTCAAACTTGAACATATGGTCAGGTAGTAAATAGGGATTTGGCCGAAGCCTGAATCCTCTACAAAATGAGTCCGGAAGAGAATTCAAATCCTACTTTGCATAATGAAATCTGACCACAAAACTACAATATCCGAAATAAAAGTGTATGGACCAGTAAGACGAACGATTCGGATTTAGTAGAATCTGTAAAATCCCGATTCGGTGCATTCTAAGCATTAAGACTGGAATCAGCCAAAATGCCAGACCGTAGACTTTCATTTTTTGTTTCTGAAAAATACTAATCTGATGTCTAATGTGCATGCTCAGACTTGGCCGCTGTTATTGTAAAATGTATCATCAATGCCCAAATGTTATTTTGTATGTGGTTGAGCTGAATAAAAAAATAACTACAGTCTGATGACATAAAAAAACTGGCGCCATTCATCCAAATACTGAACAAAATTTTTTTAATTCTTTTTATATACCTTTTTCTTTTCTGTTCTATTCTTCCATATGGATATCCAAATCACTACGGATTGCTACGGTAAGTAAACTTTCCATTCAGAAAATATTTTCAATTGCAATCTGAAGAGCTATAGAACAACACAATTTAAAATAAAAATAGTATACATTCTAATAATAATAATAATGGCTAATTTTTTGGTGAACTGCCTCTTTAAATGTGTCAGACCAATCACAGTGAAATAAATGAACATTCCAATTACTATACTGGTACACAAGCAAGCATGTTTTATGTAGCTGGGGTTGCTTCTCTTTATTTACAGACGCTTGTAATTGGTATCAATATCCAAATGGCCTAAAGGAAGAGATGAACATAAATCCTCTGTCGTCAGCCATTTAGCAATGTTTATTTATACCAAGAGCAGCAGACATTGCAACACTTACACGCTTCCAGAAATAACAATGGCTTTACATGACTGATCACTAAAAATCCATACATTCCCTAAAAAAGCATTTAGTCCTTCTCCATGCAAAATGTAACCAAGAGGATCCCTTGATATAATATTGTAGACACAAAGCAACACTCACAGAAAGTTGATAAATGTGTTTCAGTAGTATCTACACTATTTCTTCTATAAATGTTCAATAAAAACAAAACAAATTATAAAATGGGTGTCTTCTCTGTTTAAGATAGAGGTTGGCTTGGCACAGTTAATTCTGCATCAGCATCCTTATCCGTTAATTCATATAGGTGGAAGCTTGCCATGCTGTTCCATCAGAACAAGAGAAAAAACAAATGTGCAGGTTCCAGCGAAACCAAGGCAGGCAAAACAATGATAAAAATGGCAAAGCTCAGCTTTAGAGAAGATTTTTATCTGAATGCAACACCTCTCCAACACACACACACACACACACACACACACACACACACACAACAGGTGTTTCACCTATAAGTTGACTTTAAGCAGGTTATAGAATGGATAATTTCAAGCAACTTTCCAATTGGTCTTCATTTTTTTTTCTTTTTATTGTTTTAGAATTATTTGCCTCTTTCTTCTAACGTAAGCTTTCAAACGGGGGTCGCTGACCCAGTCTAAAAAACAAGCGCTCTGCAAGGCTACAAATGTATTGTTATTGCTATAACAATAACTATCAACTAGTTATAACAACTTTTTATTCCAGCTCGTTCAAGAACCTACTAGGAATAACTCTCTTTTGGACCTTGTAATAACTAACAATACTGAACTCATCTCTAACATTTGTGTGGGGGAGCATTTAGGGAATAGTGATCATAACATGGTCTCCTTTGAGATTCTGTTGCAGAAGCAATTCTATAAGGGAGTAACTAAAACACTAAATTTCAGACGTGCAAACTTTGACAGTATAAGGGCATCTCTGCAACATATTAAGTGGGAAATGCTTTTCACAGGGTTAAACACAGAACAAAAATGGGAAGTCTTTAAAATGCTGCTTAATAAATATACTTGTCAGTATATTCCACTTGTAAGTAGTGATGGGCGAATTTATTCGCCAGGCGCGAATTCGCGGCGAATTTGCGCGATTCGCCATCGGCGAATAAATTCGCGAAACGGCCGCGAAAATTCGCGGAAAAAATTCGCCGGCGTCAAATTTTTTTTTTCGAAAAAACGGACGCCGGCGCCAAAAACGGGCGCCGGCGCCAAAAACGGGCACCGGCGTCTAAAAAACGGGCGCCGGCGTCAAAAACGAGACGCCGGCGCCATTTCGCTAATTTTTCGCCGTTTCGCGAATTTCGCGCGAAATTCGCGAATTTTTTCGGCGAAGCGAAACTGCACAAATTCGCCCATCACTACTTGTAAGCAAGGAACGTCGTTGCAAAGCAAAACCTTTTTGGTTCAATAGAAGCGTTAGTGTTGAGGTGGGTAAGAAAAGACGTGCTTTTAAGGCTTTCAAGTTAGCTGGTACAGCCGAAACATTTATAAGGTACAAGGAGGCCAATAAATCATGCAAAGAAGCTATAAGGCAAGCTAAAATTGCTATAGAAAAGGATATAGCAGCAAGCAGTAAAAAAAATCCAAAATTATTTTTTAAATATGTCAATAGTAAAAAAATGAGGCAGGAAGGGGTGGGACCCTTACTATCAGAGGGGGGTCAGCTGGTTGATGAAAACAAAATAAAAGCGCAGATTCTGAACTCGTATTTTTCATCTGTGTACACAAATGAAGAACCAGTAAGTGAAGGTTTCCTTCTTAACACTCCCAATTCTAGTAATACAACTAATGATGCATGGTTCACACATGAAGAAATTCAAAAGAGACTTGAACATGTTAAGATTAACAAAGGTCCAGGGCCAGATGGTATTCATCCCAGGGTAATTAGCGAGCTTAGCTCTGTGATTGCCAAACCTCTTTACTTAATTTTTCAGGATTCATTGAGATCTGGCATTGTGCCGAGAGACTGGCGAATTGCTAATGTGGTGCCTCTATTCAAAAAAGGATCCCGTTCTCAGCCTCAAAACTATAGGCCAGTTAGTCTGACGTCAGTATTAGGAAAGCTTTTCGAAGGGTTAATAAAGGATAAAATACTGGACTTCATAGCAAATCATAATACTATGAGTTTGTGCCAGCATGGTTTTATGCGTAATAGATCTTGCCAGACTAACTTAATTTCTTTTTACGAGAATGTAAGTAGAGACCTCGATTCTGGGATGGCAGTGGATGTGATTTACTTAGACTTTGCTAAAGCATTTGATACAGTGCCACACAAAAGGTTACTGGTTAAATTAAGGAATGTTGGCCTGGAACATAGTATTTGTACCTGGATAGAGAACTGGCTAAAAGATAGACTACAAAGAGTGGTGGTAAATGGAACATTTTCTAATTGGACCAGTGTTGTTAGTGGAGTACCGCAGGGCTCTGTACTAGGTCCCTTGCTTTTCAACTTGTTTATTAATGACCTGGAGGTGGGCATTGAAAGTACTGTTTCTATTTTTGCAGATGATACTAAATTGTGCAGAACTATAGGTTCCATGCAGGATGCTGCCACTTTGCAAAGTGATCTGTCTAAACTGGAAAACTGGGCAGCAAACTGGAAAATGAGGTTCAACGTTGATAAATGCAAGGTTATGCACTTTGGCAAAAATAATATAAATGCAAGTTATACACTAAATGGCAGTGTGTTGGGAGTTTCCTTAAATGAAAAGGATCTAGGGGTCTTTGTAGATAACACGTTGTCTAATTCTGGGCAGTGTCATTCTGTGGCTACTAAAGCAAATAAAGTTCTGTCTTGCATAAAAAAGGGCATTAACTCAAGGGATGAAAACATAATTATGCCTCTTTATAGGTTCTTGGTGAGGCCTCATCTGGAGTATGCAGTTCAGTTTTGGACTCCAGTCCTTAAGAGGGATATAAATGAGCTGGAGAGAGTGCAGAGACGTGCAACTAAATTGGTTAGAGGGACGGAAGACTTAAATTATGAGGGTAGACTGTCAAGGTTGGGGTTGTTTTCTCTGGAAAAAAGGCGCTTGCGAGGGGACATGATTACACTTTACAAGTACATTAGAGGACATTATAGACAAATAGCAGGGGACCTTTTTACCCATAAAGTGGATCACCGTACCAGAGGCCACCCCTTTAGACTAGAAGAAAAGAACTTTCATTTGAAGCAACGTAGAGGGTTCTTCACAGTCAGGACAGTGAGGTTGTGGAATGCACTGCCGGGTGATGTTGTGATGGCTGATTCAGTTAATGCCTTTAAGAATGGCTTGGATGATTTTTTGGACAGACATAATATCAAAGGCTATTGTGATACTAAGCTCTATAGTTAGTATAGGTATGGGTATAAAGAATTTTAATTAAAAGTAGGGAGGGGTGTGTGTATGGATGATGGGTTTTCATTTGGAGGGGTTGAACTTGATGGACTTTGTCTTTTTTCAACCCAATTTAACTATGTAACTATGTAACTATCCATATTCCAGTCTCTTATTCAAATCTTGTTCAAAGAGTAATTTTGCAACCAGATTGCTGAAATTGCAAACTAAAGAGCTTCTGAATAAAAAGCTATAAAACTCAAACCACAAATGATAAAAAATGAAAACAAATTGCAAATTGTCTCAGAATATCACTCTCGACATCATACTAAGGGGTTTATTTACTAAAATCCGAATGCATAAATCACGAAAAATTTGTGACGTATATATATATATATATTATCCAATTGGCCCATGATCAACATGGTTGAATCACTATCACTATGTGGAGCACCAAAAACTTAAAGGACATACTAATGGTCACTGACTTTAGGGGACAATGTCCAAATCCAACCAATTGGTTAACCAGAAATACCAAATTGGGCTGCTACAGGTGCCCTGACTGCACTACTTGCCGCTGTCTGTTAAGTGGACCTGACGTTCCTCACCCTCAATCAGGCAAAAGGCTTAGGATCCTTCATAGACGTACTTCTACGTATGTGGTCTATATCATCACCTGCCCCTGTGGCCTGTATTACGTTGGGAAAACAATCACCACGCTCAGGGAACACATTAGCAACCACAGATCATCCATCAGCAGGGCTCTTAAGGAGGGACAATCTATACAACCGTTTGCCAGACATTTTCTCACCAAGGCTCATGGACTACCTACTTTCAAATGCATAGCAATTGACCATCAGCCGCCCCTTTCCAGGGGTGGTGACCGGGATCTCGCCCTCCTACGTAGGGAAGTTGTTGGATCCACAGACTGAACACTTTGTCCCCTAGGGGACTGAACGAGTCCTTACCACTGGGTTGCTTTCATTGACTTACCTAGCATATGTTTTGGACATTTGAATGGCATATCCTCCTTGTTTACTGTATGGTTTGTGCGTTTGCCCTGGTTCACTAGCGGTTCACTGATTGTTTTTATTTTTAAGTTGGCACCTGCTAACTTTATATCTCCATATGCACAACTACTGGTCTCGGGTATATACGTTCGGACTAGGCACTCAATGCACATGATACACTCTAAATGACCTATCTGGTAGTTATTACTTCATCCATCACAGTGGAAATTGGTATTTGGCCAGTGGAAGATGGCATAAACTCTTTATCCCAAATCCCCAGACCCTGCTATGCACCACTCAGAGTAAACACGTGCCAATCTTGGCTTTGCGTATTTAGGTGTTGCTGGTCCAGACCGACCCTTCGCTTTTGCGGGGGCAGGCACTGGACGCTTAACACCTTCTCTGTGTAGTTGCAAATGGGTATGCAAATGGGGGCCTTATGGTTGGAGTCTGACAAGTTTCTGTGGTGGATACGCATAGAGCTCAATTAGACAAAGTATATTGCCTACACCTGGGGCCAATTCTAATGAATGGCCCGCCCACCTCTACAGTATCATGGCTAGGCACTGGGGTGCAGCCTGAACACTACTTTGAGTATGTGATATTATCCCAGATATTCACCAGAAGGTTTAGTTTGGCATTTGAAATTTATGCGGGAGTGGGCCTACGATTGAAGTCGTATACTTAGAGGCCCATTGTTCTGACCAGTGTGCATGTGTTTATCCCACTTTCTATATCTTATTTTTCTGTATTAATACACTGTCTTTGGTTCACATAGAACAGTCACACTATGGTTCTATAACTAATGAGGGTGGGGGTGGAGTTGAGAGTTGCCTAGCAACTTGTTTGGCGCCTTTTTTTGAATTTAAACTGTCACTCCCTGTTGAGCACTGTTTGTCCTTGATCAAGGTTCCTGTGAGGAACCGAAACGTCGGATTTAATAAACCTAATTTTTTATTTTCACCATATCAAAACTTTTGATTCTTCATGCAAATCCTGTGAGTGCCGATACCAAGTGCAGTAAAAAAGTGCATGGAAAAGTCAGAATCTGAAAATCCGGCATTTCAGACCTGTTGAGGTTGCATATAAGTCAATGGGGAAGTCCCAATGATTTCTTGATGCGCGCTGGGCATTTTTCAGGTGAAAATTCCGAAAAAATTGTGAAAATCGGATGAAAATCTTTCCCCCCCCCCGAAAAGCACATTTTCAGGAAAATGCAATAATAAATGGGAGTAACAAAACTGAGCATATTTGATCGGAGTTTGTAGCAGAAAATATTGAGGTAAATTCAGACTTTGATAAATAACCCCCTAATAGTTAACTCAAAGGTGAGCAACCCCATTAAAGCAAACAAAAAAAAAACAAAGCATTTGGAACACTTCAGCCCTTTGAAAATAGAATCACATTTGCTTATGTGAGTGGGGAAAAACAAAAAGATATGGCACCTTCTCAATCACAAATAGAAAAACAAGAAAAAAATCAGAACACATGGCAAAAAAACCATGGCTTTTCCTCACCTTTTATTGCAGACTGAGTAATTGAAGAATAATTGTATCAATAAGGTTTACATTAGAAAAGCGCAAGACCAGAACATTGCTGGGAATAGTCCCTTTGCAGTATATCCATAAAACATGAGAGACGGCTAGACAGAAACAAACTAGTTGTGTTTGCATAGTCTGGCAAGCAGAAATCGCTTCACAATCATCGACAATTCAGAGCATTTCCTAAAAACTATTCTGCTGCTATGGGCAGCTTTTCTCCTTTGTAGGAGCAATGGAGACTTTGCTGACCACTTATCCAACTCTACATTTATAAGGCTAAGGCCACACTAGGCGATAGCGCCGCGATTTGACTCGCGGCGACTTTTCGTCGCGACTTTTAAGCCGCAATCGATGGGGAAACTTTTGCACTGGCGTCTATGGGGAATCGCGAAAAATCGCCAGCGTAAAAACACACGCGGCGATCTTATTTCTATTGTCGCTCGAAATCGCCTAGCGAGGCAATTTCGAGCGACAGTAGAAAAAAGATCGCCGTGTGTGTTTTTTTACGCTGGCGATTTTTCGCGATTCCCCATAGACACCAGCGCAAAAGTTTCCCCAGCGATTGCGGCTTAAAAGTCGCGGCGAAAAGTCGCCGCGAGTCAAATCGCGGCGCTATCGCCTAGTGTGGCCTTAGCCTAAGAATTGTTATCAGGCAATAAACACACCCAAATGACAGACGCGCACAGGTGGAATGCAGAATCATTGTGGCGTTCTTTGCTTTCCAGGGTCATTTGTCTATGTTCCATCAAATGGAAAGTGATGGAGAGCTCAGAATAGAAGCTACTAGCAAAGGACAGCCAGGGAGTCTGCTGGTGTGTGGCGAGATGGACAACACGATACAAGATCATGACAGAGCAGCTGCATAAAACAGAAGATATAATACATAGCCGCTTGTGATGGATTGTGACCCATTTTCTAACATGAGAAAATATGTCATGCCAGGCAACACCTCCGCTGTGTTTATATGCAGAAGGCAGTTGCTCCTACAGAGCTGACATACAAAAGTGGGAGATGTTACTCCTAAAAGTGTTTCACAAAATTGTTAGTGCACACTAACACAAGTTAGGGATTTTGAAAGCTGCTTTATAAAGTTGCTAAAGGTCAACAGACTAGTAAAAATTGGAACCAAGCTAATACAGGTATGGGACCTGTTATCCATAATTTGGATCTTCATACCTTAAGTCTACTAGAAAATCATGCAAGCATTAGGGATGCAACGAATCCACTATTTTGGATTCGGCCGAAACCCCAAATCCTTGGCGAAAGATTCTGCCTAATGCCAAACCGAATCCGAATTTGCATATGCAAATTAGGGGTGGGAAGGTAAAACATTTTGACTTCCTGGTTTTGTGACAAAAAGGCGATTTTCCTCACCACCCCTAATTTGCATATGCAAATTCGGATTCGGATTCAGTTCAGCCGGGCAGAAGGATTCGGCCGAATCTTTAAATTAATTCTGGATTGGGTGCAACCCTAGTAAACATTAAATTAAACCAATAGGCTGGTTTTGCTTCCAATAAGGATTAATTATATCTTAGTTTGGATCAAGTACAAAGTACTGTTTCATTAATACAGAGAGAAATAAAATCATATAAAATATATGCATTATTTGATCATAATAGAGTCTATAGGAGATGGCCTTTCCGTAATTCAGAGCTTTCTGGATAACGGGTTTTCAGATAACGGATCCCATACCTGTAGTTTAACAAACAAAAGGCAATTGGCTACACGCAGGGAGCATAACTGTTTCTAAAGCAGTAGGTTGTTTTTCTAATAAGCCTGTCATTGCTTAGTAGGGGCTAGTGTCATTTGAGCTTGACTGCACTCATGGTACCAGATTCATTTCCCACAGCAAATTCCTTCTGATTGTCTGTTCCATAAAGACAATGTAGGTTAATCTCCTTGGTGCCAACAAAACTGTCACACTAAACCATGCGAGGCAGGCCAAAGAAACGTATGTTTATAGGGACACTGTCAGAAAAACCACCAGCTTTTTGTGCCTGTGCATAAGAAAGAAGAGAAACATGGAGGTAAACGTTATTAATTATAAAAACTGTTTAATTACATTTCAGCGGTAAATATAGTTGGTGAAAAAAAACTGGATCTTAATTCCATGGCAAAACCTATGTTACCGAGTAAAAATTATATCGTTCTCTTCCATTTGAATGCACCGGAACATCTTTGGAGCAAAACTATTTATTTAGGTGGGATAAGCAATTTTCTGCCAATTTGAAAAGGTCTTCTTAGAAAGGCTAACAGTACCAGACTTACAATCCATTAATGTTAAACAAAATGTTAAATGAACTGTTAAGCAAGTGTCTCATTAGTGTGATAGTCAAAATCTAGAAAATCATTGCCATTGGAAAGGACCGGATGTCTTGCTGAACAAAGGCAATGGTCGTGTTATAAAGGCTATAAAATTGTTCATTTAAATATTTTTGAAGATTAACATAATCTCCAGTTACCGGGTGGCAACCCTTACTCAATCTGACCAGAATTAGGAAGCATCTGCTCCCTGTTGTTAAAGGAGAAGCAAATCCTAAAGTTAAAAAACCCCTACCCTACATAGACCCTCCTCCCCCTCGGCCCAGCTGCTACACCAAGCAAATGCCCCTAAGTCTTTACTTACCCTTCGGTGCAGATTCTGTCCAGCGGAGTTCATGGGCACCATCTTCAGCCGCTTCGGTAATCTTCGGATCGTCTCCTCCATCAGTTTCGGCACTGAAACTGCGCATGCACTAAGGCACTTAATTACCGAAGAGAATAAGATGGCGCCCGTGAACTCGGCTGGATAGAATCTGCACCAAGGAGCAAGTAAAGACTTGGTGGCATTTGCCCAGAGTAGCAGCTAGGCTGGGGGGGGGGGGAAGAGGGAGGGGGTGTATGTAGGGTAGGGGGTAGGGTTTTTTTTTAGGGTTTGCTTCTCCTTTATACTTCATTTCCATATAAAACCCATAAGCGAGGAGCCAAAGGTTGCTTGATCATACATGGAAGTTATATAAAAGTAATCAGTTACTAGCTGTGTTGTATAAATAGTAACACATTAAATGTCACACTTTGATTCTGCAAATTTGATTCTAAAAGTAGCATTTGACATTTTGCCAACTAGAAAGAAAGGGAACGATGTTAAATTACAGGGCTGACAAATAACACCCCAAAAAATCTAACACAATGTGCAGTTTGAGAATAGAATGTAAAAAGCCATGAAAATTCTAACCCCAGTGCAAATCTCTCCCCACACCACATGCCACACTGCAGCACATACACTTTGGTGTGAAGAGAAGTCAGCGGGGGGGGGGGGGGGGGGCAGTAGGGGAAGCAATGATAACAAAGGCTCTCCCTTCTGCCCGAGTAACACAACTATCATGCTTACTTTGTGTCTCGTGTGCACAGTCCAAACTGCTGCTACAATTCTATAACAGTGTCCTGGTTTTAATGACTAACATTTAAAAAAACCTAAAATACAAACTTTTGCTCTGCCTAATATTGCAGAAGCACGGACACACTAAATGCACAGTTTTAGCATTTATACAATGAAAACCACTCCATGTGCATAGTGCTTCTGCAACATTCAGCAGATTGCAATGGATAGGTGAATGCCTTTACCATTACTCTTAATTACTTATCGTCGTTCATATTTCAGTCCCTCATTGCTAAGGTTACTTGCACCTTAGCAACCATATCACTGCTGACATTCCAAACTGGTGAGCTGCTGTAAATAATCAAAGAACCACAAAATAAAATAAAAAATGACCAGCCAGTTAATTTTAAAAAAACCAAGGGGGAAAGGTGAACAGCAACAGCTTCACAGCTCATTTTTGTCAATGATATAAAGGAACAAGTAATGAAAAATACGGACATTGTTCATTCCACAGCTCCATATAATCACTGAATCTAAACTGTCCCTTAGATAGTAAAGGTGGCCTTACAGGGGTAGATCCGAAATATTGGGTTAATTAACCCTCGATATTAGACTGTCGAAGTTAAATCCCTCGACTTCGAATATCGAAGTTGAAGGATTTACCGCAATTTGTTCGATCAAACGATCAAAGGAATAATCGGTCGATTGAACGATTAAATCCTTCGAATCGAATGATTTGAAGGATTTTAATACATCGATCGAACGATTTTCCTTCGATCAGAAATTTATTAGAAAGCCTATGGGAACATTGATGTTCGGTAGGTTCTGGTTGGCAAATATGGGGTCAAAGTTTTTTTTAAAGAGACAGTACTTCGACTATCGAATAGTCGAAACTATTTTTAGTTCGAATCGTTCGATTCGAAGTCGTAGTCGAAGGTCGAAGTAGCCAATTCAATGGTCGAAGTAGCCCAAAAAAATGTTTGAAATTCAAAGTATTTTTTCTTCTATTCATTCACTCGAGCAAAGTAAATGTGCCCCTAAGAATGCAGGTGGTTGGAGCAAGGACCACATCAACAAACTGATGTGGTCCTTGATTCAATGTGATTTTTAAACCTGCCAGACATCGGTCAGGAAGCGAAGGGCCCCATACACTGGCCAATAAGCTGCCAACTTGGTCTGTCAGCAGCTTTTATCGGCCCATGTAGGCCACCTCTAGTCTACAAAGTCTATAAGCCTGCTTAAACAATTCACTGCCATTTGGCAATAGTGGTTTCTATCATATTTACTGCAATTCTTGTTGTGCCTGTGCCCTTTCAGTGCCATAAGCAGCATCTTGTAAGCAAGGGATTAGATTTGTGACTAGTATCTGTAGTGAGAGATACTTTATTTCTGGGAGTGGGACGCATAATATTCAAAGAAAAAGAGGGGGCCTATTTCCCATAATTGAAATTGACAGTGACTTTTTACAACCATCCACTTTGCTACAGAACAGGCCCGTCAAATTATTATAGAAAAGGGTAGGTCATGTATTAACAAAGAAGGAATAGTGATAACTTGAGACAGGTAAATGTCTCTTCCTCTCTAAGGATTCTGGAAACCAACGTTTAGGACTGCTGTTTGGACATCAATGAACTTCAAAGCATTTTATCAACACATAACACTCCAGACTTGACATATAGACTACTTACAGCCATTTGTGTACTTTTCTTGCATTTGAAGTGTTCCAGATCTGCTCAGCTTCATTTTGCCATACTCCATACCTATGAATAAGTAAGCAGGATCAACAGAGTTGTCTGAGTGATTATTTAACTATATAGAAAAAAATAAATAACAATGCATCAAAATGCCACGTATATGGAAATTGGTCCTATTTTGCTTCATGAAATGGATCCGGAGTGTGTATCTAGAAACCTGCCATTGAAATACCAAAAAAAGTACACTTTCCCATGCTAAATGTTAAAATGAACATGAACATAGTAACTATTGTACAGTGTTTTACTAAACTTGGTTAAGATTACATTACAATGTAGCTGGAGACTATGAAGATCCAAATTATCAAAAAGACCTAATCACCCATTCCGACTAGAAGAAATGAGGTTCCGCCTAAATATTCGGACGTGAGAGTTGTGAAGATGTTGAATTCTCTCCCTGAATCAGTCGTACAGGCTGATACTTGTTAAAAAGCCATCAAACCCTTTTTAAACCTATGGGAATACAGTGTTATGGAAGATAGCTCATAGTACAAGTTGATCCAGGGACTAATCCCTGGGCCTTTTTGGAATTTTTTCTCCCTCTGAGGCAAATTGGAGAGGCTTCAGATGGGGTTTTTTGCCTTCCTCTGGATCAACTAGTTGGGCAGGTTAAAATAGAGTTCAAAGGATGAACTTGAAGGACGTGTGTCTTTTTTCAACATAACTTACTAGGTTACTATGAAATTGGCCAACTAGGAGCCTGGCACCCACGGGGAGCACATGAAGTGAATGAGGTGCCCACTGAAAAGGCCAGCAAGTGAAACTCTTGTAAATACTTATTTGTTCTCTGGAAGGCCAACCTGAAGGACCACAAGGGTGGGACAAACTAGCTAATGATAAAACATTGGACCACAAATGACAAAATCTGAATAAGAATCCAAAAAACTTCTGAAATTTTAAGGTGTGTGCTGAGGCAAAAAGATCAACACAACCAGCATGAGAAAAAAAATTATATGCAAGAGAGTAGCAATATATAGACTTTTTTTCCTATGCACAACACCAAGAGGACTAGTAACAATTCCTACAACCTGTATAACAAAGCATTTAAGCATTCACATGTGAAGCCATTGAATATGTGGGTATATGGATGAACAGGAATATATATCACATGACAAAAGATGTAACATATCAGCTTATGTTTGACAGCTATTTACTTTAACCAGTGAACCAAATAATAGCCGTTATGACATACTGCATAATGTGCAAAACACACACCTTTTAAAGCAAACTATATTCTTTTGTTGTAAAATCCAATAAAGGAGAACTAAACCCTAAACATGAATATGGCATTTTTAGCTATATTCATGTTTAGGGTTTAGTTCTCCTGAACGTATTGCACCAGCCTAAAGTTTCAGCTTCTCAATAGCAGCAAAGATCCAGGACTTGTCACAGGGGGTCACCATCTGCGACACTCACATGCTCAGTGGGCTCTGAGCAGCAGTTGAGAAACTAAGCTTAGGGGTCGTTGCAAATTATCAAGCAGAAAATGAGGTTGGCCTGTAATATAAACTGATGCTACAGGGCTGGTTATTAAATTCTGATGCTAGTTGCACTGGTTTCGGTGCTGCCATTTACCAATAATCTGTATTAATTACTAATCATCCTGTGACATTTATATTCTATGTGTACTGTATATTGTGAGTGGGTCTCTAAGCTCAGTAAGTGACAGCTGCACAGAGCAAGTGCAGTAAATCAGCATTAAAGAAGATAGGGAGCTACTGGGGCATCTTTATAGACACAGATCTTTACTGCTAAATGGCCGTAGTTGCCTTGGGCTGGTACAGAAGCCCACAAACATAATGTACAACATTTCTATTCTTTAGTTAGGCTTTAGTTCTCCTTTAAGTGAAACTGAAAAAAGTATTCTAAAAACTTAACCCCTTGTGCCACTGGCTGGAATGGCACTTTCACACAATGGTGCTGCTTATATCCGGAACACGTGAGAACACACAATGCACTGTAGTTGAATTGTTTGCTGATTGAAAGCAGCTGTTTTCTGTTTGTGGGAAATGCAGTTGCTGTACAGCGTAACAAACATGTACAAACGAAACAGAATGGGGCTTTTCTTTCAAAACGCGATAGGTCTTGGGTTGCATATAGGATGGAAAATATGGGTGTCTTGGCAACCAGGTTTTCCTTTTCTAACCCCAAAAATAAAAAAAGATGGGATATGTGGCAATATATTTGTTCATATAGGATGTACTGCATTCATTCAGATTCTGGAGCATGGAGTTAGGCCAATGCAAATGGTGCTTATTTTACGGATAGGATATCTGTCAGTTTGGACTGGCTGCACTGCCTTATGCTGAACTACAGCCTCTGAATGTTAATGAGAGCTTTATAATGGGGCTTGTCAGAAATCACTGTACTAGAATTCAGTGACTGTGGTTTTGTATCCGTTGGCTGAGAGCAAAACAGCTTTGGGATGCTGACTTTTATTTGTGGGGGTTCGAGAGATTGTTAAGAGTAGCCAAAAAAACTCAAAGATCAAAAGAATAAAATAATGGCTCACTATTCATTACTCTATTCTACTCAAATCTATTATGCTGGCAACAAAACTGGTTTACAGTGCAAAGCCTAACTAAACTGGTTACTCTGTGATAACAGAGTTGTTCCCATATACATGGCAAATAAACTGGAAGGTTTTTAACTCACAATAAACATCAGCCATAGAGGCCTGGAAAATATTAAGACTATCAAGACTATTTGCTGTATTCCACTGCTTTAAAATGAGAATGTTTTCCCCAAAATGTAACTTTTAAAATAGTTTTGACAGCGGTATACAGAGACAACATGCAACTGAACTTGCTGAACAATTATTTCAGTGGTGGTTGGCATACAAAAATATACAAAGGTACAAACATCCCTTCATATGCGGATTCATGGAAATTCTATGCTTACATTGAAACCTTCCTTTCCTTGTTTCTCAATGGGTGTCCTCTAACTTGTTCTATTGTTTCGTATTTAAACTGCTATCTGGTTCCTACAATGAGAATTTTTGAGTGACAATCTGGAAGAGGAATAGAGAAGTCTCCGAAAATAAAAATAATTTACTGCACTTACTCTTGTTTCCTTCCTTGTAACTATAACTTCCAGCATCTTCTAACCAGCTCATAAAGCCATTTTGATCAGACACCCGTGGCAAGTAAGTTAGACCCGCAGATTTGTGGGTAATTGCCCCCCAAGGAATACAGTGACCAGGAAATCATTTGTTATTCATTTTTAGCAGATTTCCATGTCTACATTACCTTCTGAGGATTTCATCTCTAAAACTACTAGTACTACAGTATATGATGCAAAGCAATGAGAAAATTATACAGTATAAAATGGCACACACACACATATATATATATATATATATATATATATATATATATATATATATATATATATATATATATATATATATATATATATATATATATATATATATATATATATACACACATACATACACACATATATATGTTTTGTTTAAAGGGTAAGGCATTTTTCAGTAGCAGTATGCACAAACGTCGCTGTCTTAAATATATTGATAATGGGTTGAGTGCAGAGGACTCTTGTATTTGTCTATGTATTTTGTGGTCACAGCCTCATTGCACCCCCGCCTAATGGTTTTAAAAAATAGTGGTGAGCACAACTTTCCCTTGTTTGTTATAGTTATACAGGAGCAGTGACCAGCTCCATGTTGTAGCTCCCACCCTTCCCAGCTATAGTCAGGTGATCCCACTGGTGTCTAATAAAAGGGCAGCCAAGTATGGGGGTTTACTTTGAAAGCAGCAAGTAAGTTGCAGGTAAAACCTAGTCCATTTGTAAAATGTATAATGAAGCAATAGAATTCTTAAAGAATCAGATGAAAATTAAGCGTAGGACTGGCCAGATATGGGATGACTTTGACGTAGTTGGCCAGCTTAAATATATTGCAATATATGGACAAACAATCCCTGATTTGTTTAAAGGGTAAGACATTTTTTAGTAGCAGTATGCACAAAATGTCTCTGTCTTAAATATATTGATAATGGGTTGAGTGCAGAGGACTCTTGTATTTGACTATATGTATTTTGTGGTCACAGCCTCATTGCACCCCCCCCTAATGGTTTTACAAAATAGTGGTGAGCACAACTTTCCCTTGTTTTTTCTATATATATATATATATATATATATACATACATACATGTATGTATGTATGTATGTATGTATGTATGTATGTATGTATGTATGTATGTATGTATGTATATATATATATATATATATATATATATATATATATATATATATATATATATATATATAAGAATATATGCAATGTAAGAATGTCTAACTTTTCCAAAAAATGTTCATGTGCACGTGTAGGGACAGCTGGAGAAAGCAATTCTACTTTGAACTCCCCAAATTCCGAGCTCTACGGTAGCAGGTGGTTGTACTAAAAATGCTCAGGAGCATTCTGAAAGAATTCCCTACAGCTGCTGGAAAACAAGCATTTTAAAAAAACAAAAAAAATATAAACAGAGAGGTAATGAATTCCTTTTTCAAAAAGGCTTATTTGTCCAAAATAGATATTTGGTTTTAGAGTATTAGATTTAGAAATACGATGCAAGCAGGAAGGTGCCATGTCAATATAATAGCTCCCTGTCCTCCTACTTAATGGATGCAACACTCATCTTGAGCTGCCTAAGCAGACTGCATCTATGGTTACTCTACCTAATGACTGACATGTTTATGAGCAGACAAATTGATGTGGTGTCTATGTTTTGCTAACATTTAGTCCTTGACTCAAAATAGTTTAGTGGCCCAGAAATTTAAGATGGTTCTTCGCCAAGAATGGGGACATGATATTTCAACTAGTTATAACAGAATGCAGGCTTGACACTTGCAAAAAACATTTACAATAAGTGGATGATGCACCAAACGGTTTAATTTGAAGTTAAGGTACAAGTGCAGCAAAAAGAATAAATTATATTTTGCATGTGTGGCATGTTATCCCTTCCCTTATTTGGAAAAATCATGTACTTATTTTACGGTTAGAGAAGAAATATAAGCACTAGTTGGGTAAAAACTCCTAAAATGCAAAGTTCAAAGATGAAGTTTGGATAGGAGCTGAACCTGTCTAATCTGTACAACCTATTCCAATCCAGCTATATCCCGCCCATCTAAGGGCTCTTACTCACTGGCGTTCTGACCTGCGCTCCCCTGCGTTCCGTTTTTTGGCGTTCAGCCGCAGGGGAGCGCAGGAATAGACGCATGACATTATTTCAAATGGGGCTGTACTCACTCAGGCGCGTGTAGGCGCCGAACGCAGGTTGAGACGCAACATGCTGCATTTTTCCTGCGTTCGGTCCCTTGGGAAAAGTTAGACTCACAACTTAGGGCAATTCACCTTCATAAGCAAAAAACTGTAATAACTGAAAAAGCCACAGAAATGTGTTCAAATTTTCATAACCTGACAAATTTTGAAACATGAACATGGTAATTAGGGGTGTGGCCACAAAAATGGGTGTGGGCAAAACTTTTTTACTGCGCTACGTGTGGCAATTTTTTTCTCCCTCTTTTTATTTCTAAAATGTTGGAAGGTATGTATGATATATGCCTCACTACACACCTTCTAAAGATTTACAAGCCCTAGGTTTGATTCTGCCCAACACAGTTTACAGCTGACTAATCACAATTAGGGATGCACCGAATACAGGATTCGGTTCGGTATTTGGCCTTTTTCAGCAGGATTCGGCCAAATCAAATCCGAATTTGCATATGGAAATTCGGGGCAGGGAGGGAAACCATGTGAATTTTTCTCACATAACAAGGAAGTAAAAAAGGTTTTCCCCTTTGGTCCAGTATTTCCTCGTGAGGCAACTTCAGACGACTTCGGAAAATGAAGCACTCAGAGATTTAGATTCTAGCTGGCGATTCAGTTCTGGGTGATTACGCATTAGAACAAGAGCCAATTTGTCGCTGGGCAACTAATCTACCCGAATCTCCACAAGTATCTATGCCCTACTAATAGCTCTGGAGCTACTAGTAGCAGCTACTTTTTGTGGCTACAAAATACCCTGCCATAGACAATGCTGAGTGCCTGGCCAGCTGTTACCCCCTGCTGCAGGTTAGACGTAACAACACAGTGTGGACTAAAATTAACATATGTTGCTTTTATTCTGTAGCCAATAACAAAAAACCACCAGAACTCACTGGTAAGATTTAGCAGCAAAAAGTTAGTAAAACCCAGTCACTGGCACTACATAATATAGAAATTACAGTTAAAGCCAAAAAGAGTTTGTAGTTGCCAATTCATCTGAACCCATGCAGGCTGATCAGATTCCAATCAGTGGAGCAGGGGCAGTGAGCAGATCTGCTTCTCTCAGCCTACAAAATTACTCAGGCTGAAAACAGTTGATCTGCCGCTGACAACAGCCTGTGTGTTGAGTGCAAATGCAGATTATTTGTTCTTTTACAAGCCATTGTTCCTGTACTGCCTCCCACTCTGGACACATTTCATGCAAACCATGTGTGCTTGCTCTGTTTACACCACAGGAACAATTTAGGAGTGTGCAATAAAAGCAGTTGTTCAACATAAGTATTTCCTATGCAGGAGAAATGCAAAGTGCTGTAATATGACACATTGGTTACTGATGCTTATCCATCTAAAACACTTTACATGTCACTACAATATCACTGAACTGTTATATGGCACCACAATTGCATCACTATTGTTCCTAGTAGTGAATCTTGCAGTGTTTCTAACTAGGAAGAAAGCTTATCACTGTGGAGTAACCGCCCGTATTCTTCTCGTTGTGATCTGATCGTGGGGCCATAGGGCGAGAGAAATTTACTCGTTTGGCCAAACAAGCAGATCTCCCCAGCTTTATGGGAGACAGCGACCACTGCACTCTTCAAGAGTCACCATGTGACTATGGCTTTTGGCATTTTGATTGCAGCTACTTGAGCAGCGTCCATTTGAACGGATAGAATGATTGTCACCATAAAACAGGCTGTTGCACAAGACCACTAACACACGCACAAAAATGTTTACAGGTATAAGATACATTATCTGGAAACCTGCTATCCAGTAGGGTCATGTCCCAGAGAGTCCATTTTAAGCAAATAATTTAAATTTTTAAGCAGCATTTCCCTTTTTCTCTGTAATAAAACAATACCGTGTACTTGATCCCAGCTATGATATAAATAATCCTTAATGGTGGCAAAGCAACCCTGTTGGGTTTTATTTATATTTAACACTTTTTTAAAGTAGATTTATGGTATGAATGCCAGTGTATATGTGTGTCTCTGTGTAAAATGAACTGTTAATGTTAATGTGTGTAAGGGCAACTGTATGTAAGAAGGTCTGACAAACTGTGTGTGTAAGCTGTAGGGGGAAATTTACTAAAGGGCGAAGTGGCTAACGCTGGAGAAAATTCACCAGCGTGACATCATTTCAGCACCTCGCCAATTTACTAATGGTAGCTGGCGTAATTTCGCCAAGGAGAACTTCGCACTCTAACGCCAGGCGAATTTTCGGTCTGGTGAAAGAGTTATATGAAAGAGAGAATATTTTGATATTACTGACCATTACCTCTATCGCCAGACTTCGCCACCTCAGACCAGGTGATGTGCAATAGACTAGATAGGAGTTCCTCAAAAAAAAGTTGAAAATTTTTCTAAGTCCCAAAAAAAAGTACCCTCCTTCCCCCCTACATTTGCTAACATACGGCACCTAAACTATACTGTGGGCACATGTGTAGGGCAATATAACAACTCTATTTTATTCTATTAAGGTTCCCTGGCCTTGTGTAGTATAATGTATTTGCTGCAGCATATATGGCCATTGTACTTTAACTGCACACCATATGCTAATTAGCCAACGCTAGTGTAACTTCGAACTGCTGAGCGTAATTTCGGCCACCATTCGGTACCCTGTGCACAACTTCGGATCTTTGTGAATTTGCGTTGTCCAGGCAAATTTACACTTGGCAAAGTGTTGCGATGTGCGCAAAGCCATCACTGGCGAATTTTCGCCGGTTAGTGAATTTGCCCCATAGAGACTATAAATGAACCTGTGTATAGCTGTGCAATTACAGTACATTCATTATTCAATGTTAAAGGCACAGGTTGGCTGTGGGTTTTGCCTACACCCATTTGCCACAAAGCACATTAACCTTCTACAGTTCCTTGCCCTATTGCTCCATTGTATCCCCTCACTGTCACTGTCACTGTCCTCTTTTACCCTTTCCCTGCTCATTCTGCTGAGTTACCCCACACTCACCTCAGTCTCTAATAACCCTCTGTCTCACCCTATTCACTGTCCTCTTTTACCCTTTCCCTTCTCATTCTGCTTAGTTACCCCACACTCACCTCTCAGTCTCTAATAACCCTCTGTCTCACCCTATTCACTGTCCTCTTTTACCCTTTACCTTCTCATTCTGTCCAAACTCACCTGTCTTTCTCTAATAAACCTCTGCCTTACTTTATATCTGTATAGATAGAAATATCTATAAAATTGTATAACATATATTTTTGCACCACACCTCCTCTCCTGCTCCTGTCCTGTATCCACCTCACTGTTCATTTTTGGATGACATCTTTTAACCCTTCTGCCACTCAGGGAACAAAGCAGCTTTCTCCTAGATTGAAATAGAATCTATACACAGATTCTATACTAGTGGCATTTTGTTGTACACAACCTCTTCTTGCAGTTGTTACTCTACTTTATGTACAGTAGAACCCCCATTTTGCATTGTTCAAGGGACCAGAAAAAATGGTGTAAGGAAATGTATTATGAATTATATATATTGGTGGGACAAAAATTGTATAACACATGGAAAAAACTTAAAACTAGGGTATGTAAAATGGAGGCTTTACAGTAGGTAGCCAGCTGTAACTAGAACTCTAGAGGAAATAACATTCTACAAAAAGCTGGCTAGTAATTATGCTAAGAAAGTAGAAAAGACCAAGTGCTGTCCTGGCAAACAAGCAGTTTGTGTCACTAATAGAATGGCAATGCTATACACGTGCAACAGTTACTACTTTATTTATTTACAGAAAAGCTGCTGTTAGCTTTGTGTAGCTCTGTAATATGTTTTCTCCCCCCCCCCGGAAAATTTCCTCGGACGCCCATGGGAAGCAGTCACATAATGTAATCCTTGCTGCTGTAGAGATGACGAGAAAGGTCCAATCTAATCGGATATAAAAAAGATGACATGCAGCCTGCTACCTAAACATCCACACTGCAGTAATAGCACATCAGGAGTTCATTGTTTCCCAAGGGACAGGCTAGTGTAAACATTGGCTTTAGGCGACTTTCCTGCGGGGATTTAATCACACAAGAAATTCACCAGTCATACCCAAGAGACTGGACTTGCTCAGTTTCTCAATGTTCATATATCTGCATCATCTACATGTTTTACAGAAAAATCTATTTAATTGTCCTCCTGCTTTGTTTTTTCTTCTGTAGAATGAGTTGCCTATAAACTGCTCTGAAAAGAAAAATCGCCCTCTAAAACATAGCATGGAAGGAGAAACATTGTATGAGCCTGACAATTTGAAGTAACAAATATTTGGTAATTTTCAAGAATACTAAATATACTATATATTTTCTTATTTATTTTGCTGAAATGGTCTCAATGTATAATTAATTAATGATTCTAAACCTTTTTCTGGATCACAAATCACAAAATATTAAGTAATTAGAGGGATTCTGGCATATTTTTTATAGCTATGCAGTACCCTCCCAATGCAATTGCTTGTCAGACTATCAGACACTATCATGCTAGTGTTCCACGGTCACTGTTTTTGGGCTACTTAAATATATTTCCCTAAAATTAAAGGGGTTGTTCACTTTTTTAAAATAAACTTTATTATGAGGCAGAGCGTGATATTCTGAGAAATGTTGCATTTGGTTTTCATTTATTACAATTTTTGGTTTAGCTTTTTTTTGTAGTTTATCAAGTTATTATGGGGAAGGATTTACAGAAAACATGGATAAGGGTAGGGTGGGAATGATAGATATGTATATTACAATATCTTACAAAGCCTTGTCCGCAATTGTCTCAACTATGAACACAAAAAATACATACAGCAAAGGGAAGGGGCTCATTTAGCTTTTTATTCAGCAATTTCAGCAATCTGGTGGCTAAGATCGAAGTTACCCTTGCAACCATGCACGGATGAATAGAAGAGTCCTGAATAGAAAGATAAGTAATAAAAAGCAGCAATTACTATAAAGTTGTAGCTTTACAGAGCAGTTGTTTTTAAAATGGAGTCAGTGAACCCCATTTGAAAACTGGAGTCAGAAGAAAGCAAATAATAAAAAACAAAAAAAAACAAAGAAAAAGAGAGACAGAGACAGAGACAGAGACAGAGACAGAGAGAGAGAGAGAGAGAGAGAGAGAGAGAGAGAGAGAAAGGGTTAGCTAATTGCAAAATTGATTAGAATTAGCCATTCTATAACATTCTAAAAGTTAACTTCAGGTGAACCACCCCTGTTTAAATATGAATTAGCAAACTGTAGGACTGGGGGCTGAAATCTCTGCTCAAAAATTTCACACAGTCAATAGGCCAGTTTAAATAAATTGTAACTTAACCCACCTGCAAGCCAAGCTGAAACCCCAGAAGGCATATATTTAACATGGAATATCCTGCATAAAACACAAGTTCTATAAACTACACAATTCATAAAGGAGAAATGTCCTAAATTAATAGTACACATTTACGAATGAACCATTTTTTCTATTGTGTTCTGCTACAATTTTTTTTATTGTTGAAAACATTTTAAAGCGGAATAAGCCCACTCGCTTGAAAACTGGAGACACCCATAGCTAAAATATTAAATACACACAGCACTATAGCAGGGAATGCAGCAGAGTATCTGTGTTTTAAATGCCTATTGGATTAATTTACGAAATCACTAAAGAGGCTCAAATATTCTATGTTTATATAGACACTCAAGTCAGCATTTAAAGGTGGCTATACAATGGCAGACCTGGTACTTAAAACAGCCTTTCATGCAGGATGAATAGATAAATATTGTAATTGGCCCATCTACTAGGAAGGCCAAATAGGACTATTGTGTTGGCTTGAGTGAGGTGGCTCAAACAAATTGATCTGAAAAGTGTAGAGGAAAAGCAAGAATAGGTGCTGATGAAGGATTCCCTTTGGACAGACAGTGTGATTAGATTAAGATAGCAGCATAGTCGGTGTACGATGACCATTAAAGGTGAATTGTTGCATGCTGATGGGACCATAATACTCTAACTGAGGTAGAAACCATATGGTGCATATTACGGATACCCAAATGTATAGCATTTTTTTTTGGGGGGGGGGGGGGTCACAGAACGATTTTTTTTTTTGCAATAAAGGCTTGAGATGAATCCTCTGTAGATTAAACAGCACCATGTGTTGAATGCTGCATGGTGTGGTTTAATCTGTTGAATTTACTTTACTGTAAACTTCCAGCACATATCGAAGCAATACAGAACAGGTGTAGTTTGTAGAAACTTTGGCTTAACTGGCCATGCTAGACTGCGCATTTTGGAAAGGGAAATTAATGTGTTTGAATGCCAGCGGTACCATTTTGGTGCACAGTGAAAGAACAAGCATGCCTACATTCCAAATATTATAAAGCCAAGTCTAACTTTTATTCTGAAAAGAAGATAGATATGGGTTTTGATTTCTAATGTTATTCATTAGATCACCAACACTTTGACTAAATGTAGATTTAGATGTCAGAAGATGACTGGACAGAGACTCATTTGGGAGAGAATCTGGGAGCTCACAAACAGGTGAAGGTCTGCAGGTTGTACATGGTTGTATTTTGGGCCTAATGTATACCAAGGGACTCCTCTTGTGCTGAAGGTCCAGGGCCGTCTGTAAAGTATATTATTTCCATTTCAAAACATAGATAATGCAGTTTAATTGTGTTAATAGAGCATTCTCTTTGCCTTTACCCAACGGAGAGCTTACATGATAACTAATCTTGCATTCTCTAGTCTAGACTGATCGAACTGAAAATTGTATCTACCTATATTACTTTTTTAACATTCTTTATATTCATTCTTAAAATGAGGACAAAAAACAAGATTCACTGACTGGGCACCATTAAAGATCAATGAATTTGTTACAAAACAAAGTACAACAAAGGCCAACACACAATTTCACAAACCTTTAATTTTAACAGCTAGAGCATATGATTCAGAGAGCTTTTGAGTGCACACACCCAAGCAGTAAAAGCAGTCTATAATGCCTCTAAAGAAAAAAACAAAATAATTGCTGAAAGAATACTGCAACAAAACAAGACACACTGCTGGAGGAGGTCCAGCAAATACAGATGGCCTGCAAGTTAAGTTGAAAGGACCAAACTGGCAATTTAAAAAAAATGTAAAGATTCTCTTCAAATGACACATAAAGCTGTCTGTATACACACACACACACACATAGAATAACACTTCAGATAAATGCTGCCGACAAACCAAGGTAACGGTTTGCTGCACGCAATACAAATTTAGAATTAAAATGAATAAAATACTTTATCAGGTATGGGATCCCTTATCTGGAGACCCATTATCAGTTCAGAATTAGAGTAAAGCCAGCCCCCAGAGAGTCAAGCAAATAATTCTAATTTGTAAAATTATTTCCTTTCGTTAATAATAAAACAGTACCTTGTACTGTACATAGCTAAAGTGAATGAATCCCCATGGAGGGGGGGCTAACTATCCTACAGGGTTAAATGTTTTATATTGTAGACTTAAGGTTATGAAATATAAAGTATTCCAGATAGTAGATCCCACACCTTTAGTATAAAATACATGTGCTATGAATTACGTAAGCAACTGATAGTTATAAAAATATTAGACTACTCTACGACAATAGGATAGGATATAAATAAATATATCTTTTTTTTTTTTTTTTTTTTTAACGGATATCTGATATTGGAATAATAGATAATCTCGGTTTGTATTAACTTTTTGTTTTGCAGAAAGAGCTTATATAATGTTTTGTACTATGTGTGGTGTGCCCAATGAGCTGCATAGTTTATTTTTAAAATGAAGTGTCTCTATGAGAAAGAAAAATCATTAACATGATCTTAGACAGGGTCAAGCAAGGCTGCCAATATTTTCCTTTGATCAAACCACAGCATTAGACCATTAACTTAATATGAATTGACCTTATGCCCTTCAGCTTGAAAGCCAGGCTAGAAAGAAAAAGCTGTATATATACACACACATTTCCACGCAGATCCTTTATTCACCATTGAAACTCTTGTTGCTGCAAACACAGTTGTAGCATCTATTTTTGCAAAAAGGTAGAACGGACCTAGCAGAAAATGGATGATTCAGTAAAATTCTTGTAACTGTGGCCAAATCTATTTTACTCACACTCTCAGCATTGAAAATGAAATCTCACAATCACAAAACCAAGTTAAAGGGATACTGTCATGTTTTTTAAAAAAAAAACTCATCAGTTAATAGCGCTGCTCCAGTAGAATGCTACACTGAAATCCAATGCTCAAAAGAGCTGATAGATTTTTTTTAATATTTAATTTTGAAATCAGACATGGGGCTAGACATATTGTCAGTTTCCCAGCTACCCCCAGCATGTGCTCTGATAAAACTTCAGTCACTCTTTACTGCAAGTTGGAGTGATAGCGCTCCCCACCTTTTCCCCCCCAGCAGAACAATGGGAAGGTAACCAGATAGCAGTTCCATAACACAAGATAACAACTACTTGGTTAATCTAAGCACAGCACTCAATACTAAAATCCAAGTCCCACTGCAACACATTCAATTACATTTAATAGGAGAAACAACAGCCTGCCAGAAAGCAGTTCCATCCTAAAGTGCTGGCTCTTTCTGAAAGCACATGACCAGGCAAAATGACCTGAGATGGCTGCCCACACACCAATATTACAACTTAAAAAAAAAATAAAAAATTCTTGCAGGGTCAGGAATGAAGTTTTATATTGTAGAGTGAATTATTTGCAGTGTAAACAGTGTAATTTAGAAATAAAAACTACATCATAATTTCTTTAATCCCTGAATCAGTTGTACAGGCTGATACATTAGATAGCTTTAAAGGAATTGTACAGTGTAAAAATAAAAACTGGATAAATAGGACAGGCTGTGCAAAAATAAAAAATGTTTCTAATATAGTTAGATAGCCAACAATGTAATGTATAAAGGCTGGAGTGATTTGAAGTATAACATGTCAGTCAGATCACTACTTCCTGCTTTTCAGCTCTCTTGGTTTACACTGACTGGTTACCAGGCAGTAACCAGAGACTTGAGAGGGGGGGGGGGCACATGGGTCATATCTGTTGCTTTTGAATCTGAGCTGAATGCTGAGGATCAATTACAAACTCACTGAACAGAAATGTACCATGTGGCCCCCCTTGAAGTCGCTGATTAGCTCAGAGTTATAGAGCTGAAAAGCAGGAAGTTGGATTCTGGCTGTTTTATTAGACATCTGTTCACTCCAGCTTTTATACATTACATTTTTGGCTGACTATATTAGAAACATTTTTTATTTTGCACAGACTATCTATTTACACAGTTTTTATTTTCACACTGAACTGTTCCTTTAAGAAGGGGTCGGATGGTGTTTAGCAAGTGAGGGAATACAGGGTTATGGGAGATAGCTCATAGTACAGTTGATCCAGGGACTAGTCTGATTTTTGGAGTCAGGAAGGCATTTTTCCCCATCTGAGGCAAATTGGAGAGGCTTCAGATGAGTTTTTTGACTTCCTCTGGATCAACTAGCAGTTAGGCACATAAAAAACCTAAAAGGTTGAACTTGATGGATGTGTGTCTTTTTTCAACCTTGCTTACTATGTTACTTTTCAAATGGAACACAACTATATACACACTTTACATAACTGTACCATTGATCAACGCCATTGGTTAATATGTAAGAATTAACAGCAGACACATAGCATGTAAAGATAATGCCACTGAAAAACGGACTTCTATGACCACAGAATCGAAATGTAATTAATATATATTGCTCCTATTCCACCGTCTGTTCATGGATATAAAAAGCAGTACTGGATTAAATTTTTCACATATGATGGTGGTGGTGATATCCCTGTAGTGAGCACCATTTGGTTTTTTGGTGTGCTGTGGACATGGTCTTGAAAGTTCTTGTAGTAACATGGGTGTGGTTTAAAGTAGGTGTGGTCAAGTCTGGCTTCCATTATCGGCCCTCCACCACATATGCCAGAAAAAAATCCAGCCCTCGGTACCACAGAAGTTGGACAGCACTGCTCTACATCTTACTCAAAGATAACTGAAAAGGTGAACAACCTCTTTTATTCTAAATGAATGTAAACTTCACAATCCAAGATTGTATCTTTCACTTGTTAATGAGAAATGACAGCAATAAAAATGATGTGTACCAATCAATCCTGTGTTTTGAATTGCCACTTTAGAGGATCATTTTGAACACAGTGGAGAGAAGCCAAAAGTGCTAAGCAGGCCCCCCTCTTAGAGACACCTGCTATCCAATGTTGCAGCAAGAATTGCTGCAGCTGTACAGGGAAAGGCTGAGCTGCCAGGTTCAATTGCACCCAACTAATTGATACTGGGGTAATTCTCACTACACTAATGCTTTCATAAGTATCATCTGACACCTGTTTATGTTAATTCAGCTTTAAGTGGCCAATGCATTCATTTATCATAGACTTTCCCGAGGAACCTTTAAACCATTATGTTTAATTACAGCCTATGTATAAGAGTCAAAAGAAATAGTACTCAAAAAAAAAAGCATGAAAACAATAGACACGTTGTCATCTGTGAAAGCTAATAGACCACAGTTTTATAAAGGTTTAGTTCATTATCTTCCCTTTGTTTTTATTTCACAAGTATGGGACCAGTTATCCAGAATGCTCAGGACCTGGGCTTTTCCGGATAACTGATCTTTCCATAATTTGGATCTTCATACCTTAAGTCAACTAGAAAATCAATTAACATTAAATAAACCTAGGTTTTGCTTCCAATAAGGATTATATATTGGTTTGAATAAAGTACAAGGTACTGTTTTATTACAGACTAAATAGGAATTTTTTTTTTTTTAAATTTTGATTATTTGGATAAAATGGAGTCTATGGGAGACAGCCTTTCTGTAATTCTGAGCTTTCTGGATAATGGTTTTCCGGATAACAGATCCCATATCTGTACCAATCTTGTTAGAATTAAAATAAAAACCAGCAAAGGTTTTACAAATATTAATTACCCTGCAGAACAAATGCTCTGTATCTATATACAGTACAGATGCTGCTCTGCAGTTGTGCCAAGGGGCCTGCGTAGTTTTCCCTTACCATTGTTACTGTGTCAGCAGCTTACTCTGGTATCCCATTTCTAAATGATTACCCTATAAATATTCTTGGGTCAAAGTGAAACTTTATGAAAGGTTTTCTTGGCAGCTCAAGTTACTTTGTCATTGACTTATCTCCGTGATTTAACTTAATCCACACGGTGCCAAGTTACAGACTTCCTAAATGAGATAAACATCAATTGAATATAAAGATTTCCGGTGTACAGCTTGCACTAAAATACCCCAACCTCAAGAAAAGAATGAAATACATTGGGAGTCCAGTGATAAAAGGTACAAAGTTTGCTTTTCAGATCTAGTAACCCATAGCAACACAAAAAGTTTTCTTAAAAAGTTCTGAATACTGGAATTGTATAAACAGCATTTTGGAGTATGAAGTCAGTGTACAGGAGTAGATACAATTTGCTACTGAAAGCAGCATATAAGCATATGCACTGTTGTTAATAAAAAATAAAACATTTAAAGGGGCCCTCCACTGCAGAGAAACGTATGGCAAACTTATGGCATTATAACAAATGTAATCATTTATAAATGTAATTACTATTGAAAGAAGTCTTTTCATTGCTTAGCCGTTTACATTATCTGCTCTACTGGCTAGGACTACTAGAATGTTTAATCAATGTATAGTTCTTGTTGCAAAAAAAAAAAAAAGTTTTTAGATGGAGGATGAAAAAACAAAAACCCTTCAACTAGCAGAAACAACTCCTTTTGCGCTATCTTTATTGTGCTGTAATTCATCCAAGTGTCACTATAATTCGGGGCATTATATGAAATATACAATAAACCTTAAGTTTAGCTATGAATTCCCTTATTGTAGAGTGTGTGTCACATCTGTAGCCAGGATTTTCTATGAAGTAATCACTGCTCTATAAAGCATGCCTTCATACGTTCCCTTTAGTTCCCCTCAGGCTCTGTAAGCCAGACCACCTCCGCTCCAAGATAACATTAAAAAGGAACAGCAGGCTTGCCCTAACAATGACATGAGAATATGTGATAAACGGATTGAAAAAAGATACAAGATAAACTGGATGGATAAGGCTTCTAACTCAAGGGTAGAGACACAGGGTCAGATTCGAGAATCTCCTCTTCTTCGGGCGACTAATTTCCCCGAGCTGCCTTCCTGCAGGCTAGAATGTAAAATCGCCAGCAGGATGTCACTCGGAGCACTTCATTTTCTGAAGTCGCCGAAGCTTCCTCGTGAGGCAACTTCGGAAAACGAAGCACTCGGAGTGCCATCCAGCTCGCGATTTTCATTCTAGCCGACGGGAAGGCAGTTTGGCGAGATTAGTCACCCCAAAGAAGAGGAGATTTGTCGCCCGGCGACTAATCTCCCCATGTGGCTCTGCCCTTACTCTCATGGTCATATCCTACAACATGCCCGGGCAATGGCCCACCAGGAGATTTATCGCTACTTCTGCAGGTGACTAATCGCCTGTAAAAGCTTTCCCATAGGCAATAATGTGAATCACAGGTGGCAGAACCCATGTGTCGCTCATTCTCCCAAAATTGCTTGAAGTTTCCTCCTGAGGCAACTTCAAGTGATTTTGGGAGACTGAAACAACACATGGGTTTTACCACCAACACTTCACATTATAGCTGGCGGAAAAGTTTTTACAGGAGATTAGTCGCCCACAGAAGCAGCGATTTATTTCAAGATGTGCCATTGCCCTTATTATACTTTGGGACATTTATTTAAACTTGTTGGCAAACTTGGAGCTCAGACAAGAAGCAAGACATTTAGAAGCAGATATGTTATTTCTGGATACATAGTTATTAAAAGGGGAAAGAGCTCGCCCTGGGAATTTTCACCACTTTCAGACATGCATAGGTGAATGCTCACTTTTATCCTTTAAATATACCTATAAATATTGCATACTAGTGAGTTTCACAAGATGTGGCAAGCAAACACAAAACTAACAAAGGCCAAGGGGATCAAGCAGGAATTAGCTGTTGCCATGGTAAGGTTATGCTTTTTTATAAAGCAGCAGGGTAAGAAAAAAATAATTTCATTTTTCATCTAATGCAATGCTTGCATATACAAGAGAACTAAGGTGGTTATAACAGGGTCTACAATACAACAGGTCTAATTACTACGACTTGCTCTTCCACTTTATCACTTGAAGAAGTCAGTCCTGACCTAGTCAAGTTATCATCCTGATCAGCACAAGAACATGTAAAATGATACTCAATCCACACCAGCTGATTACTCTTTCCCTCCACACCCAACAACGTTCTTTATTTTCTTTTTTTGCCTGTATTCTGGTGACCCAAATGAAATCTCAAAGGTGTACAATGTTATAAAGCAGCATCACACTACAGTGCTCTGAGAGCTTATGGGGAGGAATGAACCGTTTAAGCAAACCTGAACATATTTCATTGCCTATGCAAATAATATCCGATGAAAAAAAATTCTGCAAAATGCAATGTATTTGTCCAGCTGCTTCTGCATTGTAATTGTTTTGTGAGGAATACACATCTGCCTTCAGTGACCCAGATCACTAGACATTCTCATGAATAAGGTCTCAATTGAATTAGGTCTGGGCAACCGATATTGCCCTCACTTGTTATTGCATCAGATGGGAACATTCTAATATATGTCGCCACACTGAATGCATCAGCAAGGAATGCAAGGAAAATGCATTGAAGAGAAATGCATTATATGTCTTATGAATGAATACTCAGCTCAGGTAGGGTTAATATTTCCTCTAAACAATATAATTAAGTGGTTGAACTATATACCCTGCATGTTCTACACTGAAGTTGTTGAACTTTGTCCTGTACACTTTTCTGTTGCCTTTTGTTGGGAATGCCCAGTGCTGAATAAACCCATGTTTTGTCCGAACCTTGTATCACTAAGGGAAGTGCTGGCCCAGGAAAGCTTTGTTCCAAACTTTGACTCTATGATTGAGAAATGGCCGTGCACCCCTGAGATTGCTTGATTGGAGTGCGGATACTGAAGAGATACTGAAGAGTGTCCCTGTCTGGCAGTACCAGCAGCATCCCTGACAGCATGTTTACTACATTCATTTGAACAAGAAGTCACATAAATTCTCAGATGGGCATTATTAAAGAATACTTGGATCCCCGGCAGTTTGCCATTTAAAAGGGATGGGAAAACAGCCGTCCCTGGATAGCAGCCTGAATTCACCCACAAACAAGAGGGCAGCAACCAAACTTCCTGTGCTTTATAATGACTAGTTTCTATAAGGTTCTGAGGCTATAACCCTAATAATACCATGATTTAAAAATAGAAAGTCCTAGCAGCCATTAAGGAATTAGCTTTGATTAATATAGTCCACTTAAACCGAGACAGCAGCATACCTGGTGGCTGAGAGTTACTGCACTGCAGTAAAATTGCACCTACATTTTATAATCTTTTAACTACTAGTGTCACTCATGTGAGGATCAGCAGTATCAAATACAGTCCTGCAGCATGCAGAGAACCTTCAAAAGACGCATAGAGCAAGTCAGCATTTGGCAGAGTGGTTAGGGTGCGGGCTAATTTTCCTTCTACTGGGGCACAGACCTGTCTACCCCACCTACTAGACACCCCCTCTCTCCTTCAAGTTCCGCATGCCCTGATAATGATGTAACTGAGAAAGCGGGTAGCAGATTAGAGTAAAGGCATATGACAGAACCGAGGTACTAGCAAAGTATTTGGGACCAAAATAACTAATAAAATAATATTTAATAGCAAAACAGGATTACACTGTAAATTAATAGTTCTAGCAAGCGCTTATTCTTCTGCAAAACACTTCGTCTTGAAATCTATGCAAGGTGTATAGATTATATAAACCTCTCTCTGTATTTTCTACTGCACACATCGCAGCAGTTTAAATATAAATAGCAGAACAGTATAGTGCATCTTTATTGTGACGGCTACCCGACAGTCTGCACAGTAATTATGTCATCAAGTAGGAAAGAGGATAAATAAACCTTTTTATCTTATCACACTGAACAGTTCAGTGTGAAAATAAAAACTAGGTAAATAGATAAGGCTGTGCAAGATAAAAAAATGTTTCTAATATACAGTAGTTAGCCAAAATGTAATGTAATGTATAAAGGCTGGAGTGACTGGATGTGTAACATAATAGCCAGAACACTACTTCCTGCTTTTCATCTCTATAACTCTGAGCTAATCAGCGACTTGAAGTGGGGCCACATGGTACATTTCTGTTCAGTGATTTTACAATTGATGCTCAGCATTCAGCTCAGATTCAAAAGCAACAGATATGATCCATGTGGCCCCCCTCAAGTCTTTGATTGGTTGCTGCTTGATAACCAGTCAGTGTAAACCAAGAGAGCTGAAAAGCAGGAAGTAGTGTTCTGGCTATTATGTTAGACATCCAGTCACTCCAGCCTTCATACATTACATTTTTTGCTAACTATATCAGAAACATTTTTTATTTTGCACAGCATATCCAGTTACCCAGTTTTTATTTTTATACTGAACAATTCCTTTAAGCCAGAGAGCAGACGAATTTAAAGATATTTAACTGTAGATCCCATATTAATATAATAAGTTAATATACCGCATGTAACCTCAGAAAAGTGACAAAACGAGTCATATGTTTGAAATGTTCCCTTCCCAATATAGCATGTAAATAAGGACTGGAAAAAAAAAAAAAAAAAAGTAAAGTACAGTAAAAAGTGCAATAACGAGAACCTGCCCAATAAACACCACACCAAGAAAGTGATGCCAATTATTATTATTATTATTATAGGATACCGCTGGTTCCACAGTCTAATTTTCTGGCTCAGTGTCCCACACCTCTCGTCTTTGAGATGAGGGAGGTGGTAATTCGAATGACTAAATTTAAAAACATCCCAAAAATATTTTGTGATGTTTACAGATTAAATATAGAAATGGGGTGTACAAAATCAGCTTAATTGTGCTTCATACACAAGTCATTATGAAGGCAACGTTGTTGTGCTGCAATATGGCTAGCAGAGAGCTTTTTTTATTTATATTTTTTAGACTGGATTTCACAGGATGGTTTGTATAAGATAGATATATATATATGCATGTATTATGCTCTTTTAAAATTTAATAAATAAATTAAATTTTTTTAAAAATTCCAGTGTGCGCTGCTAACTATCCATGGACTGTTAAATATTCGACACTGTGGCAGCACCTGGTATATTGCTATCTATTGGTGTGCGAACAGCTCTTTTTTGTATATATATATATATATATATATATATATATATATATATATATATATATATATATATATATATATATATATATATATATATATATATATATATATATATATATATATATATATATATATATATATATATATATACACACACACACATATATATACACACACACACACAAGGGGCTCAAAATGTAAAAAAAACGACATGATTGAGTCAATGTTTTGGTTCTCCTTGAGACCTTCTCTTGAGTTTTTTCTATATTGTTTGCCCCTTGACTTATCTTCTGAACAAGGAGAAATCATGTAATCATGGAGAGTGACACACTTGCAACGTTCTTCTTTAGCAACATACAATTAAAGGGGTTGTTCACCTTTCAAACACTTTTTCCAGTTGAGTTATTTTCAGATTGTTCTCCATAAACATATACTTTTTTCAGTTGCTTTGCATTTTTTACCGGTTTCCCAAAAATATAAGTTTAACATTTGTGTCTCAGTCTGGCAGCTCATTGATCCAGGAGCTTCTGAAGGGTTACAATTTGCTACATTTAGTTGATACATTTCTCAGCAGCATCTGAGGAATATTAACAACTATTGTATCAATTCTAACAGCTGCCTTTAATGATTCAGCTCAGCAGGGACAAATATAACAAAATATATGAACTAAATGCATCAATTTATAACAGTTAAAGAGTCGGCGACCCTGCCTCCAGAAAGTGAAGAATTAAATTTTACACTTCAATATTAGAAAAATGGTCACACAGAAAAAATAGAAAGTAATTGGAAAAAGTCTACTTCTGGTGAACTGTCTGAAACTAACAGAACTGAAAAAAGTGTTTGAAGGTGAACAACCCCTTTAATGAGATTACTTTAATGTAAAATGATACACTGTTAATTCATAATGGAAAGGCTACTGTAATATACACATACAGGTTCAGCATAACCAGAAGCACATAATGCAAATCAGAGCATTAAGAGTAAAGCCCAAAGCTAGCACTAATTCTCCCCAGAGGCTACAGCCCACATAATCCTGTCAAAAGGAACCTACTTATTACAAGCCAGGTTTTAGGATGTTTTTATGGTATGTGAAACCCACCCGAACAGGTTGAACCTGATAAATTTCATCCAGGAAACAGCCAGACTTTTATCGCTCAAATTTTACCTCCTTAATCCAAACTGAACTGACCTATAAACTTGTTCTTTCATGCACACAGTTTCATTAATTGTAGGTAGTTAGAAAAATAGATCAAGCACTTAGATATAGGCAGTAATACTTTCATCTGTGCATGAACAGTTGAAAGGAACAGCACCAAGTTTTTTTTAAAAAAAATTTGAATAATGTAATCCCCATATTATTACAAAAAAAAAATAAAAATAAAAGATTTCCATGATATATTGGCTGTTGGAGACATGGTTGTACTCGCATCTATTAATATTTGAGTTGCCTCAATATCACAGCTGTCACTCAAGTAGATCCAAATATGCATAATAAGGCCCTGTATGCTGAACAACCTAAGCAACAGTAATGCAGGCTGGCCTGATGCCCATGGGACCTGCGGGTTTACCAGCGAATCAGAGGGGTTCGGACAGACTTTAACACACATTTTAAAGGCCGTGGGTGGGTTCGGGTTGAGTTCTTCTTCTGCTCTGCCCGCCCACAACATTACTCTTGGCTTTAGGCTACAGCAGCTTACATTTATAGACTAGCACATCACTGCTAACCACGTCTTTCACAGAGCAATAGTTGGAGCAAGGTTTAGGTAAATTCTATAAAATGGTTTGAACAAGCAGATATGAATGGAAATTGTAGGAGAACCACCAGTGCTGTTCATATAGGCATCTTTGCACTTTTTAAAAACTGTGCAGACAGCACTTCTGGATTATTTGCGGACCAAAGAAAATATTTCATCCACACAATTTATTCTGCGCGTCATAAAAAGAACTCACTGCACTTCCCTGTGTTGTAATGCTACCAACAGTTATAAAAGCGGCCCTGGATTTTCTGCACCAACATACCAACTTTAATCTATGAAGAGTACTGGCAAACCAGTCAGCCTCCTAAGAGACACATACATGAATCAATGGTCTGGTCGTAATGCACATAAACTTGTGCATACTAAAATAAGTACAACCATGTGGGGCAGTTCTACCAGGAGTAATCTGGGTTTGCTGGATGGTATATTAAAGGAATAGTTCAGTGTGAAAATAAAAACTGGGTAAATAGATAGTCTGTGCAAAATAAAAAATGTTTCTAATATAGTTAGTTAGCCAAAAATGTAATGTATAAAGGCTGGAGTGAACAGATATCTAATAAAACAGCCAGAATCCAACTTCCTGCTTTTCAGCTCTATAACTCTGAGTTAGTCAGCGACTTGAAGGGGGGCCACATGGTACATTTCTGTTCAGTGAGTTTGTAATTGACCCTCAGCATTCAGCTCAGATTCAAAAGCAACAGATATGACCCATTTGGCCCCCCCTCAAGTCTCTGATTGGTTACTGCCTGGTGACCAGGGTAACCAGTCAGTGTAAACAAAGAGAGCTGATAAGCAGTTCTGACTGATATGTTACACATAAAATCACTCCAGCCTTTATACATTACATTTTTTGCTAACTAACTATATTAGATACATTTTTTATTTTGCACAGCCTATTTATTTATCCAGTTTTTATTTTCACACTGAACTATTCCTTTAATGCAAATAAACGTATACTCTCCTTTCTGGACAGCAGATTTTCTACAGCACTTCTTTCCAGAGTTCCATTCTGTTAACTTGCCGATTACTATTTGCACAGTACCAATGTTGCGGTCAATCTATTTACAGTTCCCCGTGCAATAAATAATTCACATTCAGTGTATTTTTCTGATTCCACACGACTCCAGTAATAAAACAGGCTTTTCCAACCTATGGCCCCCCCAAGCTTCCAAAATCCCCAGACAACTAAGCAGCTGTAGTCCAGCCAGAACGTGACAGGTTAGACATGTCTATTCTATAACAAGCTCTTCTGGCAAGTTACAGTGTGCAAATTCACCCTGAGGAATTCAGCATGCCATTACCTTTCATGGGTAAAAATTATCGTTAATCAGAGTGGAAATTACATTTGTTCCATATTTGTTGCATTTGCAGTTTGGGAGTTGTCGAATCACTATCTGGCAACACCTGGTTTAGACATGCCATTGCATCACCAGGATCACGTCAAGGAAACGCATTGTACACAACTGACTGTACATCATTATGATGGATTCCATGAATTATAAATCGAGGTGGCTGATCTTTAGTAATAACAAATAAAGTGACTATGTCTAGTTAATCTGCAATATAAAAAATAGGATAGCTTAAGCCAGTCAATGTTTAAATTGTACTGCATCAAACAAGCCAATAGATCAGGCCACTCATTTTTTTTATACAATGTGGAATGCTAATTAATTCTGGAAGAACAATAGTTTTATATATTTTTTTTTTTCACTGCTTCATTGAGGCAATTAAATTTACACCCGCATAGGTGTCTACTTTGGTATTTCCGGTCACCTAAGCCATGTCATCGAGAAATTCACTTCCTTGCTGGCATCATATTTGCATTCTGCTATATGATGCACTCAGCTTCCATTAAACTCAGTGATCCCGTTTACCTGCTAATCTAGCAGAATATATTTTTAAATTCTGTTTTAGAAGTGTGTGTCTTTGATGTCATGTCAATGAGATTTATCAACATGCCAATTCAAAGAACTGCCTTCAAATGCTTGGCATATTGCTAGTCTGAGACTGAACATTTCTTTAAACTACAACCAATATCTGCTAGAACAGAAGTGAAGCAAATCATATAAAAGATGAAATATGCTTTCATAAACATCGTGAAACTCCTCTTGGCTCATTCTTCTGCTGAATACAAACACTCCTAGATTTTTTACCAGTATATGTGAAACAACTGCGTATTTCAAATTCTTTTAATTTTTATATTATATGCTCTACTAAAAGGTGGATAAAACAGTCATGTGAGCTGTCAATAGTATGCTTTAGAGACTACGGTGCAGATTTATCAAAGTGTGAAATAAGAGCTCACCACAGTAAAACTCCACCACTCTCCATTCCTATTGAGAAAATCGAATTTTACACTTTAATAAATCTGCCCCTAGATGTTTAGAATATTAGAAAAAAAAACATTAATTCACCTCCCCTACTAACTCAGGGAAACTATATTACATTTAAGTATATGTGCATTATTTTTCTATAATACACAAGAGCCATTAATATCCTGTAAATTATATCCTTATAAACCGTGAGTTCTGATGTCAATTCTTTAACGTGATCCACTGAAACTTCTGTACTATAATAAATAAAGTACCCCCAGTTAAAAAAAAAATAAATATGAGGAAATTAGAAGTTACCCCAGAGTTCCAGGACTTGTGCCGGGTCATGGAACTCCTCGGTAACTTGTGATAACCTTATAATTTAGAAGAGGGAGTATTTTATTCCCTATATAATACACAAGAGCCATGAATATCTTGTAAATTATATAGTGAATAAAGTACCCCCTCTTGTAAAATATAAGGATATTATAAGTAACCTTGGAACGCCATGACCTGTATAAAAGCATTCTGATAATTTTTTCTTATTGATGTAATTTTTCACAACTCACGGAAACGTGTATAATAATAAATAATAATAAATAATAAACTCCCCTGTTGTAAAATATCAGATGTATTGGGCCTCGTGCTTTTATACAGGTTACAGAACTCCTGAGTGTCTTCTACAGGTCACAGGTCATGGAATCTCAGTGACTTATATTTTACAACAGGGTGTACATTATTCATTCTGTAAGCAATGTGTATTTAAATAAAGCCCTCCTTGTAGAAAAATTTCATGGAGCAGGTATGGGATCCGTTATCCGGAAACCCATTATCCAGAAAGCTGTGAATTACAGAAAGGCCAGCTACCATAGACTCCATTTTATACAAATAAGTTTTCTCTGTAATAATAAAACAGTACCTTGTACTTGATCCAAACTAAGATATAATTAATCCTTATTTGAAGCAAACCCAGCCTTTTGGGTTTATTTAAATGCTTAAATGGTTTTCTATTAGACTTAAGGTATGAAGATCCAAATTACAGAAATATCTGTTATTCAGAAAACCACAGGCATTCTGGATAACAGGTCCCATACCTGTATTAAAAGGTCACCTTGGGGTTGGTGACTTAAAGAAACAGTAACACCAAAAAATCAAAGCGTTTTAATGTAATAAAAAAAAAAAAAAAAAGATGCAATTCCAGCCATATCATCTTGCTCGATTACATAAGATATACTCCACGCAATGAGTTGCAGTCACTTTTGAGTTCTCTGATCAGAATGCAAGTGGGTGTGGGAAGTTGCAGCACAATGAATGCAGTTTACACCTAACTGCAAGGAAGTTGCTGTAACAAGTACTCCCGCTATGATCCAGAAAATTCCATTACATTCTGTCCTACTGGAAGTACATAGTAGTGGCATAAAATATTCATATCAATAATTTTTTTGCTCAATTCAGGTAAGTAGTAGCTGCCAGTCAAATGTAACCCACGGACTCCAGTTAAAACAGGGGCATCCGCAGAAAAAAATTAAATAATAAAATCACATAAATAAATTAGAATTGCTTGCTTAAAATTACTATATGGGAGACAACCTTTACATAACTTGAACTTTCAGAGATATTGGGCATATACACACGCACACATACTACACAGTGTGTTTATATGTTACAGTTTAATTATTACCAGATCTTATCGAAGGAGAATGCCTGTGTAAAGACACACAGAAAGACTTCTGCAATGGAAAGATATATCTGTAAAATATTTGGTAAAGGACTGGACTGTGCTCAGAACAAGCTATGCAAATTAAGTATAAAAAAAAACCCAACACATTTGGTGCTTCTCTTTGTTCTAGGCTAGGGTAACGTTATGCATGGATGTCCTGAACAAATGTAATACAGTAGACATAAATGATCCATGGGGAAAAAAATATTGCAGTATTAATTTATAGTAGGGATGCACCAAATCCACTTTTTTGGATTTGGCCGAACCCCGAATCTCTCACGAAAGATTCGGCCGAATACCAAACTGAATCTGAACCCTAATTTGCATATGCAAATTAAAACATTTTTTACTTCCTTGTTTTCTGACAAAAAGTCACACAATTTCCCTCCCGCCCCTAATTTGCATGTGCAAATTAGGATTCAGTTCAGCCAGGCAGAGAGCAACCTGGAGGCCTGCAAAGTTTAGGGTCCAAAGAAAATGGCATATCGTCTAAATCATTCCCAGACTCCTGGCCCAATAAGAGTGACTGCACTCCAAAAATAGCCAGCTTATGCCTTTTACAGGTACTGATTTTTAGAATTCTGTGTTGTTTCAGCCCTTATCCTGTATGGCTCTGTCCCTGGCTTATAAACCCTTCTGCAAAGATTTACTTTGACATGGCAACATTCCCATTGAGCAATCCTTCACCAAGTTGTCTGTGGAACTGAAAACACACAACTACTAATAGGGTCTGTAAATGTTCATTACGGGAAGCGGTAAATAGAACTGCCCATAAGTCTATGTAAGAAGAGATCAAGGCAAAAAATCTTTAAGGAGATTGGGAAGATGTGGATGCACAAATAAGCCAGTGAGAAATGGAGGACATGGTGGGCTGTATTGTGATACAGAAAAAAACAAGATGGGAGTGTTTGGACCAGGAGTGGCTGGCACCATTAACTTTCTAAAAATCAGATGGAGTGAAAGAAGGTGTAGTATAAACAGATCACAAAGTCATATTAATGGGTGCAGAATTATATGCATTTTTTTGTCCCTTTAAAAACAAAGTTAAAGAGAATGTTGGGGGGGGGGATTTGTAGCCGAGCAGCAGAAATGACCTACCTTCTAAACTCAGTCAATTCCGAATACAATAATGAATGAAATAAATGCAATCATTTCGCATTGTGTCCATGTTTACAGTGAACAGGAACAAGTTCTGTGAGTCAGAGACATCATTAATTCTATTCAACAGGGAAAATGGCATTCATGCTTAAACTGCCAGGCTGGCTTTTGGAATCCTAGTTCCATATATCATAAGGAGGATACACAATTATATAAAATGATTTTGTAACTACCGAGTTGTCAATGTGTGACTACTGCTATACAATTGCACAGGATAGACAGCAATTATTTCAAATGATGGTAATTATGCAGCAAGTTTCATAAATGTAAAAATTATTTTTTTTTTTTTTTATAACACATCGGTCAGATACGGGATTTTAAATTGTGTACCATGCTCATGTCTTTTCAAATTCCTAGGTTTTTCGCATCAGACTAGAGCTGAAAGTAGGTCCTCATGTGAGAGGGTCCATAATGATCCATAAATATTTTAAAATTCACTCCTCAGAAAATTGACTCTTACTACACAATGGGTTTAAATGGTAAACAAGGTGTAGAGTAGCAAGTAGTAGTGCTCCTATTTGGAAATAAAAAAAGATGTGTCAGGCTAGAGAATTTTCTAAAGCAGTGCTGCCATCTTCATCATCTCTCCCAGATGTTCCTTGGTAAGAATTAAGATTTGCATATGCACAGTAGTAGTAAAACGAGGACTTGCATGCTCATGTATGAGGAGGGACACCTGAGAGAGACAGCAAAGATGAGGCTTTCAAAACTTGCCAGAACCACTTCAGGTATTTTTTCCTAAAAAGGAATGAAAAATATTTGGAACAGTAAACTTGCTTGTCTTTTAATTCACAGCTCAAACGCCAAAGCTCTCCCTAAAATTACTATGTTGAATAATCTTTAATTCTGCATGTTCCCTTTAATGAGATATGCAGAAAACAGAATATTCATATTCAGAAATTACAAGTTCAAAAGAAAAAGACATTCAAGTACAGCACATGAATACTTAAAGGAACTGTAACACCAAACAATACAAGTGTTTTAAAGGAAAGACAATATTATGTACTGTTGCCCTGCATTGGTAAAACTGAACTGTTTGCTTCAGAAACACTACAATAGTTTATATAAAAAGTTGCTCTGTAGCCATGGGGGCAACCATTCAAGTACAGGATACACAGTAGATAAAAGATACGTTCTGGAAATCCTGTTCTATACTACAGAGGTTTTCTGGCATCTGTGGAGTATCCTGTGCCTTCTCCAGTATTGAATGGCTGCCCCATTGCTACACAGCAGCTTGTTTATATAAACTAAACTACTGTTGCTGAAGGAAACATGCCGGTTTTACCAGTGCAGGGCAACAGGACCTTATATTTTCATTACTTTAAAATACCTTAATTTTTTGGGTTTACTGTTCCTTTAAGGGTAGAAAACACAGCAAGAGTGGAGGGCAATTAGGAAACAGTTATCCACCCACTGAGACAGTCAATGGACCTTGAGTAAAGACGACAGCTTTATTACATAATCGCTCAATGTGCCTCTCTCCAAAATCTGCTCTACTACACTCCTTGAAAGTATATCAGATTTTGCTTTAAAGATAAACACACACAAACCATCACTTTGCCTTAGGGGAATAGTATCCCTTTTTATGGAAGATAAATATAAAAACAATGTTTTCACAAGCGTAATCTTACGGTTTCGTTTCCATAACCAACCCAGTGTCAGTTCTTTCATATGCTATTTTAAAGATTTGCTTAAACAATTTAATGGATGCATCAGCACATATTTCAAATCATTTTCAAATTAAAATGTAGAGTGGTGTTGTTTGCCCTTCATCTAACCTTTTGTATCTCCCTCAGTGTTCCATGCATCCACTAAACTTAATGGCTCAGATCTGCTTCAGCTCAATGAATTAGGCTGCTACCCAAGAAGCTGCAACTTTGTTTCCTGCCTGCATTGACTGTGCATTTGGCACCCGCTAGGATTTGGAAACATTTACTTATGGGAGGGGGTAAAGTAAGACTGAACATGGGTCTGCACATAAAGCCCCTGCCTAAATCACAGACTGTGTCTGGCATGGCCATCATTGCGACAGCTCTGATAGCTTCTGTAAAAAATTAACCAATTGAAAATTGACTGATTTAGCTATTCTATAACATTCTAAAAGTGAACTTAAACGTGGACTATCCTTTCAATTTTAAATAATTAATATAGCACTATTTAAAGCAGTGCAATTTTTGAACATGGTGAACCGCAATTCTGTGGAGCTTCCAGTCTACCTTTCGTAATTTAGACAAGCAAAGACTTTGCCAGGTCATTGACACAGGAGTTGCCCCAATAAAGAAAACAGGTTTCCTAAGTTAGAACAGTCCCTTATAGAAATTACATATAAAAACTTGGCCTCCTATTTCAAATGTTGAGAGAGCAACATTCAATGGCACTCGGAAATTGAAGATCAGTGGGCTGCAATATATTGTGCTGGGATACAGGAGAACAATTGTACTAGCCACACACAGGTAATTGAGGCCAAAGATCTTTAGCAACAGAAGGAGTGACTCACCAACAGAGAAAAGTCATCTGCCAAAATATTTCCCACCAGTATTCCAAACAGACACTGAATTGTTGCAGGCCAACGAAATTAGCCAGTATAATAAGTTTTCACAAAACTGATCACCAATATCATTGGGGTCAACCATCATTTTTACCGACCAGGCCGGTAAAATACCGGCCAGGTGGCAACCATACCAGCAGGATGTATCAAATACTTCTAGGACAGCTCTCTTCTACTATAGCGAATATGTCTGCCCATGATGTGTACTGCTTATTTTGCCCCAAGCAGCAGTGAGCGGCCAGTTATAAGAGGCGTTTTTTTTTTTAACCAGGAAATTTGGCTCCACTATTGCAATATAGAGCTCATTGCACTAGAATTCCCCCCCCCCCCTTAGATCCTCTCCGAATTGGAAGTTTTAAGCGAGGAGCAAGGGAGGGGGCCCCATCGCCCATGCCTCATTTGCCAACCTCACCAATGAGCAGATCTTACCATGAATGCCCGGCTTTATATGTTAATGTCACATTGAGCTTATTCTCTGAAAGACAAATGTCCATGACTGTTCCATAGTGTCCTAGCCGCCTTTCTTTAATTCAATAGCAGTGTACCTTAACCAGTGGCTCATGAGTAACATGTTGCTCTGCAACCCCTTGGATTTTGCTCCGCGTGGCCTTAAAGCAGATGCTTATTTTTTAATTCCTGGCTTTAGTTGCATTAAAACAGGTGTATTGCCAAATGCGCCTCCTGCATGGTTCCAAGCCCACATAGGGGCTACCAATAGCCAATCACAGTCCATATTTTGTACCCTTGGGTATTCTTTGTGTGCTTATGTTGCTTTCCAACTTTTTTTTTACATTTGAATGTGGCTCATGGGTAAGGTTGGGGAACCCTGATTTATAGTAATCACCTGACCCAGCTCACACAGATAATTTTTAGGTTGAAAAGTGCAGACCCGCTATCCTATTCAACAGCCTCCATCCCCAGATAATTAAACCTTGAAAAAAAGCCCTACTGTAAGTCTGCAGGCAGAGATTTAAAGTTCTGTTGATTTTTTCAGCCTTTATTGCTAGAAGCCAAAAGAGGTGGCTCTTTAAAGATAAACTTGAAAAATAAGGGAAAAATTATAAACTTTGTAAAGGATTAACCAAACCAAGCCTGCGGGCTTTCATTCTTACTGTAATTGCAGTTATATTTACTTATTTTTCAACATGTCATCTGTCATCTCTTAAACTGGTAATACCAACCTTTCTGGTCCCAGAACCTTCAGTTTACACAATAATGTTTACTTATAAATAAGGAAAAAAAGTTACCACTCTGCATATTCAACATTTATAGATAAACAAAAGATCAAAAGAAATAGCCCACATGTGACTTAATTCCTTCATAGGAATAAAACAAAAACACAGGTACAATTTTACAAAAATGTAAATTGGACCCCCCCCCTATAAAAAAACAAAGACGTGTGTTGCTAAAATACTGCAGAAAATTTTATGAGAATTAGGAAAACTCTACTGTTTCACTTTGATTGCAGTACAGGAAGAAATGGAAAAAATATATATAATTCTAAGCAACTACCCAATATATAAATAAATTAGAAACTTAGAAATTGTCAAAGTAATTGTGATTGCTATTGGAAGCAATATAGGTCTTTTAATATTAGCAGCACTTCTGGTCCTGACCCCCAAAACAATGTTGCAAGCCAGCTTATTAAAAAGGATTAACAGACCTAAAGGAGAATGCACTCCCATTATATGTTTTAAGAGGCGCACACCCGGAGAACAGAAAAGAGTAAACAACTGATTGCAATGGCCATTAGATCTGCAAATAGCTTTAAAACTATTAGAAATTCGGAGCAGAAAGTTGCTTCGAATTAGATTTTCTTTCATCGTGAAAAGTTTTTTGGGTGGAGGATTCCATGTAACATGAGCATGCACTACATAGGGGTAAACAATGCTCTAAAGCAGTGACGCTGAACCACAAGTACCAGAATTCCAGTGGAAGTACAGGTATGGGACCGGTTATCCAGAATGCTTGGGACCTGAGGTCTTCTGGATAATGGATCTGTCTATAATTTAGATTTTCATACTTTAAGTCTACTAGAAAACCCAATAGGCTTGGCTCCAATAAGGATTAAATATATCTGAGTTGTGATCAAGTACAAGATACTATTTTATTATTATCAGAGAGATTAAGGAAATCATGTCAAAAAATTTGGATAATTTGGATAAAATGGAGTCTATGGAGCCCATAATTCAGATCTTTCTGGATAACGGTTTCCGGATAACAGATCCCAAACCTGTATTGCACTGCTGAAAGTCAAAGGTCTATGAAAAAAGTTTGCAGATTTCCAAGGTGAGCGCTAGCAAGCTCATATGATGCTATAAATACAGTCATTTATAAGAAATATAGGATAACTTGGCATCTCCAGACTCCTGCCCTAAAGTGCTTTGACAGTGAAGCAGCTCCATGCCGGTTTTATTCTGAAATCCAAGTAACAAGCCTTACAGAGTTAAGCACCATTGTGTTCTACAGTTAGACCTGGGTTTCCAGCTGCCAAATGACCAAATCTATCATCATATAACATTGTGGGAGGGAGATGTACTGTGCAGCAATCACACGTGTCCCCCGCATTGCACACGCATTTGTCATCCATGGTACAGAGCATTGGATTGTATACCTTTCATGGATAGGGATACAACACCAGCATCATGCAACCTACCAACACTAAAAAAGTGAAACAAAACTTCAAATAAATTGTGTTATTTACTTCTACCCCGGCAAAACAAAAACACACACACATATTTGTGTAACATCTTATGGGTGTGTTCACCGACAACAATGACCCCCTGCTCCTCCACAGCCGCTGACATACCCATCGCATTCTAAATGGCTTATCAGTAATTTGCTATGCAAATGAAGCCCTGGAGCTCTGCATATCAGCTTGCACAATCACACAGGAGACCATTTCTAGAAATAATATTAGAACAGCCGAAGCCCATGCATCCTTCTCACAAGGGCAACTCGTTGCAACACTAAGGAGGACAAATCCCATAGCACCTCATTGGCACCACCGTCGCACAACAGCAAAGAAAATTTGCAGGACTTATCTTGGCACGTGCAAGGTTAAAACACGAGAGCAAACACTAAACTCTTTCCTGCCCAAGAGCAATTCCAGCTCAATGTTGTCACCCTTTTTTCAAATGGGAAGTGGGTGGGGTGAGGGGTAAATTCAATTGTGTGTAACCCCCTAGAACAGGGGCAACCAGTGGTCTGCTTAAAATGTAAGGGCAGCCATAAGCCAACAGATGGTGCTGTGTATCTGTTCCATTAGCTTCACTCAATAGGACAGGCAGGAATGAGAAGCATGTATAAGAGCAGGAGCATCTAACCTGCAGCCCTTGTTCAGCTGCAACTCCCCGCAACCCCCTGAAAGTGGCTGGAGATCTACAGGTTGGAATCCCTTGCAGATCTCATTGGCTGCTGTGCATAATGCATTCCCAGGAGGTGCTGCTATAGAAAAGGGACTGCATGAATGATACAGAGGTGCATTATTACTGCCAATATCCACCTTAAGCCCCTTGTGCTGCTGCAGTTGTATTATTCAAGTTAGCAGGTGTATTATACAGGTCTGCAGGTGTGCGATGGGATCACTCTTTTTTTAGGAAGGAATAGACTCGATCCTATTCACTGCACATGCTTGATTTGTCCGAATTTAGAAGTGGGAGCTACCATACTAATTACAGAAGCAAGACTGGCAATAACATAACACAAGGCATAGATTTCCCTTGAACATAAAGCCGCTGCCCCCCTAGTTCAGTCCTCCCAGAGCCCGGCCGCTTACCTTGCGTGTTGTGCTGGTTGTTCTCCATGACACAGGGGTCGCCGCTGTTCAGCTCAGCCAGTCTCCGGTTAGTGGCTGTCAGCTCGGCTCGCAGGTTGGTCACCTCCTGACTGGCGGACTGAATGGCCCCATCTATCCGCAGAGCCAGCTGCTTGTTATCTTCCATCATCTTCAGGATTTTGGCCTGAGGAGAGACGGGACAGAGAGCAGCATGGTGGGTGAGTGCAAGTCCGGAGAGGAGCGTGTAAAGAGCCGCGCGCTGCACGTTACTGACTAGTCAGTCCCCCCAGTGTAGGAATGAAGAGCACTGCGGGAGACACGGAACGAAGAACCGCCTCACAGAAGGACATAGCGCACAGCCAACCTGACATGCTCTCTTTAAATGGAACCTACCACCCTCCTCTCCTCCATAGGGGTGCACGCTGTGCGCGCTGCTTAAACAGTGTCCGCATGGAAGCGGCGAAAGTATACAAATCACTTATCAGCAATAAAAAAAACAGCTAGAAATAAAGTTACTTGCATAGTCGATACTCCACTACAGCCCGAGACTCGCAGCTTCTACTCTAGCAGGACTCTGCCCCCCTCTTCCCTTTTTTATTAGCACCTTCCTCTTCCCTTGTAAATCACAGCTACAAACTCGTGAGCGCAGTTCTTGGCTTCATTTCCCTGTGTTCATTATTTATTCAATGCCAAGTCCCCAAGACAAACCATTTCCCAGGCTAGGGCGGGGGGGAGCAAAGGAACCACAAAGACCTCGGGGGCACAGAGATGAACAAACGGAATGCGACGACTGAGCCGAGGAGCCATGTGTGTGTTCCAGAAAATATCTGAGCGTAGATACCTCGCCATGCTGAGACAATCGCATTTGCTCGCTCTCGCCCTGATGGTTTCGCTGTACTAGGACAGGGCTCTAGCGAGCAGTTTGCATTGCAGCATGTGCGAGATAATGCGGCCTATTAGCACACTCCCACACTGCACTTTTCTATCAGCAAAGGAATGTGGGACGAGCTTTTAAAAACTTAGGAACAGACCAACTTCTGGTATGGGAGATGCTAACCTAATAGCAGGGATTTTAAAGGTGGCCATAGATGCAAAGATCCGCTCGTTTGGCGATGTTGCCAAACGAGCGGATCTTTCCCCGATATGCCAACAGGCATGGCTATATCGGGGTAATCTGATTGTTCGGCCGTACGATCAGATTACAATGTGCCATGAGCTCCGGCGGGATCGGTCGGGTCAAAATCAAACCTGACCGATCGACCAAACGACCGATCTCCGCTGGACGAAAGAAGTCGGCACATGCCACACACAATCCGAAAATCGTACGAATCCTCGATTCGTACGATTGGATCTGTGTGTCTATGGCCACCTTAACTTGCAGCCCTCCTGCCCTTTTAAAGGTGTTGTTGACCTTTAATTAACTTTTAGTATGGAGATAATTTGCAATTTTTATTTGTTTTTTGTTATTTTTTTTTTTATTCAGCAGCTCTCCAGTTTGCAATTTCTGCCATCAGGTTGCTAGGGTCTGAGTTACCCTAGTAACCATGCACTGATTTGAATAAGAGACTGGAATATAAATAGGAGAGGGCCTGAATATAAATAATAAAAAGTAACTGCAATTTTAGCCTTACAGAGCATTTGTTTTTTTAGATGGGACCCACGACTACGGTTGCCACCTGGCCGGTAAAAAATGATGGTTGATCCTAATGTTATTAATAGGGAAAAAAGATAAATATATAGGAAGGCCAGTATTTTTTCCAGAAAAGGTGGCAACCCTACCCGCAACCCCCATTTGAAAAAGGAAAGAGTCAGAAGTAGGCAAATAATTTGAAAACTATATACAAAAAAGAAAAAAATGAAGGCCGAACGACAAGTTGCTTAGAATCGGCAATTCTTTAACTTGAAGGTGAACCACTCCTTTAACTGGAAATCCCAGTGTGGCTTGTTAATCACAGTCTGAATAGCACAGGCTTTAAAGGAGAAGCAAACCCAAAAGTTAAAAAAACCCTACCCTACAAAGACCCCCCTCCCTCCTCCCCCCAGGCTAAGTGTTACCCCTGGCAAATGCCCCTAGCGTTTTACTAACCCCTCGGTGCAGATTCAGGCATCGAAGTTCACAGGCGCCATCCAGGTCCGGACTGAGAATTAAAATAGGCCCTGCCATTTCAGGTACACAGAGGCCCAATCAGCCCCCACCAGCCCACTAAATACTGACTTTCTATGGGACTTTATAGCAGCCCCTCTGGCATTTGCCAGAACCGACAGATTGCCAGTCCGGGCCTGGCGCCATCTTCAGCCGCTTCAGTAATCTTAGGAATGAGACCAGCGTTTTGGCAATTTTCGTGAGTTTCGGCACATGGACAGTTGTCGTGAAACAGAAAATTGCTCCAACTGCGCATGCACCGTTATGCCGGTCTCATTCCGAAGATTACCGAAGAAGATGGCTCCCGTGAACTCCACTGGACAGAATTAAGTAAAGACTTAGGGGCATTAGGGTAACACTTAGGCTGGAGGGAGGGGGTTCTATGTAGGGTAGGGGGTATGGGGTTTTAACTTTTGGGTTTGCTTCTCCTTTAATAGGATGTAATCCCAAACATACAAATATTTCTAAGCAACTTTTTGATAATTAAATTGGAGAAGATTGAGAAATGGGAGAACACTGCTTGTCGTGTTTCACCTGCAGTCATAGGTTCAGTGTGATGCAGTAGGTATAGACACTATAGATAAATACAAAAGGTCCTCTGTACTCAACAAAATTATCAATATATTATTGACATTGAGACATTTTGTGCCTTAAAGTGATACTGACACTAAAAAACTACTTTTTAAAATATGAATGTACATTAAAAGTTGCATATAGGTCATGTTGATCGTTTTATGCTGAGAGGTCTATTTTTGTAAGCAATCGTTAGTTGAAGTTTCTAAACCTGATTGTCTTGCCAACCTGACTGTCCCATCTCAGCCTGTCATTTAACGTTTCTAATGCTAACGGGATCCTGGTAGCCCACTCATTGGTGATTTAAAAGCATTGTGCAAATACTTTATGGCAAAATTATAAGTTGTGTTAAAAAGCAATATTATGATAGATGTAAAAAAGAATTTAATTTCTGGTGTCAGAAAAATGCCTTACCATTTTAACAAAACAAGAATTGTTTGTCCATATATTGCAAAATATTCAAGCTGGCCAACTACATCAAAGTCATCCCTGGTCTAGCTAGTCCTACACTCAACTTTTATCTGATTCATAAAAAATTATATTGCTTCATTATACTTAATGAATCAGAAAGTTGAGTGTGGGACCGGCCAAACCAGGGATGACTTTGACAGAGCTGGCCAGCTTCAATATATTGCAATATATGATCAAACAATCCCTCATTGCAACCCCACTTCATGGGAGAAAAAAAAATGAGTGGTGAGCAAAACGTTAGCCTTTTTTATACATGCACAATAGAAAGGTTGTACTGTGTTCACTCATGCATTAACTAAATGCATAATTGTGCAGTACAATGTCCTTTCACAGGATCAGTAACACCAAAGCATGAAAAGTGATCAATAACATTGACAGGCACACCATTAGCTTTTATGCATTACACTTAAAAAAATTAACTTTGCAGTTCAGTCAGTTGCCACCATCAGTATATATGTGGGCCTGTTGGCCCTCAAGAGAGAGTTTTGACAGACCAGATCAGTGTTGGTCTGCAAAGGGAAGAACTACTGTTTATTGACACCTATATGTGGCTGAGAAATAATCATGGTACAGAGGCAGTGGCCCCACCTTTCTCCCACTTCCTTGAAACAATAACTTCCTTTGTTTCTCTTCATTCAGGAGTTGGGTGTCAGATAATTATTGACCGTTTGATCCAATATATCTTTTGCCTAGAAGATGTATTAGGATTTCTGGTGATTTTAATAGAGTAAGCTCTGTCTCTCTACATGCAGAATTTGTGCAAAAGGCAGTTATTGTTAGATTTTTTTGGTGGAATCCGTTATATGAATGAGCTCTAATTCATCTGCTAGCTCTAATTCATCTGCATAGCCAACTGTCAATGAACAGATGCTGAGAGAGGGATAGCGAAAATAAACTTGATTTCAGAAATGAAGCAAAATATTTAATTGATTGTATTTAAAAAGCTTCTTTTCTTAATTATTCTTATTTTAGTGTGATGAAGCTCATGTTAAATTTTCATTTTTGCAATAGTTCCCCTTTAAAATTTTACAATCCATGTGATTAGCCAAACCATATACTGTATGAAACACAGAGAGGCTGCCTGGTAGGATGGCTAGAAATGTAATTAATGTGTGGCTGCCCTACTGATTGCCCTTGTAGTGTTCTTATCAATGCTTTAACTGTTGGGAATTTTTGTATTGTATACACATATAAACCTGGAACCTAGAGGCCTATATGGTTCTCCACGTTCCTAGAATGCAGGGCAAAGAGCTGTATACAGCACTGGGCTTCAACTTATATAGGTACAGTGCTACGCAATATGTTGGCGCTATATAAATACATGTTAATAATAATAGTTCACTTTTAAGTTAACATATATCGTGTTATAGAATGTCATATACAGTACTTAGCAACTTTTTTAGTTATCACTCACCACATTTAGGAAGTGGCCAAGATGCCTTGCCCTGAGTCCTCCGCACAGGGAGCAGACAAACCAAAAATTTAAATGGAGCAGGCACTCAGAATAAAGGCAATCTTCCACCAGGTTGTTCAAGCAAAGTAAAAAAGATTTATTGTGTCCACAGCCTTACGTGTTTCGTGTTACAAACACTTAGTCATAGGCTTAATTTGCTTGAGCAACCTGGTGGAAGATTTCCTTTATTCTGAGTGCCTGCTCCATTGAAATTTTCTTTTAAGACTTCACTTGGGATGTTTGCTGTAAAAGGGAAGGTGCTAAAAAACAGGGTAGTCCTATGGTTCTGTAAGCATTGTGAACTCCACCCACCTCACTGTGCATTTCTATAAATATGGATAAAGCTTGCCATTCCTGTGATCTACTTTGAGGTGGTAATATCGGTCAGATCCATTCCTTTGGCCCTTGGACCAAGGTCTGGCCTGAGAATCAAAATAGGCCCTGGCATTTCAGGTGCACAGAGGCCTTAATGGTCCCCCACCAGCCCAATAAATAGTGACTGTCTATGGCAACTAAACAGCAGCCCCACAAATGGGCAGTCTAGGCTGCTTTGCCCCATATTTGGAATCATGCAGGGCAATGGGACAAGGACTGCATCAACATGTAGTTGGGTGGGTGGCACCATACACAGCTGCCAATTTGGTCTGAAGGAGCTGTGTCAGACCAGTTTGTTTTGTGGTCTGCGGACAGTAAATCTAAAGGTAACTACTTCTTAAACCCTAACTAAGGAACATATTATGAATGAAGCTTAGGCGTATCACCAATAGTCCTGGCTCAAGCTAACATCAAATGAATGGTCACAATCTCTAAACTGGGCCCTAGAAGTAGCACTGGCAGGAACACAATATTAAATGAATGGCACAACCAATGAATGAACACAAGAAGAAGCATTTACTGTTGGCTAGGTTAGTAGGGGCCTGCCAGAGAAACTCAGGCATCTATGAAATGTCTATATGTTTGTGAAAAAGTTTCTTTCCTGGCATTAAGGGGGCCCTAACATGAGTCCAGTGACCTCTGCAACCTGGAACAGATGTAGCACACAACTCTTTTTTTTAGTAAATAACCCCTACTTGTACAACATCCTAATGTGCTGTTAGTTTATTGATTCTGGTTGTGATCAGGAACACTTCACACTGTAAGCATTAGCCTTGGTGAAGAGAGGAGAGGATTAGCACCATCATCAAATTAAGGTCAAATGATTGTATAGATGGAGGGCTTGAGCCTTGACCCATGGAAAAATCTTCTCTTATCCTGCTGGGACAGTTTCAATCTGAACGCAGCCCAGAAGAAACAAACATCCAAATGACACAGACTGTGAGTGAGCAATTAAGGCAATTAGGAAATTAAAAACATGATTGGTGAATGGATCATAGTCACAAATTACAAAGAAGAGCTATCATTCACATATCAAATGAAACATATGTTCATAATCCTAAGGGCAGGACTAGATGAAGCGCTTGGACCCCACATGTTGCAATGCGACAACGCATGCAACGTGTCGGATGTTTTACAGAAAACGGAAGTGAAGGAGAATTTGCAGGAAACAACTACATTGATCTGACTGTCGGATAAAAACACAACGCAGTCAGATCAATGTAGTTGTTTCCTGCGATTTCTCCTTAACTTCCGTTTTCTGTAAAACATCCGACATGTTGCATGCGTATAGTTGCATTGCGACGTGTCGGGTACAAGCACTTTGTCTAGTCCTGCCCTTACACACAGATTGCAGACTTAGTTACCTAGCTCATCTATACCATGTTGAATATATAATTGCATAAAATGAAAATCTGTGCACAGTTAAGGAGGCACACAGTCTCTTAGTTTTATAGTAACTAACGCACTATGTAATAAAAGGCAATAAGTTTGCCCAGGAGCAGTAACTCATGGCAACCAATCAGCAGGTTTAAATTTACTTGCTACTTGTTTAAAAGCAAACATCTTATTGGTTGTTATGAGTCTGCTACTGAGCAAATGTAGTACATTTTATTACATATGGGGAAATTGTGTAAACATTTCTATACCACAACCACTTTTTGGTATATTGGTTCTGGGAATCTTTTGCTGCAGTTTCCAGTAGGTTACCACTAGGGGGAGAACCGAACAGCTTAAGTATGGATGAATAGCTGGGAACAGGGAGGGATAGAGGGGGGTGGCAATGGATGTCAAAAGAAAGAAGGAGGGGTGCAGCAGAAAAATTGGGAAGGAGGAAGAAAAGTGGCCTGTAGAAGAGAGTATTAATACAATAAAGAAAAGGAAGGGGTGGGAGAGGACAAAACTAAAGAATAGTAAAGGGTGTGGACAGAAGAACATAAAATTAAGTTAAGGGGGGTAGAGAAGGGCAAAGCTTGAAATAAAGGGTGAAAGCAGAATTGGAAAGAATAGAGAGAATGTTTTCTGTTCTGGGGTCACTGTTGCTAGTCACAACAAAAGCCCAGTTGCTCTGATGCTGTAAAGCAGCAGGAGGGTAAAGAAGGACTTTAGCACAGTTTTATGTGATAAAGAAACATGGTGTAAGGCTGTATGTTCAATTTCAATCATGACTGTATTATCTTCAGTGCAGATGACAAGATCACACTCATTGCGACCCCATGGCTTGTGGATGCAGCTAGAGTCAAATGGGACTGTGTATATTAATACATTTTATCTTTTGTCAGCTTTTGAAAAACATACTATTACTTTGTACATGTACAAAATATATATTTGTGATTGGAGAGAAAAGAGCATCTTGCATATTGCAAGTATAGATTATTAAATGTATTTATATCTCTGATGGGAGAACTATGGAACTCTTGCACAGACCTCATTAGGGAGTCTAAAACTGAGTTCTTTCTCCTATAGTCTTTGGAGTATGGGTTACAACAGATTACTCCCCAGAGCTGGCATGGAGGCTCTGCATTAGTATCTATGACCAGTATTTCTCATGACTGAGAAATGTAATGACTGAAAATACCTTGGGCCTGGGGCCCATAAGTAATTTAGTTATATAAGAACATGACCTTCCCAGGATGCAAACATGACAGTAACACAGGAGCAAAAATTGAGCCCAAACAGTATGAGTAAACCTTGTAAACATGCAAGGTCAAAATATGGTGTCTTTCTGTAATTTGCATTGCAATACCTTAAATTTACTAAAAAATATTTTAAAACGAAATAAAAGTAATAGGATTGTTTTGCCTCCAATAGGCATTAATTATATTTCAGTTAGAGACAAATACAAGGTACTCAGGGTTGGACCGAGGTGTGTGAGGCCCACCAGGGCTGCTACTTCAGGGGCCCCCACACCCCCTCTAGGGCCCCTGCCACCCATCCACCAGCAGCCCCTGCAACATAACTTACTTTTCCGCAATCAGGGCAGGGGATCGACGAAAGAGGGCAAGTGGTGGAGAGATGGAAGAGGGCAAGTGGAGGAGAGATGGAAGAGGGCAGGTGGGAGAGAGACAGAAGGGACCAATGGGTTTTTTTCCGGTGTCCCTCTGGCCCAGTCCGACCCTGAAGGTACTGCCTTACTATGATGAAGAAAAATAAATAATTAAATTTTTTTCAATTATTTTATTAAAATGGAGTCTATGGGAGATGGCCTTCTCATAATTTGGAGCTATCTGGATAATGGCTTTTCCAGATAACGGAACCTATAATCTCTGTGAGACTGGGAGGTTACTTTTTAGTTTTACCCCAGTTATAGACGCTGTGTAACTTTATAACACATTTGCCTGGCTTGTTAGAATGCTCACTACATCTATGCAGATACATTTCAGCCATTTCACAATCAAAATATATATTATATTGTTGGTATGTGCAATTTTACCCAAGGAGGCAGCAATGCAGTTTAAGGTTTAGGTCCTTGGCTTATTATACTGCTGAGTGCTGCCAGGCAAACAGAAAGGGTCAGCTTCTGCTCCCAGCCTTCTTTTGTATATCTCTCACTTAATACAATGAGTGCATTGTTTTCATTCATTCATTGCTTCTCACAAATGTGTGTCATTCGCAGACCCCCAAATAAAAACACAGCATAATATTGTTCTCATTGGATTTCTCATTGCTTTCAGACTAATCTTAGTGTGATTTACATGACCCAAAATAAACAATTACATATTTCCTGAGAGTAGTGTTTCTTTAGGGTTCACACTGCACTACAAGTGTTAAGAGAGGAAATTATAATTGTTTAATTTTACATGTTACTGCTTGCTTTTGAAGCATTGCTTGAGGCTCAGTACTTGCCTGGGGACAGCCTTCCTTCCTATAGTGTGATAATCCAACAAGGTGCAGGATGTAGTAGCTCAGAGGGTGTAGTTTAACATCATCACTGGTAAATTAGAGCTGTAACAAAGGAATTACAAAAAGGTCTATTAAATTAAGCATCTAGTCCTTCTGGTTGTTGTTGGACTACAACTCCCATTGTGCCATTACCAGCCAAAGTCCCCCAGGCAGGAGGCTGTCAACATAGCACTTGAACTTGTAGTTCAATGACCAATGTTGGGCCGTAGGTTGAACATCTATCTCCATCAGAAATAACAGTCTAAAGTGCTTGTACAGTTCTGCTGATCATTTTAGTAGAAAGTAATGGGTTTTGCAGTGTTTACCTTTGAAGTTACAGTCACAGCTGATTAACCTTGCTGCCCGACTGAGTCTACGCAGCAGGTCTGTGTCAAAAGGAAAATTAACCTTAATTCTAACTAGAGTTACCTTTCATTTATTTTCCCTAAATAGACAGTAAAGTATGAGGGCTTGTTGCAGGCACAGCAAGCTCCTTTTCTGTCTATTTGTAAATAGACAAATGAGGTGGAGGACACCATATTGTTTGCCATGGCTGAGCTAAACCTCAGAAACTTCAGCTTTCAAAAAACAAATTTGGGGGTAAAATTAGAGCAACATTCTTTCAATAGAATTTACATTTTCAGGTTGGGCAGTGCAATGTTGTTGCATCCATAATTTTCTGCTTAGGGCTGGGTAGGGTTTTTTTTAATATATATATATATAATTTTGACTTTTATTGGTCAAAATTGAAATTTGTGAGTTCTTTTAAAATTCAAATAATCTAGAGAAACTTACTGAACTCAAATATGTGCTTATTTGAATATCAATCAAATAAAAATGGGAAAACTTGAATGCAGTGAATTTGTATTCTACAGTATTTACTTATTACTATTCTACCAACTCTTGAAAAAATATTTGTCTAGGACTACTTCCATTGGCTTTTACATGAATTCGCCAGCTTTTACATGGCAAATCTTTATATTTGAGTTTTTTGCACTCTACAAATCCCTATAAGTTTTGAAAAACTCAGATTCAAATTTGTGAGTTTTAGTGCAAAAAAACTTGCATCGCTGTAAATATTTGAATTCGACCAGTGATAAATCAGCCCCTTGCAGATAGTGCCCTAGTGCAGTCAAACTTATATATGAGATCTCACAATAATCGTGCTTCTGTAGACTCAGAGAGATTGTCCCAAGACTTGTTTATAGTCTCTTGGTTTGCAGTAGCACACCACTATAGACAGAGAATAATGAAGGATTAGAGAGGCTCAGAGATATATTTATCAAAAAGTGAAGTTAGAGATCGCCACAGTCCTCTAGAGTGGAATTCCGCCACTCTCTATTCATTTCTATGGTATTTTGAAAGGCGTTTTTATCAAAGGATGAACTTTCACCCATTGATAAATACACTTTTAAAAATCCCATAGAATGGGAATTTCACTCCAGAGGACTGTGGTGATCTCTAACTTCACTTTTTGATAAATATACCCATTAGTCTTCTCAAAATGAAAACAACTGCCATATATATGTGTGTATATAGTTATGGGGCCGATTCACTATGGGTCGAATATCGAGGGTTAATTAACCCTCGATATTCGACTAGGAATTTAAATCCTTCGACTTCGAATATCGAAGTCGAAGGATTTAGCGCTGAAAATGCGATCGATCGATCGAAGGATTTTTCATTCGATCGAACGATTAAATCCTTCGAATCGAACGATTCGAAGGATTTTAATCCAACGATCGAATGAATATCCTTCGATCAAAAAAACTTGGGCAAGCCTATGGGGACCTTCCCCATAGGCTAACATTGAGTTCGGTAGCTTTTAGCTGCCGAACTAGGGGGTCGAATTTTAAAGAGACAGTACTTTAGTAAATCTGCCCCTATATGTTCTCCAGAGGAAAGCCTTCCATAAATAGTCTCCCAAACTAAACTTTCACTCTCTTCTTCTGCATATCAATGTGGCTGGAATCATGTTGTTCTTTCCTGGGCATGAGTTACATTCCTCGATGAGCAGGTGAGATTGGTCCAACTTTATGCTTGATGAGTTTCACCTCTTAAACATATCATATGAACCATTTCTAATTTCTCATATCATATTTATAGCTGTGCTCAACATTCTGCTGTTCTTGTTTGCCGTTGTGTTCATAACAAGCGTATTCTTTAAATCCCATTCGGCGTTCAAACAGGTTCTATGTGTTTTAAACATTTATGATGTGCATGCTCCTGCTGCCTCACTAGGTTTCTTAGATACAGTAGGTACAACAAATAGTATTTAGTGTAAATATATCATATTGGTTATTGTATCCCTTAGAGTCGTATGAACGTTGGTTTATTTTACAGTAGAGCGTCTTAAAGAGGATTGAAAGACATTGGGAAAATGTTAATGTTTGTAGCTCAGTTGCAATTAAACATTTCTTCATTAAAGGGGAGATTTAGTAAAGGTCAAATTTGCAATTCAAATTTTCAAATTTTTATTTTTGTCAAAACTCTCAAATTCAAATTGTGAATTGCCCAAACTTGATTTGAATTTTAATTTGAATTCAAATTTAGATATTTATCAAACCTATTTATCAAACCTATACCAATAATTTGAATTCAAATATTCACTACCTTCTGAGTTCATGTTCAAGTCAATAGGAGAGGTCCAGTGACCAGTTTAAAGATGTTATTAGCCTTCCTGACATTCAAGTGTTTTTTGTGGAAAAAAATTTGAATTCGATTTGAGTTTTCGGGTCAGTAATATCGGTCGGGTTTTAGATATTACATTTTTTTCTTTAATACCTCCCCCCCAATCGAATTACGAGTATATTCATTTTTAAAAAAAACTCACATGAATTCGAAATCCGACCTTGGATAAATGGGCCCCTAAATGTTTCTACTCTAATTCAGACTGTCACCAAGTTCTTAATAAATTGACATTGCCTTGACAGAAGGAAAGCTATACATTCCACTTTCCTAATTTGAGGTTCTCTTATTCTCTTCTCATTCTGATAATCAATGCAATTTAGTTTGACAAACGTTTGTTTTTGCTCCTGACGAAGATCCCTGTGGGGGATCGAAATGTTGAGGCTTAATTTTTTTTTTTCAGATATACCAATGTCAGATTTTATGTGAAGAATATATAATATCTTTGTTTGGATCAAGTACAAGGTACTGTTTAATTAGCACAGAAAAAAAGGAAATTATCAGAAAAAAAGGAAATTATTTTAAAAAATTTAGATTAGCCCATTTGATGTCATATATTTTGCATTTGTATTAATGCATATATTAGGCTGTGACTATTCACTTTGCAAACTGCAAAGAGCGACCAGTTACCAGAGGTGGCAAAAGGCCACCTCTGGTAGCTTTAAAGAAGAACTAAACCCTAAAAAGGAATATGGCTAAAAATCCAGTACTTCAAAATTGTCATAGGAGGTCACCATCTTGGAAAGTGTCATGCTAAATAGGCTCTGAGCAGCTTTGACAAGCTAAACTTAGGGGTCATCTCAAATTATCAAGATGAAAATAAGCTTGGTCTGTAATAAAAGCTGATGCTATAGGGCTAATTATTACATTCTGATGCTAATTGCACTGGAGTATGTGCTGCCCTGTAGTAATTATCTTTATTAATTACTAACCAGCTTTATACTGTGACATTTATATTCTAAGTGTACTGTATATTGTGAGTGGGTCCCTAAGCTCAGTAAGTGGCAGCAGCACAGAGCATGTGCAGTGAATCAGCAGAAAAGAAGATGAGGTGCTACTGGGGCATCTTTAGAGACACAGATCATCCCTGCTAAAGGGATGTGGTTGCCTTGAGCTGGTACAGAAGCCTAAAACATTTATACCATTTCTACCCTACCCTAGTTAGACTTTAGTTCTGCCAAATTTCCTTTTTTTTTTTGGAAAATCATTTTTGCTATTACAGTGCGCTCAATTGTGTTCACTGCACTAGTGACGCAGCTCCACTTTGGCCTGCTCCAACGCAAACGTTGTAAGTGCAGAGCAGGAGGGGTGGCAGCATTAAGGCTCCTGCCTCAGGAGGCAGCATCCCCAGGAATGGCACTGTATTGACAGTTGTCTTTGTTGATAGAAGCCAACAGTATCTGACACAACATTAATACTTCTCTCAAAACCTAGGAGTATTACATGGGTATTATAGACCATCTATCAGCCAAAAGTAGGCAAGCACTGAAACTGATTTTTGGATTTACCGATACACTGACTCCTTCACATGAATACTGCATGAATAATTAACCAAATCTGAACACAAATTTGAGGAAACGTTGAGGCTTAATAATAAAACATTTTTTTGTTTTTTCACTAAAACCCTGTGAGTGCCGCAATCCTTTTTCACTGCTTATTTCCCATGCTGGCACCCAGGTATTAATTTTGTCTACGGAGTGCACCATTCCTTTGGTTATATATATATACAAATATAAAAAAATGTAGTTCGGGCCTAGGGTCAACTTTTTATTGACCCTAAACATATAATGAAATAAATTAAATAATATAAACTCATTTTCCATTAGTAATTATTAAAAGTTTACGGGGGGATATACTGTACATTTATTTGATATATTATTAATTAATATACTTGCTACTTGTAGCTGGATAATGACTTAATGACATACACTCTCATATAACCCTGGATCAACATTGTAAGATTATGCCAAGTTATTTTATTTTGGGATTGCCATTGAGGCCTATTTAGCAAAGGTCAGATTTTAGAGGTTTTTGAAACCACAACGAAACTCACTTTCTCTAAAACCATTGAATGTCATGACATTTATTAAAATATCCGAATAAAATAAGTACAATAAAATTACAGTGAAAGAAGCACTAAAAATACAAATACCTCTAAAAATTCAAACTGTTTGGACGTTTCCTAGGCGAAGTTTTGTATTAGTGGTTTTTGTGGTTTTTACACTTAGGGGCAGGTTTTTCAAGGGTCGAAGTGAATTTGAGGGAATTTTCGAAGTAAAAAATTTGAAATTCAAAGTAATTTTTTGGATACTTCAACCATCGAATAGGATACTACGACTCCGAATTTACTTATAGAAAATAGTTCTAATATTCGACCGTTTCATAATCGAAGTACTGCCTCTTTAAAAAAACCAACTTCAATACTTAGCCAAATTAAACCTGCCGAAGTGCTATGTTAGCCTATGGGGACCTTCTACAACCATTTTCTAAGTCTTTACATATCAAAGTAAAATCGTTCGATCGTACGATAAAATCGCTCGATTCGAACAATTTAATCGTTCAATCGATTTTACTTCAACTTCAATATTCGAATTCAAAGTATTTTAATTCAAAGTATTTTACTCTTCGAAATTCGACCCTTGATAAATCTGCCCCTTAATAAAACTCAAATTTTTTGAGCTTTTAAAAAAAAAAAAACCAGGAAAACATTTTTAGAGGTTCGTGAAAAAAGCTAAATCTGATTGTTAGTAAATAGGCCCCTTAATACTATTGATGTATAAAGGAACCAGACAGTAATGTTACAGACTAGAGGCTGATGCCTCAAAAAAAAATAGCATATAATCTGTCTCAGTATACCAATTTTCACCTTCCACATAGATAGATAATTGCTATATCCTAAGGTTTAAATGTAAAAGCACAGAAACACTCTACAACCAAGACATGTATTGAGTAGTTTGAAATTCACTATTGCAACCTCTAGAACTGTTTTACTTCATTATTGTTTTGGCATGAAAAGCTTTTAAATATATTAAGAGTGAAATACTGTATATTGCTGAGCTGTAAAAGGAAAAGCAAATGCAGTTTCTGATTGATAACAATTTAACAGTTTTAAGTTTTGCTGGATTTATAACGTGCCCGTTGGACAGGATGCAAAGTGAATAATAATCCAATTTGATTGCCTGTACAGGAGATTTTTTAGACCTAGACATAATCTTCCTTCAATACAGTGCTTAGTATCAAGTTTAAATCACTGTATAAAAAAAAAATATTGCAAAATTGGAAACAATTCAGATGATGAGATTATTTAGGAAGATGAAGGTCTATTGGAAGCTTTTTCACTCTGCAGAAAACTAGATTTGAAGTGTATCTAGCCACAATGCATACATTTAATTCCCTCAGGTTTTAGAAATAAGGTCTTTTGTTGACCACAAGGATTGCCAAAATTAATAGATAGCCGAAGTAATTGATCAGTTAACAATAATTACACCATGACCAATCATCTAGTGGATCAGCTGGATATTAGTGCAACTGTGTCCAATGTGTGAAGCATGCGCAATTGTGTGCATTTTGATACAACTGATAAAGTGGCATCATCGCTGCAATTATACTGGAATTGTGGGGGAAAAGATGGCATTGTGGGAGAAAAAAACTTGGCAAATTATAGCCAAAAGGGTTGTGATTTTTCTGTGATCTATGTTACCTAAAATATACAGTAACATTATTTGTTTTGATGTCTAATGTTAACATTAGCAATTAAATATTGATGGAATATGGAGTAAAGCACCCCATACTGTGACAATCCCCCCTCCTACTTATAGAAGAAACACTGGGGCTCATTTACCAATATACTGTAGCAACCAATGAGTAGCCTTTATCAACCAGCTACAGAATAATACGGAAAACTGCAGCAGATATACTTTCATGAAGACACCCTGCTGCTCCTCTGTACGTGGCAGAGCTGCTGGTAATATGAAGTGAATTTCAGAAGCATGCAGAAACACAATAAAATAATTTGGAGAAAACAAAAAGGTATCACAAACTACAGATATATAGGATACATTATCTGGAAGCCTGTTATCCAGGTTATGTTTTGTTATTACAGAAAGGACATTTCCCATAGACTCCGTTTTATCCAATTAATCCAAATTTGATTTCCTTTCTCTATGTAATAATAAAACAGTACCTTGATCCAAACTAAGATACAATTAATCCTTATTGGAAGCAAAACCAGCCTGTTCGGGTTTTTTAATGTTTACATGATTTTCTAGTAGACTTCAGGTAGGATGATCCAAATTACAGAAAGATCTATTAACCCGGAAAACCCCAGGTCCCAAGCATTCTGCATAACTGGTTCCATGCCTGTAAACAAAAAAGTCTAGTGTATATTTTAGAACCTAAATATTTATAAACAACTTAAAAATATTCAACTGATAATGTCCTTAAAAGAAAGGAATCTGATTTAAGTAAGCAAGAACTTTTTATATAGATTGCATGTAATGAAATTGTGCTGGGCTAATAAATGCTGCTTAACACATATGGCATCTGTGAAAAGATATAAACTTCCGGGAGCTTTTAAATAACTTATAGGATTTACTAAACATCAGATCAGAGAACCCAGAGGGATTTCCAGCAGTTCGATATTTTTCTCCAGGCATTAACATTTTCTTGACAGTCAAGAAAGAATTTCAAGACCTTACACATTTATCAACCCATTTACTGCTTTGATTAACTACGATGAATTGGTAGTAATGCGGAAAATGATTAGTAAATCAGACCCACTCATTCTTTTTTTAATGAGCTGTACTTGTCTTTACTGCTCTTCAATAAAGAACATGGCTTCAGAAATCAGTTCTAGCAGATAGAGGTTCCTTCATCTAGGACGAGAGTTTTGGTCTTGGGACTGGATCAGCACAGATGTCATGTTTCTGTACTTAATTCAGTATTAATCCATTGCTGTGCATAGAAAACAGAACTAAAAATGGCAGAATAAATGACTGATATATTTTTCTACACGTTGCACCCTTTAGGTTTATAGCGTTTATAAATAAGGATCAAGTCCAAATCTAAGTGGCTAACAGTTGCAGCATTTATAATTTCTGAGAATCAAAAATGTAATTTCAGCCTATGCCTACCCAAAAACCAAAAAAGCAACTTTCCAATGTACATGAATTAAAAGCTTTCAGTGGTTTTAAAGGAGAACTAAACCCCCAAAGAGTCGCCATCTACTAGCCCCCCCTAAACCGAGTCACCATCTACTAGCCCCCATTCGCCCCCTACCACCACATAGTCCAGTGTTTAGAAAAGTATTGATGAATGTTGCATAGACCTCTCCATGCAAAGTAGCGCAGCGGAGCTCTTGGGTGCCATCTTCAGATCCTCTTCTTCCCTTCAGCTATTTACAGAGTGTTCCGGCACATGCATAGTAGGTGCATATACCAAACAGCTTAGTGTCTGAGGTCCTTTAGCCAACATAACCGAGGATACTGAAGATGGTGCCCGTAAGCTCCACTGTGCTACTCTGCATGGAGAGGTCTGTGCGAAATCCAGCCACACTTTTCTAAATAGTGGACTATGTGGGAAGAAGCGTGGAGGGGGGGCAAATGGGGGCTAGTAGATGGGGACTCTCTTTGGGAGGTTTAGTTCTCCCTTAAAGTAATTTTAGGGGGCAGATTTATCAACGGTCAAAGCGAATTCGAGGAAATTTTCAAAGTAAAAAAATTCGAAATTCAAAGTAATTTTTTGGATACTTCGACCATTGAATAGGATACTACGACTTCAAATTCGATTAGAAGTAAAATAGTTTGAATATTCGACCATTCGATAATCAAAGTACTGTCTCTTTAAAAAAACTTTGACTTCAATACTTCGCCAAATTAAACCTGCCGAAGTGCTATGTTAGCCTATGGGGACCTTCTAGAGTAGTTTTCTATGTTTTTTGAAGGTGAAGTAAAATCGTTTGATCGATCGCTGAAATCCTTTGAATCATTCGATTCGAAGGATTTAATCATTCGATCGAACGATTTTACTTCGACCTCAAATGGCCAAATTCGAAGGAAAAAAACTTCAACTTTGATATTCAAAGTCAAAGCAATTCAATTCGATGGTCGAATTTTGAAGTATTTTTAACTTCGAAATTCGACCCTTGATAAATCTGCCCCTAAATATATTTGCAATTTATTAGCAGTATTTGTTGATCAATTTATGTCTCTTGACTCTTGAAACAATGTAGCAGGGGGCATTTCTCCTCTAGGTCCATTAATCTGTTGATTTCTGATACATTGTTTTAGAATCAAGTGCCAGAAGCACACAGAAGAAATACTGTACAAAGGGCCAGATTCCATTCAATGAGAAAAATCTCACTTGGGAAAAATGGGAAAAATCTATTTTTCCCATAGATTTCAATTCAGTTTTCACGTGATAAACTGTGAGATACATTTTTCTGAACTGAATTGCATCTCAAATTGAATATCGTCCATGAGTTTTCATGTGATAAACCTTTTTCTCACTGAATTGAATCTGGCCCAATATTTGCAAATAACCATTAAGTGCCTTAAACTTAATTTAAGTCCGGGGATATTTTATTTTACCCCAGTAGTTTGTTAGCTCTTACATATGTGCTCCTAAATAACACTGTTTGGAGAATAACGTAAGCCCATATGTTTTGGTTAGTATTCTATTTTCTGATACATGAATATAAATCCTGCTTGGAAAGAGGTACTAGTTACAATAAAAAAACAGATTGAATATAACATTTTTTCATGTTTCTAAACATGTGACCCTTCGGCTGTAAATAAAGATATCGGTGGAAAGTGGTTTGAGCAGCACATTTATATTTAGCAAATGTGGATATTACTTAGTGCCGAGGGAGAATCTTTGCCGGCTGCCGTTAATCTGGTCACTCTTGGATCATGCTGGGCGTTCAACAGCACCATCTGTTGTGCACACACATAGAACATGCATCTTTGTGCCTTTGCTCCCACTAATGAAGCCAGGAATGAATCAATATTTTGGGTGGTGTCAGATTGAACGTATTTGGTTTGTAGCATAGCCAGATTCTTTGTTTAAAATATAATCTCCAGCAGAAGACATTTCTCACAGCCATCCCATAAACATTGTCGCAGAATGCCATTCACTTACAATACCAGTGATCAAATGCTGGAGTAAAGGATAAAATAAAAATGAAACGCTTCAACATTCCAGCAAGCTTCATTTTTCACTACCAAAACTGTAAATTCAGCGAAACATAGCAGGTTCCTTTCCTGTCACAGATTTCTGCTGACCACCAAAATGTGACAGATATTAAAAATGCTTTAAATTCTACGAGGGCTAAAGATACGTACAGTGAGATCAGATTGAAAACCCACACTGAAAAAAATGTCTCACACATCAGCTTGTAGCTCACATGGAAGAACTGCCTTCAGCAATAAAGCAATCGTGTGGCGCTGCAATTCTAGATTTAGAGGCATCTCTGGTGATTTAGAGATTAAATGTGTGACCTCAAGAAAACTGCCAACAACACAGTGCCTGCCTGCTTCTCTTTGCTTCGAAAATGCCAGCAACTTGTAAAATATCATAAACAGCTTTTTATGATTTTAGGTGGAAATGGTTTCTATTTGTATTTAAAGGGGGCATAGACAGTGGAGTAACTAGATGTTATTGAACCTCACCACAAATAAGCAAATGATTTAGCACCTGTCAGGTAAACAACAAATTCTTATTCACGATTGACCATGCACTGACAGCATCTCACTGTGTCGTAATAAGTTATCGTGGCACTGGCAGGCCCCAGGGGGGTGTGGGCGCTGGTGGTTACGTCATTGGCAGCGACGCATGACATTATCATGCCAGCGTGTAGCTGTGAAAATTCAAAATGCCTGAATATTGTAATAAAGCAATTGTGTGGCACTGCAATTCTAGATTTAAATGGATCTCTGGTAAATGTCTGACCTCAAGGAAAACTGCCAACAACACAATGCCTGCCTGCTTCTCTTTGCTTCAGGAATGCCAGCTACTTGTAAAATATCATAAACAGCTTTTTTTTGTTTTAGGTGAAAATGTTTTCAATATGTATTTAAAGGGGACATAGACAGTGGAGTAACTAGATGTTATTGGGCCTCACAACAAATAAGCAAACAAAAGAGAGAGAGGATATTATCTGTTCCCCTGTTTCATAAGTAAATTAATATGGCCTTGCACTGAAAGCACTGTGCTGTGTCATGACCAGGGATCAATGCCCGAATATAGGTCCTTCTTCCTAAGAGTTACTGGGTGTTCTAAGTGACTAATTTGACCCAATCTACCGGTTCTTAACCTCCTGCTTAGACTCTGACCTTGCTACTATCTGCCTGCCCTGATCTTTTGCCTGGAAATCGACTACAAACCGGATGAGACTATGAATCAGACTTTTCTACAAGCAGCTTCCTCCTAGGTTGCTACTCCAACCTTTCTGAGCAGTTTGGCCTGATAGTATCTATGCAAATGCATGGGTTTGTTTTTACTTACAAAGTTGTGATCATAAAATTTGTAAGCCATTGTGCCATGTCAAGGTAAACAGCAAATTTAATTTCCCAAAACATTGGTAAGTTGACCTAAATAAATTGAAATTGCTCATTAATTAGGGCTTTACTGAACACTCCTGGTGCAATTGCAGAGTCTGTTTTCTCTGTAGTTAAGCCCTTGGACATAGATCCATCATCAAAATGAAAGTGAAATTGCTCGACTTGCTTTCATGGTTACCTTGTTAATTTACTTTGGTAACCTTTGGAAGTGTTGAATGTATTTTGTAACTGTGTTTACAGCCAGAAGAAAATAAATGCTTCCCTCCAACACAACACAGTTTTGTATGTGCTCCTGTGCATATCAATTGCTGCTAGTGATCTGACATGGTCATGGACCTGCTCTCCTGCTCACATACAACTGAAAACACTGCTTTAAACTGGCTCTGAATTACTGTAGGGTTCTTCTTCAATAGTTATGTTAAGCAAACAATTGTCATTTTTGTGTGACTTAATTTTCCTCTTTCCTTAATAATCAAACAGTACTTTGTAAATGAAAATATTAAGCTGCATACATCTATTTTGATAGCAAAACAATCCTATTGGATTTATTTTAAAGGGATACTGTCATGTTTTTTTCAAAATACATTTTTAATAGTGCTGCTCCAGCCGAATTCACTGAAATCCATTTCTGAAAAGAGCAAACAAATTTTTTTATATTCTATTTTGAAATCTGACATGGGGCTAGACATATTATCAGTTTCCCAGCTGCTCCCAATCATGTGACTTGTGCTCTTATAAATTTTAGTCACTCTTTACTGCTGTACTGCAAGTTGGAGTGATATCACCCCCCCCCCAGCAGCATAACAAAAGAACAATGGGAAGGTAACCAGATAGCAGTTCCCTAACACAAGATAACAGCTCCCTGGTAGATCTAAAAACAACACTCAGTAGTAAAAGCCAAGTCCCACTGAGACTGATTTAGTTACATTAAATGAGAAGGAAAGCTACGGAGGCATTTTATTGCCAATAGATTAGCTGCAATAGTGCAAGTTAGAATGCTATATTTATTTTGTAGAATGTTTTACCATACCTGAGTAAAAAGCTCTAGAAACTCTCTGTTTGTTTAGGATAGGAGCTGCAGTATTAATGTGGTGTGACATCACTTCCTGCCTGAGTCTCTCCCTGCTCTGGGCTCAGATTGCAGTAGAGAAGGGAGGGGGCGGAAAGGAGCAAACTGAGCATGCTCTTGCCCAGGGCAATGAGGTTTAAGCTGAAGGCAGGAAGTCTGATACAGAAGCCCATGTGTACACAATAGAAGGAAAGAAATGCAGTGTTTCTTTTGACAGGGGACTCAGAGCAGCATTAGTTTGGGGGTTTACTGGTATATTTAGATGGACCTTTCTGATAAGGCTTACTTAGTTTTAACCTTTCCTTCTCCTTTAAATAGGAGAAATAACAGCCTGCCAGAAAGTAGTTCCATCCTAAAGTGCAGGCACAAGTCACATGACAGGGCAGCTGGGAAACTGACAATATGTCATGCTCCATGTCAGATTTCAAAATTCTGTATAAAAAAAATCTGTTTACTCTTTTGAGAATTGGATTTTAGTGCAGAAGTCTGCTGGAGTAGCACTATTAACTGATGCATTTTGAAAAAAAAATGTTTTCCCATGACAGTATTCCTTTAATGTTTATTTTAGTAAACGTAGTTATTATGATCCAAATTACAAAAAAAAAACGTATAATACAGAAAACCCTTGGCCCCAACAATCTGGATAACAGATCCCATACTTGTATGAAGTACCTTCACATCTAGATGTTTTATTACATTTTTGACTTTGAGTTATGGCATGAGACTTGTGAGCTTACAATCTAAGAGCATGTTCCAACAACAGATCATGCAACAGAACAGAAATGTGGGCATAGGTCTATGAAGATTTTCATTCATCCAGGTCATGATATACAGTATCTAGTAGAATTAAGTCTAAAGCAACTAGTGAAACCAGTGTGGGTCTAAGTAGGCTAGGCACCCTAGGCAACCTGGGCCATTACGTTGCCGCTCCTTGTGCACACAAGCGAATAAGTGTGCAGGCACATGCATGGAAGAGCACAAGCCATGATGAAGCGCATGCACAAAAGAGTGCCCAGGCCGATTCTGAAGGAATTGCTGTCACAGGTGGGGGACAAAATGGTCCGAACTAGGGGAAGGCGTCAGAAGAGGTACGTGCCTTGCGCCACTCTACCATTGAGCCCTAGGCACATGCCTCTTTTACCTACCCCTAGTTCTGGTAAAATGTTTTCAAGAAAACTCCAGTTGCTTTAGTTCTACTAGATAACATGGGCATAGTGTAGTGTATGGTACTTGTCTGTTCAGACCATGTGCCAGTCACTTAGATACCAGCAAGTATTTCCTGGTGTATGGTCATCTTAAAGCTTTTTCAGTTGCACATTCACAAAAGCTAGAAAAAAACAAAAAAAAAAAGGATTAATAATGCTTTTATCTCTTAGTATTTTAACCTTTAGCCGGACCTTGGCTGAATACAGCCCCATAAAAGACGTAAAGATGATTTTATGATGCATTCATTCTTAACAAAAAGGGCAACTGAATCAGTAAGTAGCTTGATTAATTTAAAACCAAAAATAAAGAAAACATTTATTTTCTTTGACTTTCACATAGAGCACTGTTGTGGAGAGGGAGTGATGATATCTAATTCCCTATTGTTAAATAAAAGGTTATAAATTACCAGCTATAAAATATCCATTTTGCTCAGAACACTGGCAAGGCAGGCTGTGCATTCTGAAAGCCCTCACCCATCTTTGAACTCTTTGGTCTCAACTGATTGAGCATCTCCAAACTAAAGGTAGAAATAGCAGGGTAGATAATCACAGTTTATGATATACTCTTAACACTTCTCCTAGCAACAGTCCTATTACGTGAGAATGATTATTTAATGGACCCATCACATATTCAGAAATCTTCTCCCCTAATCACATCAAGCATGAAAACCTTTCTACCTTTTTTTAAAGACATTTTGGTTACCATTTTTAACCCTTTGGAGTGCAATGTCACACTTTGAGATTATCTGTACGGAAGCCAGTGCTACTATTCATTGTTGGTCTGGGTGAGCTGAAGTATATCCATCAAAATGAACAAAATGAAGGACACGCTGTTCCATGCAAATTATATTAGCCTTGTTATATTCACAACATATCTCAATCAATATGCCTGAAATGTTTCTGAAAAGAAAAATGTTGTTTGTGTTGAGAAGGATTTGTTTTAGTCACGACTTAAAAGTAGTTCCATTCTTTCCAAAAGTAAGAGCCTTTTATATTTACAACAAAGATGCAGGCCACTTTACAAGCTCACAGTCACACAATAACTGGTAACTGCAATCATTTATCTGCAGTTTTATTTGTAGAAATTAATGAGAGAAGCCATAATTGTGTTGGGATAAGTACTCAACCTTTTTTACCCATAAGCCACACTTATATGTAGAAGAAGTTGTGAAGCAACAACAAGAATGCAAAAAGTTCTTAGGGGTGCCAGATAAGGGCTGTGATTGGCTATTTGGTAGCCCCTATAAGGACTGGCAGCCTACAGGAGGCTCTGTTTGGTTGTACATCTGGTTTTAAGCAGCTAAAGATTGTCTCCAAGCCAGAAATTCAAATAGAAGCACCTGCTTTGAGGCCACTGGAAGCAACATCAAATGGGTGGGTGAGCCACTGGTTGCTCACGAGCACTGATTGGGGATCACTGCTCTAGAGCCAAACAATGGAAATTACATCAACCAAACTTGGAAAACTTTCAGCGTAATTGCTTCTGATTTATAGACAATTACAATACTATTGATGCACAAGTGCAATGCCCGCTTGCGACTGAACAATGCTGGAATTCTGGGGAAAATGCTGCATTATTGGAAAAAATAGAAATTGCTCTCAAAATTGTACTTTGTTCACTGCACTTGCCATTGTAAATGATCCCTAAAATCTTTTAATCAAATTCTCTGCACAAAAGAATGGAAGCATACACGAGAACGTTTCTAACTACATATGCCTTTAAGGCTAGAATCACACGTATATGAGTGTTTGTGCCTATATCTGCTCCTCAATTGCTTGTAGGATGAATGCACCAGTTCAGCCTGCTTTGATGAAATTTTCATACAATTACAGGGCACCCAGATGCAGGCGAACCCTGGAATTAACACTTATCTTTAAGAAATGTACTTCCAGGGTTCAAAAAGGGTTTTTTTTATTAAAGGTTGAGTTGATTTTTACCTGAAAAAAATTAGTTTTAGAGGGTATTTTTCAGTCAAAGCTCAAATTTTTGGGTTAAAAATAAAAAACTCTATTTTTCAGGGTTAAAAAATACTCACATTTTTCTAGTTTGTGTAAAAAAACTCGAATTTTACAAGATTTATATACCACAAAGCTGGAATTAGCTAGAATCCAAAAATACATCATCTAAAACCTGTCAAGGTCATGTAGAAGTCAATGGCAGAGGTTCCTTGAATCATTTGAAGATGTTAATAACCTTCATAATGTTTGAGGTTTTTTAAGTGGGCTTCACTCAAAAACTGAATCAATTTGAGCGACTCAAGTTTTTTCCCGCATAAAACTCAATATGAGTTCAACTTGAATTCACTGATTCGAGTTTTTTCCATTTTAGTTTCATAAAAAACCTCACAAAGCTGTAAATTTATCTCAGTATTTTCTGCTACAAACTCCGATCAAATCTGCTTCGGTTTTTTACGCTTATTTATTATTAGATTTTGACGAAAATTTGGTTTGCGGGAAAAAGTACGATTTTCACAAATGTTTCAGACTTTTTCATCCGATTTTCACGTGTTTGAGATGCCGGATTTTTAGATTCAGACTTTTCCATCCTCGGGGTTTAATAAATTCCGAAAAATTAGTGATTTTTTAAAAGTCAGATTTTATAAAAAATTTTTTTTAAAAATTTAGATTTTTGCATTCAGAATTTAGTAATTAACCCCCTTAGTGCATTACATCTATACTGACTAGCTCCTAGTGAATCACATGCTAACACCAATTTGCGTGCATTGTTTCACCTAACACATTGCACTTCTGTCTGCAGTTGAGCCTTATGGAATATTTTTAACCTTTTGTGACACTAGTAACCATTGTTTTATCTTACATTTTGAGCTTTTTGATGAGAGAATGGGTAGAAAATCTGTTTGAGACCAATATTATTTGCTGCTTAAGTGCTGATTTGACCAACTAGCGATACTACACTTTATTCATCAGTTATGGCTCTATTAGTGCTGCCTGGTATACAGTATTACTACTACTTTTGTATCAGACAGCACTAATAGAGCCATAACTGATAAGTAAAGTGTAATATCCCCAGTTGGTAAAACTTTCTGTTTCATTTAAGTTCACACATTGTTTTAATTACATTAGAAAAGTCATCTGTTCTTCTAATGCCATGTATGTTATACAAGTGTACTTCCAATTGCCTCCTATTGCTACATGCCAACAGTGCAGACTCATCAGGTGAGGGATAGGTTGCATGTACAGGTATGGGATCTATTATTCAGAATGCTTGGGTCCTGGGGCGTTACTGCATAAGGAATCTTTCCATAATTTGGATCACCATACCTAAAGTCTAAGTACAAGGTACTGTTTTATATTACAGAGAAAAGGGAAATTATTCAAAAAAAAACTAAGATTATTTGAGATTTCTGTGTAATGGGTATCCCATACCTGTACAATAATTTGTGTGCAGCACCTATTTTGATATATTTCATACTTGTGTCATCTAATTGCGAAAGATTGCCAGAACTAGGGTAAAGCAATCATCATGGAGCCATTAGTTTGCAAGAAAACATTCAGCTTTGGGGAGAGGCATTTGCCCATACAGTAGTTCTGAACTTTCTGGCATGTATTGTGCTCCCCAGAACAATGAAAGTGGGTGCAGGGAAATGGAGCTGGACACAGATAAGGCAACTGATACCTAGCATTACACATTATACATATATTATGTCCACAGATATATGAACATATGGGCAGATGAGTTGGATTTTGAATATCAGAACACACATGTATAGCACCTTGCAGATTGCTTGATCTGATTGTTGTTTAGAAGTATGGGCTATACAGTTTTGCCCTGGTCAATGAAGCATAGTTATGTCAGTTACCCTTTTGGCTGATATATTGTGGTTTGAAGATGCTATTCCCTGACAGGCCAAATCAAGTTTGAACACAAATTACTAAATTGATGGAAATACATTGTGGTGCATATGTTCAGTTTTTGTTTAAGCCCTGGCAGTGGGCACTGCATATTTGTAGAAAATTGTTGTGTACCACATTATACAGGTATGGGACCTGTTATCCAGTACTGGGGTTTTCTGAATAACAGATCTTTCCATAATTTGGATCTTTCTACCTTAACTCTACTCGAAAATCATGTAAACGTTAAATTAGAGCACATGCAGAAATAGACATGGAACTACAACAGAGAGTCAGGAAGAGAGGGGACTGGACATGGAGTAGGCAACAGAGCAGGTTCTTGCCTGGTGACCCCCCAGCTTTGCGCCCTAGGCACGTACCTACTCTGCCTACCTCTAGTTCTGGCCCTGCATTAAATAAACCCAATAGGTTGGTTTTTCTTCCAATATAATCATCCGGTATGCACCCAATCCACTATTTTAGGATTCGGCCAAATCCAGAATCCTTTCTGAAAGTTTTGCCGAATACCGAACCAAACTAGACCCCTAATTTGCATATATAAATTTGGGAATTAATGGGAAAAGAGAGTAAAACATTTTTGAATTCATTGTTTGTGTGATGAAAAGTCACATTTTTTTTGGGTTTGGATTCAGTTTGGCCAGACACTTGGATTCAGCTGAATTTGAATCCTGCTGAAAAAGGCAGAATCTTGGCTGAATCCTAAACCGAATCCAGGATTTGGTGCATCCCTAATAATTATATCTTAATTTGGCTCAAGTCCAAGGCACTGTTTTATTATTACAGAAAAAAGGAAATCATCTATTAAAATCTGGATTATTTGGATAAAAATGGAGACTATGGGAGACGGCTTTTCCATAATTTCGAACTTTCTGGAAAATGGTTTCTGTATAAAGATCGATACAGACCAAGTCGGCAGCTTATTGGCCCGTGTATGGGGGCCCCCGACGGGCTTCCCCGATCGAGATCTGGCCAAAGTCGGCCAGATCTCGATCGGATAGGACTAAAAATCCCGTTGGATCGCGGCCACATCTGTTCGTTGATGCGGTCCAGCGATCCGACCGCCCGTTAGCGTTCGCTAGGATCCGATCATTGGGCTCTAGGGCCCACGATCAGATCAGCCCGATATTGCCCACATGGTGGGCATATCGGAGGGAGATCCGCTTGTTTGGCGACATCGCCAAACGAGCGTATCTCTCCATGTATGGCCACCTTAGCAGATCCTGTACCTGTATATTATTTGAATGGTTTACAAACTTAGGTTTAAAGTTTTCCACTTATTTATTAAGGTGCATGTGTGGAGATCCAGGACCAATGTATATTTATACATTACTATGGTTAAAGAATGTCTCATCCATTACATTTAGATGAAACACAGTCACAAATGAATAATTCCATTTCTGTATTGTTCATTTTCACCTGCAGGTTTCCCATTACATGATCTGCCACCTCTTCCTGAGCTCCTCCAATATATAACACTTTAACAGACCATGTTTTTAACAGTGAAGCTATTAGTCAGTATCCGAAGAAAGATATTGCAGTTAACTAGATGTATTTATTCATTCAAAAAAACCTGTTTTTAATCTCAGCCCCAAGCAGCACATAATGCACTCACCACAGTTGTTTGTTTTTGTTGTTAATTGCGCTACTACATTATAAAATCTTGTTGGGTGTGTGGCATGAGATGTAAGACTGAACCATATCCTTGAAAATATATCTCAGTGTGTAATTACATCCAAAACCAACAAACAGTTGTGGTTTTCAGAATTGTTATTCTGGTTTGAGCAATAGCACCCAGTAGTTCTCATTACATGGATAATGAGAGAGCACACAAACTAAGTAGGAGTTATCTGTTTTCATGGAAGGTGCTCATCCTTTACATCTGGGAAGCCCTACAGCTGCTGATAAACTATGGATTCCAGCACGGCTAATGTTTTATTTGGGACTTACAGTTCAGTAACAAAGGGAAAACCACAGGTTGCAGATCCTTGCCCTAGAGACTGTTCTGGAGAAGAGTGATCATTGGACTAACCCCAAGAATAAAGCTATATTTATGCTAATAAAGCTATATTTAAGCTATATTTATGCTTGGTATATGCCCTTTATTAGACAGTCAGTAAGCTAGCACTTGTTCTACATTAGTATGGTTTTTATGCACTAGGTACAAATCTGTTGTGAGCAGGACTCCTGGGCCTCGGTATTTATCTACAGTACACCAGGTAAATAAGACTATAGATGAGTTAATTCTAGCATTTTGTTTTGCGCATATATTCAGTTCAGGAATGAAAGAAATTCAATTACGATTAAACTCCTAATTTACAAGAAACTTGACTGACACTCCAGAATGCCAACTTGCAGGCCATAAGTAATATTGAGTCCATAATAAGATAAATAAAAAAAAAATAAAAAACAACATTTTGCTCCCCAATCCTTGAATGTTGCTCTTAGTGGCCTCAAAGCTGGTGTTTAATTTTGTATTCCTGGTTTGAAGCAAAGCTTTAATTGCATAAAAACCAGGTGTATTGCCAAACAGAGTTTCTTGTAGGGGCTCCCAAATAGCCAATCACAGCCTTTATGCTTGTGTTGCTCCCCAACTCTTCTAACATTTGAATATGGCTCATGGGTAAAAAAAGGTTGGGGACCCCTGCCCTAAGGCTTAATCATAGGCTAAACAACAGTGTAACAGGAAATCATTTAAAGGCACAGCAACCTATAGACCAAGGTCAGACGGAGAGATTTTTTTCAGGCTCAGAGCAGCAGATCCACTTCGTGGCCCATCTCCATCGAGTTGAACGGAGGTTGGCTCAAATATGCAGAAGCTGGCATCTAGTGCCTAAATAAAAAATCCACTTTGCTTGCTTTTGTATCAATAGGTGGCATGCCCCCACATCCCAAATGCATTCTGTATATTCCAATGAGCGAAATCCTTATTAAATCTCGCTGAGAAATGCTTAGTTATATTAGTCTCTTCCCTTGGCTAAAGGTTTGGGACTTGGCACCAATGGTTCTACTGATTAGTGTGACTTACTTCCCAGAATATCTGGGGTTCTTTTTCCTTACATCCCAACTGTCCTACATAGCATTAACTCCTGCTACTTTTATACAGGTATGGGACCTGTTGTCCAGAATGCTCAGGACCTGGAGTTTTCCAGATAACAGATATTTCCATAGATTGAAACTTTATATCTCAAAACTACTAGAAAATCATATAAACATTAAATAAACCCAATAGTCTGGTTTCGTCTCCAATAAGGATTCATCATATCTTAGCTTGAATCAAGTACAAGGTACTGTTTTGTTATTGCAGAGAAAAAGGACATTTGTAAACATTTGAATTATTTAAGTCTATGGGAGATGCCCTTTCTGTAATTTGGAGCTTTCTTGATAACAGTTTCTGTATAAGAGATCCCTTACCTGTATAACTGCTAATTGTAGGATGGAATCCATAATGCATGGGAGCTGGGTTTTTCCACATAAGTGTTGTTTTCTGTCATTTGCCTCCCTGAATGAATCTTCTAAAAAAAACTTTAAACGTTAAAAACCCAATAGGATTGTTTTGCCACCAAATTTGATTTATGTAGCTCAGTTACCATCAAGTACAAGGTACTGTTTTACTAAAATAGTGATAATATTAAAAAATGTTAATTATCTGCTTTAAAATGGAATGAATTGAAGAAGGGATTCACTTAATATGGAGCATTCTGTATATCGGTTTCCCGGATAAGAGATAATAGCCCCACCTTGTATTAGTAGTATACGGTATATTATATACCCACCCCACCCCCTTTGTTCCTACATCTCTATACTAAAAGTTATGGGATAGAAGGGAATTATTGGTGGCTTTTAATATCTTTTTATTTTGCTACACATCTCCCAAGAAGCTACTTTAAAAATAATCAGTTGCTCTAGCAGTGATATGAATGATAGGATATTAAGATATATTACAGAACTCATACTTCTTCCATCCTTGCATCCACAGCGTTTTAGTTTTTATCTTTCACTTTTCAATCTTACTTGCACTCCTTAGGGGGTTTTAATACTTTGGCAATAAAAGTTATATTTTCATTTTAGTTTGAAACTTTTCCTCTTAAATTTAATCATTAAGATTCTAACCTGTAAGCTTTATTGCTAGTTTGAAGGGAAGTGAAATACAAGAGCTATTCACTGCCTCCTTTCTTATGTTAATACCTCTTTGTTAGCTCGCATCTCACACTTACTGTATTATTATTATTATTTATATAGCGCCATCATCTCCCACAGGGATACAAGACATGCATTATACAGGTACAATTGCATATTGTTAGGAGACAATAGGGGAGGGCTTAATTACTAGTTTACAGAGCAGTGCAATAGAGTAGATTTCTGAGAGCTATTTACACCTTTCTAATTGTAAATAAAGTGCACAAGTTACACATGCTAACAAGGGTACTATTCCTCTTGTTAGCATTCTGTATGCTCTGTCAGTAGAACAATAGTTTAAAGCCCAGAGAGAGGAAGACTTTCTTCCTTACCAGATAATGATATCTTTCATTGGCAAGGCACTGCTGTTCCCACAAGGAGCTGCACTTCTACAAGATACTGTGGGTCAAATTTACTAAAGTGCGAAGTGGCTAACGCTAGCAAAAACTAGACAACGTGATGTCATTTTGTTACTTCGCCGATTTACTAACGGGCGATGGCGTAAATTCGCTAGAGAAATGGACCTACCTAGCGCTACTTCTCACCCTTATGCCAGGCGAAGTTGCGCTATGGGAAGGGACGTAACTACGCTAATTCACTAACTTGTGCATTTTACTGAATGTTACCTCTTGTGCCAGACTTGCCTTCACCACCTCAGACCAGGCGAAGTGCAATAGAGTAGATAGGGCTTGCTTCAAAAAAGTTGACATTTTTTCGAAGTCCCAAAAAACGCTGGCATCTTTTACTTTTTTAAGGGTGATTGGCTGAAAAAGATAGTAATTTTTTTTGGGGTACCCTCCTTCCCCCCCTACATTTCCTAATATATGGCATGGACACATAGGATAAAAAGGTCTTAACCTTAAGTTGGCCATACATATAATGATCTGTTGATTAGGCAATGACCCCAGTTGCAAACTCTTCCAGTCACTGGCAGCATCCACCAAAAGGACCCTGAACACCCCCCACCACCTTGCATACCTTCTACTTCCACCTTGCAGCTGAGAACTGGGGCTGGAGTAGGGTGCCGAAACCAGCCTCGGATCTGTTGTGGACCCCAGCCACAACCTCTGCCCCCTCCCTGCTACCAGCTCATACCTTCTTTTCTCTGCTCAGTGCAAGAATGGCCATGGGGCTTGAACAATATCTACCCAATTTTTGGCATTGTATAGGCATGCCCATTGGCAGGACCAATTCATGGGCCAATAAGCTGCCAACTGATTCAGGAAAGACTGAGTCATCAGCTTTTTCAATCCACCTTTACTCTTGGGCCCTTCAAGTAAATCTAGGAGGATGTAGGCCCAATATTTAGGGTGTTATTGCTAATATATTGTAAGCCCTTGTGAGCAGGACCGTCATTACCTAATGTATCAGTCTGTTTGTAAATGATGTACCTTTTTATTATAATTATATATATGCCTTCTTTAGTGAAGATATTCCTAAAAGATATCAGCATTGTTTTGGGGAGCATCAAGTCATTTTGACTTTGAAGAACAATTGCTGTTAACCTGCTGTATGATAATATTGTTGGGAAACTGCTATGTTTAGATTATTCTCACATTCTTTGGCTTTGTGTTTATGTAAAAAAGGAGGCATGCAAATATCTAATGCAAATGTCTCTTTTTTAACCCACCTTAGCATCGACATAATATCGTCTGAAAAAAGGGGTTATGTGATGGTGCATTACCTCCAGCTAGTGAGATGGTGCATGTACTCTCTGTATGATATGTTGCATCTAGAAATATTGAAAGCTTTAGAGGTAGGGTTTCCATGAAACATTAGGAATGCTATGAATGCAAAATTGCCCAAGTGTAACTCAGAATTTATTTCTGTATGAATTCAGCCAATAGTTCCAAATTTATCATCATCCAAACAAGGAGTGGTTTGAACATCTTGACCCACAATCTCTCAAATGAGATCTATTGGCTAATTTTCCCTGTTTTACTAAACAATTCTGTATATACAGTATACCTACAGTATATGAATACATTCTGTTTTGAGAAGGCAGTTACTTTGTCTTGCATTTATGAGCATTTTGCCCCTTGCAATTATAATGTAAAACTTTTCCTATTTAAACAGAATTAAATGCATTAAGAACCACCTATTAAACAAACTGATTCTCTGAAAAGCTCTGATTAATAAATCAGGACTAGATACACATTGATTAATACAGGTATGGGACCTGTCATCCAAAATGTTATCCTGGGGTTTTCCAGGTAAGGGATATTTGCATAATTTGGATCAACCATACTACAAATAATTCAAGCATCAATTAAATCCCTAAGGATTGTTTTAACTTCAATAAGGATTAATTATATATGATGTAAAGTTTTATTTTAACGGAGAAAAAGAAAGTAATTTATTAGAAATTTTAATTATTTGATTAAAAATTAGATAGTCTTCCTGTAATTCGGAGCTTTCCGGATAACAGATTTTTGTATAACGCATCCCATGCCTGTAATAATAATTATTATTTTATTTCTGATGTAGGCAATACCACGTTACAGGTATGGGACCTGTTATCCAGAATGTTCGGGACCTGGGGTTTGTCGGATAACGGATCTTTCCGGAATTTGGATCTTCACACCTTAAGTCTAGTAGAAAATCATATAAATGTTAAATAAACCCAATAGGCTGGTTTTGCTTCCAATAATATTTAATTATATCTTAGTTTGGATCAAGTGCAAGCTACTGTTTTATTATTACAGAGAAAAAGGGAATCATTTTTAAACATTTCATTTATTTGGATAAAATGGAGTCTATGGGAGACAGCCTTGCCATACTTTGGAACTTTCTGGATAACAGGTTTCCGGATAACGGATTCTATACCCGAATATGCAAGCTTGCAAGGAAAATAGGAAAGGAAAGTGTAGCTGAAGTTTCAGCTGAAACTCCATGCAGATTTTCTACAGCTAAGGCTAAGGCCACACTAGGCGATAGCGCCGCGATTTGACTTGCGACTTTTAAACCGCAATCGCTGGGGAAACTTTTGCGCTGGCGATTTCGAGCGACAATAGAAAAAAGATCGCCGCGTGTGTTTTTACGCTGGCGATTTTTCGCGATTCCCCATAGACGCCAGCGCAAAAGTTTCCCCAGCGATTGCGGCTTAAAAGTCGCGGCGAAAAGTCGCCGCGAGTCAAATCGCGGCGCTATCGCCTAGTGTGGCCTTAGCCTAAGCTTATTGAAATGTTCTGGAGCAGGTCAATTGAAAGTGCTATTTTGAGATTTTTAAGCCAACATGCTGTACTTGTTTGAAAAGCTATAAAATGGTTTGAAAACGTTTAAATGGGAGTATTTTGTTCAGCTGTTCCTGTGCTTAAACAAACAATAAGCAACCTTTGCAGATCAAACGCTACGGGCAGATCCTAAAACCACTGATGTTCTGGGACAGCTGTGTGGGTGCAGCTAATGATCCAGTGCTGACAATAAAAAGGGAAAGGACAAAATATAGACCCCCAGATGCATTGTAGGGTAGAAATGTATTGCACCCTACCACTTATCCTTTATTTTTCATATATTTTTTTTACATATTGTGGTAGCTGTGGGAAAAGAAAAAAATCCTTTGCATTTCCATTTAAACAAACAACAGGAGAAAAAAAAAAGGAACGGAAAAATGGAAATCTTTAAATGCACCTGAAACCAAGCTCTGAGCAGAAGAAGGGCCTCTTATAAAGTAATGGGAAAATGCACTTGCCTTGACAGAATGCGGTAATGGAAAAGGCTCCAGGGTGATGCACATGTGAATGATAAGCCACATCACACCTCCTCTTGTAATCTAGCGCACGTCCTTTCAGCTGTATACGATTCATCATGTATTTCCACAGCAGAAACCTTAACTCTAGGATGTGTAGCTGCTTAAGAACAGGCCTGAAATTGTGCAAATGCAGCATAGACACTGGGCTAAGGTGGCATCAGGTTGAAATTATATAATTAAAATTGGGTTTAACAATTGTTTAATGCTTTGCACTGTTAGTACTTGACGCTAACAAGTTTTTGGTGGTGGGAATAATCAATAATTGCTGCTCTCTGAATAATTGGCGTATACATAATTACCGTGCACCCCTCCCTTCGCTGAAATTATTTGCCTTGGAGTGCGGATACTCACTTGGAAGAATATATATATATATATATATATATATATATATATATAAACAAAAAACAAAAAAGAGCTGTTCGCACACCAGTGGAAAGCACTGTACCAGGTGCTGCCACAATATCAAATATTTAACAGTCCGTGGATAGTTAGCAGCGCACACTGGATTTAAAAAATTAATTTATTTATTAAATTTTAAAAGAGCATGCATCGACGTTTCGGTCCTGGTCTTGGACCGTTATCAAGATACAACATGTGATTAAAACAAAAACTTTATACTCTTCTATGGGCAAAAACAGGAAATGAGGTCAATGAAAAAACTCATTTACACATAAGGCCGATCAGGTGTCACAGTTTCAGCAATCATTTAAAGGGCTCAATTTCCTGAATCAAATACATAGTTATAATCAAGGATACAATGTAACAATTCGAAGCATTATGTGACAACCTCGGCTCCTAGCAACATACTAAAACAGGCTTGGTTCATTTAATCAAACTTTTATCTCTGTTCCAAAAAACACGACAAGGAAAACTGCTCATTGAGACCATTAGGTGCCAATGTGTTAAGTTTTTTAATCCAAAAGCATTCCCTCTGCAAGAGCATTTTAGACCTATCACCTCCCCTCCTTAGTGGAGGAATATGGTCTATGCCAATATATTTGAACGTTGGAAGGTGATGACCTTTCTCCAGGAAATGTTTGGCAACGGGTTTTGAAGTAAAATTGTCCCTAAATGCTGTACTTATGGCCGAGCAATGGGCATCCATCCTAAGGCGTAATGTGAGATCGGTCTTGCCAACGTAGGAAAGACCGCATGGGCAAGTTATTAAATAGATCACATGTGTGGTGGTACATGTGATATGTGCTCGAATAGAAAATCTTTTGCCATTATGAGGATGATTAAAACTCTGGCTCGGGCTCATACATCTGCATGAGGTACAGGAGGGACATCTAAAGCATCCCATTTTTCGGTTAGCAAGCCAACCAGTTTGCGGTTTCTGATAACATTCTACCGGATCTGTTTTAACCAAAAGACTCCGTAGGCTGACTCCCCTCTTATAGGCTAGAACAGGTGGATTAGGCAATATTTCTTTCAGATTACTATCTGCTTTTAGAATATTCCAATTCTTGTGAATCACCCTTTTGATTTGTCCTGAAATTCCTCCAAATTGTGTAGCAAACACTAAATTATTTGGTGCACGTTCTCTGCTGTCACCCCCTAGTACCCTGCTTTTAGCAATATATAAAGCACGTGTTAGTACCCTTTTGGGATACCCCCTTGCCAAGAATCTATCTTCCATCTCCTTGAGCTGTAAGGTCCTAGTATTCTCTGAAGAATTATTTCGTAACACTCGGCAGAACTGAGAAATAGGGAGGGAAGACTTCATAGATTCTGAATGCTGACTTTTAAATTGCAACAATGTGTTGCGGTCAGTGGTTTTTCGGTATAGTGAATAGTCGAATCTTGTACCATTACGCATAATTTCAACATCTAGAAATTGTACACTTTTACTGCTCGCTGTGGCTGTAAATTTCACTGGACCTTCAAGACTATTAAGGTGGGATACCATAGCCAAAAAGGACTCTTCACTGCCCCTCCAAACAATTAGTATGTCATCTATGAAGCGTTTGAAAAATAATAGACTCATTCCAAACTGTGGCATAATGTTGTTAGTTTCGAATTGGTGCATGAATAAATTTGCATATGCAGGTGCCATGGCCGCTCCCATTGCCGTGCCAGACACCTGCATATAGTAGTTTTGCTCAAATCTAAAATAATTCATTGTCAAAAACATATGTAATAGCTCCAACACAAACTCAATGTTTGGACCCGAATATCCATCAGCTTGCAGCATAGAACGCCGTACTGCCTCAACCCCTAAATCATGGGGAATGCAGGTATATAAATTTACTACATCCATACTAGCCAGTGTGATTACCTCATCAGCCCCCACTGTGAAATCTTTAATTAAGCTGAGTAGATGTGGCGTATCTCTCAAGTAGCTTGGGGTAGCTTGTACAATAGGCTGTAGGATTGTATCAATGAAAAGACCAATTGGATGAAAAAGGCTTTCTCTGCTAGACACTATGGGCCGTCCTGGGGGTGTTACAGGATTTTTATGCACCTTTGGTAAAGAATATAAAATCGGGCATTTAGGAAAATCAATGGACAAAAAAGACTTCAATTCTTCAGTAATGAAACCGTTAACAAATGACATATTAATATATAGATCAACCTGTTTCTTAAAAGAAACGACAGGGTCGCCCTTAAGTGTTTTATATACCTTATCATCAGAAAGTTGTCGTATGATCTCATTACGATAATCTGTGTAGTTCAACAACACAATGCCCCCGCCTTTATCAGCAGGCCTGATCACAATTTGTTTATCCTCTGACAATGTTTTAATTGCCTTCCTTTCAGGATTGGTTAAATTTTTCTTACTTTTTTGAGAACTAATTAAAGATCCCACTTCGCTATCCACTTGTTGTTTAAAAAGCTTAATAGCAGAATTTGTCATGGCAGGATTGAAAAGACTTTTTAATTTCAAATAATTAACAGGAGTAGTAGACGAACTATTGCGATATATATCTTTCAAACATAGCACTCTACAAAATTTGTAGAAATCAATGTCCCAATCGAATTGTCTCAAGTCAGTAGTGGGGACAAACGTTAACCCCTTCTTAAGCAGACTGGATTCACCGTCCGACAAAGAATGCTGTGAAAGATTAAAGATGGGGATTTCTAGGTCTTTGGGCCCCTTCCTCTTTTGCCCCCTCCTCGTGTGGCATTTCTTGTGCTGGGTCTTCCTATAGGGGGTCTCCCCGAATTGGCCAGGCCATCCTCTAAAAAAGGGGGTTCCTGCCTGTCTGCATTAACATCGTTAACAATAGCATTCCCAGATACATTACCGGAAGCGGTTTCGTCAGGATCCGAGTCCCCCGAGCTGACATCAACTGAGTTCAACGGGCGGGTAAGCTTAGCGCGTTTGCGCCATCGAGGGCGCTGAGAGCCGAATGCTGCCTCTTTCTCCCCCGTGAGCCAACGGTACACGCGGAAGCCGGTGTAATCTTCATTCACGCGACGGAGCTTCTCTCTCTTAAACCGGATAAGTTCCTGCTTGTATTGCTCAATCTGCGCCGTGGCTCTTTTGAAAGCATCGCTTGATTCCACCAATTGCGCTGACACTCCATGCTGTGTCTCAAAGGAAACCAACGACTTCCGGCTCCTCGTGAGTTCACCTGCTACTTCCTCAATCACGAGTACCATCAAATCGAGTGAACAGCGGTTAAGGACTCCTACCCATTTTTTGCAAAATTCAGGGTTGGATCTACCGATTGTTGGTACATTTCGAATCCTGAATCCACGAGGAATTCTCTTTGACCGGTAATAATCGGAAAGAAACAGTCCGTGTAAATCCAGGTCAGTTTCCTTCTTTTTCATTCTCTCCCAGTCCTGTGCTACATCGGCATCGGATTGCTTATGGGGAAGTTCTGTGTGGCTGTGATGCCAAAGTACACGGTCGGCATCTGCTTCTGTAACATGCCAGGTTTCAGCATAATCACTTTGAAAATGAGTTTTATCAATGAATTCATCCATCGTCCAAAAATTCAAATATCAATAATAGCTTGAGGGTGCGTCAGCAAGGTATCAGATTTATACCATTATACAAACAAAAAACAAAAAAGAGCTGTTCGCACACCAGTGGAAAGCACTGTACCAGGTGCTGCCACAATATCAAATATTTAACAGTCCGTGGATAGTTAGCAGCGCACACTGGATTTATATATATATATATATATATAAAAAAGACAAGTATTTAGCAGCACTCACTGTATCCTCAGCTTAACAAGTGTGGTTGGTGCAGCGCCTTTGGGGAAACTTCCGTGGGCTTCCCATACATATACAAAGTAGACAAGAAAAAAGGCAGCACTCGTTGTATCAAAAAGTGAAAAAAGTGTATTTAAGATCAAAGTTCATTACATGACCTGTTAGTGGCAGAACATCTCTCCGCTTGCGACGTTTCGGGCCTGCAGCGTGCCCTTTCTCAAGCATAACAGGATGCTGGCCTACAATAACATAGCTGGTTAAACCGGCCCTGGTAATTATGCAGCATCTCCAGAGTCCACATAGTTATCCAATTCCCTTACTTATTTTAAACCCTCACATCAGCACACAGACAGAATTTCATTTAGTGCAGTGGAAGAAAGATAGGTGCTAGACAAAGGGTGGATGAAGAAGAAGAAATTGGAGCTAGGAGTCTCATCCAGACATATAAGTGAGGTTCACAGTTTGTGAAGCACTGGTTTACAGGGTACCTACCCATGTGGTTGCATGTGATCACCCATTTGCATCATGCTGCGTCTGTGATGGACAATTTAAATTTAGACTTCAGCATATTGTACAGGGTTCAAAAACAATAAAGACAATGAGCACCAAGGGGTGTAATGTCTCAGAAGGAAATGTTCTATGTTTGTTGTGGCTTAATTTTAGTTCAAGGAAATGCCTGTTGACACTAATATTTCCCTCTTGTTGCAGTCTCGGGCCTTGCTACACTCAAACTAGTGTCTGGAACCCTGAGTGTTCTTCTCTGAGCATGTTGTGGTCAAGACCCTCAGCTTGTGCTCCTGAGTCTTTGATGTTTTAACACTGCTCACTATATTTGCTCACTATTTGTCTGTATGTAACCACCCTTGACATGAATAAGCATGGAACTAACCTTTAGTTAACCAATGCATGAGAACCTTCATAATTCACAAGTTAACAGAACTACAAAAGGAACTGCGATGAAAGCAATGGTCCTTGAACTGAAGGTTACACACCTAGTTTATTATTTCTGTATAAGTGTACAAATGCACTTAAAGGAGACATATAGGATAAACAGAAAAAGCCTAATTTTGGAAATTAGGAAATTATAAATATTATGTGGTGTTGGTGTCACATTGTGCTAAAATGTATATTATCTTTAAAATTAGCCCCTTTATTGGAGCTCCTTATAGATGTTCTCTGGTCCCTGTTTCAAATGAGGGAAGGGCGTGTCCTAATGGTCCCTGCCAGAAGCACAATAGGCAAGTGACAGCCAATCACAGCCCTGCAATCACACAGGCTTCAGTTCCCTATCTAGTCAGCCTAGCTGCTGATTGGTTCCAATCCTACAGTGAAGTGTGCTGAGTGTCGCAGGCTCCCCTACACAGCCTGGGAAAGGAGTCAGCAGCAAGTGGAACAGATGGGTGAGATTGGCGAGATTAGTAGGGTTGTTGCAGATATTTTATAATACACTGGGACATTCCTGTTTTTCACACAAAATATCTCCTTTAATTAAAAGCTGAACAGCATTCGCATTTCACCATGAACATTTGATAGTTGACCTTTGTATAAGGAAACCCCTTATCCAGAAAGCTCTGTATTACAGGATGGCCATCTCCCATAGACTCCATTGTAATCAAATTAGTAGACTAAAAGTAAAAAATATTACAGAAAGACCCCTTATCTGGAAAACCCCAGGTTCCAATCATTCTGTATAATAGGTCCTAACTGTATAGTTAGTAGCTACTTTAGCAGCATAGTTGTGTGCTGCATTTCCTGTAGAAGAGGGGTGCCGCTTTCTGAGGAGTACTTGCGAATGTAACCATTACTTGTCTTACTTACTGGTTAATTTTTGGATCCCATAATTATAAACAATATTGATTAGTTATCAAAAAAACCATCAAAAAAGGTTGACCCATTGGGGTTGTATTTCCAAGTCATCAATTGGTTGCTTGCATTATGATCAAATGATGTATCTATTTAGTTTATTGGAATATGTGTTTTCATAATTCATCATGATTATGGGAAACATGGCATCTACGTTACTGAGCAGATGACAGCTATATCGTTTTCTAAAGAATATTCAAATTTTAAATTTATATGATGAATACTGCAATTTAAAGTTGTATCCGTATCCGTTAGGAGAAAGATTTCTTTCTGTTTTTATGTCTATACAATATAGTTATCTAAATATATAAATATATATATTTATATAGACTTTCCCATTTGCCCCATTTCAGTGATGCTTGCTAGTGAGATAAGGTCATTTTAAGCTGCTTTCAAAGGATTTATATGGATTTAATAGACTTGCACAGGCAGTTTCACTTCAAAATCCCAGGCTGAATCAGATAGTGTTTTGCAGAAGATCCCAATAAAGGATTAAATGTTGGCAATATACTAACATTTTTTTAATGTCATTTTATTGAAACAGCAAACTACAAAACATTTTAATTATGCAAACCTCTTAAAGCATGAGATGTTGCGACGTGTTTGTTGAGCTACTAAATTATCAATTAATTTTGCCGCAAGGAAACTCATTTTATCATAAATATTATATTTTAAGGCCCACTGTAATGACCAGTTAGTGATTTTGAAAATTATATGGCTTTTTTTACCATTGCCCCAGGCAGAAGTGCAAGTGCAGAGCCACTCTGGTTGTACCTAGGGCAATGATCTTTGTATTTAAAGTGCCCTAAAAGAACAGCACAGGGGAGCTTATCACTTACTGCTTTCCGCAGAACCTTCTTGTGGCTCCAGGGGACCTGCCCTTATTAAATGCAAACAGAGCCACATTCAGAACAAGGTGCAATCCTTTGTACTAAGAATTTATGAAATAAGTTGTCTGGTTTTAAAGCTATTTGTATACACAATTGCATTTGCATATAGTATTTATTTGTCTCTTTCTGCTCTGCTGGTTATAAAACAATGAAGCAAAAGTCACCTCTCCTCAGGGCCAAGATTCTTGTGGCAGAAGTGACTAGTTTGGAAGATAAGTCAAGAATCATAAATCATGTATTGATTTATTAGTTTTCCCTGTGTTTTTAGTTACACCTCTACCCAACCATTGGGGAAATTTACTAAAGGGCGAAGTGGCTAATGCTGGCGAAAATTCCCCAGCGTGAAGACATTTTGGCACTTCGCCGATTTACTAACGGTCACTAGCGTAATTTCGCCAAGGAGATAGACTCTGGCGCAACTTCTCACCCTAATGTCAGGCGAATTTTCACTCTGGCGAAAGAGCGATACTATGCAAATTTACTATGTTTTTGATTTTACTGACCATTACCTCTATCGCCAGACTTGGCTTTCGCCACTACAGACCAGGCGAAGTGCAATGGAGGAAAATCTTTTCCTTTTTATAGGGTGATAGGCTTAAAATGATCAAATTTTTTTTTGGGGTACCCTCCTTCCCCCCTACATCTGATAACTTATGGCACCTAAACTATACTGTGGGCACATGTGTAGGGCAATATAACACCCCTATATAATTTTATTAAGGTTCCCTGGCCTTGTGTAGTAATGTATTTGCTGCAGCATATACGGCCATTGTACTGTAACTGCGCGCCATATGCAAATTAGCCAACACTAGAGTAACTTCGAACTGCTGAGCGTATTTTTGCTAGCGAAACTTTGCCAGCGTTCGTTACCCTGTGCGCAACTTCGAATCTTCGTGAATTAGCTCTGTCCAGTCGAATTTACGCCTGGTGAAGGGTTGCAGTGTGTGCGAAGCCAGCGCTGGCGAATATTCGCTGGTTAATGACTGTCTTCATCATATTAGTTTATTCAGAGGCCTAGCTGGGTAAGTAATAGCAGAATATTTTATTGAAGCTCCTCTAGTCTGATTTTCCTCCCAATGGCGTAACTAGATATTACTGGGCCCAACAGCAAATTATCTTTCAGGCCCCCAAAATGTCTAGAGGTTTACTATTCCACCAATATTTATTGAAATTATATAGGAAATAGGGCCTCATGGGACCCTATACCTCCTGCCCCACAGTCTGCTTCCTCTGTAGTTACATCCCTGTTTCCACCAATGCATCTTAAACATGCCTATTATTTAAGTATCTGAGTGATATGAAACGCATAAGGCTGTATCCTTGTGTACTGGAATAAACGACTTCATGATTTGACAAGTCTGCCTGGAAGATTAGTCTTTGCAAGTGCCTGCTCTTTTTCTTTATATGGTGGTCTGCTCCCTAATCTGAGGGTTCAGGGTGGAGCATCTAGACCTCTTCTCACAACTGGTGAGTTATACAAAAACCTGAGAATTTTCTATTTATACAGTATATTACTACTATCAACAAGTGCCTATGGTCTATATTGCATCTTACAGCATGGTGTGGAAATAAATGCTGGAATTTCTGGTGAAGAGCAGTGCCATCCCTGTACGTTATATCCTAGAGTGGCAATTTGCACCCCTCTTTTACTGAAAAATTATATTTCTCCTGCCTAATCACCCCCAATGGTGGCTCAGCACAAAGTAGACCAGTTTTTGTGGGTAAACTGTTATTGCATTCTTTACAATTAAAAGCACCTAAAAATGAAAAATAAATAAATCGGTTATTGTAAGAGAGTGGTATTGAAAAAAGGACAAGAAAATAAACAAAATCAGAAAAAACAAGTCCTCGCATCATGTGAAACTGTTTACTTTTTTTTTTTTTTTAAAGAAAACGAGTTGACTAACAGCAGTCTGCATATCATTATTCAAATGTGTATGCAGTATTATACCAGATGAATAGAAAAGGGAAATGAGTACAAAAGATGACAGTGTCCCATTCCATTTTCATTTCTCCCCAAGCTACAAGGTTGCTTAGCAATAATTAATATTTTAGATAAGGATCATGCCACAATTTCTGCTATACAGACTCTTATCCTATCACTGAAAGGGAGCAGAATGAAATATATCTCACTATGAAAGTTGAAATGGTAATGTAAGGCTTATTTATTATTATCATGCACAAAATAGGTACAAAGAAGCTGCACCTCTCTCCTGGAAGTTGCGCCTTCCTCTGTGTGCAATGCTGCTTACACCTGGCAGTGCATCTTACAAATGAGGACTGCAATGTAGATGGCATGTGGATGTCCCTTGGTACACACCTTCCTTGTACAGGTATGGGACCTGTTATCCAGAATGCTCTGGCCCTGGGGTTTTCCAGATCTTTCCATCATTTCAATTTCATACCTTAAGTCTACTAGAAAATCATATAAACATTAAATAAACTCAAGTAAATCATTTTTAAAAATGTGGATTATTTTAATAAAATGGAGTCTATGGGAGACGTCTTTTCCATAATTCAGAGCTTTCGGCATAACGGATTTCCAGATAATGGATTCCATATCTGTAATTAATTCTTTAAGTGCAAAGGAAGAAGTGTCAGGGAGCAAAACATTCTAGAGCCCTGATACAAGCTGCACTTCCTGATGCTCCCTAATTTGTGAGTGTAAATGACATGTAAAGGTGGCCATACACGGGCCGATAAAAGCTGCCGACAGACCGTGATTGGCCAGATCTCGATCGGATGGGACGAAAAATCCAGTCGAATCGCGGCCGCATCTATTCGTTGATGCGGTCCCGCAATCCGACCTCTAATTACTATTTGTTAGGATCCGATCGTTGGGCCCTAGGGCCCACGATTGGATCAGCCCGATATTGCCCACCTGAAGGTGGACATATCGGGGAGAGATCCGCTCATTTGGCGACATTGCCAAACTAGCGGATCTCTCCGTGTATGGCCACCTTAAGTTAGGAGCAATAACATAGCACCAGTGTTATTGCAACTGCATGTGAATTGTCTGCCCCCATTGCGTTCGATGGATTAAACCCAAAGCACAGTATCAAATTGTATGCAAGCTGTGGCATCCATGGAGACAGAATTGCATCATTTCAGGTGCTTAGTGTTAAAATTACAAAGCATATGACCCCTTCGATGTAAATCTGCACCACCTATTGAGGCAATCTGCTGTGGGGACCCTGGAATTATGCCATGTTCAGGGTTCCATAACTTTGATAGGTGCATTTGTGCACAATTCAGTACAAGAACACACACTGGTGCTTAGCGCAACTATGCAGCTGTACATGGGGAATGTTTGGACAAAAGTGCCTTTAATGAAAAGCATAATAATGTGCATATTGTGTTATGTGAATCAACAACACAATTCCCATGGAGCACTCAATAACCCAGAAACATAGACTCTATTGTGCTTGGCAGTCAGGTACTTGAGAAGCAATGCTTGAGGTAGTTGTGTCACACATTGGCAGTTAAAGGGTGCATGCAATAGAGGTATTCTCAGTGACTAAATACTGTTCCATTTGTGTATGATAAAACAAATGTGAAACTGAATCCTTTATACAAAACCACCTGTGAACTCACTTATGTTTTAGACAACAGGCAAGAATATAAATGTGCCCATTTTACCCATTAACAAGGCAAATTCGAATCGTGTCCAAATAAACATGCTTGCAATTGAATAAATGCAATTATTTGCAATAATAATTTTGCAAAATTAGGTAATAAAATAAGTAGCATGATTTGATTTGATGCCACGCTTTTGTGTCACTTGGGAAATCACTTAATCTTTCCACATTTCAGTCAATAATTAGCTTAAACCCTCCAAGTGCAAAAGGTTAATTGAGCCTGTATTGTTCTTTGTGTAACGTGACGAGCTCAGACAATCAATAGATATACTTTCAAAATGGTTGTTTTGCTTTCTTTTTAAATTTGATGAGCTGTCAGTAGGGAGAGTGTTTATCATTTGCTTTGTAATCTTATTTACTTTAAGTAAAGTGGCAGTGTTTGCACTGGGTGATGCGTAATGTTCAGAAATACGAGAACTGAAGCTGTGACTGATTTGATCTTTGGATCTTTACTGGTTTGACATAACAGGTTATGGCCCCCAACAATGTCCACTGCCTCACAAGGAAACTTCGGGCAACTTCGGAAAACAAATAGCTCCGAGTGCCATCCTGACGGCGATTTTTATTTTAGCCTGTGGGAAAATAGGGGAGGAAATCCGGGGAGATCATTTGCCCTGAAAAAGAGGAGATTTGTCCCGAATCTACCTGTGTGCCCTTACCCTATACCTGAGCATACTACTTGCTTGGCAAGGTCACAGAAGGATTGTTTTTTTGCTTAATTTGACCACCCATGTGCTGGCGCAAATTGGGCATGCACAGTGATATAATTTATGCATCCTGTTCTAAACATATTAACGGAAGGCTTTTTTGGACACTCTACATGTCCCCCTGGCTCACGACTGGATCACAAAAGAGGTTTATTCTGTCTCATTTGGAGAGGACTACAATGGGTCATTGAAGCAGTCCCCATTCATCAGGATTTTCAAACCTTCCTGATCCCCAACCAGGCCAGGAAGGACATAATTGTAGCCCCATACCTGGGTCAATAGGCTGCCAACCTATTCTGGAGTGGCAGTCAATGCTGGTCCATGTATGCCCAGCTATAGCTAAAAAACCTCACAACTCCTATCATAAAAATGTACATCAGTGTTTGTAAACCTCATGAGGCCAGCCTGGCTCACGTTTCCCTTTGCTCCCAATATAAATGGCAGGAGCTCTAGATACTTCTAAAGTCATACAGTATTGCATTCCAGTTGTTCTGGTTAAGACAAATTATGATTTTGGTTGTGAGATTTAGAAGATGTGAGGTCAGCAAGACTTGGAAGTTGACTTTGATAAGCACAGGAGTCTTTGCGGGGGTGGTGGGAATTAAGAACTGCTTAAATATACAGCACTGTAGAGCAGATATGGACAGCCGACTGCTCTCCATATCTTATTGAACTACAATTCTACAACCAACAGCCTTCAGATGTTGGAATGGTGCTGGAATTGTAGCTCAACATCTTCTGGAGCGCTGCAGGTAGGATATCCTTGCTGTTTAGTTTGGATTCCCAGTTTATGTTGGATTATAATGCTCAGAACCCCTAATAGAGTAAAGCTGGCCATAGATGTTGAGATTTTTAAAAGATCAGATCCTGATTGTGAGACCACGATCTTCTCAGAACTCACTACGAATTTACCATCAACTAAAAAGACCAATTTGCCAGGAAAACAAAGGGGAGCTGCCTACTTGGCCCTGCAAACATAGGTAGATTGCACTGGGACCGACAAAGATTTTTTGACCTGGCCGATCAATTTCCTGACAGATGTCGGCCGAAAAATCGTATGATGTACGATCATTCGAATGCCACTAACCGCACGATAATTTCGAAGGATCGGTCGGGCTTTCCAAAATCGGTCGTTCGGCAAGAAGAATCGTTCCGTCTATGGGGAGCTTTACTCTACTGGCCAGGTTTCCAATGTACCATGTGTGGGTGGCAAGGTTATAATAAAATGATGATGAAATGTCATAAAAATAAGTATCTATTACCTTAGGTAGGCTATGGACCTTAAACATTTCTTTGAAGATCACAAATAGCCCTCAGTCTTGCACTTGGACAGTTATTATCTAAAAATATATCTATGCGTATTAGAATGTTGTTGGGGTTGTAGTTCAGCAAAAATTTCTGTGAAATTGCAGAGGTCCCTTGACAAGACCAGGTCTCTCTAATCGATTGAATCCCTGTAATAATACTATAAAAACTAAAGCATTGTGTGGGGAGAGAGAATGGCCATAGAGCATGCTGTTTAGAAAGAATGCCTTTTATTAATACATTCTAAAGCTACTCTTACTAACCACAGAGGATAATCTCAGCTCTTTAAAATAGCATGTGAGAATTATAAAAGTGCATAAAGGTTTAATGGAATAACCAAAATGAAAAGGACTAACGTCTCTAGGAAGTGTGCCAGATGCTAATGTAAATAAATGGCAGGGTAATCAGTTCACTTGTCATATCCAGCAAAGAGTACACACGATTTCCCCAGGCTGTTGATATACTGTAGCTCTAATGTTATTAGTAGTAGAGTCCAAACAGAAATAGTATAATTGTTTTCTGTTATTTATATAGCAATAGCACACATTTATGCTGCACTTTATAGGGATTATTAGTCAGTTCCTGCCCCAATGGAGCTTACCGTCTAAGGTGTCTATCCCATTCACACACACAGTAGTCAGTTAACCTGCCTGTATGTTTTCAGAGTGAGAGGAAACCCACACATACACAGGAAGAAAATACAAACTCCATGCAGATGGTGTCGAAGCTGGACTCAAACTCAGGAACCAGTTTGTGACTCATGGTACAGTTTGCGATACCACTCCTTTCTTACAAGCTTCTAGCTTCTGCCTCATATTTCTTATTTTAGACAGCATCTGGGTCTCCATCAATTATAGGAACCAGAGTGTGCTGCTTTTAAAGGGGAATTCAACCCCCTAACTAATAAAAACCCTTACTCCCTTACCATTCTCCCTGCTCCCCCCCACACAGGTGTTAACACCTGTAAATGCCCCTAAGCCTGTAATTACCCCTCGTTGCAGAGTCAGCACAACGAAGCTCACGGGTGCCATCTTCAGCACTTTGGTAAGTAAGAGCTGTATCGGCGCATCTGCAGTCGGAGCAATCTTCTGCTTCAGGATAATTGTGCATCCACCAAAAGTGACGAAAATTACCGAAGGGCTGGAAGATGGCATCCGTGAGCTCCGCTGCGCTGACTCTGCAATGAGGGGTAATTACAGGCTTAGGCGCATTTACAGGTGTTAACACCTGTGCAGGCTTGGAGCAGGGAGGGGGGACTATGGAGGGTAGGGGGTAGGGTTTTTTATTAGTTTGGTAGTTGAATTCTCCTTTAAGTATTATAGAAATCTTCAGGCTGAATTCTCGTCCCCACTCAGTCAAAGAGTAGCAGTGCAGATTTCTTCTATTGGCTGCTCAGTTCCTTGTAGCCAGTATGAGCAACAAGGGACACTGAGAATCTGCATCAAAAATATTTATAATAAGGTTAGTGCAGCCACCATGGGAACAGAGATATCTGAAGTTCCAAAGCTGATTTACAGTTCCTAGCTGGTCCACAACCCTGTGTCTCCTACCAAAGCTTTCTAATTAGTCCATTTCCTTCAGTATCTGTGGGGGGCCCATCTGCCATTGTCTTCATAGCTGTACGCAAAAGCATACAATTTAATGGCTGGCCAAACATTTCTTTGTGACTTTCATTTAAATGTCATAAGATTCTATAACCAGTTTAAGAAAACTGAAAACAATGGTAGGAAAATTCTCAGTACACCACATGGGTTAGAGTTGGACAAGAGAGACCTTTATAATGAAGTTCATATTTTCCTCTCCCTGTTTGGTTTATTGTTCCATCTATTATGTCATAAATCTTGCCTGTTTTATTAGAAGGGATTACTGTATTCATTTAGGTTTCTCGTAAAATGCAATATATCATTTATGTACTGCTATATAAAGTCTATATTCATCAGAAGAAGGGATTCTAGTAATGCAGGATGTCTGGGGGTAGTGGGAAATTATATACAACCCATGGTCCTCCAGCAGTTGTTGAAATAAAATATCCTGTGTTCCGGATGTGGAAGTTTCAGAAGGAGAACAGCTAGAGAGCATGGATATGTCTTATATAGAGTGGAATTATCTATCAACAATATCTAATATAAGTAATTCTAAAACAATATAATTTGTAATTTCACTTACTCCCCCCATGCCCTTATTAAATGTCCTTTCTGGCTTCCTGTAAGTCTATTCCCACTGACAAGAGTCTGATTCTCTACGTATAGATCCCCCCCGACTCTGAAGGCAGCTCACATTGTGGATGACTGGGCATTTTGTACATTTATTCATTTTAATAGGTTTCAAGCTCCATAAGTTTGCTGAGTTTTTCTAGTTATTGCAGATAATAAAACGTTTTCCCCCCACTTTTCCACATAAATGTTTTTATTGTGTAAGCTCAGTTATAGGCCTCCAGGGGAAGCCATATGTCCCAATAACTAAAAGACTTTTTTGTTGTTTTGTTAGTGTATCAGACAAAATCCTATTTTAAGGAGAGAGGCAGTTGTGTGTCGCCAAACGAGCGGATCTCCCTCCGATCGTGGGCCCTAGGGCCCAACGATCGGATCCTAGCTTTCACAAACGGGCGGTCGGATTGCGGGACCGCATCAACGAACAGATGCGGCCGCGATCCGACGGGATTTTTAACCCCATCCGATCGAGATCTGGCCGACTTTCGGCCAGATCTCGATCGGGGAAGCCCGTCAGGGGGCCCGCATACACGGGCCAATAAGCTGCCGACACGGTCTGTCGGCAGCTTTTATCGGCCCGTGTATGGCCACCTTAAAGCAGTGACTCCCAAACTGTGGGTCTGCTTTAGAGCCACCCAGGGGGCTCCAAAGACATGGTTGATGGGGTGTGAGCAGTCACCAGCCCAAAGACTACTTAAGTTGAAATTGGTCTCCTAGATTTTCTTGGAAGCCTTACAAAGGGAGATACAGCAGTGCTTTCATATATGTTAACTTATTAAACATTACGGAGGGCCCTGATCAAATTCTGGACTTCAAAAGGGCCCACAAACTGAGAATAAATAGCTGCACTACTAAAGGTTTCTGGAATAACATACAGAGGAGGCAGATGTAGGGAAGACTACAGAAAAGGGACATGCTATGACGTGCAACAACGTATGCCATACTAACCCACACATGTGTAAAAATATCACTGCCATATATTCCTGGCCCCGTTAATTGCCATCTTATGTAATTGTGCCACATGAACATCTCTCAGCCGTTCAATGTGATGTGAATTAACTTTCAATATAATAACAGGGCTTGTGGAAATATTCAGAAAGTTTGCATTAATCACCATGTGCAGTTTAAGCAGATTCTAATATTACTTGTCATCAAATCTATAATTATTAGAATGCTGTTAAAAACTGGAAACTGCATGTGCCAATAAAAATAACACGTAGATTTCTGCTTCATAACTGTGACAGCATATAATTGGCTTTGATTGTTTTATCTTCTGGTTTTGTGTACTGTAATTATGTGTTCTTTATATTCATCATGTTGACCTACATGTAATGCCTTGATCTTAGAACACTGATATTATCAGTCGTAGTATTATGTAGTAAATGAGAAAATTTGCCCTGATCTGCAGTGGCCAATGAGATGTTGATTCTCCTTACTGTTCCTGCACTAGATCATTACATTTTTATTAAGCTGCATTGGTATTTGGAAAGGGTTGGTGGTAGAGTGGTTAGCATTGCTACTTTGTAGCCGTGTCCTAATTTTAGTTTGAACCTGGGTATCTGCAAGGAGCTTGTTCTTCCCATATCTGTGTTGGTTTCCTGTGGAATTCTTCCCACTCTCTAAAGCAGATCCCCAACCAGTAGCTTGTGAGCAACATGTTGCTCACCAACCCCTTGGATGCAGGTCTGGACTGAGAATTAAAATAGGCCCTGGCATTTCAAGTACACAGAGGCAGGACCTTATTTATATTAAGGCACCTAAGGTACTGTGCCTAGGGTGGCAGGTTTTGGGAGGCAGCTCTCGGGTGCCTATGAGCTGGGGGGGGGTGAGGGGTAGTGACGTCACACATCGCATCAGACCTAAATACAGTTCTGCACAGAGGCCCAATCAGCCCACAAAGAGGCCCATAGTAACTTTCTATGGCACCTTATAGCATCCCCTCTGGCATTTGCCACAAGCCACAGATTGCCAGTCCGGGCCTGCTTGGATGTTGCTCCCAGTGGCCTGAAAGCAGGTCCTTATTTCTGAGTTCCTGGCTTTGAGGCAAGTTTTGGTTGTATAAAAAACATGTGTACTGCCAAACACAGCCCCTGTAGGCTGCTAGAATGCCAGTCTACATAGGAACCTACCGAATAGCCCATATATTGGCACCCCAAGGAACTTTTCCATGTTTATGTTGCTTTCCAACTTCTTTTACATTTGATTATGGCTTATGGGTAAAAAAAGGTTGGGTACCCCTGCTATAAAACATACAGGCAGAGTAATTACTAATGAAATTGGCTCTAGTGTGTTCTGTGAATAAGACATGGACTTTAGACTGTAAGCTCCACTGAGGCATGAAATGATAACTTGTCTCTGTAAAGCATTGTGTAAATGTGTTTTTACTGTATAAATAAGGGATGATAATAAGTACAGAGTTTTAGACATATTCCTCTGAATTTAATATTGTAAATCACTGCTGCTCAGATAAGGAAGAAGGTTCTTTCTCTCAAAAGTTACTTAGTTTTCTATTAAGGAATTGTTAACCTATAAAATAATATTGCAGTTCACAGCTTTTCCCTGTGCTAGACCAGTAAAAGTAAATTGCTGGTTACGGAATCAGGAAATAAGTCATAACATTTTCCATAGATACCCATTTACTAGAAGCCACTAGCTTCAGTTTAGAAAGCTATACTAATAATTGGTAACTAAGTGTAGTTTGAAGATAATGTTTAATATGTCTCATATATTATTATTATTATTATTACAGGTATAGGATCCCTTATCTGGAAACCCGATATCCAAAAAGCTCAGAATTACGGAATGGCTGCCATAGCCATGCCATAGACTCCATTTTATCCAAATAGTCCAAATTTTTTAAAATGATTTCCTTTTTCTCTGTAATAATAAAACAGTAGCTTGTACTTGATCTCAACTAAGATATAATTTCTCCTTATTGGAAGCAAAACCAGCCTATTGTGTTTATTTAATGTTTAAATGAATTTCTAGTAGACTTAAGGCAGGAAAACCCAAATTACAGAAAAGATCCGTTATCCGGAAAATCCCAGGTCCCGAGCATTCTGGATAACAGGTCCCATACCTGTATTATTATTATTATTATTAATATTATTAATAATAATAATAATAATAATAATAATACTATTATATATTGATATATATTATTTATTATTAAGACTTGAAAATGTAAATTATGATATGGAAATGTAAGTTTATGTTCACTTGATGTGAAAGTCCTCTATACGACAGTCCCCCATATAGAGGGTATTGAGAATACACAGCACTATCTATTACAAATACAAAGTAAACAACATGGTGTCCAGTTCATTACTGATTTGCTCGAATTTGTTCTTACAAAAAATTTATTTTGGATCGGTATTATTTACAAGCACATGGTATGAGTATGGGACGGGCCTTGCTCTATCATATACTAATATTTTTATGAATGATTTTGAATAAAGTTTTTTTGCACTCGAATTAACTTTTTATGCAAAATTGTGTCTTATTATTAACATATATGGATGATATGTTACTATCATGGAAAGGTAGTATGGATGATTTGGTTAATCTTGTTACCCCTCCCACTCCCACCAAAAATTTAAAATGGAGTGTTATTACCAAAAAAATCTACTTTTTGGATGTTTGCATAATTTAGGAAAATGGCAAAATTCTTACTACAAAAAATCAACAGACAGAAACCAACTCTTACCGAGGAACAGCTTTCACCCTCCAAACGAGTATCACAGTATCTCAAAAAATTCAGGGTTAAATATATTACTTCAGATGAGCAGAAATTTAGTAATGAAGCAGATCAGATGGTTAAAGTAAGGGTAATGCATACAAGAATTGGGACAGGTGAAAGGGGAAGTGGTAAAAACTGACCATAAAAAAAGAGCCTTCAGCCTAAATTTAGGGAGGGTCTACAAAAAATACCCTTTGTTTCTACTTACGATGTGAGGTCTAATTATGTTAAACAGATTATTTTAAAACAATGGAAAATTTTACAAGAAGATCCCATATATGGGAAATTATTTAAATCACATCCAATGTTCTCATACCCTAAAGGTAACACTATAGGCAACTCAGTGGTCGCACAAAGACAGAGGGTAACACTCGGGGGCAGATTTATCAAGGGTCAAATTTCGAAGTAATGGGAGTTTTTTTGACCTCCCATAACTTCGAAATTTGAATAAAAAAAGACAAACTGAAATTTATTAAAACAAATTGTAATGTTAAATTTTTTTTGTGGGTAAATAGATCGTTCGAATCAAAGTATTTAAAAAAAAAAAAACTTTGATTTTTCAAAGTCCACCAATTGACTCCTAATGGGTTCTAGGAGGTCCCCCATAGGCTAAAACAGCAAATATGCAGGTTTTAGATGGTGAATGGGAAAAGTCAAAGTTTTAAAGAGACAGTAAATGATAAATTTAGATATTCGAATTTTCGCTTTTTTTTTCAAATTCAAATTGTATTTGGACTATTCCCTAGTTGAAGTACACAAAAAATAGCTTGAAATTCAAATTTTTTTACTTCGAATTTGACTCTTCATAAATCTGCCCCTCAGAGCAGTGTCGTACTGGCCCGGCGGGACACAAGGAAAAAAACGCTGGGCCCAACCCTCATGGGCCAGACCCCCTCTCCCCATATTTTGAATCCCCCCAAAAAAAATTCAGCGCCGTTAGCGAATGCGCGCCAGGTGGCGCAGTTCGCACAAGGCGTTGGTGCGCAGAGCGGCACCTCAGTAGGGGGCGGATGGGGAGGCCGGAGGGGGGCCCTGGAAAGCGGTCCCGGGGGACCCCGGGCCCCCAGTTCTACCCTGCCTCAGAGTACATTTTGACCCAAGAAGAAAGGCACATTTTCCTGCTTAAAATATTCACATTGTACAGGAAAGTGTCTCACCTTCTAGATGGCAGTTTTATTAAACTTTGCTGTTACGCCACATGTGAGAGTAAAAACGTAATCCACTTACTAAAATGTCCATGTGGAATGGTGTACATTGGCCAAACATCTAGGCCAGTTAGAACTTGACTTAATGAATATAAAAGTGACATAAGACTAGTAAAACATACACCTGTCACAAGAATAAGGACACATTGTGTAACAACTACATTGGCGCCATGTAGGATTCCCTGCATGGGTATATATGATCATAGGCTTCTGCAGGAAAAGGTAACAATAAGAAATTAGTTATAAAAAAATGTCTTTGCTGCTGGATACTATAAGAAATATAGATGGATTAAGTTGATGAGTCTGCATAAATAAACTGCATAACATTTTAAAATCATACATTCACGACTTTGTATATGGGACTTAAATTACTACACATGGAGTACTTTATTGTATGGACATTTTCATGGACTATGAAATGAACACTATTTCACCTTTTCAATCTGTTTACCATTTCATGTGAAATATATTGGGTTAAATATTTTTAGTTCCAACACACCAAGAGATGGTACTGGTGAGAGCTAAAAATAAAGCTCTTCTTCACCTGAAGAATGGTCTTCACCCGAAACATTTCACTCGAAACGTTGTGCACTTGCCTTTTCCTCAAATAAAAGTGGCTGTAAGCTTTGCACCTTCCTCACTTGTGTAGCCCCAAGTTCCTATTTTTTCCTTTTTTTGAAAAACTTCTGCAGTGATCCTGGAAACTGTATGGACTGGGTGCACTGGTGGAACATTAAAGCATGGTTGCTATGTGTAAAGGTGTGATAATCCATGCTTCTTCGATATCCAATATATGTCATTTCATATTATGTTGTGTATACTCCAGCGATTTTCTCTACTATAATTGCATGGGGAGAATCGGAAATTCAGCCAGGGGAGATAACTACATATTTCTCTTGCAACAGTGTATTTATGATTTTTAGTAAATGTGAGCTGTGATGTGAAAATAGACCTGATAAATTGAGGGGAACTTTGGTGAAGTTAGCAAAGGAGAAAATTCACTCTTTAATAAATATGCCTCCTAGTGTCTGTCTTGCATTTTCCATTTTATATAGGTATACTCTGTTCATCTTACATTTGTTGCTACCATATTGATTGGCTACCATATTGATTCACTTGATCCATTTAATATTTGACCACTTTGTAATGCATTCTGGGTATAGTGCTTCACCTGTGAGAAACACCCTCTCAAATACTGAAATATATAATACTTGAATACCTAAAGGGGTATTATGTTGAAGTCCCTAAGATAACTTTGCATATCAATTGTAGTGATAGAATACTCAAGATTATTGTTTTTTTTTAATTCCATGTTAATATAAGAATTATAACTAAGAATGAGTTAAGTAGATATTCCTAAAGGAACAACCCAAGGTAAATATACCATGCCAATGGAAAACTGCTGGTGGGCATTAGATGCAACGGGAAGAATTCAATGGCTTTAAAAATATTACTGTATGCATTTCTTGTTGTTCCTACATTGCAGATGATAAATGTCATACGATCTCACTGCAATCAAGGGAGAAGTAAACATGAAATACCTTGAAGATATCACCTTGATCAATGTAATTGTTCTTGTTGTGGTTTTGTTCTGTTTTCTTATCTAGTATTAAAATTGCCCTTGAGTTTGTCAAGGCAATGTGCTTTGCCTGAAAGTAGTGCTGGAGCTTTATAATACCCCTTTATGGTAATGTGTACTGTACCTTTGTTTTTCAGGGACATAGAAACTAATTGTATGTTTAGTTTAAAAACAAACAAACATTATTTTTCTTTCAGTATGAACTGTGAATCTAAGGTGTTTGTTAGTATCACATATAGGTATGATATAGATAGCTAGATTGATTAGATAGATGATAGATGACAGATAGATTAGATAGATGATAGATAGATAGATAGATAGATAGATAGATAGATGATAGATAGATAGATAGATAGATAGATAGATAGATATAGTCTAGCCAGGTAGATAGATGTGATTCTAGTCAGATACCTGCTGCTAAGCATTTCTACATTCTCCCTGTGTTTGCAAGATTTTCTATCGACTACTCTGGATTCCTTCCTCACCTCAAAAACATACAGGCAAGTTATTGACTCTGTATAGTTTGTTTGTATAAGATAGGGACCTTGGACTGGGAAATGGACTCATTTGACCGATGTACAATCTCTGTAAAGCATTTCACAATATATCTATATAAATAAAGGATAATCATAAAGCCTAGCCAGCTATCAGATAGACAAATAGAGCATATTTCCAGCTCAACTGAATTCAACCTCCCAGTAGCAACAGACAGCATTCTCTTTTTTTCCCATTGTAGCATATGGTGTCCCTCTGCAACATATTGCATTGCAAGAGATATATGTATAGTGAGTTCTCATCTATAAATCAAGGATTCACTGGAGGCCTTAATCTTGATTCACCTGCATACAGGCTATTTGGACCCTCAATATGGTAGGTATTTGCTAGATTCCTACATTATCTCCGTGTTTCATTTTAATGTGAAAGGTTAGGGCTTGTATTCAGTCCTGCAGCATCGCTCTGCTGCTGAACAAGAACTTCCCTGAATCCCATTTCCTTGCATATCAATGCATCTCTTGAAATAATGCTTGTGAATGCAGAATTTTGTATAATTGACTATATTTCCTTTTAACAGCAACTTTGTAAACTCAGTCACCTTGTAGGCAGCTTGTGACATTCCATATATTTATAGCTTAGTTGGCTATGGAAGCCGCAAGGCCAGAATTATTTCTCCCAATAGCAGTGTTTAATTGCTTCTCTTAGGCTGCATAAACTTTGATTGCCCTTGCTTTCTCTGTTGACAGTTAACTTATACTCCATTAGGGTAAAGCAACATAAACCTCCTAATAAAAACTTGGAAAGGCTTATTTTTAGTAAATGAAAGACAACTAAAGCCACAAGCTCCACAGAGCATCCCATACCCATTTCATTTAGATAATAAGCTCCAGTTATCAGAAATGTCTTCTGTTCTTTTGCATTAATATTTTTGCATTCTTACTTGGCTGCAAGTCTGGTAATTTCACTGCAGCAGGGGATCATGTCATTAAAAAAATAACAGTATTATCATCAAATGTTGCCCAAGAACATAGAGTGAGGCAATCAGAAAGGAATAATTTGGTCACTTTGTCCCCTCAGCTTACTTTAGAAATGAATGCACACTTTAAAATGTCAAATCCAAGCAAAAAACAGAGTAGATATATGAATGATGTCAATTTGTGTGTGTGAGAGTGCAACCACTTGTTTTTAACCACAAGAATTCTAAATATAAGGATCGTGTCATTTGCTTTGAATTATCACTTTCTCTGATTTATTAATCCTAGAAGGACAATATACTCCAGTTGAAAAGAAGAGAAACAATTTTAGCATTGGATGTTATTGTGGTTTGAGAATATGCCGGAAAAATCCAGAGACAGCTGGGGACTAGAAACATATTGGAAAGATTCACCTCTTTTTTAATTGAATTGAACAGGGATGGTTTCCAGCTTTTCTCACCACAGCCAGTTCCCACTATAGCTAGGGCTACACAAGTCTTTCTGTCAAGACTTACTGGGTTTAAAACTCTGGAATCTGGAGGTCCTTAGTGTTGCTTTGCTAAGAATTCTTGTTGTACCTATTATACTCCTACCTTCTGCTTCATCTCTTCGCCCATCTCATCATACCCATCCGTATTTCCTTGTTCAAACTTGACCCTTTATAAGCCTGCCCTTGACCTTTGCTTGGGGCTTGGTCACTAAGCTGTTGCAGTGATCTTGCTCCTGGTTCTTGTGATCTTGTGTTCTAGTACCCAAGTTCTCTTGACCCCCTTCTGGTTCCTTGTTCCTGATTTCTAGTCCTGTCCCAGTTTCATGCCTTGTTCCTGTATTCCTGTGTCCCTCCTAGCCCTGCTCTTGTATTCCTTGGTTCTAACTCCTGGCCTGTCTCTAAACTTTATTTGTCTGTTACCAACCTTGACTCTTTGGCCTGATCCTGGATTATGTCTCTGCCTGCAGATTTCTGCTATTTAAGTTTGTATTTTCATTGTGAGCACCGTTATTTTTTCTACTTCTCTTAGTTATTAAAGTTCTCTTATTAAAGTTCTCACTGTTTATTATTCCAACCTCAGTACTGTTGTATATGGTTACACCCAGGTTGCCCAGTCTTTAGTCTCCCAACTTCCTGGTACTCCATGGCATCTCCCTAGGGAAGACATAACACTTTCCCCAATTCCAGAGTGGAATTCAGAAAGTATTTAAGTGCAGAAATTATTAGTACTTTTACTGGGTACTCCAAAGAAGTACTAACATCCACCAGTACTTATGAACAGCAAAGTAACCACTTGCAACCTCCCCAGTACAGGATTCCTAAGGGCATATTTATCAAAGGATTAAAAAATATGCCTCTAAAAGAAATAAAGAGGGCTATGGAGTTGCCCAGTTGTGAACTGTAGTGAACATTATTCTCGCTCTTATACATTTTTATCAAATGTATTTTACCAATGCATCAATTTAATATGAATAGAAAAAAATCTTATAATTTAAAATACAGGGTTTAGAAAGCAGCAGTGTGTCTCCTCTTGTGGCCCGAATAACTGTGTTTTAGTATATACAAGTTAGGGAAGGGGTTAAATGAATACTGAAAGCCATTGCTTTTTTCTCAGTGCATGTTGGAGAAATCCCCAGGGCTTAGGTTACACTGTAATATATAGAAACCAGAGATATGTATCTCAGATTAACACTAATCCTCACCTAAGAGTCCCTGTGCTGTGTTTTAAAGAAAACCTCACAATAGCTACTTTCTGAAAAGGTCTTCAGAGTGGAGTTTCCAGTACTTAAAATAAGATTATCTTTGAAGCAGATAAATATAATAAATGATAAGAAAGACGTCCTTTCAGTCTGCCTACATTGCCTTCTGAGAACTACAGCAAATGGAGCAGATTTGGGGAATTTTGCCAGCTGCATTTTTTTGCAACATAAAGGACGCCCCAAATGACTCCATGGTCAAGGGTTGGATGCTTTTTTTACCAGGTTGTATTAATAGTCCATAGGAAAGGAATATAAAAGTGACAGAGTCATGCAACTAACCTGGAACAATTAAACTACAAGGAACTACTAAATATAACTCTTCTCATACAGAAAGGAACACGGGACAAGAGGCCATCCCTAAACACATGGAAAGTAACTTTCACCTAAAGCGTTTAATATAATTCTTCACCTTGATGATGGTTGCAAGTCTAGGGAATGCTCTTCCTGTTGTTGTTTAGTGACGAGAGAATTTATTCGCCAGCCATGGATTTGCGGCGAAATTCAGAATTTTGCCATGAGCGCATTTTTCCCATAAAAAAAACGCCAATTGACTTGTGCACCTGTCATCTACATATAAAAAGCTGTATAACAAAAGTCGTTTGCAAATTAAACATGGAACCCAAATAGTTTTTTTCATTAAAGCGTTCATACCTGTTATAAAGGTGTTTAAATATCTAAGCTGTCAATCAAATATTACCTGCCCCACCTCTATGCCTGAGACATAGAGGTGGGGCAGTCAATTACTTTCAGCACTTGCTAGATGTCACTGCTCTCCCCACATTCCCCCTTCCCTCCTCACACTCTAAAATTGTGTAGGGCAATTGTATGGGCATTAGGTCCCCCATTCCGACTCATGCACAATATTTTGAGGTGAGACACAACTTGTCTTAATAACATTGTCCACAAAATGGCTCCTGCCTGCATGCTAGATTGTGGAATTCAAAGACTGAGGAAAACAACATTTAAATAACAGATACGTTTTAGAAAGTGTACGTTTTATTTTGCTCAACTAAAATGATAAAAAATAATTTGGAATTATTTCTTAGGATGACAGGTCCCCTTTTAATGCATTTGGAGAAAAAATTCACCATAAGAACAAACACCCATTGATTTTAATGCATTAGGACAGAAAAAGTCACCATAAGAAAAAAACGCCCATTGACTAATACATTAGGACAAAAAGGGTCACCTTAAAGGACCAGTAACATCAAATATATGTTTTTTAAAAATTCGTTAGTATACATCAAAAAAAACCTCCAAGACAAATTAACCTTTAAAATCACAAAGTCTTTATTAAGAAATAACTTACCGAAACTCCAATTGCGCTCTTCTTTAAAAAGCGATCCATCGCGTGGCGCTCGATTTCTCCTCCCTGCCTTCCTCATAGGAGATGGCCAGGGAGGAGTAACCGAGCGCTGCACGATGGATTGTCACCCTGTCCCTTTTCTGAAGAGGAGTGTAAGCGGAGTTTCAGTAAGTTATTTCTTAATAAAGGCTTTGAAATTTTAAAGTTTCATTTGTCTTGGTGTGTTTTTTTCTATTCATACTAACAATTATTTAATTTTTTTTTTTGTAGATGTTACTGGTCCTTTAAGAAAAACGTCCATTGAAATTAATGCATTTGGAGTGAGAAAAATTGTTGCTCTTAAAAACACCCATTGACTTCATTGTGTTTCGCAAAATTTCGCCGTTTCGCAAATCTTTCGCCAAATTTTTGTTGCAGTAAAACAGGACAGATTCGCTTATCACTAGTGTTGTTATTTTGGACGGCAACGGTACATGGAATGTATGTGGGATTAATGTATATATACATGTGTGCGTGTTTGTATATATACACAGAAAGAAAGAAAGAAAGAAAGAGAGGGAGAGGCAATTACATAGTTGGCAAGAGTATTCTTGTGTTTTTATTGGCAAATGTGGGCTAGTGGTTATATGCTGAAGGACTAAACTCAATAAATAGTTATCTTTTTTTCAATCCAAATTGACTATGTAACTGCTATGAAGTTGTACTCTGTAAGGTAAATGGCACACATAGGGGGGAATTCACAAAAGTGTCGGTAAAATAAGTAACCCAGAAGTGGCGGTCGACAAATTTGTAAAATGTCGTACGAACGGCAAATTCACAAAGGCAGATGTTACCATCTCTGAATGTCTCGTAAGGCTGTCAATTTTCTAAAATGTCGTATATCTTTTCATCGTACAAACGACATTTACCAAGACTTTTTAAAAGACAATTTGACTGACATTTTCATTTTGGAGAGCCTAGAGTGTCTGAAAAATTGTCGGTAAAAAAAATGAGTTTACGAGTAATTCATAAAAATGTCGGGAAAAGTGGCGCTGAAAAAGCCACGCCCACTTTTAACGACACTAATTCAAAAGTGTCGTACATGTTGGAAAATTGGCGGAGAAATGCTCTGTGAATTTGTCGGCTGTTGCTACGACACTTTCTACGACATTTTAAAGACATTTTTTCGTTCCTGACACTTTTGTGAATTCCCCCATAGTCTTTTGGTCAGTACAGTTTTGTCAGGAAAAATTGTGGTAGTCAGCATTCCCTTAAAGGAGAACTACAACTTAACAAAAAAAAATGAAGGCAGAAATGTTGTATATTATGTTTTGGGCTTCTGTACCAGCCCAAGGCAACCACAGCAGTAAAACTTTGTGCCTCTGTGGAGGCTCTAGTAGCCCCTCATCTTGTTTATTAACACAAAAACAATTTCCCTTTTCTCTGTAATAATAAAATAGTACCTTTCATTTGATCCAAACTAAGATATAATTAATCCTTATTGGAAGCAAAACCAGCCTATTGAGTTTATTTCAGGTTTATGGGGGTTATTTACTAAACTCCGAATATCCGAAAATCCGAAAAATTTGTTTAGTATATAATAAAGAGGATTAGTACATGGCAGCTCAGGAACCAGCATAATTAGTATCAGAATGTAATAATCAGCCGCATAGCACCTCCTTATACGACAGGCAAACCTAATTTTCTGCTTAACCCCCCAGCTGCTCAAAGCACACTGAGCCTGTGTGGGTCGCAGATACTCCTAACAAAATCCAAGATGGGAAGCTCCTGTGAGAACTTTGAAGGCATGGATGATTAATATTATAGAGATGCTGAACCTTTAGGCTGGCACAATAATTTTGGTAAATAAAATATGGCATTTCTAGCCATATTATTTTTTAGGTGTTATTTCTCCTTTAAACAGATTTCATACAAGGTATTTTTCCCCTAATGGGATTACAGCAATCATAAAATAGTGTCAGTACATTAATCAATGGTATCACCATACAAATACCTTAATGTAATCCTTTTGCAATAAACCGGAAAAGGACATTTGATTAAGTACCATGGTCTAATGGTGCTGGGGGAATGGTTTGTGGTGGTCTTAGCAAAGGTCAAAAAGAAATGGATCCCTACCCTGTACAATGAAATAGCCTAAAGCTGTAAGAGTAAGATGGATATTCCCTGTAAGAGTTTTTTTCAGGACTTTAAGCCAATACCAATCAATCCCAATACCAATCCATTTAATGTTTTCATGTTTTCACATTAATGACACCGGTTATATACTCTGTATTTGGATTATATCCTAAGTGCATTATTCTGCACGTTTTTTTGGCATTGAAGAACAGCTTTTAGTGTTTTTGTCTGTCTCTAATTTAGCTAAGTACTTAACCACTTTATTTATCTTACTGTACCTGGGATGTCCGTTCTGTTTAAATGACTGGTGTCATTAGTAAAGAAGCAAAGTTTGCCTGCAGGCCATCTGTTATAGCAATAATAAAGTATTTGGGACTTATTTATTAAGGGAGGTGCAGCAGATAGAAGCAGCTGACAGCTGCTTTGCAGGCAAGAGCAAGTTAATAAATAAAGGCCCTAGTTGGGTAAACTTCAGTAGTGAAAGGTCAGAGGCACAGGCTCCATATCCTAGCCGAGCACATTATTCAAAATCTGGGTAAACAGCTCCAAAAAAATTGATAGTCCATGAAGAGTTCCATTCTTAAATGGATACTATTCTATCTCAATTATCATTTATATATATTTATAAATTTACATCACCTTTCTAAAAAAACAGGAACCTGCTTTTGCTGTTCTATTGCAAGTTTGTAAAATGCAGCAGAATATGTATATACATTTATATAATGTTATCAGTCACCCAATAAAAGAAAAAGCACATGGACATGGGTAATGTTGTGCTCCTGCAAACCTCTGAACTAATAGATATGAATGTTGAATACGCATATCTAATATAGGAGCAGCGCATGATATTTCAGTTAACATTTTTACTTTATAACAGGCAGCCCTGATACAAGAGGTGAATAATAAAGAGTGTGTATGATTTGCACTGAGCAATTTAGAACAAGCAAGTAGAGCTTTCCAGTCTAGCTCAGTCCAGCACCTGCTTCCCTTGGCCTTTCTCTCAATCCCCCGGGACAAGGACTGCCAAAGACTTGTAGAAAATCTATTAAGGGATCTTGGCAGCAGAATTAGTCAGGATCTGAGGCTGTCATCTCCCACAAGCAGTAATTATGATAAAACAATACACCATTGCACAGCATCAACCCAAAATAACACTATGCCTTTGCTTGTATATTTATACACAAATTAAGTATTGTTATTTACTGAAACGCACAAAATAACACAAGAGATTGATATGTCGAGTCTAATATATATACAAGAACAACATTTAATCTAGTTAATATTTATGAGCTTATACGTCACATTGTAATTAACACCACCTCATGTATTTTTATTAAATATAAAAATAATTATTATAATTTGTATTTTAAATTTTACTAGGTATATTGCTGTGTGTAAAGCTGAGCAGTGAGTGTATTTGCCCCCATTCCCAAGCCACCGTCTCAGAAATGCCCCTGGTATTATTATAAATGAAATACAAATATTGAAAAAAGCAGTCTCTAGTTTGCTTATTAAATAAATAATTGTTTTATTAAAATACATATGCAGTGTATCTGAACACCATCTCAAATTCCATCTACATTAAAATGAACATCGTCCTTTACAATCAACCTATAAATATGATAAATGCAGTGCTGCACATACTGATGAAATGACGGAATATATACTTATATATTTCATTTATAATGAATACGCAGTTATTCAGATGTGATAACACCAAGAAGTATACCGGCTGACTTATATAGTTCATGACAGAACGTAAGTAGAATAGATGAATTCATAAAATCCATTGTAAAAGAAAAAAGAAATAGAAGAAAGAAATAGAAATAGAAGAAAGGAATAGAAATGGAAGGAAGGAAGGAAGGAAAGAGGAAGGAAGGAAGGAAGGAAGGAAGCAAGGAAGGAAGGAAGGAAGGAAGGAAGGAAGGAAGGAAGGAAGGAAGGAAGGAAGGAAGGAAGGAAAAAAAGAATCTGTAATAATCTTGAAAGGAGATTTTTTATATCAGGCACAATATTAAGCACTTGTAGCATACAGTATGTAACATGTAGGTGCCTAGTTGGGGACAGAAAAATGTTTTATTACCCATAGGCCAACAAAGTTAAAGCCCTGCAAAAGAACATATATTAAATTAATATCACATTGATGTTTTACATATTCAGGAGCACAAAGAAGATTTCTCCTCTGTACCTCTGAGCTATCTTCTTTAGGCTCTGCTCCTTTGCACAACTTATAGGCACTTCATTACATTGCATTCATGCATCCACATACAGTAGATACTCTGGGCATGCATAAACTCCCAAATCATCCTAGAAGGCCTGGCCAAGTAGTGAGAGGGATCTATGCTGCTGATGGGTTGTTCTATGGGGATATATATCAGCGATTAATCCTATGCTCAGATTTTGCTTGAAGACTTTAGTTGAGGTTTAATAAAATCACGTTAAAAGACATCGCATGACGGTATGTTATCTCAGAAACAATGTGCGTTTAATGATTTATTTTTCTTTTTTAATTGGAGCACTGTTTTGATTTTGATTCATGTAAAATGTATAAAACGCATCTTTTATGACTCGGATTCAAACCATTTATCAGTCGACGGCAAAGCAAACACAAGTCATTTTCTCTTTTTGGGTACCATGTGCACATTTTCAAAGAAACATCTTTAGTCATCCACTCTGCTTTATTTTCCCCAAGCCTCGACTTATGCAACATTCCGCTTGCTTCCAATACATCATATATACATCATTCAATACAACACTCTTTGTTGCCAAGGAAACTGACAGATCCTTTTTCTTTGCATCATTAACATCACCAGAAAATGTTCTGGCTGGTATACAAGCTCAACAAGCCAAATACATCAAATTGCATTATGGATTTCATCAACACTTTATTTGAATTTTTATCTACTTTTTTTTCTTGGGCAAAATAGAATGATTTTTAGAAAAGGCAATATATTTTCTAACTTCTGCTTTGTGGAAGACATGTTTCTTTATGTAGCTTGAACATCCATCTTATTCCAGTCCCTCTGGCAATAAATTATTGTGAGTATCATGCAAACAACAGCACTACATGGAAACTGACTTTCACCGGCCAACCTGAATTTATTATCTTGTTCTAAATTTTAGTCCTCACAGTAACATCTGTAATAAAAACGGAGCCCTACTGCCCTGGCGATCTATATTTCCCTCAAATATTTTGATTTAACAACTGAAACGACTAAATATAGGGGATTGGGTAAAGTACAAATGCCAAATGGGCAGGAGAAAAATTAAATTCACAATAGCTTAACTTTATTAAACCAAGTGCTTAAAGAATTAAGAGGCCTATATGGCAACTTGATAGAGTATGGGCTTGAGGGCTACAAAAACATTTAGGACTCGTTTCTTTACCTATAAAGCCACTTCATCTTGTGTTTTTTTCTTAAAGGAGAACTAAACTAAATAAAAATCCTCCCTATTCCCCTCCGCACAGGTGTTAATATCTGTAAATGCCTCTAAGTCTTTAATTACCCCTCAATGCAGAGTCAGAACAGTGGAGCTGACGGGCGCCATCTTCCATTCTTCGGGAGTCTTCAATAAGAAAGCAGCGTATCGGCGCATGCGCAGTCGTAGCAATTTTCCAGTCCCAAACAACGGCGCATGTGCAGACAACCACGGAAATTGCTGAAGGGACCCGAAGTATCCCGAAGCGGTGAAGAATGTCACCTGTGAGCTCCGCTGCGCTGACTCTGCATCGTTGTGAACCTATCCCATTCCAAATCCCAAATCAAATTCCATATCATTTAAAATGTACAAAACCCATATCCCCACCCCACAGAAGTTTAATGATATAGAAACCACAATAGGTTCTTTTTTTCACATGCTGGTGTCATGTTTTCCTCGGCGTGATGCCCCCCATACCGTATGGGAAAACATAATTAATTCAAAATGTTAAAAATAACATCATGTATGCAAAATAAACGTTAAAACCTCATTATTCAAAGAGACAATGCCATACTGAGATATAAATGACTCTTCATATGCTTCAAGCCTTCATTTTATGCCTACTCCTATCTAATAAGCGAGTCTCTGAATGAATGCATGTATTAACATCCACCTAATAACTATTTCTTATATCTTTAATATTATAATCATTATTATCTACCCTAACTTCTTTTCTTTCACTAGCAATACACTAGGCTAAAAACTTTCTGTAATAATTCCTTGATAAAAAGCAATTTAACCTTTTGCTATAACTTTTGAAATAAACATTATTAAATATAACATTCCTTCTCCATTTTCTTCCATTAACTGCTAAACTGATTGTTTGGTCTCAAAAGCAACTAAACACAGAGTGATAGGGATTTACCTATGTGATACAATAGGGGCCAACGCGTATAATTAAATGCTCCAAAATTCTTGGCCAATTAAAATAATCAAAATCATGATCCAGAAACAGGAAATATAATAGGGAAGAAGGATAAGAAATATAAAAAAAAGCAACTGGCTTTGAAACAACATTTTTTCAGGTGGCAGCATCTTTGAACTCATTTATCATTGTCCTGTTACTTGGCAGACAAGGCTGTGAAAAAACAATGCTGCAGTCGCATGCCTTAGATAAGCTACCATTACAAGCACATGACATTTTGAAAAATAAAATATTAATAATAATAAATAAAACATTCCTTCTAACAAACAATTTAAAACATAACAATGACCACAAAATCATTACTGAATAACAATCTCAAATTTCAAAGTTCAGGCTCCTTTTGTGGTCAAGCATTTGGCTAGCCCAATTAGTTCAAGGTTTTTAGACTTTCTGGGTATACTGTAGGCTACTTTGCAGTCCAGTATTTTGCAAGTCACGTCTCAATAATTGCTTAAAGGGGTTGTTCATCTATAAGTTCTTTTATTATGATGTAGAGGGTGATATTCTGTGACATTTTGGAATTGGTTTTAATTTTTTATTATTTGTGGGTTTTGAGTTTTAGCTTTTTATTCAGCAGCTCTCCTGTTTGCAATTTTAGCAATCTGGTTGCTAAAGTCCAAATTACCCTAACAGCCATGCATTGATTTGAACAAGAGACTTGGATTTGAAAAAAAAAAAATAGCAATAACATTAAACAATACATTTGTAGCTTTACACAGCATTTGTTTTTTAGATGGGGTCAGTGACACCCATTTGAGCTGGAACGAGTCAGAAAAAATTTAATTGGCTATTCTATAACATACTAAAAGTTAACCTTAAGATGAACCATCCCACAAATCATACTCTATGTGGCCATCAGGCTTATGTCTCCAGTCCACTGCCAGTGTCACCATAGGCATTTTTTAACCTTGGATCCCCAACTGTTGCTAGCAACAAATCAAATTGTTCTCATAATCAATGAAGCTGCCTGCTGATTGTTCTAGTCTTCCAACATCTGTTAGACTAAAACAGAGGGACGCACCGTGAGATCAATATATTATATTGTATTGGAAATGTGTTCTACCTACTGTTGTCATGCAAATATATTTTTTTGATTCTTTCATTTTTTAGTGAAACTTCAGGAAGAGGAGAAATTAATATTTATCCCTCTCAGTCATGACTTGTAACATATGCTGCTCTTTTTCCTCCTTGGTGCAAGATACAGTAGCACTGTGTGGGAGAGGTCAGCTCATTATACATTGCTCATATCTTTCCATTAAAGTTGGTAAAACATTATAAGATCTGCTAGTTTGGCAAAGTCGGCAAATGAGCAGATTGTCCCCACTATGCCCACCAAAGATGGGTGATATTGGGCTAACCCCATTGTTTGGCCCTAGGGCCAAATGATGGATTGCAAAGAGCCAATGCGGTCCTCGACCCGAAGTCAAAATCAAACTTGGCTAATTTTTGGGCATCAAAGGAGTCCATACATGGACTGTTTTAAACTGCCTGTGCATGGCCACCTTTAGTCTAGTACTTTTAGGGAGTGGTTGTTAGGTAGTGATGAGCAAAACTGTCCAATTTTGCTGAAAAATTCACGAAACTGCAAAAAAATAAAAAAATAAAATAAAATCTGTGAAATGGCAACATTTCTCCAAATACATTGGAGTCAATGTGTGTCTTTGCTTGTACCAAATGCATTTGAGTTAATGGGTGTTTTTTCTTGTGCCAAATACATTTGATTTAATTAAATTTTTGTTTTTGCTGCCAAAAGAGCAAATTCGTGAATATTTTTGCCAAAAATTGTTTTTAAAACATACATTTCTCTTTGAATCTGCATCAACCAAAACTAGGGTCTCAGTATTAGGTCTTGGTAAAGACCAAGATGTAATTTAAATATAATCAATATGGATGCCCTTCACTTGCCCCACACTTGGGGCTCTTGTCATAGAAGGATCTAGAGTCTATGCTGAGCTTCAAAAGGGGTCTTGAATTAAAAAAAAGTCTCCAAACCACAGATTTAAAGGAGTCAATGCATTATGGGCTAACGCCAGGCATATATTATAGAGTCAATTCAGATATTGCAGAATGACCCTTATGGTAGTAAGAACAGGGTTGTACTCTAACTTGTAAGTTAGATATTATACCCAGCTGCTTGTGATGAAAGCAGTTCTTGAGATAAATGTCAATTTAAGTGCTTAAGCACACAACATTACTGAAGTGGTTTTCATGAAAAAATAGAAGAGGATGATCACAAAGTGGTCTGTTTAATGGACATATAGTCCCATATTGTTTTAGAAACCCAATACAATGCAGAACTAATTTTGAGTTGTGTTGACGCAAAAAGCAATAACATTGAAGATAACATAATTGGTATGATGTATAAATACTTTGCCTTGAGGATAAAAAAAGTTAATTAAGCAGCAATATGCAGTGTCTGTAATCATATAATAAATGTGCTAGAATTGCTCCTGGCAATTGCGAATGTGCTTTGTCTCTTGATCCATATGCGAAGGCTCAAAACTGACTTTATGTACATCCATTTTTGAGATTAAAAATTTGTCATGAATAACATGGTGTGCAGATGCTAATTTCTGCAACTCTGTGGGACTAAAGATGGTTAAAGACAAAGAATCAACGAAGGATGTTCTTGCATCTCATTCAAGGATTTGGATGACTTTCACTTACAGATCTCGAGAGCACTTACATACAGACGGCTGGAAAGATATACAAGTTACAGCTAGAAACTAGAAACCTAACCTTAACCATAGATATTGTACTAGTTAGATAGGAGTCCCCTATAAAAAAAGAAGACATTTTTTCACCAGTATATCTTCAAAAGCCATAAAATGCACATGTATAAAATAAACTGATGTTGGATATTGTCAGCCCTAGATAATTTGTCCCACTGTTTTTCTTTGCCTTAGCTCTAAAAACAGACAGAGATAGTTTGCTTTAATCTTTTGACATTACCATTTTTATCAAGGTAATAAACACCCATTGACTTCAATGTGTTTTTCTGGAGAATTTTCGGTGAAGTGAAATGGGTCAGATTTGCTCATCTAATTAGGGCACATGTACATCTGCAAATGCAGAGAGCAAAGTGCAATTCAGAGCTCAATTGTCATGTTTTTTCCCCACACTGGCAATACCCTTGATGCAATTGCACTGCACCTGCCACAATTGCATCTTATTTACCAATATTAATGCACCTGTGCATGTGTTACAGGAAATATTTTTGAAGTCTGATTGTGACATTTCTGCCATTTGTCATGCAAGTGTTGTAAGTGCCCAGTCTGACACTGTATACGGAAATGCAAGGTACACATTTTGACACAAGTGCCTTTAATAAAGTGGTTTTATGCCCAACTAACCAACTAGTGGGTAAGTGAATGCAACTTCACTTGCGGACACACATGAGCCAAATTGTGTTTGAAAACACTAAAATGATCTCATTCATTCACAGTGTTGGATTGGGTTGCCAGAGGTCCACCAGAAAACCTTCAGCTGAGGGCCCACTTTCCAAACTATTATATCTCCTCTACTCACTCAACCTCTTTATTCTTCTAGTCTCTTTTGTCTACATAATATACTCTTCCATCATTAAGCCTATTTGTTCCTATAAAGAAATAGGGAATGACCATAAAATAGGCCAAATTGTCAGAAGCAAGAGGCCCACTGACACCTGGGCCCATTGGGAGTTTTCCTGGTATAACGGGGGGCCAGTCCGACACTGTTCATTCACATATAAGCTAGAGTAAACACACTGTAATTTGTTTAGCAGAATAGCTATTTTTCTACTATAAGGGGCCGATTCACTAAATTCGAGTGAAGGGTTAGAATTTAAAAAAATTCGAATTTCGAAGTTTTTTTGGGCTACTTCGACCATCAAATGGGCTACTTCGACCTTCGACTATGAAAATCGAACTATTCGAATTAAAAATCGTTCGACTATTCGACCATTCGATAGTCTCTTTAAGAAAAACTTCGACCCCCTACTTCGGCACCTAAAAGCTACCGAAGTCAATGTTAGCCTATGGGGAAGGTCCCCATAGGCTTGGCTGGGATTTTTTGATCGAAAGATTTTCCTTCGATCGTTGGATTTAAATCCTTCGAATCGTTCGATTTGAAGGATTTAACCGTTCGATCGAATGAAAAATCCTTCGATCGATCGCAGGATTTGCGCAAAATCGTTCGACTTCGATATTCGAAGTCGAACAATTTTAGTTCCTAGTCGAATATCGAGGGTTAATTAACCCTCGATATTCGACCCTTCGTGAATCGGCCCCTAAATGTATGAACATAGGTGTTAAACCTCACCAGTTCAGTTATGCATAGCAACTAATTACATCAAAGTTGATTGGTGACTGGTCGGTACTGGCCACTGCACGTATACAATTTTGCACATATGTCCATAAATCAGTGCAGATTGCAGACCCATTGGCTTATGGCAAAAGATTTGATTCCCCTGTGAGCCTTTTCTATAAGTGACCCAAGGGTTTATGTAGAAACAGGGGCAAAAGTTTAACCTGAACCAGGAGCCTATACCAGCTAGACATTTGGCTTCAATATTCCGAGTAGAATATTAAATTGCATCATCAACAACAAATTAGTACATTTTACAATGTAAACAAATGAGTACATTTTACTGAACATTTGCAGTTAGAATTATAATGAAAAGATAGAATTAGTTGCTATGGGTTACTGAATCACGACAAACCTTTTGTCATGTTACTGCATAACCCCATAAATGGACTACATTACTGATTTGGTTTCTATGAGTTACAGAAGAACTTTTCTCTCAAATAAGTCTACCTCCTTAATTATTTATTAACAATAATTCAGTTCTGAGCTGTTCAAGTTTTAAAGCTGGTTATAAAAGGTAAGATGGAGTTGTTTGGGAACTTTGCATAACTAGCTGATCTTCTATGCTGCCCTATTGCCTGAGATGGGTCAACAAGATTTTCCACATTCATTTTAAGACACATATCTGTTAAAGGGATTCTGTCATAGTAAAACACGTTTTTTACAAAATGCATCAGTTAATAGCCCTGCCTCCTCCAGCATTTTTTATATTTAATCATATATTTAATTTTTAAATCTTACGTGGGGCTAGACATATTTTCAGTTTCCCAGGTGCCCTCGGACATGTGACTTTTGCTTTGATTAAGTTCAGTCACTCATTACTGCTGCACTGCAAGTTAGATTGATATTACCCCTACCTTTTCCCGCCAGCAGCGCATCAGCAGAACAATGGAAAGATAACCATCTAACAGCTCCCTGAACTAGAGTCCTGCGCGGGTCCATTTTTTGCAATGCGCAACCAGGTCCCGCAACCCGCATTCTTGCCTGCTTGGACACGCTACCTGACCCACAAGTACCTTGACCAACCCGGACCTGCGACCCACTGACCATCAAGAATCAGGAAGTGCTGTCATTGTAAACCAGAAGTGACATCATCAGAAGTGGGCATGATCAGAAAAAGGGAGTGAAACTGGAAGTGACATCATCGAAGTAGACGTGATCAGAAAAAATAATTAAACATTGTTATTGAGAAGACCCGTGGCCCGACCTGCGACCCGCATCTATACCCACACCCGGAACTTCTACCCACAACCCGCAGGGTATCGCAGGTTTTTGAGGGTAACCTGCGGGTACCCGCCCCGTTGCATGACTCTGCCCTCAATTGCATTTCTAAAAATGCTCCCATTGCCCTACTAGTGGTGGATATGAGAACAGCATTCAGTAGTAAAATCTCAAGTCCGGCTAACCAAAGTCGCTACTCCTTCAGTTTTATTGTGTAGGAGAAACAAAAGCTTATGAGAAAGCTTTTCCACTGTGCAGCACTGGCTCTTTCTGAAAGCACAGGATTTGGCAAAATTAGATGGCTGCCTACATACCAATATTACAACTAAAAATATACATTTATTGGTTCAAGCATAAAATTTGAAATGGTAGAATGAATTATGTGCAATGTACACAGTGTAATTTAGTTATAAAAACGATACCATAAAAATCATGACACAATCCTTTACGCACTACATACACAGGCAAATAGGTTCACTAAGATCTAAATGCCACAGCTGATGCAAACATCATTAACATTTTTACTTTATGAATATTTTGCTTTTGACAGAATATGAAGTGGGATCATTTTATGGGCAATGAATTCCTGAAGTAGAAACAAATGAGTTGTTTGGTGACCAGAAATTTAGACTTTCTCTGAAATGAAAACCAAAAACAGTGCTCATTAAAGAATGCAAAGACAGCAGTGCACACCTTATTATTCACACTGTTTCTGGTTATTACATTACTTATAATAATTTCCATTATTTTCTTGTTTACAACTTGCACCAATGTGCCAAAGAAACTCATTATCCAGAATCCTCTGAATTGGGGAAGGCCATCTCCCATAGACTCCATTTTAAACAATTACATTTTTTAAACATGGTTTATTTTTCTCTGTAATAATATAACTGTATATTGTACTTGATCCTAACTAAGATATAATTAGTCCTTATTGGAGTCAAAACATTATTTACAGCATATGGAAGGCATGTGGATACAAATTATGGAAAGATCCCTTATCCAGAAAACCCCAGGTCCCCAGCATTCTGGATAACAGGTCCCATACCTGTACAGGGCACATGGATATTTTGTACTTTGCACCATCTTTGTAAATAAGCCTAGCATCCACAACAGTCCTAAAATTTAGAAACGTTCTGAACACACTATATTGTTTCACCTTGTGTAGATCAGTCATGTTATAAAATACATAGCACATCCATTTTACCATTTAATACCATTTCTTTTATCATGGAAATTGATCATTCAGAGTTAACAATTGTCTCATGTCATTAATACAGGTATGGGACCTATTATCCAGAATGCTGGGGCCTGGGTTTTCCAGATAATGGCTCTTTCTGTAATTTGGATCTTCATACCTTAAGTCTACTAGAAAATCAAGTAAATGTTAAATACACCCAATAGCCTCATTTTGCTTCCAATGAGGTACTGTTGTATTATTATAAAGAGAAAAGAAAACATTTAAAAAAAAGTTTGGATTATGTCTATGGGAGACAGCCTTTTGGATAGCAGTTTTCCAGATTCAATACCTGTAGTACCTTATTAGTATCTGTACTTGGGGAAAATGGGGGGATGAAAGGAGTTATGATGCTAGTAAAGAAACAGACACCTGAGTAGATGCTATGGGTTTGCTATACCTGCCTCAAAATTTGCACTTTAGTTAAATTGCCACTTCCTTTCTGCAAAGTAAAATTGCTAAGAAATTTGTTTTTTGGGAATTTTATTTTAAAACTGGATTTGGGAATCTTCTGTCAATTTAATGTCACTTTTTTCAGCATTTTGGGGTTCTCGTTCTTTTGTGAAATAATTGTTTGTATATGAATGTACTAGGCCTTTATGTGTTTTGATGCCTGGCCTTCCAAGGGTCTTTATTGCGAACTTTGGGACAGTGCGTGAAAATATTGCCTTTGGGCCTATGCTCTCTCATTTCCTATTAGACAAATCATTTGAGCCTACCTAATTAAAAACACTGGGCTCTGGGGTTTAGCTAAGAGTTTCCAAAGAATATTTAATATATCAAAAATGCCCTTTGGTGTTCCATGGCTCTGCTGTTTGATAATGTATAACTGAATTAATTTCATAATGTAGGCTTATTATGTGTATATATTAAACTAAATTCTAGCATTGGAAAGGAACTGTCAAGTTCATGAAATGGCGACAGACTTTCTTTAGGACTAAACAGCAAAGAGTAAAGCTGACTTTACTTGGGGTTTTAACTGTTGATGGTTTGTTGTAACTTTTCTCAATTACTGGAAGCTTGGCCTAAATTCTTCCCTAATTGGGATGTGGGGGGGAGGGCAGGCGAAGTCATGCAGCATTGCCAACACAGATACTATTCCTGGACCTCTGAACACTTATGAGAACCATTTTCATATCAAACATAAGTGATGCTACCAAGAATTTTTTTATTTTAAAATTCTGGACAAACAGGTGTACTAATGTAGGTACTAAACTTTATCTGTGCAGTTATCCACAACAACCACTCAGAAGTTTTCTTATATTTTCTAGGGTGTAGTAGACTGATCTAATCTAAGTGCTTGATTTCCAGAGTCCTCTATTGGCAGGGTTGTGGTTGGAAATTAGCAGGCATCACATTATGGTTGGATGGTTTACAAGTGGAATGCCTCCATTCTTCTTCTGGATTGACATACCGCTTGCTGTGGCCTTGCCTGTGTCTGCTTTTCCATCTGCCTGTGCCTTGCCCTGCCTTCCTCAGCAGCTGACACTCTACCTGCCTGTGTGTGTAATCAGGGCTGCAAGACAGGCCATAGTTTCGGATACAGAAAGCAAGTAACGGGGTCAGGTGCTGGAAGCAGATCGATGCAGGTTGTGAGTCATGGGTGTAGGGTTTCAGAAATTGTACCCATGTTATAGTTCCAGCAGTTCTAAAGTATAAAATGCCACAACCAAGTTAACAACTATGGAAGCTGTATAAAATATGTTTAGAGAAAATTATATGTGCAGACAGTAAGCTATACTGCGTACTATATTTATCTATACTTATATGCATGTAGAAGAATGGCCTTGCTGGTGAGCTATCTGCATGATGGAAAGACATTAGGTGACCTTCTTATCACTGCACAGACAACTGTCAGATAGGGAGATGCTTCCAGAGAGTTTGCTAAATTACACTGGGCATGAAAATAACGCAAGCCTGAAAAACAGTATATTTTTCAAAATACTAATTATCCCAACCAGCCAAAACACTATTGTGACATTTGTCCCAATTGCCCAAGCTGTTTCAATCATTATATCACTGCAGTACTTCCAAAATTGATGAAAAAGAAATGTATTTGAATACAGAGGCTTAACCTGCTGCAGAAGTGTGTTGGTTCCTGATAAAACTGACCATAGTGAATGTGATAGTGGCGTTAGATTGTAAGCTCCAATAGGCAGAAACTGATGTGAATGATGTATAATCTTGCCAAAGTGCTGTAGAATATATCAATGCTGTATAAATAGAAGATAATTAATGAATGTTCAGAGTGGTTTGCTGTTATTTTTCCATTTGAGTGTGGACAATATCCCCTACTTTTATTTATTCTTCTTTTCAACAAATGTTACTGTAAACTATGAAAGATCTATATAACATTTAACTTAAGGTTGCCACCATACCCTGGACCAGCAACATTGTGAAGAAAGGAGAAGTCAAAAAAACAGGAGCTGAACATTATTAATAATTTTAATAAGACAAATACTCCAGCCTAATGTCTAAGGCACTAATGGAAAGGCAATGCTAACATTGTCTCTTCAGGTCAAACACAAACTTACTGCCTTTTTTTGGAACCCTAGATGATATTGTGTTTACTATTTAATTTCACCATGTACAGCATTTGCTTGCCTTTTCATTTTTGCAATAAACAATGCTATTAAAATCAGTAAATAAAAAAAAAACAAATAACCCTATTGTAAAATATAAGTATAGTATACATCACAGAAGAGTTCCACAACCATAAGGCAGGAGGCAAAATGTGGAGTGCTTGTATACAGATCACGTAGGTGCGAGGAGACTCCTAATATCCTGATTTCTTACAACATTTTTTATATTATTTATTATAATACCTGTACACAAGTTTCAGTGAGTCATTATATCACTAGCACTGGTTATATCTGATGACATCACCATGCATTGCTTATAAGGATATCATTTACAGAAAGCTCATGAATCTTGTGTATTATATCAGGAATAATGTACCCCCTATTGTAAAATATAAGGTTATTATGAGTTTCTATCACCATATAAAAGCACAAGGCCCAACCAAGTTTTTTATGACCATATGAAAGCACGAGGGCTTATATAGGTCATGGAACGCCAATGTGACTTCTACTGTCCTCATATTTTACAAAAGGCAGTATGTTATTTGTTATAACACACACGCTTCCGTATTGTGTGGCAAAATTACATAACTGAGCATCTTTTATAACTGAAAACATCACTATGTGCCATTTGTAAGAATTTAATTTACAGGATATCTATGGCTCTTGTGTATTATAAGATGATACCAGTAGTCATGATATGATTCTTTGAATGAAAGGGTTAAAGCCTCGCAGTGTAGCTCTCCTTCACGTGATCTGAATTATGAAGTCTGAGCTCTAGTAGTAGATTGGCAGATGAAACGCTATTCCAACCATTCCTGCAGGAACTAAAAAGTGAGCCTGATTCTTGCATTGTGTCCTGAATAGGAAGCAGCTGAGTGTAATGGCACATAGATTACTGAATTTAGTTGCAAAATAATCCATAAACCACACACAGATCTAGAAATGATGGACCATTCTTGAGCAGGGCTGGTGTATGTGCATAACACCTGGTATGGATGCTCCAGATCCTTGATTTTGAACTTTGCTGGAAGTCTAATCTGAATCCAAATTCTGATTTGCACATTTTAAATTTAAGCAAAATCAGGTCATAATCATCTATTGCCTAGTTCTCTAAGGTCAAAAAAAGTGGCAAAATCTTGAATACGATCTTGGATTATGTTTATAGTTCAGTTGAATCTCTCATCCCTTTTTTGTCACCACCCATACCATTAGTATCTGCAGCACAGTTTGGATACTCCCAAGACAAGAATAAGTTAAATAAAAGATTAAAAAAAGAAAGCAATATAACAATGCTTACAACAAGCCACAATGGCAGTACATCAATGTCAGAGCATGGGTGAGACCTTTAAATCAGTGTATTTCATCCTAACTGATTTAGAAACTGATTATCTTTTCCCCTAAACATCATCGCAGCTTCTCCACTCATCTCAATGTTCAAGTAATAGCCAGACAGGGACATATAAGATTTGCTGGAGCTGGAGATCTATCTGAAAACAGCACAGAACCCATTTCTCAGCAATCATAATTGGAGGTGTCAAGGTACGACAGAGACATTATTAGACTGTCTGTTGATGTAAGTTAGCTCTCGAGGGAAGGCTGGAGCAGCAGCACATTAGAAGGAAAGCAGATAGACATGGAGAATTGTAAGCGTTCATCTATAAACCTTTACTTCACGCTACTGTGAAAATGAAATAGTAACATCATGGGCGCACTTTATTCACATCCAGCGTATCAGTTATTTTGAAGAATGTTACAAAATAAATGAAAGAATAAAATCAGACAAACTGTGACATTTCCTATTTGAACAGAGGCACAATGCTCCGTGTTTAGGTTTTTATATTCACGCATGCTTCGTAACCACTGTACATTATATTTCTACCAGCGCTATTCCACTCACAAGGCCCTGATAAATTTCCAGTGCACCTATGAAATAATAAGAGGTACTGAAAACAATAGTGAAGTATGCCCTTGCCCATAACCCCAACAAACCAATCGGATATTTACTTTGACAATTCAAACATCAGTAGATCAGAGAAAGCTGATTATTGCAATTTTGGGAACCCTTTCTTCTACTGTAAGGGCAGAATATAACTCTGCAGCAAATGCATTTTAAAATGTCTTCTTCACAGCAGTATTAATGCAACTGCATGGCAAATTGGTATTATAAGCACTACATATTCTGCTGCTGTGATTGGTCTTCTAACACTCGTTGGGCCCCCTGGCATTGATGGAGCACTAGGGAGGAGTCTAAAGGAAATAGCTTAGCTATAACCTTGCTACTGTATTACAGTATTACTAAATGTGCATCAAAATGAAAATGCTTGCAGATGAGGCATTGGGGTTAATTTACAGCACCTTTCTCCCATTGGCTCATTCAGACAACACTTCTGCACAGAGGAACGGCATCATGATGCGCCTCACACTGGATAAAAAATCCGGAACAAAGTACATGGCAGTGGCAGGGGTACAGCCATCCCTGTCCTTATCTCCTGCCATAGGGAAGGCATTAAGGAAATGCATCTGTTTGCACCCTGCGCTGGTAGCTGCTTCCTAACAAATTAAGGGATGGGTATAGGGTGGGATGGAGACACCTATACTCCTCTTGTAAAAAGTTCTGATGAATGCAGGCAGTGCTCTATTCAAGGGGTAGCCACAGGTCTTTGTACTCTGAAACGAAGGACAGAGATCTGTTGCAATGCAGCAATGGAAGACATGAAAAAACGGCCACTTGCAATCGATTTTTGTACTTTGCACACTGACTTTCTTGCTGCAAATAAACCCTGTTGTGTTTTACAGTTCATCCTCTCTGGAGTCCACTAACAGCTGGAAACCATGTCTTTCAGTTCTCTCCAAGGAATATAGATTTGCTCTGTTTAGTAGAGCATTACAGGCACAGAGAGAACGGCAGCATCTGCAGGCTGCAATCATCTAAGGTCACCTTATCCTACACTGATATGTGTATAGGTGCTGTTTGCAAAGTAAACACAGTCTTCAGATCAGATAATATATTTTATAGATTATGTGACAGCAAATCTGTAATCATCTTGAGATCATCTTTTTCGTAAATTAATATCTCCTTTGTCTCTACATATCTTCTCTACCCTCCACCACCAGGGCACTAATTATTCAATTATTTAATGCTTATGTAGCTATCAACAGCTGTCATATATTTTTAGTACATTAGGAAGGTCCAACCTGTGTGGAATGCTGTAGTTTACACTTAGCTGGACATCCCTCATTTATATAATTGTATCCACAATACACTCTTCTTGCATTGAACTCCATCCTCTTTCTTCTTTCATAGTTAATGCATTTACTAAAACTCCATAAATTATAATAGGTGTCTTGTAAATCTCACTAAGTAATCGTTACCCATCCCTTTATGGTTGGATGGTTTAGCTTGAAATAAGATCACTGAGCTGTGAATGGATGATCTACAGTACAAGCATTAGCTGTGCTGCTCAATCTGTTAGTGACTAACAGCCACAAGCAAAACAGCCGTATCTAGGCCTTTGTTGATATACCAGAATTGGCAGTACGTAGCTACACATGGGCTCTGAGTCCAGCATGTTCATAGATTAGAAGCATTTGCTATGCCCTGCAAACCAATTTGTATGTGTCATTTGCATAAATGTCTTAGCACTGAAACATGATTGTAATTACGTTATGCCAGCCTGGGCAAGATAACCTTTCAATGCTTCTCTCCTTTCTTCCTCTTCTTGTTTCAGCTTGGGCTGCTTGTTTTCAACTAATGACATCAGTTGTCATTTTTCATTGCAATTTTTGCATTATGAACCCGTTACTTGCTATTTCTGATACCAAAAGGGAACAATACACAGTTAAATTGGTCAGAGGCTGTGTTATTCCATCTTCTTCTTTTTGAGAGGTCAGGTAGGAAACCATGGGGCCCTACATCTATGCATTGAGACCAAGATTTAAAACCTTAAGGTGGCCCTAGATGTTAATATTTTTAAAATATTTTTTCATTATCATAGGACCTGAAACAAGTGTTTAAATGCACTGTTTGTCCATCAACAAAAACTGCCATTTCAAGCTATATCATCAAGTTGAAGATAGGAAACTGTGCAGTGGCATAACTATATGTTACTGGGCCCCACAGCAAATACATTTTAGGGCCCCCAAAATAGCCAGAGGATGTCCTGTTTTACCAATACATATTGAAATTACTCATTAATTAGGGCCTTGTGGGGCCCCTATACCTCCTGGACCCCCCTGCAGCTTTCAGGTCTGTTTCCTCTGTAGTTACACCCCTGAAACTGTGGGAAGATGCCTGCTTGGCCCTGCAAACAACTGGACAATGGATATATTTCACTGTGACCAATGAAAATTTTCTGACATGACCGATGGATGAAAAATGGTTAGACGCATGATTGTTTTGGTGCCCATTAACCTCACAATAATTTGACAGGTTTGTCGGATTGCATGGAAATTGGTCGAAAAATATTAACGTCTATGGCCACCTTTAATCTAGATGCCCTGATCTGATTTCACCATGTTCAACAGAGTCAAAACCAACTAAACCATATTATATATTAAGGTTAGACCTGGTTTAATGATGAGAATTCTGCAACCTGACCTGCTGGCCTCATAATACAACCTCTTGGTTATCTGCCCATACCTTCATTTGGATCAAAACTCACAACTTGTTTCACCATGCAGGCATATGCTTATTTCTTCATATAATAAGTGCATTTATGGAACTATTTATACCTGGTTTAATGAAAAAAGTCTGTTCAATGATGAACACATTCATTATTGTGTTAAAAGTGACTGATAAATATTTCGGGTTACTGACGTCTCTGAACTGAGGTCATTTTGTTGACTAAAGTGAGATTTTTACCTCAATGACAGATTTTCCAGTGGCAGTCAGATCATATGTCAATGTAAGGGCTCTGCTCTGACAAACTGACCAAGGCATTCCATAAATGAGTCACTGTCAGTTTAAAGGGGCTTTTGGAATTTGTGTTTTTCAGCAGCAGGAGCTCACAGTAGCATGGCCCATATTGTGCTATTTACTTTAACTGAAATTGTGTTGTGGCAGTCAGTTCTTCTTGTAAATATGGAGCAAACTTTTATATAGACATTTGGTTCTGGTGGCTCACTATGTGCTGTGTTGCCCCATGTGAGCTTTGTGATTGTCAGGAGTTGCCTGTCTTCAACTGGGGTGTTGAGATGACTGACCAGTGCTACTTTTGACTGCCCTACATGAAGCTCATTCTGGTAAATGATTGGTTTTCCTTCTCTATCTCACCCTCCTATGCTTGTGCCTGTAGGTCATTCAGACTAACTGCAGGTAGTTCCCTAATCAAGTGACTATATGAGTCTATCCCTTTCTTTTTCCATTGCTGGATCACAGGGTTTAGTTTTTGTGATCCTATATGAGTATATGTCTGGTCTCAGTCCTTGCCATCTCATTGCAGATTCCGTAGTCTGTTTTTGGACTTTGTTTTTTACCTGTTGCTTTCTCAGGCCTCTGGAATACTACACTGTTATTCTTGACCTTTACTAGGACCAAGGTAGGAACCTGGGGTAGACAGGCATGTACCTAGGGTGCAATGTCAGGGGAGCGATAGGTACATACCTCTTCTCTCTTCCTTCCACCATATTTAAGTCCTGGGGATATGCACGAGTACAAGTGTGTGGGGAGTGGGTGGATCAGTGCATTTGACTTGGGTGTGGGCATCAGGCCCAACAGAGGTCAGGACTTTTCTCTTTGACTTCTGACTGACCTGTGGTTAGCATTTTTGTTTCTGTTTGCCTGCAGCTAGAATCTATTTAATTATCTCTGTATTAATATTAATTCATTATAAGTGGCTGAGCAGGCAAATAGCACCCAGTTCCAGTGTTACCAAGCACAGAGGCTTCATCCTGTTGGTCCAACACCTGCCCTTCCTAAAACATTTGCTTTATATTTGTGGTTGTTTAAATTGTATTTTTAAATCAAAAAAGCTGAGATATACACTTGGGCCATATTTAATAATATAAAAAGTATGCACAGTTACATTTCAACATTCTTTTGCTGAGACTAAGGGGCAGATTTATCAAGGGTCAAATTTTTTGTAAAGTTTGTAAAAACTCCCATAAACTCCCATGAACTCGAAATTAGAAAAAACAATCAAAATTTTTCAAAACAATTGAATTTTTCAAATTTGTAAAGTTTGTAAAAAATCCCATAAACTCCCATGAACTCGAAATTAGAAAAAACTATCAAAATTTTTCAAAAATGGGATGGACCCGCAAACTTGAATCGAATTCACCAAAAAAAACCTCGATTTTAAGGATGTCTCCAAACAACTCCAAATTGATTCCAGGACGTCCCCAATAGGCTAAAACAGCAATTCACCAGGTTTAAGATAGCGAATAGTCAAATTCGTAAAGAGCCAGTACACACATTTTTAAATTCTAATTTGAATTTTTTTAAAAACTTGAATTGAATTTTAACTATTCCCTAGTCGAATTACACTAAAATAAACTTGAAACTTACAATTTTTAAATTCAAAATTCGATTTTGCTTTTTGAATTTTCACTTCAATAAATTTGCCCCTGAGTTTTGTATTTTGATGAATTCATCACGAAATAGCATGACGTAATTGCAAAGTATGGTGGATATTCCCGAAGTAAAAATTTGCAGGTAAGTAAACGTGCCCCAAAGGGTCATCAACAGAAAATGCAGTGTAGAAATACGTAATTATTATGTTGTAAGTCTAGACATTAGTGGTAGCATTTTTTAAAATTCTTTACTTTTGCCAAAAACTCATGTACTATATCATCATTTCACATGCTAGCAGTAAGTAATTATCTAAAATGGAGCAGTAACTGATTTTTCCAAAATAAAACCAATTATACTAATTGTTTGCCCCTAGTCCCACCAACTTCAGAAGGTTCAGAAGTAAATATAATAATCTTCATTTCTATTTATTTTTTATTAATATATTCTTGGAGTGTGGACATGAGAATAAAGGATGTATTCTTGGCTCAAGGAGAGATCTTAATTCTCCATTTATGATTTTTCACTAACAATAAAAAAATTGATTAAACTCCTCTTCAATCAAAAGATGATGCCGAGTGACAATTGGTGAAGTGACATTAATGGTCTTTTCCATGTAACTGCTGTCACATTTGAAAGGCTTCCTATCTAAGAAGCTGGAAAGACATTAAACAAATTCTCCAATTCTCCATCTCTGAATGTTTGGAGCACAGATATGCTTTTTTGATACATAGGAGTTTTATGTATTACAGAAAACAAGAAATGCATCATAAACACATAATAAAACACTTTACATAGCCAGTGAACATATTTCATCCACCTCTTTAAAGCATGGGTAGATGCTTGAATTTAGAAGGCATCTGCTAAATTAATGGATGGTACATCGAATTAAAGTGATGGACAAATAGCTTGTGAGCAGTTAAAGTTAAATTACACATTCCAGTCACACATCTTCCCAAAGCAATCTATTTTAAATTGAAAAACATCAGAGCTGGAGCGCTTCCAGGATGTGGAAATGTGCCTAGGAGCCTTAAAAAAACAACATTCAAAGAACAGAGCAAACGTCCAGCTGTAATGGAAGAGCTATCAGTGATTGACAAAAGTGACAATCTTGCATGAAAACTGACATTTATAGCTCCATAGTAAGCAAAGATCCATTAAATGCATCTTTTGCTAGAGCTCTTGGTTTACTTGCCGAAGGTTGAAGTGGTATAATTTGAGGAACATGTAATTCTGTCTTTTTATGGCAAGTTGAATGCGATGTATTTATAAATACCGTGATGAGTGGATCTTTTCATAGATCTGATAGCTATCATTCACATGGGCAATTTTTTTCTATTGCCTTTTTATGTGGCCTTCTTTATTCACCAGTTTAGAAAAAAAATGCTGCATTGATGGACCTTAAAATTCTGCTTGCTAAAACGCAATAATATTCATTTGTGTGTTGTTTTCTATGTTGTTTGGGCATATTAAAATGAAACAACTTGAGTTAAAATTCTGCTGGTACAGAGAAGATACAAGGGATCCTTGAAGTTTCGTATATTCTTGTATATTCTAGAAAAAGCTAAACTTAATTTAAGGATGATCTTTGTTTTTGGGGTAGTTTTTTTCTTATACTGTTTATGCTCTGTAAAACCCAGAATTGAAAATGTTACCTGGTTATTACGGCCATTCATGCTAATACAGACTTTAAACCTGGTTGATAGCTCTGATTGTGTTTGTATTAATGGTTTTATTAATATTATATTGCCTATTTTTGTAATCAGTATCTCTGCTGTAGGGGTGCTATTGGGCAGTGGCGTAACAAGTGATTGGCAGCCTCCCTCCGCAAAAAAAAAAGTTTGGAAGGGCCCGTTGTAGAAAAATCTTTGGAGGGCTCCGGAGCTGCTTTCATGCAACACTATTTAAAGGAGAAGAGGGACGGGGAGGGTTTTTTTTTAAACAGGTATGGGAGCTGTTATCCAGAATGTTCAGGGCCTGGAGTTTTCCAGATAAGGGATATTTCTCTTATTTGGATCTTCATGCTTTAAGTCTACTAGAAAATTATTGGAACATTAAATAAACCCAATAGACTGTCTTTGCTTCCAATAAGGAGTAATTATATCTTAGTTTCGATCAAGTGCAAGATACTGTTTTATTATTACAGAGAAAAATAATTTTGCAAAAGTTTGGATTATCTATAGCTTCAACTAATAAATATATAAATTGCTAAAATAACGTGAATTGTATTCCAGTTCTAAATCAGCAGTTGTGCTACATCCATTGATATGTCAGCTTCAGTAACTTTTCAATTAGCCTTCATGTTTTCTTTTTTTTTTATAATTTTTGAATTATTTGCCTTATTCCTTTGACCTTCTCTAGCTTTCTAAAGGGGGTCACTGACCCCATCTAAAAAACAAATGCTCTGCAAAAAGCTTTTGTTGCTGCTACTCTTTATTACTCATCGTTCTATTCATGCCTCTCCTATTCATATTCCAGTCTCAAATCAGTGCATGGTTTCTAGGGTAATTTTGACCCTAGTAACCAGATTGCTGAAATTGCAAACTAAAACTGCTAACACCCCGATACAATACTGCAGTATAATGCAGTAAAACCTGCCAAAAAAACATACACTTGGTTTATTTTTTTAAATAGGAAAATAAAATGTATTCAGGGCTGCTTTATACACGTACTTCTGTTTGTTGAGTTTGCTTAAGGCTCACAATGGATATTGTACTCGTAACCTATGGAGATAAAACCATTTTCAAAATGCATTTATGTCTTCAAAGCACAGAAATATTTCTTCAAAGTGCAGAATTATGTCTGTTGTGCCAGTGCATAATACGTCTACTGTGTAAGGCACAGATCCATGAAGCTCATGGCAATCAAAGCTGCATGAGATGCTCAGGCTTTTAAACTGCTATCATTCAACAGAACAATGATGTTTCAAGGTCTCATTTTCCTAAGTGCAGTCCAAAAACATATTTACAAAGACAAGTAAATGTATTTTTAAAGATAATACCTAGATAATATTCTGCAATCTAACAATATCTGTGTAATATTACCATGGATGGGATCTATTTTCCCCCCTTTTGCCTACTGCCATAAGGTACAACATGTAATGGACAGGTGCAGTGGTGACATATGGACATGCTAATTATGGTAACAACACATAGCCAACTACTACCTATGAGACACTATAAATAACCAAATTCCTGTAGTTAAAGTTCTATGAAAGGAGTTGTTCACCTTTAAATTAATAATGACTTAGCATTGGTATTCCATGACAACTTGCAATTGATTTTCATTTTTTTCATTTACCATTTTGTATGTTTTCAGCAGCTCTCCATTTCTGAAATTGCAGCCACTATAGGGGTTACTAGGATCTTGGTTACCTTATTAACATACAAATAGGCGTGAGACTGAATACAAAAATAAGTAACAATAATAATAAAATAGTATCCTCACCGAGCAATGGTCTTTTGGCCACTGGGTTTAGTGCATAAAAAAAAGCATTAACTCAAGGGATGAAAACATAATTATGACTCTTTATATTGGTAAGGCCTCACTTGGAGAATTGTCACAATCGGCTCCCTAAATCCTGAACAGGTGCTAGGCTCCCTGGTCTCAGCTCTGCTTCTGCCTGTAGCAGCCGCCTTTCACTTCGGCAGGAGCTGGATTGGCAAAGGGGCATGGTTGTTAGCAAGGTTTGGGACAGAAGACACAGTTCCAGGAATAGCCAAAAGCGTAGTCGTAGAAGTAGCGTAGTAGTAGGCCGGGGTTGGTGCGGGCAGAGTTCAAGCAAGGTCAGACAGGCCGGATCAGTGCAGGCGGAGTTCAAAGAATTGTCAGGCAGGCAAGGGTCAATACGGGTAGAATCAGAATCGTCGGGTAGGCAAGGGTCAGGATTGTCAGAGTTCAGAGTAGTTAGGCAGGCAAAGGTCAAAACAGGAAATCGCACCCAGGAACTAACGAGTTAGACCAACAAAGGGCAATGAGTTTGTGCTCAAAACTTCCTTCGAATTTTATGCCATTGCAATGACGTCATGGCGCTCGCAATGCACCAAAACTTGTAAGTGCATGCCACGCACTCCATAGCAAAGCTGCCAAGAGAAAGAAGAGGATTCTAGCAGCGAGCATCCCCGCCAAAGGCGCGGCAGGTGTCCCTTTCGACCACCAGGAGTCTTCACAAGTATGCAGTGCAGTTTTAGACTCCAGTTCTTAAGGGTTAGTTCACACGTGGAGATTCGGGGAGATTTTGTCACCTGACGACTAATCACCTCGTCTTCTGAGTGACTTTGGGCGACTATGGAAAACGCATCGCCGCGTGTGCTTTTCGCCGCAGGCGACTTTTCATTATAGCCTATGGGAAAACACGCTGAAGCAGTTTGTGGAGATTGTCGCTCAGAAGACGATGCGAATAGGCGACGAATTCTCCCCTGAATCTCCTCGTGTGAACTAACCCTAAGAGGTCTATAAATGGGCTGGAGAGAGTGCAGAGACGTGCAACTAAACTGGTCAAACACAGGAGGTCAAACACAGGAATCAGTAATAGCAAGGAGTAAGACACACCCAGGAACACAGAAAGAACAACCTATTATTGGGCAAGGTCTGCACTTTTCTGGCGTCTTATATAGGCCTTTTTGGCACTAAAGGGGCATGATGACATCACAACGCTGCGGTCTGACGCACTGGCATGACAACACTGCGCCCGTTCTGATGCACTGGCATCCAGGCCCAGATTTGTAGAAAGGCCACCAAGGCCCGGGCCTAGGGAGGCAGGATTTTAGGGTGTGGCATGCTGCCCAACCACACCCACATTGGTTAAAAAACACTGGGGATGTGCAGGAGATACAAACATTTTTTAAATTTCCCATGAACCAATACCCATTTCTCTGGTTCCGATGATGAAATTTTGCATGAATAAAGGGGAGGGGACAGCGGCGACGGCCGGCAGGGGGCCTAGAGGCGTCCACTATGTAAATCCGGCCCTGCTGGCGTTGAGATGCTGCACAAGTTTGACGCATTGGCGTCAGAAAGTGCCACATGGGAGCCCTGGGCACCGAAGAGGAGTGAGTGGCAGTAAGTATTCCTCACAGAGCCACCCCTTTAAGGGTAACAACTCCAGACCCTTCTTGGTGAGAATACAGAAAATACTACATTACCATACAGAAATATGAGAAATATTGCTGGAACTCTCAAGTAAGTGTATATTACTTGAATGTTCCAGCACTATTTATGGCCAAAAGAATGCGTATACCCCCTCTGACTTTTTTAATTGAATAATTAAGCCACAGCCATGGGTACCACTACATTATACAATTATGCTCTTGATAATTCCATTCTTCCTAACTCATGTTTCAGCAGGATAATAACTCTGTGCTTAAGGTCAATACAGAATTAGTTAGCAGAGATGGTAATGCCTTCACTGAGCCTTTCATTAACCACAATTGCACCCACCGCAATCTAGGAACGACTGGGAAAAACGCTGAGCAGTGCAGGTAAGTGGAATTTTGAGAAGGATAGGCTATAAATTGGCACAATTCTACACCCATTATTGTGCCTTGCACTGTATCTACCTATAATTAATGAACTCTCACGACCTAGAAGAAAACAGAGGATATTCTGCACAAAGATAAATGTGTGGAAGGGAGTTGTAATTAAAGGAAAATCAATTATATAAAAAACCTTAAATTGAAAATTCAAGTAATAAGTTTAGTTAAGTGAATGTAACAGTTACTGACAGGCCTGTTTTGAGAGTGTACTGGACTAGTTAGCAATGTGCATGCCAATTCAAGAATCCAAGCTGGATTCCTCTATAAGGCAATTATGATACCAGGTCACATGATGGAAGTGCTGTTTGAATGCTTAAACCATAATTATTCATTTTGTGAATGCTGATGGAAAATGAATAAGAACAAAAAGATTTTATCAGCAAGTCTGGTTTTCGTAGTCGCTAACAATTTCAGTAAACATCATACTTTTATGTCCTACAGAGCAACTAACAGGTTTTGTAGCTATATTAGGCCCCTTATTCCTGGACTCATGATATCAGCTGTTTAGCACTGTTGTACATGAATTAGCAGACAAGAGGGTTTCTTCAATGTCATATATATTATATATATACAGTATATATGGATGATAGAAATTGTCAGGTGAAATTTACCAGTTCCTGTAAAATTAAATTAAAATCAAATGCTGCCTTCTAGCTGGATTTTGTACAAATGTTCCTAATTTGTCACATGATCATGGTAAATTTACTGTGGATTAAAAGGAGCATCTGAATTCATTTTTTAGTCACTTTCTGATTACCATATCTATTGCCATTTGCTATGCATTCAGATATACTACAACAGACTTGCTGCCATTTATTATAATCTTATGGTGTCAGTTGCAGCTGCATGCGTTGCTTACAGGGGATATGACGATGTTCAGAGTCACCCGGGGCTTTAAACCTGCCTAGAGAAATAAAGGAGGGGTGGCAATTTCAGGGCTGTCAGAGTCATGTTTTTGTATGGAGCAGCTGTCATAATTCAAACACACGTTTTCCAGTGTCAATCCTGCCCAGGAATAATCAGCTTGGGATCTTGGGTCTTGGGTCCTCACCTCTCCCACTAGTGGTGTACTCATTATCCTAACCCCACGACTTCTCCTCGTTGGAGCGGAAACTGCTACTACATTCCCTGAGCCTCTCTGTTGCTCCTAGAGCAACTATGACAAAATCTTACTATCACTAAATAACTCTATCTAGCTTTACCACCAGCAGACCTAAACCCGACCCGTCATACCTCACAGTAAGGTAAAGTCCCAGGAAAGATCTTGAGCACCTGGGGCTAACCCCCTTTATACTGTTAAATACTGCCATTTAACTAATATGGACCCAGAGAGAGAGAGAGAGAGAGAAAGAGAACACCGGCACCAGGGGTCTTTTTCCATCAAATAAGCAGTATATTGTGACCGACTTTTCGGTCCCTATTGGGACCTTTTTCAAGGTCCCAAATATGATTACATTTTTCTCTGTAACAATTAAACAGTACATTGTACTTGATCCAAACTAAGATATAATTAATCCTTATTGGAGGCAAAACCAGCCTATCGGGTTTATTTAATGTTTACATGTTTTTCTAATGGACTTAAGATATGAAGATCCAAATTATGGATAAGATTCCTTATCTGGAAAGCCCCAGGACCCAAGCATTCTGGATAACAGGCCCCATACTGGTATATATATATATATATATATATATATATATATATATTATATACTTGTTACAACTAACAATTGGCAGTATTTCCATCCTTTGAGCAGGGAAACTGCAATATATATATATATATATATATATATATATATATATATATATATATATATATATATTTTTTTTTTTTTTTTTTTTTGCAGTTTCCCTGCTCAAAGGAAGGAAATACTGCCAACTGTTAGTTGTAACAAGTGATGATTTCTGAAAATGAACACTATACAGTCAGTACTTTACAAACGAGTGTAACCTATTCATCCAAAGTGCCTTTTTAGTGCTTTCGAAATGCCTTAGAAGCAATTTGTGTGGACACTATGTAATCTATTTTGACATGTCCTGATGCCTTCTATCCAAATTAAGTAATTTTAAAATAGAAGTAGAAGTGATGGCTCTTGTAGCATTAGATTTGATACATGTGCTCAATTTCTTTAAGCAAAAAGTGAGACTTTTTTTTTTACAAAGGAAAGGCAGTGCTGGAACAAATCGAAACACAGCTCAAATGAAACAACTACAGGTATGCGCAAAAGGTCACATAAGAACACCTTTCACACAAGGTTTGAGCACAATAAAAAAAACTGGGAAAGCAAATTTTAAAATTCTGCTATACCATCCCCATAACCCTATTACATGGTAGTCACAATTTGCAGTCACCTAAAATGTTAGCCCTGTACCTATAGATCACTGGAAGTTGGCCTAGTGTTGGCTTTTCTCCATGGTAGTGCACACCAGCCTGACTTCCTAAGTGTTTCTTACTGAATTAGGGTTTTTATATTTTGTGACTATTTGGAATCAGTTATAACCAGTGTTGTGTTACTAGTTTTACTATGCCTACAGATGCTTAACACTGTAGTACTGAATGAAGCAGATCTCTAAAGATCTCTAATGTCACAATATCAGTAATATTAATAAGAAGCAGAAGTTCATTCTGGCTAATTTGAGGATGGCAGTGTAGGGGCCCAAAGGGGTTAATCTGCCCCTATGGCTTTAATGCCCTACCCTTTTCTCAGTTAACAGGCAAAATCCTGTGTAGCTCAGTGTTATTAGTCAAGAGATGAGATGACAACTTTCTGCCACACTGCAAAATAGTGTGTGTAAGGAGTGGCCTCTTCCTCTTTGGCTGCTGGATGGTGGTAGATTTAATTAATTAGGCTCCCTGATAATCAGTGTTGTACAATATGCAGCTTTACGTGTTCTTTTCAGATTGTTATAAATCATATAAACAAAAACAGAAGCAAATGGAACCATACAAGGCATAGTTTAGGTATTTTTATCATCATTATCACTCATTGCTATAATTGTCTGTTCTGACTGCCTTTTTACATTCTGTTTCAACTCTAAACAATGTGAGTTGTAGCATTAATATCGAGTGTGATATTTTATAGTCTCTGTGGTTTCTAAAACTGACCCATTCTTGAGCAACCAGAATCAGTTTTGATAAAATCACTAACGTTTCCCAACCATTCAAACCTGCCAACACCTTATCAGTAGACAACAACTCTGTTTGCTCTCCATGGTGCTGAATCGACTAAACACAACTATGTTTCTCATTGCTAGGAAAGTTTTGCCTTCAATAACTTAGTGATACACAATAGAATGTTTTTTTGGACAACATACTGAATGACATTTAAAATTAGTATTTACCAAAAGGTAGTTCATGCCCTTCGCAAAACTAATTTAAAACAAAGACAAAAAAGCAAACACTCAGTGCCCTTGCAGTCCAAATGTCGTGCAATGCATCTCTTTGTGTTCCCCAAGGCAATGGAATTTAGTGCTGTGCTTGAGATTAATGTATCTTCATGCATGCTTCATTTTAGTCATATATATACACACTTTGAGAAAGGCTAGAAGGCTAGCCGAAACGTCAGTTACTTTATCATATTAATAAATTTCACCATTTTTGCATTTTAAGACCTGTGAGTGCTTGCCTTCTCCTGGATAGTCTACTGTTTTGCTGTTATTTATTTGGTTTACTTGGTGTGGTATAGTTTGCTCTAATAAAGTATGGGAATACAGGGAGGCACATTTATTTAAGGTCAAATTTCGAATTCATGTGTTTTTTTTAACAAATTTTTTCCAAAAAAAACTTGAATGTAAGGAAGGCTAGTAACATGTCCAAATTGATGCCTGGACCTCACCCATTGACTTATACATGAACTCGGCAGGTTTTAATTGGCGAATAGTCTAATTCAAATTTGTAAAGGGCCAGTGTTTGATGAATCTTGGAATTCAAATTCAAATTGAGTTTGGATACTTCACCATTCGAATCTGAGAGTTTTGACCATTAAAAAAAATTGAAAATTCGATTTTCCAATTCGACCCTTGATAAATCTATCCCTATAATGTTGGGGAATTGGATAGATTTAATAATTTTTCATTTGTACACTGAATGGGTAAAAAAATGTAACCCGAAATGTTACATTTGTATTACATATTGAATTAGGACCCATTTATTATTAGTGCAGGATTTTAAATACAGGTATGAAACCTGTTATATAGGTTCTCCAGATAATGGATCTTTCCATAATATGTTTCTTCATACATTATCTCTACTAGAAAATCATGTAAACATTATGGGGCCCATTCATTAAGTTCGAGTGAAGGAATAGAAGAAAAAATACTTTGAATTTTGAAGTGTTTTTTTGGCTACTTCCCTATGGAGAAGGTCCCCATAGGCTTGGCTATCTTTTTTTGGTCGAAGGATAATCCTTCGATCAATGGATTAAAATCCTTCGAATCGTTCGATTCGAAGGATTTAATCGTTCGATCGATTATTCCTTCGATCGTTTGATCAAACTATTTGCAGAAAATCCTTCGACTTAATTAACCCTCGATATTCAACCCTTGATACATTTGCCCCTAAATAAACCCTATAGGTTGGTTTTGCTTCCAATAAGGATTAGTTTGGATCAAGTTCAAGGTACTGTTTTGTTATTACAGAGTAAAAGGAAAACTTTTTTTAAAAAGTTTAATTATGTGGATTAAAATGGTGTCTAAGGGAGATGGACTTTCTGTAATTCTGAGCTTTCTGGATAACTTGTTTCCGCATAACGGATCCCATACCTGTATTTTGGATGCAATTCACTAAAAATATTGGAATGCATATCTAACTGTTTAAAGGAGAAGGAAAGTCTTTGTGCACTTGGGGATGTTAAATGTTAGGCACCCCAAGTGATTGTTTTACTTACCTGAAATCCTGGGCCGGTGCTCCTATCAGCAGAAAACTGCATCGGCCCGGGGTTCTTCCAGTGAGCACCACGGAGCAATCCTCTTCCGGTGTTTTCTTTCTTCTCGTGGCTGTGCATGCACAGTAGAGTGAAAAGCCAAACTAAAAATTCAGCTATTTCGTTCAACTGCACATGCGTCTGCCATGGGAAAAAAGAAGCAGGAAAAGGATCGCTCCATGGTGCTCACTGGTATAACCCAAAACCGGTGCAGTTTTCTGCTGATAGGAGCACCGGCCCGGAGTTTCAGGTAAGTAAATACAATCACTTGGTGTGCCTAACATTTGGCACCCCCAAGTGCAAGATGCCTTTCCTTCTCCTTTAATACAATGAAATACCTTTCACGTTTCAAAAAAGAACTGACATGTGGGTAAGATGTTCATGCTTAAAACAAAGTAAGCCACCATTGGTGTCCCCCCTTCTCTCTGAAAAATCTTTAACAATATAAAATGTCCCCCCTCTTACAACAACAATAGCAGCAAGGTGAGTAGCTTCCTATATATAAATACATACAATAGATACATTTTATAGAGACACCCGCATATATACTCATTGACAAGGTACACTATTGCAGCTCATATAAAGGCATAATACAATAGCTATTCAGGGGATCGGTTGACAGATCAAAATTTGGACTTTCATTTCCTTTGCCATGGAGACATCAGAAAACTACTTTGCAGACTTAAAATGTAATAGTAATGTAGAGGTGAAAATCATCTTTTTTTCTGGAAGGACATTGTGAGCAGCATGACTGGAACAATTTTGATAGCAAGCGCAGAGGTTTCATTTGATAGATATGATGAATGAGTGGGAGTTGAGCACCAAGGCTCTGTACATTAATGAAGGCTACCTGACAGTAACACATTCTTCTAAACATTCATTGCAGACATCAAAGAATTGACTAAGTTTCCAGTTAGAACAATTTGCAGAAGAGCTGCTGCCTATAAAAATGTCCTTCTTACGACTAACTCGTCTAACTGAAGTTTAAAGATTAACGATATCTCACTGTGTAAACTGCAGCGGCCTAATTTGCAGACGTAAGTCTGTAACTGACGATTCTCAAACAACTGATAGAGGAAATCCTGCATCTTACTCTCCTCTGTATGTCTCATTAAAAGCCACTGTAGCAATGAAAGCAGTTTTATGTTAAGGATTAATTATATCAGTTGAATTGAAAAGTGGCAATGGTGGCGATAAAGATGCCAACGTGAAACTGTACAGTCCTTGTCTTTGAGTTAGTCAACAAAGTTACACCTCAACCTTAAAATACTTTGCCAAAAGATAGGTGTTGGACTAGTTACAAGTCATCAATCCCCATTAAATTTAATAATAAAAAATTATAATAACAGTACTATGCTTATTAAAAGAGTGGCTCACCTTTTAGTTAACGTTTAGTATGTTATCGAATGGCTAGTTCTAAGCAATTTTTTCACTAAGTCTTCATTATTATTTATTTTTTATAGTTTTTGAATTGTTTGCCTTCTTCTGACCTTTTCCGACTTTCAAATGGGGGACCCCATCTAAAAAACAAATACTCTTTAAAGCTACCAATGTATTGTTTTTGCTACTTTTTATTACTTTTCTTTCTATTCAGGTCTTCTCCTATTCATATACCAGTCTCTGATTCAAATCAGTGTATGGTAATTTAGACCCTGGCAACCAGGAAACTCGGAAACCACAAATAATAAGGAATGAAAACCAATTGCAAATGATCTCAGAATATCACTCTCTACATTATGCTTTAAGTTAACTCAAAGGCGAACAACACCTTTAAAACCTCTTTGTGCATCAAAATCAACACAGAGAAACACAAAAATGTACTGTGGTTAATTCTGCTCCTATAAAAGAAATTCATTTGCATAGTACAATGAGGTGAATGGTTGGGCCTGTGGCACAGAGTACAAATGTACATATTTATATGACCTAATGGGGACCCAGCCATTTTCATCTATATGTACAAAACAGATGTTCAATTAGTAAATGGTCTTAAAAGATATTGTTGTGAGGTGTATAGTGAAGTAACTAGGTCATCAGGAAAGTGACTTTTATTGCTTTTCCTATAAAAATCCCCTTTTGGTCTTCTTTTCATACCAGTTCTACTAGTCACTTCTAGAGCCAACACATAAGACTTGTTGACATTAGCTTGTTCTCACAAGTGCTGGCATGAGCCGCTGCTGTAAATGGATATGAGAAGCATTTAACCTCTACAGCCCCTATTTCAGCATAGTAAGGAGAACCTAACGTTGTGTGCAGGTGAGAGAGATCAGAACTCATTAGAAACAGAAGTTGCTGCTCTATGCTAAGCCAAAGTTGTATACAGTGATTACAGATGGGCATTAATATTCTACAAATTTTAGTACAGTGTGAAATATTTTGCTAAATTTTTGTAAATATCGTGAAAACAAATAACAATGCCCTTGCTTACATTTATTTAAGTTTCAGAGAAGGGAAGTTGCTCCAGCATTGGTCAAACTTTTTATTGTACAGGTATAGGATCCCTTATCCGGAAACCCGATATACAGAAAGCTCCGAATTACGGAATGGCTGTCTCCCATAGACTCCATTTTATCCAAATAATCCAAATTTTTTAAAATGATTTCTTTTTTCTCTGTAATAATAAAACAGTAACTTGTACTTGATCCCAACTAAGATATAAGTAATCCTTATTGGAAACAAAACCAGCCTATTGGGTTTATTTAATGTTTAAATTAATTTCTAGTAGACTTAAGGCATGAAGACCCAAATTACGGAAAGATCCATTATCCGGAAAGCCCCAGGTCCCGAGCATTCTGGATAAAAGGTCACATACCTGTATATTATTGCATTTAATAAAACAGCAGAGATAAGGGTAAGTATGGTTAGGCTAGTCTTTGAATCCTGTTACACCAGGAAAAACCTTCTTGTATGCTATAGAATTACTGTACATTGCCTTCTATTCTAGGCAATTTTCAGTTAATGTCAAATTATTTTTTTTCCTGCTGAATATGTAAAAGGATATGCTCCTATTTTGTTACTTTTACTATATTTAACACTACGTATTATTTACTATAGGCTGCAATGCCACTTAGAAAACTGCATATGTCTTTGTGGCCTGCCAGCTGCCTGAAGTCACATGCAATGCACTTTCCTTATGTCTTCTTATTGGCTGCACATAAACAAACATAGGCATCATACCTAATTAATAAGAGCATTGCTTAGATGATAAAATATGTAATCGTGTGTATTAACTTATGTATGAAAACCTGTAAATTTACTGGAAATGTAATGCAGTGTGTGCATAGAAGAATATATTATGATTATTAGACACAAATATTTTATACTGAAAAATCAGAGGTCATAAGGATTAAACAATGGTTTGTAGTACAGGTATAGGATCCCTTATCTGGAACCCGATATCCAGAAAGCTCTGTATTACGGAATGGCTGTCTCCCATAGACTCCATTTTATCCAAATAATCCAAATTTTTAAAAATTATTTCCTTTTTCTCTGTAATAATAAAACAGTAGCTTGTACTTGATCCCAACAAAGATATAATTAATCCTTATTGGAAGCAAAACCAACCTATTGGTCTATAAGGCATGAAGACCCAGATCCGTTATCCGGAAAACCCCAGGTCCCGAGCATTCTGGATAACAGGTCCCATACCTGTACTGATAATACAGCAAATCCGTTATCCAGAAAACCCAAAATTATGGGAAGTCTTTCTCGCATATATTTTATCCAAATAATGCAATTTTTTCAAAATGATTCCCTTTTTCTCTGTAATAATAAAACAGTAGCTTGTACTTGGTCCAAGATAAGATATAATTAATACTTATTGGAAACAAAACCAGTCTATTGGGTTTATTTAGGGGCAGATTTATTAAGGGTCGAATTTCAAGTTCATGAGAGTTTTTTTTTAAAACTCCCATAAACCAATCCAAATTTATTATAAAAATAGAATTTTTCAAAGTCGGGTGAATAGGACCGACCCGAAAACTCGATGCAAGTTTTTTCTCGAATGTCAGGAAGGCTGCAAACAACTCCAAATTGACCCCAGGGCATTTTCCTTAGGCTAAAACAGCAATTAAAGGGCCAGTGTATGATAAATTTCGAACTCAAATTTTTTATTTATTATTATCCGAAAACCCCCATTCTGGATAACAGGTACATATAAAAGTGGAGGTGCATAACTGTGGTTGTATGTCTATATCAGCCAGTAAACTATCACATAACCTATCATTGACTCTTTATTGACATCTTGTTTTGCTGAACCATAATGCTCAGCACCCACAGCCAGTACTAGTGTCTAACCCTCTTAATTCAATGCAAATCTGTCACTAGAATTCTGACAACAAATTAAATATAATCCATTCCCAAAAATAACACAGCTTCCAAAACAAGTAGCACACATTAGTCAACCTTTATTAGCTGACTGGTGAGGGTACTAATGTCTTTAATGTATTTCATGAAGGTTAATTGATATTGTGGTTATTTCTATAAAGCAACAGAGCTGTTGTTTCTGTACCTGATGCCAATAGTAACCTTCAGCTGGTGTGAAGTACAGCGTTCCAACCACACACTGAGGTCCAGATAGCAATGGAAGCCCAGTGATGTGCAGGGAAGAAACATGCTGTTAAAAATACATGGAATTTCGACAAAATCTGTGTTAATCATAGGCTGTGCTTACTGCTGCTGTGAAAGGTGAGTGACCTGCAGAAACCGCTGGCTTTATCAAAATGTCCACATGTTATAGTTTTGAACAAGGAGCCCAAAAAAAACTACCCATCCTTTTACCACTGGAAATGCCCTGGGCCGTGTTTTATGATGAAAATGAATTGTATCTGCTTTGGTGCAAATCTGTGCAGTACGGAATTTATTGAGAATCTGTGCAATCATTCACAAATGAAGAATGAAGAGCAATTAGAAGATTCCCCGGAAAGCTGATTACCTTGTTTTGTTTTTGTTTACAGCAGATATCTGCAGAGCACAACAGGACTGTAAAAAAAAAGCCAGTGGAGCTGCTAATTAAACCATATCCAAAGAGAATCTGTGTCAGGCGAGACAATGGGCTTGCTGATCAGTGACTTGTCCCCCCAAAAGATTAATGTTTATATGGGTATACTTAAATAATATAACAGTAAGATTAAGTAAGTGTATAAGCTTCCATAGAATACGATTGAGGAGAAGAGCAGCTCATGCATTTCAGCAGTGCTAGCCGGGTAGTATGTATGCTATTTTGAGCTTTTCAATCATGAGGGAGAGAGATGTCAACAGACTCTGACCTTTCCTCTCAGCCCTTTTATTCAAACAAGTGTTTTTCTTACTGTGGTGCTTGTCCACCTGGGCATTGCTGACCTATGCTTCTTCCCAGTGTAAAGGTTGCAGTCTGTTCATATAATGATATTTTTAAGTCTGTACGTTAGGAAAGGTTGAGGTGTGCAAAGAATTTGATTACAGCTTTTGCTGAATTATCTCAGCGCTAGGGGGGGGTTCATAAAAGCTGATATAGACTCACATGGTTTCATTCGCTGGCATCATCAATAAACTGCAGAATAGGATCAATAGTGAGCTTGAAATACTCTTTAAGGTCTGCAGTAGACATCACAGAAAAAAATACAAAGCTAGGCTCTGAAAATATATAGTTTAACCCTTTTAGTGCAGCAAAGGGAGATGCTATGTAACTTTTGTGTGGTTGCTGTAGAGTCTAAGGTGGACGGCACTAAAAAGGTTTATATACAGTACACTTTTAGTTAAGCTCTCTTCTGCAGGATGGTTATTCACACTTCCTGACATGGTTTATAGGAGTTATTCACTCTCATTAAAGGTGCCAGAGTTTAATCAAGCTTTTTGTTACTTACGTGTAATACACTGAGGGTCTCATTTTCAGGCACATGAAGACCACTCACAACATGACTTTGTCACAGCAATGACTTGGAGTCATTTAGAACTGGAACTCAGAGTGTGTGCATAAACTTTTGCAATTTGCAAGTTTGCCATATTTAAAAAGCTCTTAAGGACATTCTCAGCGTAAATAAAAGTTCCCAATTATGCCTGCACATTAAATACACCAATCTTAACCAGCTTCATAAATATAAACAAGTGCAGGGCAAATGTGTTCACTGTGCGAATCATTCTGCGATGCACAAAGTTTATAAACGACCTTCTCACAGAAGTAACCCTTTCTCTGCTGCTGCTCTGCTTTACATGTTGTCCAATGTTCTAGTTGCTCTCTACTGTATATACTGTATATACATACACATCTTACTATCTACACACTGTACACTGCCAGTAATATCTATGTGACACCCTATCACATGCAATATATGCTTCAATAACATTTGCAGGTGAGCAACACACTATAGGGGTTATTTACAATCTCCTATGACGGGGGCAAACTGCAAAAAAGCTGAAATCAGCCAATTTGCTCTTTTCTCACGGTGCTGGGCAGCTATAAAATAATTATACATTTATGTCTCAATATTTAATCACTAAATGTAACAATGATAGTATACTGACAATTCATAAATAGTAACTATAAAATGTATTTTACCAAATCTAAACCAATTTAAATGATTTTGATTATTGTTTTGCATTGATTGTCCCCCTCCCATTCCTTTGACTGTACTTTTGTTCCCCCATAAAAACAGACCCTCCATACTGTAAAAGTTCTGCATTATTTAGCCAGCAAAGCTGTATGAAGGCACAGGCAATTACTGAGAGACAACAATAACCCATAAAAAATTCAAGATTGGGGCTGCAGAACTTGGATAAAGACTTCAGACATTCAGAACTTCGGTCGCTGGGAAATAAATATAAATTGGCTCATAGTGAGTTTTTCATGTGAAGTTGGGTTTCACAACAATAACTAGGGTTCTTGTTGATTAAACCTATATGATTTTGATTCATCTATGTACAACATTAGTGTTAGCAAATACAAATGGGTAGTAATTTAGTTTCATCATATACAGGTATGGAACATGTTATGCAGGATGCTGGGGACCTGGGGTTTTCCAGATAATGGGTCTTTCTGTAATTTGTCTCTCCATACCTTAAATTTACTAAAAACATTTATACATTAAATAACCACAATAGGATTGTTTTGCCACCAATAAGGATTAATTATATCTCAGTTGTACAAGATACTGTTTTATTATTACTGAGAAAAGGGAAAATATTTTCGAAAGTTTGTATTATTTTTATAAAATTGGGTCTATAGCAGATGGCCTTCCTGTAATTTGTAGGTTGCTGCATAATGGATCGTATACTTCACTGGTCATGTCACGGGTATGTTACTTCAATGGTTTCCGAGAAAATCAATAGAAACACGTCATTTCTATTCCATTAATTATGACAGACTGTACTTATTATGTGCTACATATCGAACTCCATCTTTGCAGGTACATCGCAGGTACAACCGATCATGTTGAATAGATTGCAGGTTGTTTATATATTTTAAAAATAACAGGAAGGAACATATTCCGTGGCCTTAAATTAATTTAAATATGATTCTAGAGGCCCTGTTTCAGTAATCACCCAGGTACTGCAGTTAATTTTCATTACATTTTAAAACTTTCCATTCTGATATTCTACAGACAGAAACAGTTTCTACTACTATATGTGGTAATACATCATCATATGTCACCTGTTATCAGTGCTGGATTACCCACTAGGAGCCCTAGTCACTTGCCTAGGACCGGCCTAGTTTTAGGGGCCCAGCCTTGCATCATGCCACCAATCGCCAGAGGTGGGGAATCCAGGTATCTGGCTTCTTCCAATGACATTGCCAATGCACACAAGACACAGTGTCATGTGGGTTGACCAGAAAATAAGACATGTCTGCTCCTCCAGTGTCTGCTGCTCCAGTGTCAGCTCCTCCAGTTTCTGCTCCTCCAGTGTCAGCTACTCCAGTGTCTGCTCCTTCAGTTTCTGCTCCTCCAGTGTCTGATCCACCAGTGTCTGATCCACCAGTGTCTGCTCCTCCAAAATGCCTGCGGCCTCCAATGCCACAGTGTCATGTTCCCCTCCAAGGCTGCCTGCCTACATTTTGCTACAGCTGAGCACAAAAAAGTCAAACCATGTTGATTCTCATCTGGCTGCAAAATAATTGTAAAAGTCTGGGAGGAGTTGAGGCATTTGGCTGCAGGATCAAGGGCTAAAGCTGAGCAAAACAATATATACTACTCTCTAGTTAACAACTGCAAAATAATTGTAAGGGACAGGACTGTCTGCGTGACACTTGACTGAGTGTATGGGAGTTGGAAGTGGGAGCTGGCTAGGTTTGCCATCTGGCTGGTATTTCACCAGCCTAACCAGTAAAATACCAGCTGAGCCGGTATTACAAATTTACCATCAATGTATTAGCCAGTAAATTTGTAATCCCTATTGTTCCGCCCTGGCCTGCCTCCAATCTGCCCCTGGTCTGCCTCAGATCCATCCCTACTCACCTAGTCCAAGCGCTGCAGTCCCTTCCTGGCCAAACGGCCAACAAAACTCTGTGACTCCGCCCCTGAAATGGCACAACTCTGCCCCCGAAACACCACAACCCCGCCCCTGAAATGTCACAACCCCACCCTCTATGTCACTGGCCGTAGGGCCAGAACTAAATGGTGGTAACCCTAGAGCTGGCTAAGACAGATCTTACTTACTGCTTAGTGACTTTACTGGCAAGTCTGTGGTTAATGGAGTGCTGATGGCCATTTCTGCAGTGTAATGCAGGTGCCACAGTGTGTTACAACTTTGGGCCACAAAATGTCATGAAATGGTGGGGCCACTGCCCCTGTCTTCTGGTGCACTTTGTGCTTCTAATGCTGCAATTCCAAACATAGAAATGGGTGTGTTTTTGTAAAACAGATGTGGTAATTGAGGGTTTGGTCCAAACTGGACATGGTCAAAACCTTTAACCACACCCAAATCACTAGGGTACCATTTAGTCTTAAAGGGGTTGCTGATCTTTAAATTAACTTTTAGTATGTAGATATTCTGCAACTGGTTTTCAATTTTTATTATTTGCGTTTTTTAGCATTTTATTCAGCAATTTCAGCAATCTATGGTCCAAATTACCCTAGCAACCATACACTGCTTTGAATAGGAGACTGGAATATGAATAGGAGAGGGCCTAAATAGAAAGATCCGTAATACAAAAGTAGCAATAACAATATGAAGTCTTGCAGAGCATTTGTTTTTTAGATGGGTTCAGTGACCCCATTTGAAAGCTGCAAAGAGTCAGAAGGCACATAATTAAAAACTATAAAAAAAAAAGAGAAACCGAAGGCCAATTGGAAAATTGTTTAGAGTTAGCCATTCTATAACATACTAAAAGTTAACTCAAATTTAAAACAGCCCTTTAATCTGGTTCTGCCTGTTATCCAGAATGCTTGGGACTTAGGGCACCATGCTTTGAGGCTACAAAATCCAATGGGATTACTGCCATCAGCATGAATTTATGTCAGCTTAGTTACCATCTAGTACGGAGATAAGGCAAACCAACCAAACCTGAAAGTTTATTGAGTTAAAACTTGTATATTACGAAAACTAATGTACTCCTGTTGTAAAATATGAGGATATTAGAATTTACCTTGGAGTTCTATAACACACATAAAAACACTCATCCTTCAGTCTTGTGCTTTTACATGTTCATGAAACTCCTCTATGATTTATAAGAGCCGTACATTATACAACAGGGGGTACATTATTTATTATATACTGTACATACTAGCTCAGTATTTATACTGGCTGAGGTCCCCATTTTACTAGTAAATTTGATATTTTTGTACTCTGAATGGCAAACATTTACTCTGTTGAGAAGTTCACATACGCTATGGAATGCTATCATGTCATTGGTCAGATTAGTTTAATTTACAGGCATGGGATTTTGTCGCTAAAAATGTAATAATGAGAGAACAGTCCCTGACATATTTTGCAGTATTATTTGGCCAAATAAATGATATGTGGTAACATGAAATAACACATCAGACGGGGCCCCAAAAATATGCCAGGTCATTGCATGAACCAAAAATACTTGTTGACATTGTTACAGCTCAGAAGATGATTGCTCAAAACTTTTGTTGCAGTTGGTCATACATTATCCAAATGCATAAAGAACACCCAAACAATCAATCAAATTCAAATATCCTATAACACATGATCCCTGATAGCAGGAACAAAGCAATTGCTACTCAATGACTGATCACTCCCTTTCTGATAATACAGGAAGTTGCAGTTCATCAAATCAGAAGTTAACATTTGACAGGAGCCTGTCTTTGTGATAGGCTGCAACACACTCTGAATTAATTATTCTTGTGACCTTTATTCTCAGAGTATTCTGTAAATTCCAATATTCCTGTCATCAGCATACTTCAGTTCTGCACATTGCTCTTTCTCTTTGCTCATCTGAATGCTGTTTAGAAAAGGGCTGCAGAGCCACAATTATGTATATATATCTCTGAATTCACTGTGGTGCAGGGTCTGGTACTTAACAGTCTGCCTAAAACAAGAGCCCCTGATTCAGCTGCTATACCTACAAAAAGAAATGCAAAGTGCAGAAATATGAATTACATATCAATCTTGTGTTTCTGAGACACTTTGCTCTCTTGCCACTTCCATCAACAGATCAGCAGTTTTACTTGTGTCCCTTCTGAACAAAGAAAAAGTGAAAAATGCTTTAACATGGCCATTGCTATGTAAATATACTACTATACAATTCATTATGGACAAATGAAGGGCATTGTGGCTGCCGAAACAGCCCACAACTTAAAAGGTCTAAAATCTCAGTGAAAAGCTTTAAAATTGGTTTTCATTTAAACCACAGGAGAACATTAATGTATTGCTGTACTTCCTAAAGCTGTTGTGCTTATCCATAGAAGTCTGCTAGGCTGGAGCTAAATTTGTATATTCCCATGAGGCCATTATAGCTGAGATGGCCTGGTTCTTACAGATAAATATTTTCTGATCTCTTTGCAGAGTCCTCCATCATATACATGGTTACAGTTATTTACCAAAGGGCAGCAATGTCTCTACTGATTGCTTTTTCCTTTTAACTAATGGCAACAATCCTAACAAGGTCTCCTAATTTACACATGAACTAGCTATAAAGAACATGGTTTAGATTCAGTCCTCTTACAGATAAGTATTGAAGGTGGTGCAAATATATTAAAATTTAAAAGGGACCAGGACCACATGGCATATATGTGTCATACAAGTATAGATAAATTCAAGGCTTTTGGACAAGAGCCAGACTATAGAATATCTATATTTCAGCCACATATGTTGTATATACTCCTCTGGGTCACCCTCTAATTTAAGTGTTGGCCCTATAGAGGTAACATCACAATTGAAGGTATTAGAAATTTCACTGTAATGCAAACCTCTGGTTTTGCCTTCAGGTAAAGCCCATTTTTAACGCTAAGCTACACAGCAGCTTATATATATATATATATATATATATACATATATACACAGCTTCTCTATATAAACTATAGTAGTGTTTCTGAAGCAAACACATCAGTTTTACCAATGCAGGGCAACACTGCATTATATTTAAATTAGTTTAAAACACTTTCATTGTCGGTGTTACTGTTTATTTAAACCATTAACTATTGTATTATGAGATCATAGTGAAAGTTATATCCTTCTGCTGTTTTGCTGGATGGCAGAGGTTTTGACCATGATGCTCACAAGGAGAACCAAGTCTGTAAAAATACTCTACATAGATCAAAATAACCTTTCGAACCCTTTCGGAAAACACGGTAGATGCTTCACATGCAATTTGCTGCCCCCAATAAACATGTATTTTCCCTATTGTTTCGATTTGTCAGGCAAGTATCACTCCACACCTCCCAGCATTTGAAAATCAGATTTATTTACCACTCCCATTTTGTGACCACACCCCCTAAATACCATGTCCATTTTAGGGCCATGTTTTATTGCTTATTACAGTTTTGCTAATAAAGGTGAATTGCCCGTTAAACTGTGAGTCTCAGTTCTCACAAGAGACCTGCTTACCTTAAATTGTTACAATTGTATGTTTGCATATCTTATATTGTTACAAATGTATCTAAGTGCAGGCGTTGAGTATTCTGGGTTCTCTGCCAAAAGGCCTCTTATTTAATTAAGTTTTAGAAACTTTGTATCTTTTTCTGGTGTTAGTGCAGCTGATCAAACAGAAACTTGGGACATTTCATTATGAAACTGAGACTGCTGGCTGAACTGTCAAATTCAGGATTGTCCCGTGAAAAAACAGGACAGTTAGGAGGTATGTCACTCCCAAACTTTATTGACCAATCTCTGCCTGATTGTGTCAGGCTGTAGGCAGCAGCCCAAATGCCTCCTAGACCTCACACAAAGGCCTCAAATCTAAATTTGCCCCCACAGACTAAACATGAAGAATTGAGATGCTGTATTTTGTAACTGTACTGCAAGCAGGTAAATTAAATTGGAACTGTCCATCTGGGTCTATATAGGTATTATGCAACTACATGTTCTTAAAGGCACAAACCTTTCCACTCGTGTTCCTTCAATAACGACACAGTTACAAGCCTATTATTTTTCCCTCTAAGTCTTGGTGCGCATTTATGTTGCTATACAAAGAAACATTACATAAATACATGCATTGCCATAGACTTCTGTGTATGACGTCATTATGTTAATATAAGTCTGACAGCAAATATATTGTATATAATCAAATAAACCCATTAACTGGAACAGGTGGGACAGTACTGATTTATTGTAACCACATGTGATAAACATTTTCCATTTTTGTGTGTTGCCATTGGCTAAATCGGATCATTCACATTCACACAATTATATATATTGCATCAAATTCTACAAGTGCCAGTTGGTGCAATGCAGGCAGTCTCATCTAGTTTCCCACAAGACACTTGGCTCAGCTGAAATCAAACAGAAGTTGCCTTTGTGCATGAGGCCTAAAGTAGGTTTGTGGTTTCCTGTGTCAGATAATAGTTTTCTAAATGGTAATAATCCACTTGACATTATATTTTTAAATGGATGCTGCCTCTTCTTATTCCCAATTATTGCAGCTGCTGTTTTGATTGTGGCTTGTTAAATCAGTGAGATACCAAATTATTATTTTATCAATAACTTAATGAAAGCCCTTAATGAGGCTTAGAGTAATTAAATCTGCTGCTTGTTGATAGCACTGAGCCTGACTGCTGTGAATAGAGAATAGTAATATCTTTGCATGTCACTTGGAAAGGGCAAAGAAACTCATGGTTCTCCTTGTTAGGCCACATGAATCCTGCCTTATGATTAGGGGCTTTAAACGACTCTCTAATTGGGCAGTGCATTTCTCTAGATCACTATGACAAGCACTTTTAGGGCTCTTACACACGGGTGGTTTTTCCTGCATTCCCCTGTGTTGCACTTTCTTCTGTTCAGCCGCAGGGGAGCGCAGGAATATTTGCATTCAATTATTGTGAAGGGGGGCTGTACTCACAGAGACGCATGTATACGCCGAACGCAGGTGAAATGCAACATGCTGCGTCCTACCTTTGTTTGTGTGAGTACAGCCCCCTTTAACAATAATTTTGTGCGTCCTGCGCTCCCCTGTGGCTGAACAGAAGAAAGCGCAACACAGGGGAACGAAGGGAAAAAACCGCCAGTGTATGAGAACCCTAAATGCTGTTATTTTAGGCCGATTTCAGAGCCATTCAAAATGTCTCATTAGCTAGGGGTGGTTCACCTTTAAGTTTATGTTTAGTATGTTATAGAATGACCAATTCTAAGCAACTTTTCAATTGGTCTTTGTTATTTATTTTTTATAGGTTTTTTTAATTGTTTGCCTTTTTCTTCTGACTCTTTCCAGCTTTTAAATGGGGGTCATCTAAAAACAATTGCTCTGTAAGACTACAAATTTATTGTACTTTTTCTATTCAGGGCCTCTTCTGTTCATATTCCAGTCTCTTTTACGAATCAGGGTATGGTTGCTAGAGTAATTTGGACCCTAGCAACTAATTAAATTCCAAACTGGAGAGCAGCTGTGTATAAAGCTAAATAACTTTGTGTATTAACTAATACACAAATAATAAAAAATATCACTCTCTTCATAATATTAAAAGTTAAACTTAAAGGTGAACAACCCCTGTAAATGCATAACATTATGTTCACATATGACTGCCAAGAGCATTATTTGCCTCAACAGAGGCATTTTTGTAGACAGTACCAAAACATCATATTTATCTGCATATGGACTGCAGACAGAAAGGTTGTATTGGAAGTATGTGATGAAAAACTCATCTGAGGCCAGGGCTGTAGCAAGACCTGGGAGGACCCCTATGCAATCTTTGGCCTCCTACCTTGACTACCTAAATCTTGCAATTATAGTTCTGTGCAAGTGCCCATGCAATTATAGCTCTGTAAAATTTTTCTGAGCCTGCCTGAGAAAAGCTATGTCGTATCTCCCTCTTAAAATCAAATGGAGAAATTTGCAACACGTGAGGCTGGCTGCAAAGTGCAAAAAACAGGTATAACATCAATTTTTACAAACATTCAAGGAAAGGAAAGTAAGGGAAGTGCAATCCTAATAAATATGGTTTATTTTCTTTATAATATATATTTATAATATGTAGGAATCACTATATCTCAGCTCTATTAATCCCATGGGACACCAGATGTTAAGTGTACATAACAAACAGAATATTTATTTATAACTATGTCTCTAATAGCACGGGGAGGTGCACCAATATATTAATGCTATTTTATGATTTGTATAGGAGAAACTGTTTTGTTTACTTGTCTTGTCTTTGGAATTGAACCGCTGATTCCTCTTTAATTCTGATATAGTGGGGGGTGTTATTGCAGCCACAATCCCTTTGTTTGTCCATAATGAAATTTTTGATTTACAGTATTTACCTACCAGAGGCCAATTTAAAGCGTTAGCATTTTGTAAGTTAACAAAGGATGAAAATGAACCCATTTGCTGATGAAGTGGCGAGAAAGCAAAGTGATTCGTCCCCCATGTGGGAGTGCGGGCAACAGCTGATAAGGAATTCATAAATCTGTAATTTCCATTTCTTTTTGTAGGTATAGCAACTGAATCACTGGATCTTGTCTCAGGCAGACAATTATGTACCAGCTCTGTACCACGGCAACTTCAGAGGCTAAATATACATAATCATGGCTCTGCAGCACTTTGATAAACAACATTAAGATGAGCAGAAGGAAAGAGCAGAACACAGAACCAAAGTGTCCGCTGAAGAAGGGAATAAAGATGACCAGAGTAATAAATAATAATAAATTTTTGACAGAATTTGACATTGGTATAATCCTTTATAACTACATTTCTAGATATCTAGTCTTCAATTTATGTGCATCAAGCAAATTGAGTTGAGCTAAGGCTCATCACAGTACATGATGATAATAATCACAAGAAAAGCACAAAAGTTGTCCTCCGTCTGAGTTATTCATTTCCTATCAAATTTGGAAAGTCTTATAAATCTCCTAACAGGGCTAGTCTTTGATTCCTCTACCCTGTAAGGCCTCACAGGTCACTATAAGGCAACTTGTGTGACCTCAGAAGATGGACTTGTCATCATCATTCTATACTAGTCAGCACTTACTCAGTACTTAAGGTAAACTGGGTATTATTATGTATTAACAAATGCATATTAACTATGCATTTGAGCATTAAAGGGAAGATGTTATGTTTCGGACTCGTTATGTGTTGTTGTTATAATTGTCGGGGGGGGCAATGTAATATTTTACAACAGAAAAAAAGGGCATAGATATAAAGAAAATAAAAGATCTATGTATGCTGTGTGATAGCTCTGCATAACCATTTTCATTTCTAACTGCTTGCCTCGATTAAAAGAAAATTGCAGCTTAATGACATGCCCCTCACATGCCAGAGAATATTTTGTAACTTTGATAACTATTTAATTTGATGTTTTCATGCAGATCTTAAAATATACGAGATTCATGTGCTACTTTTATCTGCATGAGTGGCAATAAAGTTCCTCAGAACCTCAGGATATCACAAATAAGTTGTTATTGTGCTTTGCAACAGCCTTAAATCAGGAGCAGCGAGGGGAACTTTCTGTTCTTCATCAAGAAAGGGGAGATCACCAGGAACATTTTCCTAATACCCTGCTAATCTATAAAAATGTTTATATCTGTGGATGAAAGAACATTCGTTGATCAGTTTGTATATGAGTCATGGGGGCAAATTTAGTAAAGGACGAAGTGGCTAACGCTAGCGAAAATTCGGTGGTAGGTGGACCTACTCTAACACTACTTCGTACCCCTACGCCAGGCGAAGTTTCACTAACTTGCGGATTTTACTGAACGTTACCTCTTGCACCAGACTTGACTTCGCCACCAAAGTGCAATAGAGTAGTTAGGGCTTGCTTCAAAAAAGTTGAAATTTTTTCAAAAAACGCTGGCGTCTTTTACTTTTTTAAGGGTGATAGGCTGAAAAAGATCATAAATGTTTTTGGAGGTACCCTCCTTCCCCCCTACATTTCCTAACATATGGCACCTAAACTATACAGTGGGCACATGTATAGGGCAATATAATATTTTATGAAGCTTTCCCAGGCTTGTGTAGTGTAATGTATTTGCTGCTACAGTTCATATACGTCCATTGTACTTTAACTTGGCACTGTATGCAAATTAGGCATCGCTAGCGTAACTTCGCTTTGCTTGACGAATTAACACTAGCGCAACTTCGCTACCTTTCGCCTCCCTCTGTGCAACTTCATATTTTAGTGAATTAGCAGCGGCCTGGCGAAGGTGTTTTTATGGTTATTTACCCATGTGTATTATCTGCTGTTATATAGAAACATACTGTATCTTATTTATTCTTTCCTCATTTGCAGACTATTATACTGTCAATAGCAGGTATAGTTAACCTTCGTTACATCAGTATCCATTCATTGGATCAAATCACAGAAGCATAACAGAAGTCATGCTGTGAAAATATGAAAGCATCTTCATACCTGAATATTATTCTAACCCTTATCTTTTATCCTCCAGAATTAAAACACCCATGCATATGCAAATCTACCTCTCAGCCATGGTTGCTGACTCAGCCCATCAAGAAGGAGCTCAAATGAAATCTATAATCTAATTGGGGATACATAGATTCTTACTTCACAGTGCCTTGTTCACAAAGGCCCATACTGAACTATCTAGCAATCTTGCTCTCAGCAACTGAGAAACAATTGAAAACTGAAAAGCATAGCATTTCTCTGGGGGTCCATTTAATGTAGCAAAATCAGAGCTGGGCCAGACCGGCAGGGCGCCCTCGACAACCTGGCTGCACACGGTGCCAGCTGGGCGCGCAAACTTCCGCTTATGTGCATTGCAGTTCAGCAAATGTGCAGTCTCATCTTGCACTTTATACACACATATGGTTACTTTGCTCCACTTTGATTGTATAGGTATGGGATCCATTATCCGGAAACCCGTTATCCAGAAACCTCAGAATTACTGAAAGGCAACCTCCAATAGACTCCATTTAATACAAATAATCTAAATTTTTTAAAAGTGATTTTCTTTTTCTTGGTAATAGTAAAACAGTACTTTTTACTTGATCCACGCTAATATATAATAAATCCTTATTGGAAGCAAAACCAGCATATTGGATTTATTTAATGTTTGCATGATTTTCTAGTAGTTTCCCATAGACTCCATTTTATCCAAATAATCCAATTTTTTAAAAATAATTTCCCATTTCTCTGTAATAATAATAACATACTATACTATTATTAAAATACCATAATATTGAAACAGTACCTTGTACTTGATCCAAACTAAGATATAATTAATCATCATTGGAAGCAAAACCTGCCTATTGGGTTTATTTAATGTTTACATGATTTTCTGGTAAGGTATGAAGATCCAAATCACGGAAACATCCATTATCCGGAAAACCCCAGATCCCTAGCATTCTGGATAACAGTTCCCATACCTGTAGTGCAGGATTTATTTGTTACCTGTGCTTCAACTAGAAGTTGTCTCATGATAATCATCGACTTTTTTAAAGATTCTTTTTCGGCCGGGTGAAAAACGTCTTCATCTTCCTCCAGTGCTGATGGCTTTGCCACAATAAAATGTGAGATCTGGTCGTTCAAGGTATGCAGCGATTTCACGGCTGTGAAGCAAGGAAAATGAAAATGTAAATCTACACATTTAATGAATACTGATGTATTAGATAGAAATACAACATGTATATTTATATCCAACAAATTGTGCTCCCAGGTGCAAGTAGTCTAATATGTTTCAAGGCTGTAGCCAAGGATGAATTGTTATTTGCCCAGTGTCGTATCTACCTGCTAGATCTGATTAACTGTCAATCAGCTGGGGTCCTGCCATGCACCTAAATTAGTCTGAGAAACAAAGCATTATTAAGAATTATTCAGGGGACTGGGGGCATATATCCATATATGTCTGAAAAGCGGAGTGTAATATTTAAATCACAGGCATCACACTTTTTGTATACACTAATAAGAGGGAGCACCAACTGTGTAATACATATTCTTCAGAAAAAAATGCATTAGATGCTTTTCATATGAAGGAATATGTATATAAGACTTCAGGCTATTGCATTAGCAGCCTCACTGGCTGTAGAAGGTGAATTATTTATTTCCACAAATATCAACATCCAGATCTAAATTGGTACAGAGTTAAATACTTAAATACTTGACTTTAAATATTAAAGCATAATACCATTGTGAATGTAGGGTATAATCAGAAGCAATTCATTATGGACTCTAAACACATAATTTTATCAAAACTGGGAAAAGTACAGAGATAAGTAACAGAATTATGATGGGCTGTTCATCTGTTCATGTTAAGTTTTAGTTTAATCTACAGAGTGATACTGTATCAGGAGACATTTGTATTATTTGTGTTTTTTGAGTTTTTTAGCTTTTTATTCAGCAGCTCTCCAGTTTTCACTTTCAGCAAACTGATTGCTAGGCTTCAAATTACCCTAGCAACCATTCATCTATTTGAATAAGAGACTGAAATATGAATTGGAGAGGATCTCAACAGAAATACATGTAATAAAAAGTAGTACAGTATAGGTATCTGCTATCCAGAATGCTCGGGACCTGAGGTTTTCTGGATAAAAGATCTTTCCATAATTTGGATCTTCATACCTTAAGTCTACTAGAAAATCATGTAAACATTAAATAAACCCAATAGGCCGGTTCTGTTTCCAATGATGATTAATTATATCTTAGTTTGGATCAAGTACAAGGTACTGTTTCAATATTACAGATAAAAGGGAAATAATTTTTATAAATTTGGATTTTTGGATAAAATAGAGTCTGTGGGAGACAGCATTTGAATAATTTGAAGCATTCTGTATAATGGGCTTCTGGATAAAGGATCAAATACCTGTAATAACAATAAAATTGTAGCCTTACAGAGCAAACGTCAGTGACCCCCATTTGAAAGCTGGAAAGAGTCAGAAGACAAAGACTAATAATTCCAAATATTGAAAAGTTGCTTAGAATGGACCATTCTATAACATACCAAAACGTAACTTAAAAGTTAACCATCAATTTCATGATAAACATAGATGAAAGGAAAGCACTTAGTTTCATTCTGGAGGAGACTCTCTTGTAGTTTTACAGCATGCGTGTAATTGTATTGGGAGCCACAGTCGCTCTCTTGGGCCATTAGGATTACAGAAATGTTTTCACTGTCCATAGAACCTGTACTGATACATTTGCTTTATGCCTTCTGAAATGGATTGGATTTCTGTTTGGATCAATAAATATTCAGCGGTACAATAATTGAAGAGGGGGAAATGTTGTTCCATGCTACGTTGTACCAAAATAACATAATAGGAATTAAAAGTAACATTTACTAAACCATTTCAATTTCTGTGATCCACCAGGGAAACAATAAATAAGCCAACAGACTATTTTATTTAAACGGGTTGTTCACCTTTAAATTAACTTTAAGTATGATGTAGGGAATGATGTTCTGAGACAATTCACAATAGGTTACCATGTTTAATTCAACAGTTCTTCAGTTTGCAATTTCTGCAAACCTGTTGCTAGGGTCTGAATTATCCCAGCAACCATGCATTGAATAAGAGACTGGAATATGAATAGGAGAGGCCTGAATAGAAAGATGAGTAAAAAAAGAAGCAATGACAATACATTTGTAGCCTTACAGAGTATTTGTTTTTTAGATGGGGTCAGTGACCCCCATTTAAAAGCTGGGAAAAGTCCAAAGAAGAAGGCAAATCATTTGAAAACTATTAAAAAGAAATAATGAAAGCCAATTGAAAAGTTGCTTAGCATTGGACATTTTATAAAATACTAAATGTTTACTTAAATGTGAACCACCCCTGTAATGACCCTGAACATTTATTTTTGAAATGTTTTATGGTACTCTTTCTTAGCCATATTATCTGATTTGGCATTTGGAAGTGATGTGCTTGTAGCACTGGTGTACCGTTTGAGTATAACAGGCCACCTTGGAGCCAAAGAACTTCTTGGGTTAAATAATGTTCAAATTCATTTTCAAATTAGTACACATTCAGAATCAGATTTATTAATAGTCAAACGTGGCCATTCTGAGGAACTGGAAGAAGCTTGAATTTTATCAGTGTTACAAACACTTACCTGACCATAAGGCATATTTAATTTGCCAGTTCCTCAGAAATAATTTGCCTACTCTGAGCAGTCACATACCGTTCTTTTCTATTGGAGCATAGCTGCATTATAACATCGAATCAACTTGTTAAGTGCTTGAAAGAAATAGCAAAATACAAGTCTATGGGGACTTAACTAATTGATACCTATCACTTTCCAAGGAACTATAAATTAGTAGTAACGCAGAAAATGATTTGTTAATAATATAAAACCATTAGAGGTTTTTTTTTTTAAAGGAAGACATCGAGGAAGTGCTGAATGGAAAGTGATTGTAATTGTCTGCCCCTACGTCTATGGCTAAGGCATAGTGGAGGGGCAGACAATATATGATTGACAGCTGAGACATTAAAACAAGTTTATAACAAGAAAGGATGTTTATTAAAAAATAAGAATTTGGGTTTCATGTTTAATTTGGAAAGGACTTTTACTATGCAGCTTTTTATGTCTGGGTGACAGGTCCCCTTTAACAAGCAGTTACAAGCAGTACAGAAAATAATCAATCTGTCTCTTTGAAGCAAAGTTTTATGGATGTATATAAAATGCTGCCTAGAGCTAAGTTATCACTGCACCTCATTACAGAAACCAGGGTTGCACCAAATCTACTATTTTAGGTTTCGCCCACTTTTTGAACTGTTTGTCTGAATACCGAGCTGAATCCGAACCTTAATTTACATATGTAAATTAGTGGGAAAAAAGGGAAAGAAATGCTTGCACAGCTCTCGGTTAAAAATGTTTTTGACGTAATTTTTTAGATTCTGATTCAGTTAGGTCAGGTACTTGGATACGGCCGAATCCTGCTGAAAAACTGAATCCTGGATTCGGTGCATCCCTAACAGAAATTATTTTGTTAAGCTTTATTTACATGTGTTACAGAATAGCTGTTACATTATGATAGATTAGTTGCTGACAAAGCTGCTGCTTAGTATATTGGCTTAGCTTTATAGAACCTACATGAACAGGTTATTATTCTGATCACACTGTGCTAAAGTTTTTCATATCGGGTCTCTTTTGGCTTAATTGGCTGAATTGAGCATCTCTAGGCTGGGTAGTGCTTTAGGGCTCCTTAAAATGTACATTTTAATTCTGTATCCCCTTACCCTATTGCTTCTGCTTCCATTCATTACATTTTTGATCTCTTCTTACTAATTCATGACATTAATCTTCTGTGTCTCTCAATGCTCTTCCTGTATATGCTCCCCATAGCCAAACACCCTTATGTTCAATCATAAAGCACTAAAAATTACTGCTGAAAGCTTGCAGAATTGGCCACTAAATACAGGTCCTGTGCATCAAGCGAGTCCTAAGCAGGTGTCTTGTTTACCTAAATGGTAGTCCAGCCCTGCATACAGGCAAATGGCAAGACAAATACAGGAACAGACCAAGACCAGAAAATTTAGGCAGATGTAGCATCCAGCAACACAGAACCTATTCAAAGCAATTCTGGAATAAAAAGGAATTTGCCATCAAAATTGTGCCCATAGCAGCTCAATGATGTCATGACACATCCTCCACAAGGCCATTGTCACGGCCTACACCCGATACCAGAACAAATGCCAAGCACCCTGGTCTCGGCTCGGCTTCACCAGTAGTGTGACCACCGATGGGCTTCGGGAGGAGCCCTCAGCTTACTTGGGTGCCACCTGGACTTAACGAGGGGTGCAAGGCGAGATGTTCTGGCTGGCAAAGGGGCACGGCTGTTAGCAGAGTCCTTTGGGCTGAAGGTCACGGTACAAATGGAGCAAGAGGCAAATGGCAAGAGAATCGACAGGCAAGGTCGAGGCAGGCAGATATCAAGAATCGTCAGGCAGGCTAGGTTCAAACCGGGTTGTCAATCAAGGGGTTAAGCAGGAAGAGTTGTCGTAGGCAGACAAGGGTCAGGATACAGAATGCAGAATAGTCAGGAACAGGCTGGGTCAAACACGGGTAATCAAACAGACTAGATTCAGAACAGATCAAACACACAAGGCTCAGGAACCACTAGAAACAAGTTCTATCACGGGCACTGGCTTGGAGTATGAATGAGCCATAAATACTTTCAAATTTCGTGCGCCAATGTGCGCTTGCGTAATCGCGCCAGTGCGCCTGTACCTTTAAGAGGCGCGCAGGTGCACCGAGCGCGCCCTAGAGATCAAGATGGCGCTGGATCCAGTGCCACAGAACCACCCGGTGGGCGTCCCCGCCGGCGGCGTGGCGGGCGACCCCGCCACACAGGTAATATTATTACAGCCATGATATCACAACACTATAGATTCAATGACTCAATAATATGAATGCCATGCTGCCCTATACATGCTAATGTAGAAGGGGACTAGAGGACTCAATCATAGATTACAACATAGATTCCATCATTTTGGGCAAAAATTGATGCTTCACAAACGTCTTCACAAAAACTGAATACTGAACCGATCCTCAACCCTAATTAGTATATTCAAACTTGAGAAACATCGCAAGCTTGGAATAATCTGAAAAAAATACCAGTTAATGAGTGATTCAAAGCCAAAAGACCTTAGGAGTTTTCATTTGGTTTGGCTTAGCTCTAAAAATTCTTGTAAGGAAAAAGTAAAACCAAGGCAAGCCAACTGGGGAATATATTAATCACAAATCCTATTGTCTATATATACTTTATTATACTTTATTTATTAAATTTACTAAGAATAAATCAGCTATTGCTGACAGTGGTACACTTACTCTAATGGCAAATAAGAGAAGGAGTTGTAGGATGGTAGAGTTTAATACAGAGACAAACATGGCTGGATATGTTACAGAGATGCACTGCCCATACACAAGCAGCTCTTCTACTTCACCGCTTGTGTCATATTCATGGTCACGGCTCATGGGTGCAGTTGAAGTCAGAGCTTGGGTTGAAATAAATATTAGCATAATTACTTACTGTTAAGGTGGCCATACACTGGGAGATCCGCTCGCTTGGTGATGTCACCAAACAAGCAGATCTCTCCCCGATTAATTATATCTTATTTGGGATCAAGTACAAACTACTGTTTTATTATTATAGAGAAAAGGGAAATAGTTTGGATTATTTGATTATAATGGAGTCTATGGGAGACAGCCTTTCCGTAATTCTAAACTTTCTGGATAATGGGTTTCTGGATAACGGATCCCATGCCTGTACAATTCAGTAATATTCTGTTCTGCATTAAATATATTTCAATGATTAGTTTAGAACTTTTTATCTCTTCTTCCTCCTCTGTGATGTCACCCCCCTAATCACTTTGTGCTTGCTCTCGCTTAATCATTTAAAAGAACTATAATATCCCTGTCCATGTACAGAGCCAGCAGCTACTATGATTTATTAGGTAGGAACTCAACATTTTAAATGAGATAAGAGTGGATGTTGCAGGAGGTGTCAAAGGGTAGATTCTTTGAAAATTTCGCACTTAATGTTTTTTTAATACACATGTAAATCGGGCCAATTACTGCACTTTATACACTGTACCTCTATTAAATGCTGGTGTTTGAATGTTGATGACACATAGAGGTGTGAATCAAATGTTTATCTATCTTTCATCCATATTATTTGCACCATAAAGTATTCAGTTATGCACAATATTATTAGGTGTAAGGTTCTGCTGATTATATCTGCAGTGCCAGAATTAAATGTATTTGCCCCACTAACCTTGTCAGCTTCCTGTATGAAAGGAAGAATACAGTTAGGGGCCTATTTATCATGCTGTGTACAACATTGGAGAAAAACATTACTGGTGATGCTGCCCATCGCAACCAATAAGCAATTCGATTTCAACAATTACCTAAAAGTTAGAAAAACAAAAACAAAGATCTGATTGGTTGCTATGGGCAAAATCACTGGTGTTGATTTTCTCCAATGTTTTACATAGCATGATAAATAGCACCTAAGGGGGTTATTTACTAGACTCTGAATGCCAAAATCACGAAAAATTTGTGATTTTTTATATAAAATCAAACTTTTAAAAAATCATACATTTTTCGGATGGAAAAATCTGAATCTGAAAATCCGGCATCTCAGACCTGTCGAGGTTGCATATAAGTCAATGGGAGAAGTCCCAATGATTTTTTTGATGTGCGCTGGGTTTCGTGCAATACCCCAAAGTTTTCTGAGTTTTGTGAAATTGTGAAAAATTTCGGTAAAATGTAACAATAAATAAGCGTAAAAAACCGGAGCGGATTTGATTGGAGTAGCAAAACAGATTAGTTCCCCAGAAGTGGTCTCTGCATTAGTAAGGATTGTGTGTTATTTGAACAGGGAGGTTTGGCATGAGCAGTTGTATGGCCCCAAACAGGTCCGGACTGAGAATTTAAATAGACCCTGGCATTTCAGGTACACAGAGGCCCAATCAGCTCACACAGAGGCCCAAACAGCCCCCACCAGCTCACTAAATACTGACTTTCTATGGCACCTTATAGCAGCCCCTCTGGCATTTGCCAGAACCCACAGATTGCCAGTCCAGCCCTGGCCCCAAAATTTGATTTAGTGCATGATGTGACATATTAGACAACAGAACTCTTCTTGAATTTGCAAAATGGTTCAGTTCATTTATGCTCACAAAATGAGGACTTAATAACCATCTGTACATGTGAAACTGCTGTTACTCAAGAAACTACTTCATTGTGTACATGGATAAGAAATTGCTTTGTTTGCACTTAATGAAGTGTGTTGTGATAAGATGTTATCTTATATATGACATTATATATATATTTTGCATCAGTACAAAAACTATTGACAGAATATATTCAGTTTCTATCCACCAATCAGATCTTCTCACTTGTCAATAAAGGTTTGGTAGAAGTATATTATTTGCTGGCATCCTTTCCCGCAGCATGTCTCATGCATTACTCCAGACACGTTCCGCCAAGACAGCTTCCTATATATATATATATATATATATATATATATATATATATATATATATATATATACCGTATATACTCGAGTATAAGCCGAGTTTTTTAGCCCCCAAAATATGCTGAAAAACTCTACCTCGGCTTATACTCGGGTCAAGCTCAAAAACGGTCGCCGGCGTCTAAGAATAGTCGCCAGCGGCTAAGAATAGGCGCCGGCGTCCAAGAATAGTCTCCAAGAATAGTCGCAGGCGTCCAAGAATGTTCACCGGCATCCAAAAACGAGACGCCTGCACCTCCAATGGCAGCAGAAACCCTCAATTTTTTGATTGAAACTTACCAGAAGCTGCTGCATTTCTCACCCTAGGCTTATACTTGAGTCAATAAGCTTTCCCAGTTTTTGGAGGTAAAATTAGGTACCTCGGCTTATACTCGGGATGGCTTATACTCGAGTATATACGGTATATATATATATATATATATATATATATATATATATATATATGCACAAGCATAGGGTAAAGTGGTGCACTCAATGAATAATTGAAGCTGAGCGAGCTTTTAGGAAGACATAAAACATTCTAAAGCTGCCTTACTCATAACTACCCCCAGTGTTCATGAGAATTGGCTCCAAAACACATCATCAATGATGTCATATATATATATATATATATATATATATATATAAAATAGTTGCAAAAATCCTGCATAAGTTTGATGAATCCCCATCATGCATCTAAAACAAGTTTACCAAGAATTGTGGATATTCAGAGGCTGGAAAACCAGATAAAGAGAGAGCCTGACTTGTAGTCATCAATGTAATGTAACTGCTTGTGTTCTAATGAAGGGCCCTGTGGGGGCCCGAAATATTGCTATAAATAACATATTATGTCTTTTGGCTTTTTAAAATTCAAGATTCAAAGTTTTATTGTCACATGCATAGAGTACATCGTACACAGTACAATGACATTCTTAATTCAGCCTTTTTCACATACTAGACAATTAACACACAACATTACAATGATAAAATAAGGTTACAATAAAGTTCTGTTTACTCTAGTTATATACAATTAATTTGCATAAAATCTGTCTTCTTCTAAATACAGTAAGTTACAATAAGTCTAGCTAACATGTACTATTATCAAAATGACCATAACCATAAAGAGTGTAAAATGTAGTTTAACAGTCTTTAGCATTGGCAATGTATATGAGCAATATTGCACACAAGTGTGATGAAACCACAGCTGAACATACTGTATATTGCACATTATATTGCATTTGTATGGACATTTATTATTGCAAATTGTAAACAGTCTCTACATATCATTTGTTACATTGGTGTGTGTTATACAATTTGACAGTACCAGGGTAAAAGCTGTCCCTGAATCTGGCAGTGTGTGTGCAGACTGACCTGAGTCTTATGTAGGATTGCCACCTGGCTGGTAAAAATGATGGCTGAACCCAATGTTATTAATAGGGGAAAAAAATAAATATATAGGAAGGCCGGTATTTTTTTTCCCAGAAAACCCTAGTCTCACGTCAGAGGGCAGGAAAGAGAAAAAATGGCAGTGCAAGAAGACTAGAGCCCTTTTTTTATTTGTACTTGTTTGGAGACATTGCGTGGTATAAAGGTACTGAATTGCCAAAGTTGTGTTCCATTTTTCTGAACCGTTTTCACCACTCTTTGCAGGGCTTTCTTTTCTTGTGTATTATGTCCGTACCAGGACATAATACAGCCTGTGAGGACTCCACAGTGCCCCTGTAGAAACTGGTGAAGACTGTGGCAGATATCCAGGATTTTCTCAGATACCAGAGAAAGTGAAGGCATTGGTGAGCCTTATTGATGACAGCTGCTGTGTGCTCTGTTCAATTGAGGATATCACTGAGGGTGACCCGAGGAACCTGAAGTTGCTGACCCTCTTCACAGTGTCCCCTCCAATTTAGCTGGGAGCATAAGCTGCATCATGTTTCCTGAAATCTGTAACCAGTTCTTTAGTTTTGCTGACATTGAGAGAGTGGTTATTCTCCATACACAACTCTGCTAGGAGTTTCTCTTTCTCATTGTAGGCAATCTCATCATTGTTGGTGATTAGGCCCACAATAGTGGTGTCATCAGTGAACTTAATGATGGTATTAGAGCTGTGTCTGGACACATAGTCATGTGTGAAGAAGGAGTACAGCAGCAGGCTCAGGATGCTTCCCTGCAGAGTGCTTGTTGAGGATCAAGGCAAAGGAAGTGACTTGTCCAGCAGGTGAGTTAGGGTGGTGTGAATTATGTGTGGATCAATTGTTGCTATATGCACATTGCAGGGGGTCCAAACTGTCTGAAACAGAGTCTGTCTTACCACCAGACTCTTAAAGGAAAACTATACCCCCAAACAATGTAGGTCTCTATTAAAAGATACTGAGTAAAACACCTCATGTGTAAAACCCAGCTTCATGTAAATGAACCATTATAATAATAATATACTTTTTTAGTAGTATGTGCCATTGGGTAATCATAAATAGAAAATTGCCATTTTAAAAAATAAGGGCCGCCCCCTGAGATCGTAAGATTCACTGTGCACACATACAAACCACATGTAAGGTCACATGAGCCAATTAACAGACAGAGTTCTGCCTTTTGCTTCCTCACTTCTTCCTGTTACAGTTAGGGGCCGATTCACTAAATTCGAGTGAAGGGTTCGAATTAAAAAAAATTCGAATTTCGAAGTTTTTTTGGGCTACTTCGACCATCGAATGGGCTACTTCGACCTTCGACTACGAAAATCGAACGATTCTAACTAAAAATCATTCGACTATTCGACCATTCGATAGTCGAAGTACTGTCTCTTTATGAAAAACTTCGACCCCCTACTTCGGCAGCTAAAAGCTACCGAAGTCAATGTTAGCCTATGTGGAAGGTCCCCATAGGCTTGCCTGTGATTTTTTGATCGAAGGATTTTCCTTCGATCGTTGGATTAAAATCCTTCGAATCGTCCGATTCGAAGGATTTAATCGTTCGATCGAATGAAAAATCCTTCGATCAAAAAATCACAGGCAAGCCTATGGGGACCTTCCACATAGGCTAACATTGACTTCGGTAGTCGAACGTTGACTTCGAAGTCGAACGATTTTAGTTCCTAGTCGAATATCGAGGGTTAATTAACCCTCGATATTCGACCCTTCGTGAATCGGCCCCCCAGTGTTGTAGTATTTCTGGTCAGGTGATCTCTGAGGCAGCACAGATACAGTCACGAAATGGTGGTTCAAGGCAAGAGATGTAAAAGGGCAATATTTATGTAATTATATATTCCAGTTTGGTAAGATTCTTTAATATGTCACTGAATATGATATAAACTATCTGTTGCTTAAGTATTCATTTTGGGGGTATAGTTTTCCTTTAAAGCACTTCATTGCGATGGGGGTTAGTGCTACAGGGCGATAGTGATTAAGGCAGGTCACTTTGTTTTTCTTGGGGACAGGAACAATGGTGGTATTTTTGAAGCAGACAAAAACAGTTTAGCTCTTCAAAGAGGCATTAAAGGAGAAGGAAAGTCTTTTTGCACTTGGGGGTGCCAAATGTTAGGCACTTGAAGTAACTTCTATTTACTTACCTGTAAATACAGGTGTGTAATTCACATTTATGCTATTTCAACCAAAACCTTACATTCATCTACATTGAACCTCATTTACCAGCTTGCTGCCTAATTCTCCAATTCAGCCAGACCTCTAACAGTAACAGTAACATCCTGCACGGAACTTTAAGTTTCGCAGTTTCGCAGCATAAGCAAAAATATATACAGAACTTACAGTGGTTACTTTAAGGTCATTAATAAAACTGTTCTTTTGCATACTCCAGAAATAGATAAACACTATCCTTGAGTTGAGTTGATTATTTGCATGAAAAATATCAGTGCAGAGAAAGAGTGGGAAGAAGGTATGCAGCAATAGTTATTGCCAAGAATATAAATGTGACCAGAGATACAAATACAGGAGTTTCAGGAAATTGTGACAATTCCACGGCATTAGATGGCCTATGGGCACAAAGAGTAAAAGGAACAGTAACATCAAGAAATAAAAGTGTTTTAAAGTAGTAAAAATAATGCAGTGTTGCCCTGCACTGGTAAAACTGTTGTGTTTGCTTCAGAAATATTACTATCGTTTATATAAATAAGCTGCTGTGTAGCAATGAGGGCAGTCATTCAAAGGAGAAAAGGATCAGGATACACAGCAGATAGCAGATAAGCTCTGTAGAACAATAATGGTGTTATCTGTTATCCACTATTCAGCCTGTGCCATATTGCATGCATTCTTTCAATTTTTTAATTCTTTTTGCCATTGCTACACAGATCTGTTGTACCAGTGCAGGGCAACAGTACATGATATATTCATTACTTTAAAACACTTTAATTTTTTGGTGTAACTGTACCTTTAAAGAACCAACCAATGCATACTGTAATTTGAGGAATATGGATGAACGGAGGGTGTGAGATTAAGAAATTAGTTATAACTGCAGGTTTGGGTTTTAAGAGGAGACAACAAAGGGACCATGGTCCATATTTTGGAAATTCTTCTATGTGAAGATTGGACTTTAGTAACCATTCCATGTGAATGATACAATCAATATTATTTCAGCATAGCAACCCAGATAAGTGAAGAAATAAACGCTGAAATTGATTTTAGATAAATGTAAATCGATACAACACTAAAACCATACACCAAATCATAGTATGGAAGGAGAATTCTACTGTAGCTGATAGATTGACCAATGTCAGTGGTCAGAAATTTAAAAAATGATGTTTAAATGTTTTTAAATTATGTTTAAAAACAAGACTGAATACAATATAGAGTAAACGGGTGTATGTTCTAAGAGGTTTTTGTTCTCCATGGATGCATATACAATGGCTTTACTGCAGTAGAATCAAGATCATATTTCCAGGTTTGAAGAGGCTGAAAAGGAAATTGGGTTTCAGATTTAGCTACCGGAAGTTTCTTTTATAGATGGAGTGACAAAGCTTTAACATTTAGGGCAAGGGTAGTTATTTTGGCAGATACACCTTCCATAAAGAATGGATTATCCTTTTTTTATTCTTTTTTTAAAAGAACTGTTTATTCTGATGTGAGAGAAAATGAAACACAGGTAGAATGTTGATCCGGGAATAAATGTTTTCCCAGAGCCTGAACATATTTTCCCATCTGTGAGGCAAAATTAATAATAGCTTCAATAGCAATGTATTAATATGTTGCTATGTTACCGTGCAACTGTTCTACGGCTTAAAATAAAGAGTGGGCTGAAAGCAGTGCAACCTTTTTTCATTTAGGTTAGAGATATCAATTCACTGCCAATATTCATTCTACTAAGTACAGTATGCAAATATTGAACTAATTGGCAACATGCAGAGCACAAAGTGGGATTGATCCCAAACAGAAACACTCTCAGAAAAGTAAAATTTACAAATAAAAATACAGATTTATAAAGGGATAGCATCTTTTTCCCTTTAAAAAAAAAAGAAAAAAAAACGATCAAGACGACAAGTGCAAGGAAAAGTTACTGATTGAAAAAGGAATTAATAATGGCTTAAATAGATATTCAAGTAAACATTTGCAGCAAGGAGGGACCTCAATTAACAGGAAGGCTAAACTACAGCAAGTGTCATTGACAAACAAAATTAATAGCATTAATAGCACGTTCACACTGAGTAGTTTGACACATAGCTTAAGTAGCAAACATGCCCTGTTTATATAAAGGTTATAGCTTCTATTTATTTTTACAGATACACAGTAAAGCAAAGAATGAAGATATGACTGTAACAGTAAAACAGTACCGTGCACTTGATCCAAACGAATATTTAATTAATCCTCATTGGAAGCAAAACCAGTCTATTGGGTGTATTTCATTTTTAGATGATTTTTTAGTCCCAAGCATTCTGGATAACAGGTTCCATACCTGTACTGTGTGAAATAGTGGCTTAGCAGTAAAGCAGACAAGCAGCAAATCAATGCAGACTGCTAAACCTGTGTTTATTGTGTTAACATATTTGGGCAATCTCCCCATACTGATTATTCCTGTTGAAATAAGAGTTCCTTTACAGCTCAGTTTAAGAATTAGAATATATATATAGGCACCTGTAGGAATACCTCCCAACATTTTGGAAATAGAAAGAGGGACAAAAAGAGTTGCTGTGGTTTTTTTTTCAGTTATTACAGTTTTGCTAATAAACGTGGATTGCCCTTTAAGCTGTGAGTCTAAGGGGGTTATTTACTAAGCTCAGAATGCCCGAAATTTCCCGGAATCCGAAAAATTTGTGATTTTTTGTGTTATAATAGGCTTAAAAAATCGCGAATTTTTCAGAATTTATTAACCCCTGAGGGCTAAAAAGGCCGAATATAAAACCACGGCATCTCAAACCTGTCGAGGTTGCATAAAAGTCAATGGGAACAGTCCCATTGATTTTTGGTTGTGTCGGGGTTTCGGGCAATTTCACGATGTTTTGGAGCTTGGTAACTGGTAAGTGACAGAAATACAGCCATGATTCCCTTACAACATAATAAGCCATATCAAATGTAAATATGGGATCCGTTATCCTGAATCCAGAAAGCTCCAAATTATGGGAAGACCTTCTCCCATAGACTCAATTTGAATCAAATAATGCAAATTTTAAAAAATACTTTTATTTTTGTCTGTAATAATAACACAACAACTTGTACTTGATCCTAACTAAAATATAATTAATCTTTATTGGAAGCAAAACAATCCTGTTGGCTTTAATTCGTTTAAATGCTATTTTTAGCAGATTTAAGGCATGGTGATCAAAATTATGGAAAGATCCCTCATCCAGAAAACCCCTGGATAACAAGTCCCATGCCTATTGGTTTTCAGGCCTTAGCGATGGCAACACATTTGTACGTTTACCCCACAACACTCTTTGAGGTATTCCAATGTTACTGGCAAAAAGTAGGCATGGAGAAAGAGCGTGTACCTATTGCTGGGGGGCAGTATGTGATGTTGTTTTCTGTCTCTATTTACATTATCGGTAAAAAAGTAAAATAGGTCAACTTGTAAATGAAATTCTTTGCATGCTGGGGCAATTTATTGGTTCCTATATTCTACAAAATCACTTGCAATATGCTTTGTCCTGTGACTAGGAATGTCTCCACTTTTCAATAATTGTATTATGGCCTAGAATGGTGCTGTTTACCATTTTAGTCCTTTATATGTGTCCCATAAAAGCTCTGCACCAAACAACATTATTTTCCTTCTGCTTGCTTCCCTTTCTATTTAGTACAGATAATGGAAAAAAGAATGAACATTATATTTCCTCTTTACTCTATTTGCTTCGACCAATTTACTTAATCAGGCCTAGCATAGCAAAAAGAAAGTGGATGTATTTATCTTGAGTTACTGCTTACAGAAGCTTTTAAAATGGTTAAAAAGCATTAATTTAATGGCAAACAATCCACTGTATTCCCACTGTATCTCTGCTCTATTTCTCAGTCCACTGCAGTATAATGCAGGTGGGTCCTTGCAGAGGCTGAAGGATAAAACCAGCAATTTAACTTAATTTACATAAAGCTGTGCTTTTTCATTTCTGCCAGACACAAGTGACCCCTATTTATAATGCAGAAATAGAAGCCTGCAGATGCTGGAAAATGAAGATATTAAATATTGTATTTTTTTTCCTCCTGTGCTGGGACAGAGAAACGCTGCATATATTTACTAAGAACATTTAACATTATATTTGACTGCATTTAAGAAAAGTATTTTTAAAGTTTAAAAATTAAAATGCATGCTTTCTTAACAACTGAAGATGGCTCCTTTGATATTTTTTCTATTAAAGAAGATTTTCTACAAGTTACCAAAACAGAAATGTGACTTTTGTTCTTGTCATGGATATTGTACCTTGATAAATTACAAGGATATTAGAAGTCATTGAGGATTTTTGTTAACATTTCAAATCCATGTAATATGGCTTCTCATATTGTGCTGAATTTAAGGTAGGGTTATATATATATATATATATAATATATATATATATATATATATATATATATATATATATATATATATATATATATATATATATATATAAATGAGAACCAGAATATATCAAAATAATGAATACAAAGAAGTTTATGGAGCTCTTAAGCAGACTAGGGGCTATCAAAATCCCTTCAAGGCACGTGGCCGTCCAGTTGGACAATCTTGCTAGGCTATCACACATAGAAACTATTTAGTTAAAAAGTGATAGTCATCTCTTCTAAAGGTACTCCTGAAATGACTCTCAAGAAAGATAAAGTAAATCAAAGAAAATGTTAAGAAATGCTAAATTATTGTCATAATAGTGCACTGCATCATCTGGACGAGTTAAAAAAAACGGCTTAATTTTCTAATAACATTCAATGCTCTATTTATGTAGATTAACATCCAAATGCAACCCTGCCTAGTCACTTTGGGTCATCATCGTACTATAATTTAATGGAAAAAACATCTTCATGGTTTTTCCATTTAATAATATAATTTACACCCCCACAAACTGTAGCATCTTCTGCACTGATATAGTTTAATAGGAGGAACAATTACTAATAAATCAGAAAGAATGGAGTGGCACTAAAAACTGAAGTAAAATAATTATACACCACCAGCGGTGAAACTACTCTGCACCAGACCCCCCCATCCCTGCAAAAAAGATTTCGGAGAAGCCCAGTGTGCACAGCAAAACCAGGGAGACCCATTTCCCCAGGATAGTTAATGCCTCCCACTCAGTGTTGGGTCATTGGTACTTGCCAGCTTGTGTCAGGCATGTAAATGTATATTTTTTGGTAAGGCTAGCCACCAGTCTGACATTTTTCTGGTAAATTCTAGTTTACTACTTGCTTTATCTAGCAATGCATACTAAAGTTAAACTCTTCCTCTTCCGCTATCAGTGTTGTCAGCAGTCTGGCATGGCCCTAGCTCTATCTGGTCTGCCTATGCTGTTTCTGGCACTCTGACAAACATTAGGGGCCATTTAATTACCACAAATGCAGTGCGGAAAGTGTAATTTTAAAGATGCAGCATGCTTTCCCATAATTCCAGTATTATTGTGTCTGCAAGGGGGAGATGACTCAATCTGACTGAATTGTTTCACATGCGTCATAACTCATGCACTAGTGGGTGCACTTCAAATTGAATCAGAAGCACAGGGTGGCATCACTAATTTCTGGGAGACGCTACTTGCACTTTGGAGAGGGTGGTAGGTCCAAGTTTCCAATATGTCAATGGACATACTTTTGACATAATTTGGAACAGGAGGTGGGATAAATGCAGCAGCACCCAGTGCAGCTATACAAAAGTGAAAGATGTTGTTTTGGATGCACACACTGTGACAAGCTGTGCTTGGCCACAACTGCACTAGTGGTAAGTAAATTACCCCTGCCGTGGCTGTATCAATTGATGCACCTTGTTCAAGTGAATAGTAGCAGTCCAATTTACCCTCTTTGACTTTTTCCTGCTACATTTTTTTCAACCTGCCCACTTAACCAAATTTTGCCCACTTTGTCCCTGTCCTAGTTCTTTAGACCCTTCCCAGTATCCTCTGCAGCACTCTTGCGGTATTGTTCCCAAGATCTCTGCATAATATTCATATATTGGGTCTCTGCTGCGCCTGCAAGAAGAACTCATCCTTTACACTCACCTTAATGTTCCTGACACAGATTTACAAATGATTTGCCTTTGTCAAACTGATTCAAATCACTATAGAGTCAGCGAGTCAGGAACTCTTTATCCTCCCTATTTCCCTGCTAAATTGTGTTTAATACATGGTACTATCCATACTTGCATGCAGATATTTAGGGTGTCTCTCTGTGCAGAACATAAGAAAAAGTAGAGCTATTTACAGTTTCTTTCGATTGGGCATACTCTTAGCAATTCTAGGACATCTATGGAGAATGTATGAGGTGCTAATGAATGTCCTAGCCAACCTGCCAAAGACACAGTGTTGCAAGCTGAGCTAGAAACACCTTCCTATATAGAGGTTTGAGGGAAGGAATCCAAAGGGAAAATAAATAAATATAAATAAATAAATAAATATTCAGTTTGAAATTTCCCTTAGACAAATAAATAGGGAAAATACAAATTAAAGTATTATGGGCATTTGATGGGTGGAATTAAATAACAGTTCCTTATATTAGCAGGAAATTTTCTACATAGCCCCTTGAGTGCTAAGTTGTCTGTATTTGTTGTGTGTAACATAGCATTTGACAACAACCTTTTTAAAGCATTTCTGCAGAGTTTCACACCACTTTGCTTGTAAGCTTTAGATGAAGAAGTAGAGTCTTAATTAGAGATGTCGCGAACTGTTCGCCGGCGAACTTGTTCGCGCGAACATCGGGTGTTCGCGCTCGCCGGAAGTTCGCGAACGTCGCGCGACGTTCGCCATTTTGGGTTCGCCATTGTTGGCGCTTTTTTTTGCCCTCTCACCCCAGACCAGCAGGTACATGGCAGCCAATCAGGAAGCTCTCCCTTGGACCACTCCCCTTCCCTATAAAAACCGAAGCCCTGCAGCGTTTTTTTCACTCTGCCTGTGTGTGCTGAAGAGATAGTGTAGGGAGAGAGCTGCTGCCTGTTAGTGATTTCAGGGACAGTTGAAAGTTTGCTGGCTAGTAATCGTTTTGATACTGCTCTGTTATTGGAGGGACAGAAGTCTGCAGGGGTTTGAGGGACATTTAAGCTTAGGTAGCTTTGCTGGCTAGTAATCTACCTTCTACTGCAGTGCTCTGTATGTAGCTGCAGTGGGCAGCTGTCCTGCTTCTGATCTCATCTGCTGACTGCTGCAATAGCAATAGTCCTTGTAAGGACTGCTTTTATTTATTTTTTTGTTGTTTTACTACTACTACTACTACTACTACTACTACTACTACTACTACTACTATAAGAGCCCAGTGCTATTAGTCTAGCAGTGTTGGGGAGTGGGACTGGTGTGCTAATCTGCTGCTCCTAGTAGTTCAGCAGCACCAACTTTAATTTTTTTTTTTTAATATTCATTCTTTTTTTATTTAACTTTTTTTTTATTTTACTACCGCTGTAGTAGTGTATAAGTTGACCTTTTAGGCATTATTTGCCCTGTAGGCATTTTTTGCCCAGTGTGTTATTCAACCAACTGCTATCTAGCTGTGTGCCCGTGTTCACATTCTGTCTAAATATCCATAATATTACCGTCTCCAGAAAAAACACCGGAGTGACTTTTTTCAAGCAGCCATAATAAATTTTACGTAATCCGTATCCATCGCTGTAGTAGTGTATAAGTTGACCTTTTAGGCATTATTTGCCCTGTAGGCATTTTTTGCCCAGTGTGTTATTCAACCAACTGCTATCTAGCTGTGTGCCCGTGTTCACATTCTGTCTAAATATCCATAATATTACCGTCTCCAGAAAAAACACCGGAGTGACTTTTTTCAAGCAGCCATAATAAATTTTACGTAATCCGTATCCATCGCTGTAGTAGTGTATAAGTTGACCTTTTAGGCATTATTTGCCCTGTAGGCATTTTTTGCCCAGTGTGTTATTCAACCAACTGCTATCTAGCTGTGTGCCCGTGTTCACATTCTGTCTAAATATCCATAATATTACCGTCTCCAGAAAAAACACCGGAGTGACTTTTTTCAAGCAGCCATAATAAATTTTACGTAATCCGTATCCATCGCTGTAGTAGTGTATAAGTTGACCTTTTAGGCATTATTTGCCCTGTAGGCATTTTTTGCCCAGTGTGTTATTCAACCAACTGCTATCTAGCTGTGTGCCCGTGTTCACATTCTGTCTAAATATCCATAATATTACCGTCTCCAGAAAAAACACTGGAGTGACTTTTTTCAAGCAGCCATAATAAATTTTACGTAATCCGTATCCCTCGCTGTAGTAGTGTATAAGTTGACCTTGTAGGCATTATTTGCCCTGTAGGCATTTTTTGCCCAGTGTGTTATTCAACCAACTGCTATCTAGCTGTGTGCCCGTGTTCACATTCTGTCTAAATATCCATAATATTACCGTCTCCAGAAAAAACACCGGAGTGACTTTTTTTCAAGCAGCATTCTTATATTTTACGTAATCCGTATCCACCGCTGTGTATACGTTGACCTTGTAGGCATTATTTGCCCTGTAGGCATTTTTTGCCCAGTGTGTTATTCAACCAACTGCTATCTAGCTGTGTGCCCGTGTTCACATTCTGTCTAAATATCCATAATATTACCGTCTCCAGAAAAAACACCGGAGTGACTTTTTTTCAAGCAGCATTCTTATATTTTACGTAATCCGTATCCACCGCTGTGTATACGTTGACCTTGTAGGCATTATTTGCCCTGTAGGCATTTTTTGCCCAGTGTGTTATTCAACCAACTGCTATCTAGCTGTGTGACCGTGTTCACATTCTGTCTAAATATCCATAATATTACCGTCTCCAGAAAAAACACCGGAGTGACTTTTTTTCAAGCAGCATTCTTATATTTTACGTAATCCGTATCCACCGCTGTGTATACGTTGACCTTGTAGGCATTATTTGCACAGTGTTTTCTTCAAACCGCCATCTAGCTGTGTGAGCTTGTTCACATTTTGTCTAAATATTGATAATATTATCGTCTCTAGAAAAACCACTTGAGTTACTTTTTTTCAAGCAGCATTCATATATTTTACGTAATCCGTATCCACCGCTGTAGTAGTGTATACGTTGATCTTGTAGGCATTATTTGCACACTGTTTTCTTCAAACTGCCATCTAGCTGTGTGTATTATCGTTTCCAGAAAAACCAACTGAGTTTTTGTTGTTGTTGTTTTTTTAAAAATAATGCCAGGCAAAGGCAGGCCGCCACGCAGAGGCCGTGCTAGGGGCCGTGCTGCTATGCAATCCTGTGGCCCTAGCAAATTGCCCAGTTTTAAAAAGCCAATGACCCTGAACTCCCAAAATGCTGAAGAGGTAGTTGACTGGCTTACACAGCACACCCCATCCTCTACCGTTTCTAACTTTACCACAACATCCTCCTCATCCTCCACTGCTATGGCCACCCCACGTAACACTTCCTCCACCACCGGTGCCCCATCTTCACTGGAGTCAGAGGAGTTATTTTCCCATGAGTTTCTTGAACTGAGTAATGCGCAACCATTATTGGCAGAAGAAGATGAAGGAGATGAGGACGTTACACCAGATTTAATTCTGGCAGAGAACACGACAGAGATGGACATAATGATGAGTGATGAGGAGGAGGAGGAGGTCCCCGCTGCTGCTTCCTTCTGTGATGTGTCAGAAGAAATTGATGCATCTGAGGAGAATGATGATGAGGAGATTGATGTTTTGTGGGTGCCTAGTAGAAGAGAGCAAGAGGAGGGTAGTTCAGATGGAGAGACGGAGAGTCAGAGAGGCAGTAGGAGAATAAGACTTAGAAGAAGCAGGGAGGCCAGCCCGCAGGGATCAGTAGGGCAACAACATGTATCGGCACCTGTGTTCAGCCGGCCAACGCACCCGCCATTGCCGCCAATGCCGCCAACTTCTACTGTTACCGCCAGATCGCACACTTCCAAAAAATCAGCAGTGTGGGATTTTTTTAATGTGTGTGCCTCTGACAAAAGCATTGTAATTTGCAATGAGTGCAGTCAGAAACTGAGCCTTGGTAAGCCCAACAGCCACATAGGTACAACTTCTATGCGAAGGCACATGAGCGGCAAGCACAAAGCACTTTGGGAGCAACACCTCAAAGGCAACAGGCAAACTAAAAGTCACACTCCTTCTGGTCCAGCATCTTACTGCTCTACCTCTGCTCTCCTTGACCCATCTGAACCACCCTCCACTCCGCCTTCCACCTTGACCACCTGTTCCCATTCCCAGTCATCTGCCACCAGCCAAGTTTCTGTGAAGGCCATGTTTGAGCGTAAGAAGCCAATGTCTGACTGTCACCCCCTTGCCCGGCGTCTGACAGCTGGCTTGTCTGCACTCTTAGCCCGCCAGCTTTTACCATACCAGCTGGTGGACTCTGAGGCCTTCCGCAAATTTGTAGCAATTGGGACACCGCAGTGGAAGGTACCCAGCCGCAATTTTTTTTCTAAAAAGGGAATACCACACCTGTACCAACATGTGCAGAGCCAAGTTACCGCATCTCTGTCACTTAGTGTTGGGCCAAAGGTCCATATGACTACTGACGCATGGTCCTCCAAGCATGGTCAGGGCAGGTATGTCACCTACACTGCCCACTGGGTGAACTTGGTAATGGCTGGGAATGGGAAGCAGGGAATGGGTAGCTCAACAACAACAACAACAGTGGAGTTGGTGTCACCGCCACGGATTGCACGCGGTTCTGCCACCACCTCTACTCCTCCATCGCTCTCTACCTCGTCTTCTTCCTCTTCTTCTTCTTACTCTGCTGCTGGGTCCTCCTTCTCCTCCTCCACACCTGTGCACCCCCAGCTCCCCCTAGGCTATTCGACGTGCCAGGTACGCCGTTGTCACGCTGTCTTGGGGATGACGTGCCTGGAAAGCAAAAACCATACCGGATCTGTACTCCTGTCATCTCTGCAGTCACAGGCCGATCGGTGGCTGACCCCACACCAACTGCAGATCGGAAAAGTGGTGTGTGACAATGGAAGCAATCTGTTGGCAGCGTTGAGACTGGGAAATTTAACACATGTGCCCTGCATGGCACATGTGTTAAATTTAATAGTCCAACGTTTTGTCTCCAAGTACCCAGGATTCCAGGACGTTCTCACCCAGTCCAGAAAGGTGTCGGCCCATTTCAGACGTTCCTACACAGCCATGGCACGCCTTGCTGACATTCAGCAGCGCTACAACATGCCAGTCAGGCGTTTGATTTCTGACAGCCAGACTCGCTGGAATTCAACGCTCCTTATGTTGGAACGTCTGCTGCAACAACAAAGGGCCGTCAACGAGTACCTTTTTGAACTGGGTGGTAGGACTGGATCTGCAGAGCTGGGGATTTTTTTCCCCCGTTACTGGGTGCTTATGCGCGATGCCTGCAGGCTCATGCGACCTTTTGAAGAGGTGACAAATATGGTCAGTCGCACCGAAGGCACCATCAGCGACCTAATACCCTTCGCTTTCTTCCTGGAGCGTGCCGTGCGACGAGTGACAGATGAGGCTGTAGACCAGCGTGACGAGGAGCTGGAAGCGCACGATTTATGGTCGCAATCACCAGAACGAACCCAGGCACCTGCTGCAACGCAGGGAGAGGTGCCAGAAGTGGAGTCAGAGGAGGAAGGTGGCTTTGTGGAGGAGGAGGAGGAGGACCAACAGGAGCAGGCTTCCCAGGGGGCTAGTGGTGACCTTTTGGGGACCCCTGGTCTTGTACGTGGCTGGGGGGAGGAGACCGTGGATGATGCAGTCCTTGATAATGAGGAAGCGGAGATGGATAGCTCTGCATCCAACCTTGTGAGAATGGGGTCTTTCATGCTGGCATGCCTGTTGAAGGACCCCCGTATCAAGAGGCTTAAGGAGAAGGACCTGTACTGGGTCGCAACGCTACTAGACCCTCGGTACAAGCATAAAGTGTCAGAAATGTTACCAACATACCACAAGTCCGAAAAGATGCGGCATTTACAAACCAGCCTGCAAAACATGTTGTACAATGCTTTTAAGGGTGATGTCACTTCAGGAACTCATCAACATTCCAGGGGCAGAGGTGCCAGTAATCCTGCCACGAGCACACCTGCAAGGACAAAGCCCTTTGGCCGGTCTGTAACGTCAGACATGCAAATGTTTTTCTGTCCAAGGCAGCGCCACAACCCTTCGGGATCCACCCTCAAAGAACGCCTCGACCGGCAGGTAGCGGACTACCTGGCATTAACTGCAGATATCGACACTCTGAGGAGCGATGAACCCCTGGACTACTGGGTGCGCAGGCTTGATCTGTGGCCAGAGCTGTCACAATTTGCCATGAACCTCTTGTCTTGCCCAGCCTCAAGTGTGCTCTCAGAAAGGACCTTCAGTGCAGCAGGAGGGATTGTAACTGAGAAGAGAACTCGCCTAGGTCACAAAAGTGTCGATTACCTGACCTTTATTAAAATGAATGAGGGGTGGATCTCGGAGGGTTACTGCACGCCGGAAGACTTGTTCTGACTTCTATGCAGCTGTCCTTCTCTTCAAGCCTCATGACTCCACACACAGCTGTCCTTTAGCGTCCTCCTCCCTCCGCCACCGTTACAAACTAGGGTGCAAACCCTACTGGTTTAATTTTTTCTGGCCTCTGTGCTTCAGTGGCTGCAACCAAAAAAACTGGGCAAACAATGTCTACAAGGTCAACGTATGGCGAAAAATGACTATTTTCAGCATTTATATGGCATATTTTTTCTGGCAACTGTGCTTCAGTGGCTGCGTCCAAAAAAATGCATATTTTCTGCATTTATATGGCATAATTTTTGTGGCCTCTGTGCTTCAGTGGCTGCAACCAAAAAAATGCATATTTTCTGCATTTATATGGCATAATTTTTCTGGCCTCTGTGCTTCAGTGGCTGCAACCAAAAAAATGCATATTTTCTGCATTTATATGGCATAATTTTTCTGGCCTCTGTGCTTCAGTGGCTGCAACCAAAAAAATTTATATTTTCAGCATTTATATGGCATAATTTTTCTGGCAACTGTGCTTCAGTGGCTGCGACCAAAAAAATGACTATTTTCAGCATTTCTATGGCATATTTTTTCTGGCCTCTGTGCTTGAGTGGCTGCGGCCAAAAAAACTGGGCAAACAATGCCTACAAGGTCAACGTCGTTGACCTTGTAGGCATTGTTTGCCCAGTTTTTTTGGCCGCAGCCACTCAAGCACAGAGGCCAGAAAAAATATGCCATAGAAATGCTGAAAATAGTCATTTTTTGCCATACCTTGACTCAACGTATATGGCAAAAAATGACTATTTTCAGCATTTATATGGCATATTTTTTCTGGCAACTGTGCTTCAGTGGCTGCGACCAAGAAAACTGGGCAAACAATGCCTACAAGGTCAACGTATGGCAAAAAATGACTATTTTCAGCATTTATATGGCATATTTTTTCTGGCCTCTGTGCTTCAGTGGCTGCAACCAAAAAAATTTATATTTTCAGCATTTATATGGCATAATTTTTCTGGCCTCTGTGCTTCAGTGGCTGCAACCAAAAAAATTTATATTTTCAGCATTTATATGGCATATTTTTTCTGGCAACTGTGCTTCAGTGGCTGCGTCCAAAAAAACTGGGCAAACAATGTCTACAAGGTCAACGTATGGCGAAAAATGACTATTTTCAGCATTTATATGGCATAATTTTTCTGGCCTCTGTGCTTCAGTGGCTGCAACCAAAAAAATTTATATTTTCAGCATTTATATGGCATATTTTTTCTGGCAACTGTGCTTCAGTGGCTGCGTCCAAAAAAACTGGGCAAACAATGTCTACAAGGTCAACGTATGGCGAAAAATGACTATTTTCAGCATTTATATGGCATATTTTTTCTGGCAACTGTGCTTCAGTGGCTGCGTCCAAAAAAACTGGGCAAACAATGCCTACAAGGTCAACGTATGGCAGTTGTTTAAAGAGAACAGTAGATTACTAGCCAGCAAAGCTACCTAAGCTAAAATGTCCCTCAAATCCCTGCAGACTTCTGTCCCTCCAATACAGAGCAGTATCACGCAGATTACTAGCCAGCAAACTTACTATCATCTGTCCCTGAAATCACTAACAGCTCTCGCCCTACACTATCTCTTCCAAGCACACACAGGCAGATTTTTCAGATACATTTTTGCCCTTGATCCCCCTCTGGCATGCCACTGTCCAGGTCGTTGCACCCTTTAAACAACTTTAAAATCATTTTTCTGGCCAGAAATGTCTTTTGTAGATGTTAAAGTTCGCCTTCCCATTGAAGTCTATGGGGTTCGCGAACCGTTCGCGAACCGCTCGCAATTTTGCGCAAGTTCGCGAATATGTTCGCGAACTTTTTTTCCGACGTTCGCTACATCCCTAGTCTTAATATTCTGATTTTGCAGTGCAAGTGTCTGTTTGGTTTATTTATTTTGTTTTCATAGTTCAGAGCTTTTTATCAAATCTTACCCACGACTTGCCAGTGTGTGTTTACCAGTCACAACGTGTGCAGTAAATGAATACTCTAACACTATTGCCCTAAACCACAACATGAGTACTTTGAAGCTTTGTGGTCCTTTATTATCGCTGCATTTTATGAGTCAGAAAGGCATTTACAAATAAGGATAAGTGCACAAAGAGCTAAAATTGCATGTCAGTAATTACCGTGCTAGTCCAAGGCATTATTCATACACATTTACGTTACTTGCAGAGGTACAAAAAGGTTTCTATTGCTTAACACAAACAGAAGGTTTTACACAGGGGGAAAGTCATTGCAAAATGCATTCTAATCTTACATTTATAAATTTATACTACTTGGGATTGCATTTCTTTTTCAGATCAATCTATGTGAAAAAATTACCTAACCATATATTGTTGATATCCAAGTGGTATTTTCAAAACACTTTGCTTCTGCCATCCCTCTTTTGTTTTTTTGCTATACCATATCAATGACACATAAGGACTTGGGGTATTATATTTATTGTACAATTTTTTAGTAAAACAGTCACAAAAATTAAAGATGAATTCCCTCTACTATATGTAATCTAGGCTGAGACCACACCCCCTGCTTGTCTTTATGGCCGAGCTCTGGTAGATTGTTACCGCCAGTTGATGGCATGATTTATACAAAAATAGAGGCTGTAGCTCTGATGCGTTCACTGTCTTCCCATTTACTGTATCACAACTCAGGTGATATATAATATTTAACAGTAATTAACACTGATGTCAGGTGAGATCACAGTTGTATCACAGGCAGGAAGAAAACGTTGTGCTTAGTAGCTCTGAGGATACATTTTATTGGCTTGAAGAAAAACAGAAACAATATACAATTTAAGCAGAATGATTTAATAAATAAACCAAATTAATATACTGCAAAAATGCTACCAGATGTAAGTATTATGCATTTAAAGATGAATAGGGGTGGGTAGGGAGGATTTTAATGCTATAGAGGAAGCCAATCCTCCGGCCTGGGTCCCTCCCATGGCGGTGAGGTCTGCTTCTCTATAGTTATGTCACTGTAACCAGCCAGCAAGTGGCATGCAGTAACAAGTGGCATGCAGTAACAAGTGGCATGCAGTAACAAGTGGCATGCAGTAACAAGTGGCATGCAGTAACAAGTCTGAGAGGCAGGCAAACTATCAGGACAGAAGGCAGTCAATAATAACAATAACAATAATAACAACAAATAGGTCCATAGGAGGATGAGGTTAGTGCAAGGCCGAAAACCGTCTCCTGCACAGTGACGGCAGGACTCAGTGCTCAGGACTAGTCCATGGAAAAAAAACTTAGCGATCCTGAAATTGTCAGGTTTAAATGGACTCTTAATTCAGGAACCCATATAGTGGAACCCAAACAGCCTGCAAGTTGGGAAGCAGAGACAGGGTCAGAGAAAAAAGAAGTCATTAACACTGACTGCAAGCCTGAACCCCCTGTGGCTCAACCAGGCAGCAGTGACCAGAAAATGCAAGGTCCCTGGTTGCAGATCTGGCAGCTCTTACAACTATAGAGAGTATATATAGAGAGTATATATATATGCAATAAAAGTGCAAGGAAACTTACTTTGCATATTTTCCAGCTTGATGCACGGTGGATCCTTGTTTGCAATGTGTTGTAATGACCTCAGCACACCACAATGGCAGTAATGTTATCACAACAAATTTTGGCACTAAACATTGATAAAGGGCCAGTTTACTTTGACTAAAAAAAAGAACAAGTGCATTATGTACAGCATTGTAACGTACAATTCTGTGTCCATTTTGTGCCTATTGCTATGCAAAGTGATCCAAGATAAAGTTATGCAGTATCACGGATGTAGAAAGGAATCTGATGGCCTCTGGCCTTTGCATCTGTTACTCCAGGGCTAATCACAGGGTCAAATGGGGAAGAAGTGGGAAGAATGGTTGGAGAATACCATGTTCTTTCCCATTGTGCATATATAGAGCTTGAAAAAAAATAAAGAAATGATTTATGCAGCAATAATCATTATGACTTTCTAATTTTAAATCCCAATTACATGTATAATAGGCAAAGAAAGATTGATAAATCATTAATGAATTTTTCAGAACTACTCTAGAGGATGATGGTTCAATACCATGCATACAGGCAGACTCATAATCATTTTAAAATATTTATAAACAGTGATGTCATAATTTGATGCCATTATTCTTTTATAATGGCTTGTTCAGTGGACTTCAAGCAATTGAAAGCAGTAGCACACCTGGTCTCTCAGAATCCTCACCGGTGCTTGGGGTTAAAGGAGGACGGCACCTCCAACAAATGCTCAATGAGAAGAAACTCCAGCACACGAATGCTTAAGGGTTCATAACCCGTGTTTATTGTCAATGCCAAACAGGAAACAACGTTTCGGGGGCGTACCCTGACGAAGGGGTACGCCCCCGAAACGTTGTTTTCTGTTTGGCATTGACAATAAACACGGGTTATGAACCCTTAAGCATTCGTGTGCTGGAGTTTCTTCTCATTGTTCAGTGGACTACAATATGGAGCTCATGTTGACCTTCCTGACTTCTTGCTTGAAATACTTGTAGGAAAGTGGTGGAAGTTTTTGGCACTGAGATACTTACTCCTGGTTTCCCTGTGCGTCTAGAGGTGTGCCTGTAGCAGTGGATGCCACTATGCTGTTAATGTGACTGCCTTGAAACTACCTGGAAATCTCTAGTAATCTGCAAAGTCAAACACTAGAGAGAAAGTCTAGATGTATAAAGGAAAGCACTTATTAGATGGAGCAGTAGGCTAGAGACCTACACACTCATCCACTGGTATTGCTGGGCAAAGATATACTATAAGGAGTAATATAATAAAAGTTGCAAAGTTTGCACCAACAGTAGTCATGCATAGCAACCAATTAGACAATAACTTTTAATGGAGACCGGTTGGTATGACAACTAGACCTGGTGCAACATTTTATTATATTACAAAGTTTCTTATCTTTATATCCAGTTCTAGCTGTTTCAAAGCCATGCCATATTAATTTCCTTCCGAGTTTTTCTCGTGTATCATTTTAATAAAATTGATATTTTGTGCAATAGAATTATAGAGTTCTAATTAGACAAGAATAAATTAAGCTTCACTATTAAAAAAAGTGGCACAATATTTTATTTTAACTCACAGAATGTAATGTTATATATCTTGAAAATTCGAATCTCTCTCATCTCTCACTCTATTGTTTATGGAAATAGATGGAAGACATTGCAAATTTCTCCTGATGAAACATAGGCACATAGGCTCCTGAAGAAATGTATCTTAGTGGGTTGCGTGAATGTGATAGGGACCTTAGATTATAAGCTCCATGGGGCAGGGAGTGATATGACACTGCATCAACATGTGGGTGCTGTATAACTAAAAGATAATAATAATATAAAGTTTGAAAGATTTTAGTGTTCTCCCCAGCTTCTTAGTTTGGTTATTAAACTAAATCAGATATCCAAGCAAGCTGTCAGAATAAGACAGGTATCATTTAAGAATTGAGTGTTATAGTACATTTTTGCAGATTATAATATTTTCTTATTAAGATAGAGCAAGGTCTATTCATTTGGGAAATTTAACTGGAACAGTTTTAGTCTTCGGAAAACTCAAATCAATTTAGTCAATTTTTTTCCGTTTTCTACAGAAGCATAAGAACATTTGTCAAAGCATATAAAAGGAAGAGTTTGCAGCTAATTGTGACACTGCTTTATCTAACAGGGCAGGGGGCCAATTTAGGTAATGTGACAGTATTATATTGTCAGCATACCATTCAATGCACATCCAATTTTCTTAAAGTACATGGAGGAGTTCATAATCCAAGTGCTTAATCGACTATTGCTTAACAGTTGAAAGTACATCGACTCATAATTATAAATGAATGATAACTTTATTTCAAGGCAGCATGAGCTATTTATCTTTACAGTCAGATTTATGATCATCTTTAGACCAAAGGCACCAATGCATGGGAATGTTGATCCTTTTTATAATATGCATTACACTTTTAAATATAATAGGTCTCATATACAAGTGAAAGTTGAAATGTGTTCAAGCTAAAATGGACACAAGGCTATGCAAGAATTGACACTATTCATAAATGGTTCATATTTGCTGTGCTGTTCTTTACACTAGTTTCAATGAGTTCCTGTTTCTATGTCCTGCATCCTATGAAGTATTGTGCATCAGTGTGCCAATTGATGCTGCTAAACCATGGCATTACTGCCAGCCTGGATGTTGCAGTAGCTTGAGGGTTCCCTACAAGAATTGCATCAATATGAGCAACAGACTTGCCCCCCAAAGAATTACCTGCCAATATCATTTTAACGCTGCAAGCTGGAAGTGATACCATTACCAGGACAAATTTTTTTATTTCCAACTTGCTCCCAATTAACAGATGAGCAGTTGCATTCACTGTTTTTATAAAATCTGACTTATTAAACCCTGAGGATGGAAAAGTCAGAATCAGAAAATCCGGCATCTCAGACCTGTAGAGGTTGCATATAAGTCAATGGGAGAAGTCCCAATGATTTTTTGATGTGCGCTTGGTTTCTTGCAATACACTGAAGGTTTCCGGAGTTTTTGGTCAAAAATCTGAGTTTTTGGATGAAAAATCTGAAATAATCATGAAAATCTGAAAAAAATCTGAAGAAAATCTAAAAAAAATCTTGAAAATCAGATTTTTTTTTCCTGCAAAGCAAAATTGCGGGAAAATATTGAGATAAATTTGGACTTTGATAAATAACCCCCATAAACTCATTTCATTTGCATATGAAATTGCACTTTGTGCACTGTACTTGCATGATGATTTTAAAGGCTTAAAGGGATACTGTCATGGGAAAACATGTTTTTTTCAAAACACATCAGTTAATAGTGCTACTTCAGCAGAATTCTGCACTGAAATCCATTTCTCAAAAGAGCAGATTTTTTTTATATTCAATTTTGAAATCTGACATGGGGCTAGACATTTTGTCAATTTCCCAGCTGCCCTTGGTCATGTGACTTGTGCCTGCACTTTAGGAGAGAAATGCTTTCTGGCAGGCTGCTGTTTTTCCTTTTCAATGTAACTGAATGTGTCTCAGTGAGACATGGGTTCTTAGATCTACCAGGCAGCTGTTATCTTGTGTTAGGGAGCTGTTATCTGGTTACCTACACATTGTTCTTTTGTTTGGATGCTGGGGGGGGGGGGGAAGGGAGGGGGTGATATCACTCCAACTTGCAGTACAGCAGTAAAGAGTGATTGAAGTTTATCAGAGCACAAGTCACATGACTGCGGGCAGCTGGGAAATTGCCAAAATGTCTAGCCCCATGTCAGATTTCAAAATTGAATATAAAAAAATCTGTTTGCTCTTTTGAGAAATGGATTTCAGTGCAGAATTCTGCTGGAGCAGCACTATTAGCTGATTCATTTTGAAACATTTTTTTTCCCATGACAGTATCCCTTTAACAATTTGGTGTGAGGAGCTCTAACATCCCATAGTAAGAAAACTATTTCAAATAAAGCAGTCAAATGTATTCTGAAGAATTGACTCATTGATCAATGCAGTGAAAGTCAAATAGTGTTTTAGTAAAGTGTTAGTAAATCTACCCCTCAGTCTTGTTATTAATTAGCATAGGGGTGCATAAAGAAACGTATAAATAAACTGAAGGTTTTCATAAATTTAGTTTTGTGCCATAGTTTTGTGCTTAAAAATGAATAAGGGCAGTATTATTGTAAATGTATCACTACAATTTAGAGAAGCATTGTGTATAATGGTTTCTCTTAAATGGTAAATAATTCATCTGGAGAGTCATTGAAGTATACTTAATTAAAGGGATTCTGTCAGGATTTTTTTGGTATAATTTTTATTACTAAATTTAACTGTGTACATTGCACATCATTCATTATACCATTTAAAATTGTATTCTTGACCCAATAAATGTATTTTTTTATTTGTATTGGTGTATAGGCAACCATTCTCAGCCCGGCTATGTGACTGGTTAGAGTGACTGAAGTTTATCAGAGCACAAGTCACATGACTGGGGGTACATGGGAAACTGATAACATGTCTAGTTACATGTCAGATTTAATTCAATATTCTGCTGGAGGAGTTCTATTAACTGATACAGTTTGTAAAAAAACATGCTTTCCCACAACAGAATCCCTTTAAAAAACAGAACTGTCTAAAATCAATTGAGATCTAATTATGTGCATGGTAACACTTCACTACCCATCTCCAGGTAGGGGTTTTCTCCATTAAAGGGCAACTAAAGTCTAAAATAGAATAATGTTAGAAATGCTGTATTATGTATACTAAATATAAACATGAACTTACTGCACCAGCAGCCTAATAAGACAAATGATTTATGCTTTCAAAGTTGGCGCAGGGGGCTGTCATCTTGTAACTTTGTTAGACATTTCTGCAATATCAAGACTCGCACATGCTCAGTGTGGTCTGGGCTTCAGTTGGGAGGTTAAGCTTAGGGATCGTCATAAATTATCAAAACAGCACAAGTCAAATAATATCTGCCATAGAAGCCAACACAGCAAGGCTGATTAATAATCATAATATAGAGACTGCATTGCGTCTCTGGATACACATCTCTACACGGAATCCAACAATGCTGCTCAAGTTCTGGGAAGTAAGGTGGGTGGGCTCCCCCTGCCATTTGAAAGTATGATCGTCCCCATAGGCTTCCTAAGCATTTTTTGGTCGAAGAAAAATTGTTCGATCGATGGATTAAAATCCTTGGAATTGAACGATTCGAAGGATTGAATCCTTCCATCGAACGATTTTTCATTTTGATTGAATAGCGCTAAATCCTTCGACTTCGAAGGATTTAACTTCGACAGTCGAATATCGAGGGTTAATTAACCCTCGATATTCGACCTTAAGTAAATTTGCCCCTAAATGTTCAAATGCTCAGTAAGGCTACACATTTATTGTTATTGCTACTTTTTAGTACTCCTCTTCTATTCAGGCCTCTACTATTCATATTCCAGTCTCTTATTTTAAATCAATGCATGGTTGGTATGATCATTTTATACCCTGGCAACCCGATGGCTGAAATTGCAAACAGGAGAGATGCTGAATAAAAAGCGAAATAACTCAAAAAACACAAATAATAAAAAGTGAAAACCGATTACAAATGATACACTCTCTACATCATTATAACAGTGAAGGTAAAGGTGAACAATCCCTTTAAAACATTTCAAATGCCTCCTATAACTCTTATAACAAGGAGCAAAGATGGGTGTGGTCTAGAGGCCATTGAGCATGGTATAACCTGTATGTCATTGTGGACCTGATCAGTGAGACAGGGCCATGAATAATATGTTCCATATGAGGGAGTACTGCCCATGTTTTATAATATCCTACACTGATACATACCATAAATATATGTCAGTACAGGCATTCAACTATACAGGTATGGGGCCTGTTATACATAATGCTCAGGACATGGGGTTTATTGGATAAGGGATCTTTCCTTATTTGGATTGCCTTTGCTAAAAAAAATAATTTATACATTAAAGGAGAACGAAAGCCCGAGGGCGCAAAACCCCTCCCCCCTCCCCTCCGTTGCCCCCCCTCCCTCCTCCCCCCTGGCCTACCCCTCCCCCTGGGCAAATGCCCCTAACTTGTTACTCACCCCTCTGCGCAGGTCCTGTCCATGGAGTTCGCAGTCGCCATCTTCTTCCACTCGCGTCTTCTTCCTGCTCTGACCGGCGTTTTCTGGCGCATGCGCAGTAGGAACAGTTACCGGTACGGCTCTACTGCGCATGCGCCGAATGTCATGAAGTTTTCCGATTTCACTTTGTGACATTCGGCTCATGCGCAGTAGAGCCGTACCGGTAACTGTTCCTACTGCGCATGCGCCAGAAAACGCCGGTCAGAGCAGGAAGAAGACGCGAGTGGAAGAAGATGGCGACTGCGAACTCCATGGACAGGACCTGCGCAGAGGGGTGAGTAACAAGTTAGGGGCATTTGCCCAGGGGGAGGGGTAGGCCAGGGGGGAGGAGGGAGGGGGGGCAACGGAGGGGAGGGGGGAGGGGTTTTGCGCCCTGGGGCTTTCGTTCTCCTTTAAATAAGTCCAATAAGATTTTTTTGCCACCAATATGGATTCATGCAGCTTAGTTAGGATCAAGTACAGAGAAATAGGACATCGTAACAGAGAAAAAGGAAATAATTTTTCAACATTTTTAATTATCTGATTAATATAGAGTCTATGGGAAATGGCCTTCCCATAATTTTCTGGATTATGGGTTACTGTACTAATTAAAATGCTGCTTGTAAATCTATAGGGTGCAATAATCCTTTATTATACATCTATAGTGTCAGGCACCATTTCAGTCATAAAGCCATCTCCTCCATCTGCCACAAATTAGAAATAGTTTTAATTGGTTTGGGGTGTATGAAAACATATTCTAATAATGTTATTGGCATCATTTTCCATTCTGTGCAATAATACGGCAGCCTGTATGCTCAGGACGGTTACTGTTGACAGATAAGGTCACCTCTGTCATAACAAATATTTACTATTGTCAGATAGCTTTCCATAATTTGCTTTATTCAATTAAGTGATAGGAATTTGCTTGTCTCATCACATTCATCATTTCCTTTTCCCTTGGAGGGGTAGAGAATCACAGACGGCAGCCATCGCGATGCTCCGGTGACAGGTAGAGAGAGAAATGTGCAGTTTTGTGTGCTGCAGTAATTATAGTAATGTGGGAGAGAAAGTTGTCATTGTCACAATTCTGCGGTTTCATAGGATCATTTTCATTAACAAGAACAGTAGGCCTGTGTGACACTGATGTTTTATACTCATTACACTTATCCCTGTGGCCAAGTAGTTAGAAGGCTGGAAAATTCTCAAGACACAAATATCTGAAGATAGTAACTGTCAGGGTTTCGTTGTTATGTCTCCGCTCTGTTGTTCTTTATGATTTTGCTTGTTCTCCACAAAAACGAACAAATGTTTCTTCTCAGAAGCTTTCAAAATTTCTTAGGATTTTTAAAGCCAAGGCATGGTCCTTCTGCTGCATTTTCATCCAACCAATCAACTTTCAACAGACGTGCTGAAGCCAAGGTTTGTTCTGGCTCTTCCATTTACTAGGAATGTACTAAATTCAGGATTTGGTTTGGGATCCCAGCACTTTTTTAAGGGGCAGATTTATCAAGGGTCAAAGTGAAAATTCTAATTAAAAAATTTGAATTTCGAGCTTCACACTTTGTACCCTGCCTTTCTGCTGGTAGATGAGACCTGCATTCTCCATAATAGTCATACCAAGTCATGATCTTGTATATTTTCACTCTTCCTTGATAATTTTTTTGCCATAACCTAATATTAAACTCATGGGTGAGATTCAATCCGAGGAGAAATTCAATAGAGGACTTCACTGGAGATTTCATGTCATAAACTGTGAGATAAGTTTTTCTGAATTGAATTGCATCTCAAATTGAATACCGTTCATGATTTTTCACACGATAAACCTTTTTCTATGTAACTGAATTGAATCTGGCACATGGTATGAAGATCCAAATTATGTAAAGATCCATTATATGGAAAACCCCATGCCCGATTATCTGGATAACATGTCCCATACCTGTGCTTGATACCAACTAAGATATAATTCATCCTTATTTGAGGCAAAACAATCCTTTTTGGGTAAAAAAATTTTAAATTATTTTTTAGAAGACTTAAGGCATGGAGATACAAATTATGGAAAGACCCCTTATCCAGAAAAAGCCCTGTCCTGAGCATTCTGGATATCAGGACCCATACCTGTATTTTATTTTATTTGAAGAAATTTGTAGTTATCTAAATGACTATCCACATTCTTGTTTGGATTGCTGAAGAGTTCTATCCCATTAAAAACAATTACAGTGATATTTGAGGACCCTAAACTTCATTCGATTTGATATTGATATAGTGAATACAGTACCCCCTCTTGTAAAATATAAGGATATTATAAGTTACCGAGGAGTTTTATGACCATATAAAAACACAAGGCCGAGGTAACTTCTAATATCCTCATATTTTGCAACTGGGGTTACATTATTTATTATAATACACAAGTTTCAGTGAGTCATGTGACAGAAATGACATCAGAAATTGCATAATTTTTCATCCATGTATGTTTTAAAGGAACAGTGACCAGGGCCGCCATCAGGGGGGGACAGGGGGGACAAGCGTACCGGGCCCGGGCATGAAGGGGGGCCCGGCAGCGCTGCATTTTTTGAAGATCCGGGCCCCCCTTACGAGCGCCCGAGCCGTACGACTTGCCTCTGTGCTGCCGAATGCGGAAGTGCCGAAAAGCCGAAGCCGATGCGCCGAAAAGACCCGAAGTCACGGAAAAAGCCGAAGTCACGAAGCGCCGAAAAGACCCGAAGTCACGAAAACAGCCGAAGCCGAAGTCCTGAAGCAGCGCAAAGACCCGAAGTCACGAAAACAGCCGAAGCCGAAGTCCTGAAGCAGCGCAAAGACCCGAAGTCACGAAAACAGCCGAAGCCGAAGTCCTGAAGCAGTGAAAAGACCCGAAGTCACGAAAGGAGGTGAAGTTGAAGTACTGAAGCCGTGAGTTCAATTCTACTGAACACCAGTTTGTGTATTTTTTTTTTTTTAATCTCCTGGCCACCAATGTATTATTTTAATATTCTATAGGCCCCTGCAACCAATCTTTTTTTTTAAAACATGTTTTTTTGGGGCCCCAATTTTTTTTTTAACTCGTAAGGGGCCCCTGACGCCAATGGTTTTTTTTTTTTTCAAAAAAAATTTTTTTTTTTTTTAATTTTTTTTTGGGGCCCCAATTTGTTTTTAACTTGTAAGGGGGCCCCTGCCGCCAATGTTTTTTTTTTTTTTCTTCAAAAAAATTTTTTTTTTTTTTCAAATTTTTTTTTGGGGCCCCAATTTGTTTTTAACTTATAAGGGGGCCCCTGCCGCCAATGTTTTTTTTTTTTTTTTTCAAAAAAATTTTTTTTTAAATTTTTTTTTGGGGCCCCAATTTGTTTTTAACTTGTAAGGGGGCCCCTGCCGCCAATGTTTTTTTTTTTTTTTTTCAAAAAAATTTTTTTTTTTTTTAAATTTTTTTTTGGGGCCCCAATTTGTTTTTAACTTATAAGGGGGCCCCTGCCGCCAATGTTTTTTTTTTTTTTTTCAAAAAAATTTTTTTTTTTTTCAATTTTTTTTTTGGGGCCCCAATTTGTTTTTAACTTATAAGGGGGCCCCTGACGCCAATGTTTTTTTTTTTTTTTTCAAAAAAATTTTTTTTTTTTTTTTAATTTTTTTTTGGGGCCCCAATTTCTTTTTAACTTGTAAGGGGGCCCCTGTCGCCAATGTTTTTTTTTTTTTTTTCAAAACAATTTTTTTTTTTTCAAATTTTTTTTTGGGGCCCCAATTTGTTTTTAACTTATAAGGGGGCCCCTGCCACCAATGTTTGTTTATTTTTTAGTTTTTTTTACATTTTTTTGTTGGGGCCCCAAGTTTTTTTTAACTTATAAGGGGGCCCCTGCCACCAATGTTTTTTTTTTTTAAAAAAAAAAAATTTAATTTTTTTTTGGGGCCCCAATTTTTTATAAGGGGGCCCTGACCATCAATAGCTTTTTACAACTTGTGTGGGGGGGTTTACTTTTTTAGCGCTGATGTCTGTGTGGTCTTTTAACTGTGATGTGGAGTGGGCGGGAAATGGGGTGGAGCTTGGTCGTCAGTGTGGGCGGGGCCCAGGGGGCCCCAAAAATTTTGTTGTACGGGGCCCCGTGATTTCTAATGGCGGCCCTGACAGTGACACCAACAAATGAAAGTGTTTTAAAATAATGAAAATATAATGGTGTGTCTGCTTCAGAAACACTACTATAGTTTAAATAAACAAGCTGCTGTGTAGCCATGGGTGAAGCCATTCAAGGCACAGGTTACATAGCACATAATAGATGTACTCTGTAGATTACCTTTGGATTCCATTACAGAGTTCATATGTTATTTACTGTGTATCCTGTGTTTTTTCTCCTTTTTTAGTTTGAATGGCTGCCCCCATGGCTACATAGCAGCATATTTATATAAAGTAGTCTTTCTATAGCAAACATAGAGCTTACATCAGTGCAGGACAACAGTACATTATATCTGAATTATTTTGAAACACTTTCATTTTTTTCTGTTACTGTTCATTTTATGATTAAAATGCTAATCTTAACAATCCTACATTCCTACTTTAAAGAATTATCTTTGCAAGTGGTATTTTTGTTTGTTTATTCCATTGCAAGTGGAATTTTTCTGTTTATTCCATTGCAAGTGGTATTTTTTTTGTTTATTCCATTGCAAGTGGTATTTTCTTTGTTTATTCCATTGCAAGTGGTATTTTCTTTGTTTATGGCATTGCAAGTGGTATTTTTTGTTTATTCCATTGCAAGTGGTATTTTCTTTGTTTATGGCATTGCAAGTGGTATTTTTTTTGTTTATTCCATAGCAAATGGTATTTTCTTTGTTTATGGCATTGCAAGTGGTATTTTTTGTTTATTCCATTGCAAGTGGTATTTTTTTGTTTATTCCACTGCAAATGGTATTTTTTTTTGTTTATTCCATTGCAAGTGGTATTTTTTTTTGTTTATTGCATTGCAAGTGGTATTTTTTTGTTTATTCCATTGCAAGTGGTATTTTTTGTTTATTCCATTGCAAGTGGTATTTTTTTGTTTATTCCATTGCAAGTGGTATTTTTTGTTTATTCCATTGCAAGTGGTATTATTTTGGTTTATTCCATTGCAAGTGGTATTTTTTGGTTTATTCCATTTCAAGTGGTATTTTTTTGTTTATTCCATTGCAAGTGGTATTTTTTTGTTTATTCCACTGCAAGTGATATTTTTTTGTTTATTCCATTGCAAGTGGTATTTTTTTGTTTATTCCATTGCAAGTGGTATTTTTTTGTTTATTCCACTGCAAATGGTATTTTTTTTTGTTTATTGCATTGCAAGTGGTATTTTTTTTGTTTATTGCATTGCAAGTGGTATTTTTTTGTTTATTCCATTGCAAGTGATATTTTTTTGTTTATTCCATTGCAAGTGGTATTTTTTTGTTTATTCCATTGCAAGTGGTATTTTTTTGTTTATTCCATTGCACATGGTATTTTTTTGTTTATTCCACTGCAAGTGGTATTTTTTTGTTTATTCCATTGCAAGTGGTATTTTTTTGGTTTATTCCATTGCAAGTGGTATTTTTTGCAAGTGGTATTTTTTTGTTTATTCCATTGCAAGTGGTATTTTTTTGTTTATTCCACTGCAAATGGTATTTTTTTTTGTTTATTCCATTGCAAGTGGTATTTTTTTTGTTTATTGCATTGCAAGTGGTATTTTTTTGTTTATTCCATTGCAAGTGGTATTTTTTGTTTATTCCATTGCAAGTGGTATTTTTTTGTTTATTCCATTGCAAGTGGTATTTTTTTGTTTATTCCATTGCAAGTGGTATTATTTTGGTTTATTCCATTGCAAGTGATATTTTTTGGTTTATTCCATTTCAAGTGGTATTTTTTTGTTTATTCCATTGCAAATGGTATTTTTTTGTTTATTCCACTGCAAGTGATATTTTTTTGTTTATTCCATTGCAAGTGGTATTTTTTTGTTTATTCCATTGCAAGTTGTATTTTTTTGTTTATTCCATTGCACATGGTATTTTTTTGTTTATTCCACTGCAAGTGGTATTTTTTTGTTTATTCCATTGCAAGTGGTATTTTTTTGGTTTATTCCATTGCAAGTGGTATTTTTTGGTTTATTCCATTTCAAGTGGTATTTTTTTGTTTATTCCATTGCAAGTGGTATTTTTTTGTTTAATCCATTTTACATGGTATTTTTTTGTTTATTCCACTGCAAGTGATATTTTTTTTGTTTATTCCATTGCAAGTGGTATTTTTTTGTTTATTCCATTGCAAGTGGTATTTTTTTGTTTATTCCATTGCAAGTGGTATTTTTTTGTTTATTCCATTGCAAGTGGTATTTTTTTGTTTATTCCATTGCAAGTGGTAGTTTTTTGGTTTATTCCATTGCAAGTGGTATTTTTTGGTTTATTCCATTTCAAGTGGTATTTTTTTGTTTATTCCATTGCAAGTGGTATTTTTTGGTTTATTCCATTTCAAGTGGTATTTTTTGGTTTATTCCATTTCAAGTGGTATTTTTTTGTTTATTCCATTGCAAGTGGTATTTTTTTGTTTAATCCATTTTACATGGTATTTTTTTGTTTATTCCACTGCAAGTGATATTTTTTTTGTTTATTCCATTGCAAGTGGTATTTTTTTGTTTATTCCATTGCAAGTGGTATTTTTTTGTTTATTCCATTGCAAGTGGTATTTTTTTGTTTATTCCATTGCAAGTGGTATTTTTTTGTTTATTCCATTGCAAGTGGTAGTTTTTTGGTTTATTCCATTGCAAGTGGTATTTTTTGGTTTATTCCATTTCAAGTGGTATTTTTTTGTTTATTCCATTGCAAGTGGTATTTTTTTGTTTATTCCATTGCAAGTGGTAGTTTTTTGGTTTATTCCATTGCAAGTGGTATTTTTTGGTTTATTCCATTTCAAGTGGTATTTTTTTGTTTATTCCATTGCAAGTGGTATTTTTTGGTTTATTCCATTTCAAGTGTTATTTTTTGGTTTATTCCATTTCAAGTGGTATTTTTTTGTTTATTCCATTGCAAGTAGTATTTTTTGTTTAATCCATTTCACATGGTATTTTTGTTTATTCCACTGCAAGTGGTATTTTTTTTGTTTATTCCATTGCAAGTGGTATTTTGTTGGTTTATTCCATTGCAAGTGGTATTTTTTGGTTTATTCCATTTCAAGTGGTATTTTTTAGGTTTATTCCATTGCAAGTTGTATTTTTTTTATTACCTTAATGTGTGTGGTTTCATTTGCTTTTTCTGTTTGTTTCTAGCCTGGAATTTAGGGACAGTGACAATGGCAAAGAGGAAGTAGATTAACAGCAGGGCAATATTTTTATTTATGATTTGTTACTTATCTTTTCATTCAGGTCTTCTCCTATACATCTTCTAGCCTGTCATTCAAACTGTTGCAGTGACCCCATTAACCAGGTAGCAGTTTAAATGCCATTTTTGAGAATATATTGAATAAAATGTTAAATAATGCAAACATGAAACAAACAAAGGTGGAAAATAAAAATAAAATACAAACTACTACTGACTACATAATTCTAAACGTTAATTTTATGGCATACACCTCCTTGATGGTAAACTAAGGCAAATATCATGAAAACTAACAATGCTAGCTATTGTATCTTTAAAGGATGAGCATTTTTATTGCTGCATTGTTTAAAATGATATCATGGCAAAGCATACTGTGCGGGAGGAGATAGAGTGCCAGAATTGTAGATCACCGTAGGAATGATTTTGAAATGTTATCAAGGGAAACAAGGTGTCTGCTACTCAGATGAAAAGGAAAGATATATATTTTTATTAAAATTTCACAGTATACGAGATTAAATGTGCTTTAATATCAGATGAATCTGTTTGACAAAATTACAATCCAATATAGCTGAAAACACGCTGCTTGGCTGGGTCCCTTTATTCCTTTTATTTTATTTGTAAATCTTGTTTTTGTATTCCTTCAGCAATTCAGTATTAGCTGATCTCTGTCCTCTATTAAATGTTATGGCATGCCATTGTCAGTTACAAACAAGTCAGCCTCCGCAGGCCTTCCTTGAGCTTTGCCTGACCCTTTAATAAAAAGAATATCACTCAGAAGAAAGGAAACTATACGAATGTTGTATATTCAGAGTGGGAATAGATGAAATACGGTACCTTGTTTTATGGTTGTACACAGACAAGCTCTTCCAAGAGATCACTGTTATTAGTTTTAGCAGCAACATATTACTGTGATATCATCAGGGCACAATAACACAGTAATTACAGGTGAGGAAATACAAATGTCAGTGCTTGAGTACAGAACAGTAACTACATGCAGGGGCTGCTATTTCCTTTGCTTATAAAAGTGTTTTAAAAAAAATTCCCTCTTGGATGCCATATATCTACTAGCAGCTAATGGTTGCACAGGAAAATGTAGTTGGTATATTGGTGAATTATCTTAGCCTTTATTTTTTATTGTGTTGCCAACATCCCTTTAAAGGAAAAGGAAACCCCCAGGGCGCAAAACCCCTCCCCCCTCCCCTGTGTTGCCCCCCCTCCCTCCTCCCCCCTGGCCTACCTGTCCCCCTGGGCAAATGCCCCTAACTTGTTACTCACCCCTCTGCGCAGGTCCTGTCCACGGAGTTCACAGTCGCCATCTTCTACCACGCGCGTCTTCTTCCTGCTCTGACCGGTGTCTTCTGGCGCATGCGCAGTAGGAACAGGTACCGGTACAGCTCTACTGAGCATGCCGGAATGTCACGAAGTGAAATCGGAAAACTTTGTGACATTCGGCGCATGCGCAGTAGAGCTGTACCGGTACCTGTTCCTACTGTGCATGCGCCAGAAGACGCCGGTCAGAGCAGGAAGAAGACGCGCGTGGTAGAAGATGGCGACTGTGAACTTCGTGGACAGGACCTGCGCAGAGGGGTGAGTAACAAGTTAGGGGCATTTGCCCAGGGGGACAGGTAGGCCAGGGGGGAGGAGGGAGGGGGGGCAACACAGGGGAGGGGTTTTGCGCCCTGGGGGTTTCCTTCTCCTTTACGTAACAGTGCAACGTCAGATTTTATTTTCATTTCAAATAATATGAATGATTTGCTAAGTTTAACTATATTTACAATTTCAGCACATTTTAACTTTCAATATGTGTTGCCCATTTATGAACAAGCTGTAGCCCTTGCTTCCTTATTAAAAGGGTGGTTTACATTTAAGTTACCTTTAAGTATTTTATAAATTCTAAGAAACTTTTCAATTGGCCTTCATTTTTTCCTTTTTTATAGTTTTCTAATTTGCTTTCTTCTTCTGACTCTTTCCAGCTTTCCGATGGCGGTCACTGTCCCCATATAAATACAAATGCTCTGTAAGGGTACAAATCTATTGTTATTGCTATTTTTTATTACTCATCTTTCTCTTCAGGCCTCTTCTATTCAAATTCCAGTCTCTTATTAAAATCAATGCATGGTTGCTAAGGTAATTTGGACCCTAGCAACTGGATTGCAAACTGGAAAGATGTTGAATAAAAAGCTAAATAACTCAAAAACCACAAACAATAAAAAATGGAAACCTATTACAAATTGTCTAGGAATATCACTCTCTACATCATACTCAGGGGTCCATTTATTAAACCTTGAATTGTTCTGGTCGAGTTCTGGTCAAAATTTTAATTTTTCAAGATTTATTATACCCCAAAGCTGTTACAAATCCAAATCTGATAAATAAACCTGTCTAGATCATGTAGAAGTCAATAGAAGATGTCCCTGAAGATGTTTCTTGACATCATGATCCACGCTGGTTTTCATTGGATAATCTGATAAATATGAGTTTCCGCTGCGACAATTCGAAGTCGAATTTTAGTTGCGTGAACAGTATGATTCGAATTGACACACAAATTTGTTGCAACCTTATTTCACTCCGACTTTTTCAAGAAGAATTATCGACAAATGAGCTAAATCCGTGGATGGGAATTAGGTCAACTTTGTTCTAATAGAAAAATGAGATAAACTCAAGTTTTAGTAAATAATCCCCTCAATGTTCACTTAAAAGTGAACAACCCCTTTAAGTAGGTTTTAGGGATGTTTGTGGATGAAATGCTGTGTAAATCAGTGAGAATTATTATCCTCACCATATCGAAAAGTTAACTTCTTTCCACAAACTAGTAGGTGAAATTTTTGTTTTTTTGCCTTATTCAGCTATACATATTACGTTATGGAGTCTCAACTGAATAGGTGTTGGATGCACCAGCAGCACTACAGTATTGTATGACCTTCTTTATCCAATTTATAGTACATTTCATGCCAATGTTGATGGTTTCTTCCCTGTAGAGTTTTATGTACTAACATAAGGAGTAAAACATTTGGTGTCAAATTGAAGGTCAAGTACTTAAAGAATAAAAATAAACACGTATTATATTTCATTAAAAGGCTGCTATTTCCACTTATAGTTATCTATTTTAATATCTATTCTAATTTCTATTCTAAATTTAATAGTTAAATGTCTAATGCTAACATATTCTTTTGTTTTCCCTAGCTTCTGTGGAGATGTTACATTGAAGTGATTGGTGTTCCTAAGGGACAAGTTGTGTCAGGATGCTTTAATAAAGTCCTTTAATGCCTTTGATCCAGTCAAAGTGATCAAAGGCATTGAAATGCTAGACTGTATGTTCTTATACCTGGAAGACTGACTTCTACTTTCTGTGTTCAGCAAAATCCCCATGTCCCCTCATCCCATCCCACTATTAGAAAAAATCTTTGAATATTGAATTAGTCATAAATTATTTCAATTGTTTTAAAACTTTAACTACAGAAACTACTCATAGCTGAGGGTTTCCATTCCTTCCCATCCTTTATAAAGTAGATTAAAAGACTTTTATTTATAAGATAGAAACATAAATATAGAATGTATTGATATACATATATTTATATATTTTTTCTTTCTTTAAACATTTATTATAAAAACAATTCCACTATGAATGTTATATTGGATTATTATAGAATCTTAGAATGTGTTCTATAAATACCATATTGTTTAGGTTGTTTTGTTTCTTCTAGTGTTCGGTTTTTCATACATGGTTCAGTATTAGATGCTGGAAGAGTATATGGCCAAAATGATGGTCTACCTGACCAAAATCTGTTTTAATCCAGATGGGTCTACATGAGTTCCCTATTTGATACAGTCATTGGCTCCAAAAGCTCCAAATTACTAGAAGACCATCTCCCATAGACTCCATTTTAATCAAATAATTCCAATTGTTAAAAATGATAAATAATCATGCAATAATAAAACAGTACCTTGTGCTTGATCTCAACTAAGATATAATTAATCCTTATTGGAGGCAAAGCACTCCTGTTGGGTTTAATTGATGCTTATATGACATTTTAATTGACTTAAGGTATGGAGATCCAAATAATGGAAAGACCCCTTAGCTGGAAAACCCCAGGTTGGGTAACAGGTCTCATATCTATCTATCTATCTATCTATCTATCTATCTATCTATCTATCTATCTATCTATCTATCTATCTATCTATCTATCTCTCTAGAAAGAGAGAGAGCGAGAGAGAGAGAAAGAGAGATAGAGAGATGTTACTGCTGGAAATCCTTCATGTCATTTGAGTTACTACAAACAAAAATGAATAAAAAAGGGAATTATCTTAACTGAATTCTCCCATACAGCACACCTCCTTGATATATATAAGAGCAGACAAGCTTGGGCACGGTGCTGAATTAATGCATTAGAATACCTGTCTGTACATATTGTGAGAAGCATTTTAGTTAGGCTTTTCCTAGTGTAAAATGGCTTGATATGAGAGCACAAGTGCATCTGCAGAAAGTTTTGCATTTACAAATAGCAAAAGTATTTTCACGAGGACTTGCCTACAATATAGAGAGAAGTGAAAACACAACTTTAATGAAGATATTATTTTAAATGTGGCCTCCATACAATATTAGTGATTCTGTGTCAGCACACAACTCCTCCACTGTTTCTGGTGCACGTTCAATGGTGGCCACCCCACACCGTAGAAGATTCAATATAGACGAGAACAGCACCTTCTTAATGTAATAAAAAGGCCTTTATTCAAACATGGCACAGACCAATAGTAGGCTACTATTGGTCTGTGCCATGTTTGAATAAAGGCCTTTTTATTACATTAAGAAGGTGCTGTTCTCGTCTATATTGAAGCCTCCATACAATATACCAAGCCTTACCATACAAATGAGAAGACAGGCTTTTAAATAACTTGTTGAAATTGCCAAGCTCATAAGTCTTCTGAATCTTTTGTACAGGTATGGGATCAGTTATCCAGAAACCCACTATCCAGAAAGTTCCAAATTACATGAGGGCCATTTCCCATAGACACCATTATATACAAATAATTATATATATTTTTAAATTATTTCCTTTTTCTCTGTGATTATAGAACAGTAAATTGTACATTATCCCAACTAAGATAAAAATCAATCCATATTTGAGACAAAGCCAACCTATTGGTTTAATTAATATTTAAATTATTTTTTAGTAGTCTGGTATAAAGGTATTAAGATCCAAATTATGAAGATCCAAATTACAGGAAAGATGTGTTATCCAGAAAACCCCAGGTCCCCAGAATTCTGCATAATAGGTCCCATACCTGTATTTTAGGAGAGTTATCCTGAGAAGTCAGGCCACAAAATGGAACATTAATCACCATAGTGGATATTTTTTTCAACTAAACCCTAAAAATGAATATGGCTAAAAATGGCACATTTTATACACTGAACTTATTGCATCAGCTTAAAGTTTAGCTTCTCAATCGCAGCAATGTACCAGCACTTCAAACTTGTCGCAGGGGGTCACCATCTTGTCTGTGACACTCACATACTCAGTGGGCTTTGGGCAGCTGTTAAAAAGCTAAGCTTAGGGGTCATTGAAAATTATCAATAAGAAAACGAGGTTGGCCTGTAATATAAGCTGATGCTACAGGGCTGATTATTAAATTCTCATACTAGTTTTCTGTGCTGCCTATTTCTTAAGGGAAAAAAATAGCCCGCAGAACCAATATACTGAACTGATCATGACACAGTCTTTCTACAAGATAGAAGCAACCAAAAGTGGGGGTTTCTACTTGAAATATGGCAGGTATAAACAGATGGCACAACCACATGGGGCTCACTTTAGGATTGTAATGAGGACTAAGCATTTAAGTGCTTTTCAGTTAATATTGGTCTTTTAATTAGTTCTCTCCCGGAAGACACAAAGTCTTGGCATATAAATGTGTTGGCACATTTAAGGCTATTATTAAAATGACTTAAGAAGGAATACTTCTGCTGTAGAAGAGGCCTTACTCTAATGTGTCCATAGATTTCATTATAAGGGGCATAATCATAAAGGTGTGAAATACAAACCTAATTAGAATACACAAAACATTACCTTTTAACATTATGGTACGTCATGTAAAAGCATGCATGCATATAATTATTTTATGCAAATGTGTAGCCGAATGTAATATTCTGGTATAAAAAAAAGGTGTTAGATTAAAATAAAAAAGCTATCTTGAATTACTTGAGTTACCTTGGACTTGAATTTTAAAATTTACTAGTATAAAAAACAAAACAACATTTTAATGAATCGTTTCTGCAGATAAAACCTGTCGAGCTACTCTAAAAGGCAGCGGAAGGAATATTTTCAACATTGAAGCTATTTAATTTTTTGAGATTTGTTTCAAAAAAAATTTTAAAGACTCATTGAAAATGAATAGAACAATGTGATTTTTAGGGATGCACCGAATCCACTTTTTTGGATTTGGCCGAACCACCGAACCCCTTGCGAAAGATTCGGCCGAATACCGAACCGAATCCGAACCCTAATTTGCATATGCAAATTAGGGGTGGGAAGGGGGAAACATTTTTTACTTCCTTGTTTTGTGAAAAAAAGTCACGAGATTTCCCTCTCCGTCCCTAATTTACATATGCAAATTAGGATTCGGATTCGGTTCGGCCAGGCAGAAGGATTTGGCCGAATCCGAATCCTGCTGAAAAAGGCCGAATCCTGGCCGAATCCCGAACCGAATCCTGGATTCGGTGCATCCCTAGTGATTTTCATTATAATAATTAGTATTATGATTATTATTAATAGTAATCATAATAATAATAAATAATGGGATCCTATCATGCAAAAAAAATTCTCCCAGTAGAGCTGTGGGCTAACAGAACTTGATTGGAGAAAACAATAGTATTTTGTCAAGAAAACCCCCCATCATGAGTACTAGGAATACCAAGTGCCCTAGATCATTATACATATGCATGTGACAGAATCAGTGCATCCCCAATCTACATCACATGGGCATAATTAGTGAGCTGGAGCCACAGCACGGCTGTCTGCACTGGGAGCTCCCTCATGGAGTGGGAGGCGAATTGATCACTTGGGTGGAATATTATTTTTGACAAAATACTATTGTATTGTAAACATTTGGTTTGATTGGTGCCCTTTCACAGTGGACCTCCAACCAATATGCAGGTATATATTTGAGGTAGAAAGAAAAGCAAAACCTTAAACTTAAAAGAAATCTTATTTCAATGGACCTATATATTATGTGCCTTGTATGTGCATTTTCTATCAATAAGAATATATTAATGCAACAAGGCCTGCCAGCACTATGTGCTCCTATGTGCACTTATGAGGAGAGTAAGATAGGAGCCATTTTTTAATTAAAAAAAATGAAGAGAAGAAATAAAAAAATACAATCAATGAACATGGTGCACCTTTTGCAGGGGTCTGCAATTTTGGGAGGATTCTTCATTCCAAAGTTATGCTGGATAACATTGTTGATGGGGGGATCTCCCTGTTCTGGGTGGCTTTGGGTGTACAGTACAAGACAGAACTGATAAGGGGATCAGTGCTTTAGTTTTGAAATGGTTTTGATGCCTTTATGTCAAGAAAACTGAAATGAAGTTACAGTATTATTATTCAAGAGAAAATTAAACCCCAAAGACAACTCTTGCCCTTTTTTGTCATATTTCTTCACTGCAGCTCCCTTCTCTAATAACACAGGTAGGGTGCTATTTTAAAAAAAAAACCCTGTGTGGCTCATTTAATATACTTTAAAAGACACTTTTTGGGCAGTAACTCATCACATCCAATCAGTAATTCGCTTTGTTTGGCCCGCTGCAAGTAAAACAATGAAAGCAAAAAAAGTTATTGGTTGCTATTGGTTATGTTCTTGGTGCCAATGTTACCAATGCAGTAAATGAACCATTAACAGCATGAAACGTTTTGAAAATCAAAATGAAAGTCACATTTCACAATCTAATAAGACAGTTTATTACTATTACAGTATTATTAGTGAGATTTAATTGTAGTGCATTTATTAAGAACTGTCTTAGACTGCGTAATGTTATGGTGTAAAATAACAATTTTTTTGAAAGATGTTTTGATAAATACGCTGCATGCTCATGCACAAAACGGGACATTTTTTTCCCTGTGGGCTATTGAGTTGCTTGTTCCTAAAACATTAATTAACCACACACAGAGAAAAAATTCTTCCCAAAGCAAAAATGGTTGGTATTTTGTTTTATCTGCATTGTTTACTTCATTCCCCCAATGGACTCGTTGGTTCATTACAATGCAATGTTGATTGTGATGTAACGTAGTAATAGTATAAAGTCACTGACACATCTGGCATCTGGTTATGTATTATGGGATGACTGGAGGGGGACCCTTTTATCAATCCAGCACTTGGAACATATGATCAATCTTCAGAGAAGCATCTGATTTATGAAATGAACCCCTGAAACAATGGTACAGCAGTTATCATTGCAGCGTTAGAAAGTGGAAGCTGCAGTAAAAATAGTTGTAATTTAAGATTAAAGATTTTATTTTTATATCAATATATATTTTTGAGTTGGGTTTATATCACTAACAAATGTAAAACATGCTATTAGAAGTATTTCACACTATCAGGTTGCTTTGATCAGCATTGCCTTATGAAACCCATGGGCCCAGAGCCTAGAAACAATGATGGACCTATTTTATTGATGCCTTAAAAATGTTTAGGATGTAATTTATTTAGGAAATAAAATAGCACAAGCAAGGTATTCTTGCATTCTCCAGGAACACAAAGATTGTTGTAACAATATGATCATTCTTACTTTTTCTTTGTCACCTTGCAATTAAATTGGTGGATAAAAAGGTTACTGAGGATCTGAGCCACCGCTGCTTAGTGGTAAAACTCTTTAACATGTCTTAGAAAGAAGACACCAGGGTTCATTTATAGTGATGGGCGAATTTCTCCCGTTTCGCTTTGGCAAAAAATTCATGAATTTCCCGCAAAATTTGCGAAACAACGAAAAATTCACGAAAAATGTGTTAAAATCAATAATTGACGCCCGCGTCAGTTTTGGAGGCGCGTTTGAAAAGGCATTTGCTGCAATTTTTATGCCGACATTAAAGTCATTGGGCTTTCGAATAGTTTTGACTGCTCGACTTTTTCAGACGCAACTTTTTTTTGACGTGGGCGAATTTCCGCAGAGATTGGCAAATGTATTCACCAGCAGTGAAAATTGGCCGCAAATTCGCACCAGGCAAATTTATTCGCCCATCACTATTCATTTATAAATGGGGTAGGGAATACATTTTTCAACCCTTAGGGGCACATTTACTTAGGGTCAAATATTGAGGGTTAATTAACCCTCCATATTCGACTGTCGAAGATAAATCCTTTGACTTCGAATATCGAAGTCAAAGGATTTAGCGGCATTCGTTCGATTGAAGGAATAATCGTTCTATTGAAAGATTAAATCATTCGAATCGAACGATTCAAAGGATTTTAATCCATCGATCGAACGATTTTCCTTCAATCACAAATTGCCTAGAAAACCTATGGGGACCTTCCCCATAGGCTAACATTGAGGTTCGGTAGGTTTTAGGTGGCAAAGTAGGTGCTCGAAGGTTTTTTTAAAGAGACAGTACTTCGACTATCGAATGGTCAAATAGTCGAACGATTTTTAGTTCGAATTGTTCGATTCGAAGTCTAAGTCGTAGTCGAAGTAGCCAATTCGATGGTCGAAGTAGCCAAAAAAGTACTTCGAAATTCAAAGTATTTTTTATTCTATTCCTTCACTCGGGCTAAGTAAATGTGCCCCCTAGAATTAACAAGCATTTTGTCAATGAAGGTTTTCAGGTCATGATATACGTATCTAGTAGAAATGAGTCTAAAGCTTTCACCACTCATGCAAGTGGATTCTTCAGTTCAACAAGTGGTAAGAAATTCCCTGGTATAAGGGTAACATCTGTGACTGTTATGTTTTGGGTAGCCGAGGATGAGTAGAGTATAACAGTGCTTTATTAGCAGGCTCTCATGCAGCCATTACACAACAGTAACTTTCACTTTTAAGCTGTCCAGGAAGCATGCACAGTATAAATCTGAGCACAGTGACATCTACAGGCCATCTGCCCAAACACCACAATTGCATAACCCTTAAGGGTTTACAAGTCAGGTAATTCACTTGGATGATTGGTTAAATGTTTTCATGGAAACTGAGAATGCCGAGCCGAATATACTTGTTTTTACTAGATAACAAGCAGTTTGGCAGCTTCTACTATAAAAAAGACTATTGCTATTAAAATAATAAAAATATTTGACAGAGGAAGAGGCAATGGACTAAGCACTGTAAGCATAGCTTCAGCTAATAATTCATTAATATACATCATGTGTCTGTATACAACTAAGCACTCACTTGTTATTGTTACCAACATACTATACTGAAGTCTAATTAATGTCTGCAGATCCAATGCATCGTTTAAATCTGTCCAATTTCTTCCCATTGCCAGTTTCCCTTTCTTTTCAGGGCCTGTATAATTGAAGTGTTTCATCTTTCAGACAGTATTGCTTAAAGAATTCATAGCGTGCGTTTTGATGTGAGTTTTATCTCTAGATAGCAGCTACCTGAATAATACAGCTGGGAGAGAACCATGCATGCCAATTTATAGTACAAATATTCTAGATGGAAAAAAACTTTTCTCTTCTATTAGTTTATAGCAGTTTATCCTATGGGTCGGGACCCACAAATTGTTTCCCATGCTATTTAGGGTTGGTCACTTTGACCACACAAAGTTTTTCGTACAATAGAAAATAGCCATTGAAAAGGTATATAAAGCTAGTTCTATTTAGGTTTCCTAAAAAAAGATTGAGAAACACTGGTTTATAAAATTTTGAATACTCCTTATAAAGGTTACATGTTAACCTACCACACTCGACTAGATTGGACTATTATTTCTTCTTGTACATGTCCTACTGGGTGTTTATAGGTCTGGGTTCTGAGAGTTTTTAGATGAATAAATGAGTAACACACTATACCCACTGCTCTAGGGTTGTCCTCCAGCAATAATGTCCAATTGTCCATGAAATTATCAAAACAGGAAACAGGGACAGATGCAGAATAATGGCTTACTTGTGCTTTATTGTCAATCTTAAGTGAGAATGGGCCCATGATGCCCTAAAAATGAGGTGCAGGCCTGTGTTTTGAGTTCACGTGGTAGTTTTTATTTGCTTTTGAATGCTAGGATCAAGACTATTATCAATTATGTTATCCAGAAAGCTCTGAATTACAGAATGACATCTCCCATAGACTAAATTTTTTTCAAATATTTAAAATGTATTTCCTTTCTTGTTGTAATAATAAAACAGTACCTTTCATTTGATCCAAACTAAGATATAATGAATCCTTATTGTAAGCAAAACCAGCCTATTGGGTTTAATGTTTAAATGATTTTATTAATATGAAGATCCAAATTACTGAAAGATCCGGAAAACCCCAAGTCCCGAGCATCCTGGATAACAGGTCCCATACCCTCTAAATGTCTGAATGGTTAAAGAAAATGTCCAATAGGATCAGCTGACTTGATCTTGACTGCTTTTACTTGAACTTGAGTTGTGTTTTCCACGAAAACATTTTTTTGGAGGGCTTCACTCGAAAACTCGATCAGTTCAAGCAATTCAAGTTTTTTTTTGCTGAAAACTCTATCAATTCAAACCCTGAACTCGCTGATTCGAGTTTTTCCCATTGAAGTTTTTTCTTAAATTAGAAACCATACGAGTTGTGAGTTATCATTATTATTATTAATAACATGTATTTATATAGTGCCAACATATTTCGCAGCGCTGTTCATTCAAGGTCATTCAAGGTCTAAAAATGAGAGTTTTAGAGAGATTAAAAAAACAAAAATCAAAAAAAAAAAAACTTTACTGAAACAAAAATATTTGTAAAAAAAAAAAGGAAATATGAATGTTAGTAAATAGTCCCCATAGTCTAGATCAGTGGTCCCCAACCAGTGGCTCGTGAGCAACATATTGCTCACCAACTCCTTGGATGTTGCTCTCAGTGGCCTCAAAGCAGGTGCTTATTTTTCAATTCTAGGCTTGAAGGCAAGTTTTAGTTGCATAAAAACCATGTATACTGCCAAACAGAACCTCATATACTGTAGGCTGCCAGTCAACATAGGGGTAGTGATGGGCGAATTTATTCGCCAGGCGCAAACTCGCTGTGAATTTGCGCGATTCGCCACCAGCAAATAAATTGGCGAAGCGCCCGCGAAAATTCGCGCCAAAAATTCGCCAGTGTCAAAAAAAATTTTTCCGAAAAAATGGATGCCGGCGTCAAAACGGGCACTGGCATGAAAAACGGGCACCGGTGTCAAGCGTCAAAAACGAGACGCCGTCGCTGTTTCGTGAATTTTTTCCCGTTTCGCAAATTTCGCGCGAAATTTGCGAATTTTTTGGCGAAGCGAAATAGCGCAAATTCGCCTATCAATACATAGGGGCCATTCAGAGCCCTCATTTAGCACCCCAAGAACTGGCCAATCAAAGCCCTCATTTAGCACCCCAAGAACTGGCCAATCAAAGCCCTCATTTAGCATTCCAAGAACTTTTCATACTTGTGTTGCCCCCCAACCCTTTTTATTTGAATGTGGCTCACGGGTAAAAAAGGTTGGGGACCCTGGTCTAGATACTGCTACCTGTAGATTTATAACTCTGTCTCACCTCTCCTTACTCAAAATCTACTTCTGGTACATGGTAAATATTCAGTGTTTCATTATCCAGTTACCATTAAATCAATACCTGTCTTTTTAATCTGCTTGTATATACTGTTCTTATATTATTTTCTTGTTAACAGTCAGGTGGCCATATTTACAGAAAGGCTAGAACGTTTCAGGCATGGACTTGGTTGGGGAGGGGGTATCTCTTTAAGAACACGTGACAAGCGTAAAATATGTGAAAATGTCAAACATATATATTACTCCTGTTATCTTATCTAGATGTATTTCTATTGTCAAAGGGAAGCAAGATGTGCTTATCTCCTTAGGCCAGCTCTGCTTCTAATCAGTATTGACAAGTGTACCCTACAGACATGGTTCCCCATTGCATCTGTTCATGTCCAGTTCTGTTTAATAATTCAGCCTTGTTTGTTGTTATAAATAGATAAAATGGAAGCACAAACAACTGAGAAGCACTTGAAGGGGATTTTCAGCCTACAATAATATCAGTGCTGCTAAACCCTTAGGAAATTCCTTTGTTTTATGTGGGAAATAGAGTCTTAACTGGAGGAGGGCTGACTCATGCTGAGTTGTTTCAAAGGTGCATGTAGTCAGGACCATCAATGCTGGGAATAGCAAGGGACAGACAAATTCTACTTTAAATAGCATGTACATCTACAAATAACTTTAACATCAATAGAAGTGGCTTAGAATTACATATACATCCATTTTGTGTTTGGCTGGAGTTTCCCTTTAACCCTAAAAGTGCCAATGCCATCCTATACTGTATATCTTGGTTCCCATTTGATATATGCCATGTGTTTAGTGGTAGGATATATAGGGGCAAATTTACTAACATCGCAACACTTTGCCAGGCGTAGATTCGCTAGAACAAAGCGAATTCACTAAAATCCAAAGTTGCATCCTGGGTGACGAACACTGGCGAAGTTGCGCTAACGTTACTGCGGCAATCGAAGCATATCTGTCTCTGCATCATACTAAAATAAAGGTGAACAACCCCTTTAAGGTTTACATTTGATCCAATGATTAGGATATGGGATACATCTGAGTTGATAGAAACCCATAGCAACCAGGGTTTGCATTACTGAACCTTCAACACTTTCTGTAAACGTTAACTGCAATTTTGGTCGCTATTGATTACTAGTTCAGAGCAAACTTTGCTTGTTACTATACAGCTTTAAGATTTGTTTCATAGTGAGGCTTTTCAGGTAGTGATAAAGCAGCCGTAAGCAACAAGGAGCATATAAATCAATACAAATATATATCAAAATTCAGTATAAAGGCTAGGTAGCACTAAATTACACAAGCAAGGAAATGCAAGCTGTACAAGGTAATGTATAATGTAATGGACAATTCTCTTACCTCTGATGTAGCCTATATATCCATTCCACAACTGGATAATGAACAGAGTTGAATATATTTAGGGCACTTTTCAAAGTCTGACAAACCTAAGGACTTCAAGTAATGGTAGAAGAATCAAGGGGTTCAAGGACAGTCTTGTGCAATTTTTATATGGAACCCTTTTAACTTTAATGCAGCACCTGCACTCACAAGCTTTGTACTGTCCACACAGCAACACTTAACATTACCTATTTATGGATCTTTAAGTGAAGTTCCATAGCACATCTGCGAAGCCTTTTAAATCATTAAATAAAGGCATAACGATACCTTAACATCAAAATGTATTTACTAAAGGCTACTGGTATTTTCTGGAGAACAGTGAAACCTTTGCAGGGAATGAAAAAAAGAAACTACATTTACATCTGCAGCCTATTGGCCAGTTATGAGCTATCCACTAACATAAGCTCTAGTCTCTATCCTTAACCTAGCAATAGGATTTGCTTTCAATTTACTGTGACCATTTAGTTCAGTAGTAACATAACTTTTTTGGGGTCAACTGCCCCCCCTTCCCCATTGAGAAAATAAACCATTGACCTCTGCATCACCATGAGGTTTGGCAGGCCCCCATCTGCACCACTACCCCTTTTATCTTGAAATAAGTAACAGCTTCCAAACATTGTGTTCCCTGCCATATTAGCAATCACTGATTGGCACGCCAAGCATGAACTGCAAATGGATGCTTCCAACACTGCACCATCTACACAGCATACAATTGGTGATATTAAATAAGCATTATTGCACTATATACGTGTATATATAATTATATTTTTCTCTTTTTTATATACTCATTGTGAATTGACTTTTTTAATTTGTTGGCGTATGAAGTGGGTAACTACATAGTAGGCCTCATGTACTACCTATGAAGCAGGATGCAAAATGTAAAAAACTGGCTTAAGGACAAAGACTATGGGGCAGATTTACTAAAGGGCGAAGTGACTAACGCTGGAGACAATTCGCCAGCGTTACCTCTTTCAGGCACTTCGCCGATTCCCTAACGGGTGCAGGTGTAACTTTGCTAGCGAAAGAGACAGACGCTAGATATCATTCGCATTCTATCGCCAGGCGAATTTTCACTCTGGTGAATTTATGTTACGCCACAAATTCACTAAGATGCGGGTTTTACTGAACGTTACCTCTTTTGCCAGACTTGCCTTTGCCAGCTCAGACCAGGCGAAGTGCATTGGAGTGCATAGATCTTCCTCAATCTTCTGTTACTTAAATCATATTCTTTAGTGAAAATAGTTTCTAAGTCCCAAAAAACACTGGGGTCTTTTCCATTTTTCAGAGTGATAGCCTGCAAAAGTCCTTAAGGGCTGTGCTACACTTACTTATATTAACAGGGTCCCCCTGCTGTCAGTGTGCTTTTTGCACTATCATTTGTCAAGAAGTAAGTCCCGGTAAAGCAGCATGTGGATTGGACGAGCTGGAAGTTAAGTTAAATCTTAAAGAGATACTGACACCAGAAAATAAACCTTTTTTACATCATTAAAACATTGTTTTTGAATACTATCTCCAATTTTGCCATCAAAGTATTTGCAGATGCTTTTACATTACCCATCTGATCCCCCATGTTCTTCTACGAGGAGGCTGCCATATTTGTGCAGCAAGAGTCCGTTAGCATTATAAATTCAAATGTTAAGAAGGGACAGTCAGGTTGGCAAAACAGGTTTAGGAACTTCAAGTAACAATTAATTACAAAAACAGACCTATCAATAAAAAATGATCAACATGAGCTATAGGTAACTTTTAACGAACATTAATATTTAATAAGAATTGTTTTTTAGTGTCAGTATCACTTTAAGCTATGCAATCCCTGTGTGTCTTTACCGGGATTTAAACTTCTTTAATAAAAGAGAATTTAGAAACTGTGAGGGGGAAAAGAAATGAGCTCCAACCCTCCTGAGCTCCTGCCCTTCCCTCTGACATTTGCAACTGGCAAGCACAGCAGGCTATAGAACAAAATGTAGGTACAAGGCTTCGTTGCTCCCACTGCATACATGTTATGTTATGTATGTGTAGTACTCTGCACCTTGGACAAAAGTCCTTACTAACTAAAGGCTACAAAATCACTCCCCTTAGAACTCCTGCACTTGTAACCTGTAAATCAAGCTCATAGTGGTTTGTGAACATCCAACTAAAAGGGGTAGGTTGGAAACAAAGATTATTGTTTTACTACATCGTACTGGTATTGCACGGGTTCCAAGGATTGCATGTTATATGTCTAAAACTGACCACGCATTGAACGGGGCAGGGAGTTGTCACAAAACTGATTATAGGTTTGGAAAATGTTAGACTTAGATATGATATATGCTATCCCAGATTCATGTTCTGCTCACTTTTATAAAAATCCGATTACAAGCTGCATTCTGGGTTCATATAAATGTTCTTGAGACAGCCGCCCCCCCCCCCCCTTCTTCTGCTTTGGATAATTCAGTTTGGGAGCCTTTGGTTACATTTTCTTCTTTTTAGACAAAGACAAATACCTGGAATATGCCTACTGTGATTATGGTAATAATTTGGCATGTGGATGGTACTTTGGTGCATGCTGAGGCATTAAATTCAGTCTGGGGTTGCTTGCCAAGTTTAGACTTGCTCTTTGTTTGTGTTACAAGCAGATCTGTCACAAGCTGTCAAAGCAAATTTAAACTTGGCGTATCAATTGCAGCCTGATCGTAAGAGTCCTGCATGCACTGCAGCGCCATGAGTAGCTTATAAATGCCTTCTGCTTTGACTGCCACTTTATCACGACAATAAGATAAAGAAACAGTTATATTAGTGAAAGCTCAGTGAAATATCCGTGATAATCAATGTGTAGTGAGGCTGTAGCTACTGCTTGGACACTTGCTCTATTGCACATCGATCATATCCTTGCTGACTACCATGATCACAGGGTACCTCGGTTTTGCCCAAAAAGCTTGCATGCTATTCATTGTGAACAAATATGTGTGTATATAAATAAATACATGTTATGATCATCAAGAGACCTGTACATGGAGACAGGGCTTTTTACTAATTCTCCAGCTGGGATAACTCAGGTGCAGCAATGTCTTCCATATATACAGAAGACAACAGCTCTGGACCTGGGATTTTCTGTATAATGGATCTTTCTGTAATTTGGATCTTCACAACTTGGGGCATATTTACTATTTTTACTAAAGTGGGTAAATTCGCCAGCGTGACATCATTTTGCCACTTCACCGTTTTACTAAGTGTCCCTGGCATTAATTCGCTAGTGAAATAGATAGACTCTAGCGCTATTTCGCACCCTAACACCAGGCAAATTTGGGCTCTGACGAAGGGACGTAACTTCGCAAATTTACTAAGTTTTTTATTTTACTGAACGTTACCTCTATCCCCAGACTTGCCTTCACCACCTCAGACCTGCCAAAGTGCAATGGAGTAGATAGGAGTTTGTCAAAAAAAAAGTTGAAATTTTTTATAAGTCCCAAAAAACACTGGCCTTTTTTACTTTTTACTGGGTTATAGGCTGAAAAAGATCGAAAAATTTTTTTGGGTTACCCTCCTTCCCCCTTACATTTGGCACCTAAACTTTACAGTGGGAACATCTGTAGAGCAATATAAGATCTCTATTTAATTTATTAAGTTTCCCTGGCCTTGTGTAGTGTAATGTAGTTGCTGCAGCATATACGGCCTTTGTACTTTAACTGCATGCTGTATGCAAATTTGCGAACGCTGGCGTAACTTCGAACTGCTGATCATATATCGTTAGCGCAACTTCACAAGCATTCAGAACCCTGTGCACAATTTCAGATCTTCGTGAATTAGCGTTGTCCAAGAGAATCTGCCTGGCGAAGTGTTGCGATCTGTGCGAAGTCAGTGGTGGTGAATTTTCGGAGGTAAGTAAATCTGCCCCCTTATGTCTACTAGAAAATCATGTAAACATTAAATGGGTGATTCACCTTCAAGTTAACTTTTAGTATGTTATAGAATGGCCAATTCTAAGCAACTTTTCAATTGGTCTTCTTTATTATTTTTTTTTATAGTTTTTGAATTAATTGCCTTCTTGTTCTGACTCTTTCCAGCTTTCAAATGGGGGGTCACTGAACCTATTTGAACAACAAATGATCTGAAAAGCTATAAATATATTATTACTGTGACTTTTTATTACTTATCTTTCTATTCAGTCCCTCTCCTATTTCTATTCCAGTCTCTCATTGAAATTAGTGTATGGTTGCTAGGATTATTTGGATCCTGGCAACCAGATAGCTGGAATTGCAAACCGTAGAGCTGCTGAATAAAAATTGAAATAACTCAAAAGCCACAAATCAAAAATGAAAACCAATTACAAATTGTCTCAGAATAACTGCTTAATACTGATTTAAAAGTGACTTACCCCTTTAAATAAAACCAAATAAGCTGGTTTTGCTTCCAATAAGGATAAATGATATCTTAGTTTAGCTCAAGTATAAGGTACTGTTTTATTATTACAGAGAAAATGTATTTGTATAAAATGGAGTTTATGGGAGCTGGCCCTTCTGTAATTCTGAGCTTTTTGGATAACGGGGTTATATATACACAATATAACAAACAAGGGAAAGTTGTGCTCACCACTATTTTTTTTTAAAACCATTAGGCGGGGGTGCAATGAGGCTGTGACCACAAAATACATATAGTCAAATACAAGAGTCCTCTGCACTCAACCCATTATCAATATATTTAAGACAGAGACATTTTGTGCATTCTGCTACTGAAAAATGTCTTACCCTTTAAACAATATGGATTGTTTGTCCATATATTGCAATATATTACTAGCTGCTTTCATTAGACACCAGTGGGATCACCTGACTATTAGGGATGTAGCGAACTGTTCGCCGGCGAACTAGTTCGCGCGAACTTCGACTGTTCGCGTCCGCCGAATGTTCGCGAACGTCGCGCGACGTTCGCCAATTGGTGTTCGCGTTCGATTCGAAGTAAAATTTCGTTCGACCATTCGACCATTCGACCGTTCGATCGCTAAAATCGAACGATTTCCATTCGTTCGAACGATTATAAGCATTCGATTGAATTAAAATCATTCGATCGAATAGCTTCGATCGTTCGATTCGAACGAAAATCGTTCGATCGTACGAATAAAATCCTTCGATCGTTCGATCGAACGATTTTATCGAGCGTTCGAAGTTCGCGAACTGTTCGCGAACTGTTCGCTTTTTTGCCGGTGTTCGCGAACGGCGTTCGCGAACATCAAATCGGCAGTTCGCTACATCACTACTGACTATAGTTGATCCCACTGGTGTCTAATAAAAGGGCAGCCAAGTATGGAGGTTTACTTTGAAAGCAGCGAGTAAGTTGCAGGTAAAACTAAGTCCCTTTGTAAAATGTATAATGAAGCAATAGAATTCTTAATGATTCAGATGAAAATTAAGCGTAGGACTGGCCAGATATGGGATGACTTTGATGTAGTTGGCCAGCTTAAATATATTGCAACATTAACACTAGGTGTTGAGGCAATTTGCTTTGGAATAGGAAAGTTCCATATGGAATTCAATGTTAGATACTTAAAACGTTTTAGATTCATATTTAGCACCAGTGATATGTGTCTGGAGAGAAAGTATAAAAAATGTGTTTATCAACTGACTTGAAAAGCAAAAAAATGACATATTATATTTCTAATCAGGCAGGGATATGTTTCCTTTATTATAGTTATAAGATAAAATAAAAGTGAAAAGTAAAACACTGGTGGATTCCAATTTGTTAACCAATCTCCAGTGACCAAACTTACTACCTTTTCCCCTAGGCTGGGGTGCCATATTTTCCCTCTTTTCTAGAAATCCTTTGTATTGTTATAAATGGCTCTGGAACAATACTTTTTAAAGAACAAGAGCAGAGGCCTGGGAAAAAAACAGCAATTTTGTTTACAAGGGTGCCAAACATTTTAGCATTCCTTAAGTGTTTTGCTTTCCTTTGTCTTTTAAATGGAGACTGTAGTAACAGGTGCAAAGTTTGCTCCAGATCTATAGAAACCTGCAACTTGCATTTGTTAATTTAGTTAGACTAATGAAAAAAACATCCAAATGGATACTTTGAGTTTTGGAACTATGGTAAATTTCGCATCTTTTACCCAATTTCCTCCAAAAAAATCACATAATAAGAGCCTGGCCACTGAACCTTAGTAAAGCAGAAAATAAAATGCATCTACTGTAATTTTTTTAGTCAATGTGAGCATAGAAATGAACAGCGATGCTGTGCAAAGTAATTGAATGCTAGGAATTTCTTCTTTCAATTCAAGTGTGAGTTAGAAATGACATTAATAGTCCTGTTCCAAGTTTCAAGGAGGGTGCAGAATGAAAGCTTTGTCACAGCAAGTAATGTCTATAAAAAAGATGAACTAAGACTCTATTCTGCATACCTTCTGGGGGAGATTTAACCCCTGTAGTATAACTAAAATTACTCTAGCGTTGTTTTTTGTTTAAATCTGGGAACTCAGCCAAATTATAATCTCTCTATTGGTGCAATGTATATTTGCAAAGGTAATCTAAAAAAGAAAATTGGGTAAGAGCAGTCTATAGAGAGACAAAGATTTGGAATATTGCACACTGAAACATAGATAGATCTTCCCATGAGTAATGCTCCCACAGGAGACCTAATATACAGCTTGGTGTTCTGTAAAGTTTCATGGTCAACTTAATCCACTACAGTGGGGAATGCTGACATTTTTTAAACATTTTTGAAACAAAACAGTTGTGCAATATGAACCCTATCTTGTCACTGTAGCTGTCATATTTATGGCTGAGGACAAGAAGTACTGCTCAAACTGAAAGCCTAGACTCCAAGCTTTGGTACACAGATGTCTGTGCTCTCATATTGTCCTCCTCATCAGTTTGCTCCAGTGTAAGCGGTTTCACCTGTGCTCTTTGCTGCATTCATGCACATGCTTTCAGGTGCTCATGTTGACACTTAGGGGCCGATTCACTAAATTCGGGTGAAGGGTTAGAATAAAAAAAACTTCGAATTTCGAAGTTTTTTTTGGGTACTTCGACCATCAAATTGGTTAAATTCGATCGAAGTCGAACGAAATCGAACGATTCGAAGTAAAAATCGTTCAACTATTCGACCATTCGATAGTCGAAGTACTTACCCTTTAAAAAAAACTTCGACCCCCTACTTCGGCAGATAAAACCTACCGAAGTCAATGTTAGCCTATGGGGAAGGTCCCCATAGGCTTGCTCAGCTTTTTTTGATCGAAGGATTTTCCTTCGATCGTTTGATTAAAATCCTTCGAATCGTTCGATTCGAAGGATTTAATCGTTCGATCGAACGAAAAATCCTTCGATCGAATGTTTAGCGCTAAATCCTTTCGACTTCGATATTCGAAGTCGAAGGATTTCAATTCGAGGGTCGAATTTCGAAGTATTTTTAACTTCGAAATTCGACCCTTAGTGAATCTGCCCCTTAGTGCATTTTGAGTAAATAGATGTAAAGGCTCTGAATCTAGTACACAATCATTGTTCTTCCTGACTAGCTAACACTGAGGGTTCTTGTTGTTTTGACTACTGGTTTGATTTCTGCTTGACCCTTGACCATTCTCCTAATTGTCTATTTAGGTTTTACCCAACTCGCTGCCTTCCTAGACCATTGAAACTTGTCCTGGTGCATTCTTCACATGCCAAATAACAGTTTCTTACCTCCTGGCACCTTTGCTACTCTACATTTGAGCTCATCTTATTCTCATACTCTGGTTCTGTGTACTCAATAAGAGACAGAGGGCAGGCTACTCAACCATAGACTCATCTAGAGGTCTAGCAATGAGCATGAGAAATGCTGCACAAAGTTAATGGCTAGTCTTGCTTCCATGTGAAACAATCAGAATTTTTTTCCTACAAGGCACAAAAGTAACTCATGAGCTAGTAAAACACATTTCAAAAAAATGTTGAGCAGCAAGAGCATTGGATAAAAATTTTAATTACAAATAACTGTTGACGAATAGATGTGCAGAGGAACCAAACATATTCAATTTTTTCGCATTTTATAAAATTGACAAAAATTCCAGTGTTAAGGCTATTTACCAATTTCCAAGAACTTGTTTAGACTTTAGACCATTTTTTAATAAGGTGACTGTCTACAAAACCTCAAGTTTCCATATAATTTATGAAAGTTTACTTTCTTTCTTCCTCTCCCTTAAAGTAACTCACCTGTAGCTGAACTCTGCTTTTTTGTCACAGTGGCACTTTTTGTCGCAGTATCTCTTTAGAGCCAGTGACTTGCCCTCTGTTCATCAGGTCAGGCCAAAGACTTTTTTCCTACACCCCACGGTATTATAAAATAAAAAATGATGTGCTGAACCTCCTCATCAGAGACAAAAAATGAATTCCACTACAACATACAATATGCATACCTATTTTGCTGTATCAGTAAGTCCTGACACCCTCAGGTGCCCTCTAGGAGTCAGCCACTCCAGTTCCCATCAAGGCCTGTACAGACCATACCAAGCTATACATTTTCCTGTAAGCATTGGTCATATAGAAAGAAATATTACCAATCCCTGGATAATGAATGTTTAAGAAGTGCATACAACAAAACTAATGAATTATCGTGGATCAGTGAATTCAAGTGAGAACCGGTTGCCTTTAATGGTATCCCCAGGAGGTGGTGATAGCAGAAATTGGATAGAGTGACATAATAAAGGGCACAACGTTTGCCCAAGTCTATTTATACACCAGTTTTGGTTATTTTTTAAACAGCTGCCCAACAAACACTACCTGTTGATTGGTTGCTTCAAGTTACTAGACCAATGGCAAACTTTACTCCTTTTATTATATGAGGGAATTAAATAAAAGGTGCAAATTTGGTCCTGGTTTAGTTTTTCATAGCATCCAATCAGATATTTACTTTAAAGGAGAAGAAAAGGCCTACTTACTTAGGGGTGCCAAAAGTTAGGCATCCCCAAGTGATTGTATATACTTACCTTAAACCACAGACTGGTGCTCCTATCAACAGAAAAATCCATCGTTCCGGGGGTTTTCCCATCGATCACCACTGATCAGCTTCCTTCATCTTCTTTCTTCAAATTTCCCAGGGCAGACGCATGCGCAGTAAAATGAAATAGCCGACTTATTCGTTGAAGTACGGCTTTTCTCGCTACCTCTGCAAAGAAAGAATAAGCCAATTGCTCTGTGGTGCTCTTTGGAAGAACCCCGGACCACTGCAGTTTTGTGCTGATAGGAGCACTGGCCGGGGTTTCAGGTAAGTATACAATCACTTGTTGGGGCCTAACTTTTCTCCTTTAAAACAGCTGACCAGCAAATGCTGCCTGCTCGTTGGTTGCTATAGGCAACTAGAGTTGTAGCAAACTGTACACCTTTTATTACATTACCCATTTACCCCCATTTTTCCATAAGAAATGCCTCTGTACTTCCATATCATCTCTCCACAAAGCTTTGCAGTTTGTTTTTAAAAAGCAGAAGAGTTAATTATATAGAAAGCCTGCTAATCGGCCTTTGCTGCAATCATGTTGCCTAGCAACTTATGAAATGTATGTGTTCTCTGAAGATAAGAGCAAAAAAAATATACGTAAATATCTCCTGGGAAAATATACTGTAGAGAGAAATGATTAGACTATACTTATATCTGCTGTATTTGATGATTCTGTTGACCTTTTGGATGGCAATTTGCATTTGGTGAAGTAGACAGACACCTTACATTTGTTCCCAGGGTCTGCCCTAGCTGGTTTTGAGATATTGCTCCTTTAGATACCAGCACTGCCTGCCCAGAATCAATAGCATCAAACAGCTTGACTTGAAAACTTGCTTTGAGTACTAAAAATTGCACATTGATGGAATTTGCCATACAATCTTTTGAAGCAGCATGCATTTCATGGGAATCATGTACAAACAAGATGGATTTACAGCATATAAACTGTTGCATATATTCCAACAGCATATTCATTGGCTGATCATCATCGCTTCCCTAGAATCATAAATTAGTCAGCTAGGCATAACTTTGTCAATCCTGTCTTTGGAGTTGGGACAAGCTGTGTTTACTTCTCAGCTCATCAGTTCAAGGCTGGAGGCAGAAGTATTCAGCCTATAATTAGATGTATCCACCCTGTTAATAGGCAAGAGGGATCAGTTACAAGGTACTGTTTTATAATTACTCATAAAAAAGAAATTGAGTCTATGGGAGATGGCTTTTACCCTAATTCAGGCTTTCTGCATAACAGGTTTCTGGATGACGGATCCCATACCCATACTTGCAGGAATTCTGGGTTATCACAGAGTGGCGCTAGGGCTTAACTGTAACTGAAGTGCCAGTAGTGTCAGGTCTACATTCTGAAACAATCTGAACAACTATTCAAGTTCCACCAGCAATGTCTGTGGGATAATATAATAAGTATGCAAAATATAAAACAGGTCTACTGTATATACCTATATAGCAACCAATCAGCATGTACTGGTTAGAGGTTTTAACTTCTCTCTTTTTTTATTTTCCAAAAATAGTTACATAGCAAGACATCAGATACAATTGTACAGTAAATACATCATATTGTTCTTTTACGGAGTACATTGATGCATAAGTAACATGTGCATGGTATTGTGTACAGAGAGCAATCTGGGAAACAATGTAGTAAAAGACAGAAAGAGAGATAAATTGTACCAATGTAAAGAAACAATAAACATTAACAAATAAGTAAAAAAAAAAAGGAAAAATAAAAAAGAAATAAAAAAATATATAAATGCGTCCTCATTATTCAAGTATCAATAAAGGTGAAAGGCGAGTTATTCTACATGGGATATTCCTGTATAATTTCAAATTAAGTGAGTAGTAAAGGGAACGAGGGAGACGTTTAAATTCAGACCATGGTTGCCAACATTCCATATGAATCTCTCTCTGATCTTCAATAAGTGAGGTCAAAAATAACATTTCCTCCATGTAATTCAGCCGAGTAACATACTGTGTTATAGAAAGCGTTGGGGAGATCCAATTTAATGCTATTACCCATCTAGCAGCAGCCCACAATTGTAATAGTAGATAATTTGCTTCTTTGGATAATCCGAGGTAAGGGTAGTTTAACAAAGTATATTGTGGACAGCATTTCAAGGAGACCTTTAGTATTAAGGAAGCCATTTTCACTATTGTTTGCCAGAAGTTCACTACTATCGGACAGGACCACCAGGCATGCTTATAATCGCTAATTATACCACAACCTCTAAAACATAATGGAGACACATTAGTGTGCATCAAGCTTTTACGGTGTGGAGTAATATACCATCTAGATAACACTTTATAAGATATTTCTCGAGTTACAATATTAGTCGAAATTTTATGGGTGGAAGTGAGTGATCTAGACCAATTTTCTAAAGTCCGGAAAGATTAAAATCTTTTTCCCATGCTGTCATATATGAAGGTTAGTGGTTGTGCTTCTATTAGCAATGAGTATATCTGGGAAATGTTCCCTTTTGTAGATTGAGGGTTTCTACAGCAATTTTCATACAAAGACCCTTTAAGAGTAGGTTTGCAATCTACTTGAGAGGAGTAAAAATGAGAAAGTTTAGAGTATCTCAAAAATTCTCTTGGGGGTATAGCTAACTGATCTTTAAGAGCGGTCCATGATTTGAAACCTCCAAGAGTTAAAAGGTCATACAGTTTGGTGAGATTTTGAGATGACCACCATTGAAAATCTTTATGATTTATTCCCGGAGGAAAATCCGGATTACCAATTATTCCTTGCATATAGCTGTTGGTAGTTTGTGGGATAAGCTTAGCTTTCAACATTTGCCAGAGATGTAAATGATACGTAACAATGGGGTTGGTAATAGTGTGTTTTACAATATTTTTGGTAGTGGTCCATAACATTGCTGAAAGCTGCAAAGGAAATATGGTATCATTTTCAAAATCAACCCAGCGAAGCGCACCAGGGGTGCAATGCCATTGAATAATCTGGGCTAATCTGGCTGATCTATAGTTCATTTGTATGTTCGGAACTTTGAGACCGCCTTGATGCGGATGACGGTACAGAATATTTCTATTCAGCCTATGAAATTTATGCTTCCATACAAATTGCCAAGCCTGTCTTTGTAATAACAGAAGGTCTTTCGTTTTGACAGCAATCGGTAGGGCTCTGAATAAATACAAAATCTTGGGGAGTACTATCATCCGTATTGCCGCAATACGACCATACCATGAGATAAGTAATTTATTCCAATCTATAAAAAATGTTTTCAGTTCGCTATACATAGATGGGTAGTTGTATTGGTATAAAGTTTGATAGGACTTTGTAATTTTAACTCCAAGATAATCTATTGTGGTAGTTCGCCAATGAAATGGGAAATTGATTTCCAACAGTTTTAATTGTGAATGGGAAATATTAATAGGCAAAGCCTCCGTTTTTGAAACATTCACTTTTAAACCTGAAATTCTTGCAAATTTGTCCAACAGAGAAAATAAATTAGGGAGACTCGTCAGGGGTTTGGTAAGAGTAAGACATATGTCGTCTGCATAAAGATTAAGCTTGTGTGAATGATCTTTTTTTACATATCCAGTTATATATTCATTATTGCGAATAAGACAGGCTAAAGGTTCAATAGCTAAAGCAAACATTAAGGGCGATAAAGGACACCCCTGACGAGTCCCCCTATGAATTGGAATTTGTAAGGTTTGGCACCCTAAAAATTTTATACAAGCTATTGGGTCACGGTATAGCACTCATAAGGCATCTAAAAAGGCTCCTGAGATGTTATATTTAGGGAGAATATGAAATAAATATGGCCAAGTAACAGAATCAAATGCCTTTTGGATATCTAACATTAATACCAACAGTTTAGATTGAGAATGGTTTGCATCAGCAATAACGTTAACAAGTTTGCGGATACTATCTGTAGTTTGGCGACCAGGAATAAAGCCAGTTTGATCTGGTTGTATCAAAGTAGGTAAATATTTGCTAAGCCTAGTGGCCAATATTTTCGAGAAAAGTTTTACATCTACATTAATGACTGAAATAGGACGATAATTTTGTGCCTCAGAATGGTCTTTTCCTGGTTTGGGAATTAATGATAAATTGGCATGTAGCATCTCCGGGGGGTAAAGAATGGCCTTGAAGCATTTCATTGAACAATACTACCAGGTGAGGAAGGAGAAGCGGTTTAAATTTCTTATAATAAATGGACGAGAAACCATCAGGCCCAGGACTCAAAGTATTTTTTAATTGTTTGATTGCAATTCCAATTTCCTGGACAGTAATCGGGGAATTTAGAGTATTATGGTCCTCCTCAGTTATTTTAGGTAAACGGATGTGTCCTATTAGGTTCTCCTTAATCACAGTACAATCCTGGGTTGGGGTAGCGTACAATTTAGTATAAAAGTCCTGAAATACTTTTAGAATCTCTACAGGGTTTTGTAATAGTTCACCATTCCCTGATTTTATACCATGTATGGGCTTGTTTCCAGTTTCTAATCATAATTTCCTCGAAAGAAGCCTATCAGGTTTATCTTTTAAGTGAAACAATTTCTGTTTAACCCATTTAGTCTGTTTATCGGCTCTAGAGTGCAAGAGGGAGGTGAGACGGTGTTTTGCTTCCTGTAATTCAGTAAAAAGGGTGGATGTCGGAGCATTCTTATGCTTTGCTTCGAGATGGGATACTGTCGCCTCTAATGCTGTTATCTGGTCATTATATGATTTCTTATGGTGAGTGGCCAGTTTAATTATTTCCCCTCTGATAGTGCACTTATGAGCTGCCCATAAGGTACCCATAGATAACGCTTCATCTAAGTTCTCAATCCAATATTGTTCTATGGCATTCATAATATGGTCATGAACTCCCGGATTCAAAATTAGGGTTTCATTAAGTCTCCAGGCAGGTCTACCAGGGATGGAAGTGGGTAATTTAATGTTAATTAGCACTAAGGCATGATCAGACCAGGTGATAGTATCTATAATCGCTGAAGTTAGGGAAGGCAAAAAAGCCTGCGACAAAAAATTAAAATCTATTCAGGAATAGGAAAAATGCACCGGGGAATAAAAAGTAAAGTCAAGGGTAGTGGGGTGTAAGTATCGCCAGGTATCTATGAGAGCGGTATCTAGTAGCATGCGTTTCAAGAATTTCGATGAAGCAGCAGAAGTATGTGAGAGGGTTCCTGTACGATCTATTAATGGGTTCATAACTAAATTAAAGTCACCCAAGAAAATAATCATTCCTTTGGCATAACGATGTAACAAATCAAAGATTTTAGTATAAAATATCTGTAATCCAGTAAATGGAGCATAAACATTAATAATGGTTACCTCTGAACCCAATAAGGTGCCCTGTAATATCTGGGTACAATTGTAAGGGTTCCCCATCCAATTCCACTGCCTCATGACTCCTAGCTGAGCAAAGCAGGTCTTCCTTAGTCTCAAAGTAATGGAGTCTAGCAATAACATCACAAGGAGGTTCCCCAACTTGTGGCTTAGGGCGAAGGGCTCTGTGTACCCTATCCACCATTAACAATTCACTGTACTCTGGCAATAACTTGGAAAAGAGAAGCTCAAAGACTTTTGGTAGGTCAGTAAAAGATTCCGGTACATTTCTGATTCGCAAATTATTGCGTCGAGACCTGTTATCCAAATCTTCAGCATGCAAATTAAGCGCAGTGACATTCCTTTGCAATGAAAGTACTTGCTGTTGCAAAGTTTCATGTGCTTGTGTTAAGGCGTCATGTTTAGATTCCAAGGTGTCAGTGCGCGTACCTAGAGCCGTTATCTCTGCTGTAAGATCAGCGACTGCAGATTTAAGCTCAGTGTGAAACGACTTAGTAAGTTTAGTAAATAAATTGTCCAGACCTGATTCTAAGTCTTCTTTCTTTAGATAGGAGTCAGATGAGACTACAGTTCAGGACTGCTTGCAGGCGAGCCGGCACCATCTTGGTTTTTCGTCTGGCCCGGAGTGTGCTTCTTAAAGGAGAAGGAAAGGCTGGAGACACTTGGGGGTGCCAAACGTTAGGCACCCCCAAGTGATTGTAGCGACTTACCAAAAACCCAGGGCCGGTGCTCCTATCAGGAGAAATCTGCACCGGCCCTGGGTTATAGGAGCGAGCACCACGGAGATATCTACTTACGTCTTCGCGCAGCTGCGCATTTCCCCGGACTGAAGCATGCGCATTTGAACGAAAAAGCCGACTTTAAAGTTAAAGTTCGGCTTTTAGTTCTAATGCGCATGTGCAGCTGCGCGAAGACGGAAGTAGATATCTCCGTGGTGCTCGCTCCTATAACCCAGGGCCGGTGCAGATTTCTCCTGATAGGAGCACCGGCCCTGGGTTTTTGGTAAGTCGCTACAATCACTTGGGGGTGCCTAACGTTTGGCACCCCCAAGTGTCTCCAGCCTTTCCTTCTCCTTTAAAGAAATCTTTCTGCGAACCACGGAGTTTAGCAGTAGCCATCGTCGGATAACTAAGGTCCTGTGGGACACTTTATCAGATCTGTGCTTATGAAAGCGAATGAGTCCCCTCAAAATGCCGAGATCGGGTCTGTTGATGAAGAGCTCTTAGAAGTTGCGTCCAGACAGTATGGCGTCAAGCTCCGCCCCCCCCGGTTAGAGGTTTTAACTGAAAATATCTTATTGCAATATCTTATTGCCAGTCAATACTGCCACTGCATGGGTGGATAAATTGTAAAGAGATCATGACGAAGAGGGGCTTTATAAGAATAATCAAGGGTGAAAAAACTTTATTCAGGTTGAGGTACAAGCTAATACCTTGTTTCTATAGCGGCTAGCATCAAATTGGGTCAGACACCATCATTTTATCACTGAACATGGGAAATGATGGCATTGGCCCCAGCTGGATTGGTCACAGCTCCACCTTGCAGCCGCAATTACACAGGAATTGTGTGGGTAAAAAAAACATGGCGAAATGGATCCAAAATTGCATTGTGCACATTGCACTTGCATAAGCAAATAAGTATATCTAGTATAGGTCAATCTAAAAACAACTGGACTTGCTGAGTAATCAATAGAGATGGCGCGAACTGTTCGCCGGCGAACTTGTTCGCACGAACATCGGGTGTTCGCGCTCGCCGGAAGTTCGCGAACGTCGCGCGACGTTCGCCATTTTGGGTTCGCCATTGTTGGCGCTTTTTTTTGCCCTCTCACCCCAGACCAGCAGGTACATGGCAGCCAATCAGGAAGCTCTCCCCTGGACTACTCCCCTTCCCTATAAAAACTGAAGCCCTGCAGCATTTTTTCACTCTGCCTGTGTGTGCTGAAGGCATTTTTTGCCCAGTGTGTTATTCAACCAACTGCCATCTAGCTGTGTGACCTTGTTCACATTCTGTCTAAATATCCATAATATTACCGTCTCCAGAAAAAACACCGGAGTGACTTTTTTCAAGCAGCCATAATATATTTTACGTAATCCGTATCCATCGCTGTAGTAGTGTATAAGTTGACCTTTGAGGCATTATTTGCCCTGTAGGCATTTTTTGCCCAGTGTGTTATTCAACCAACTGCCATCTAGCTGTGTGACCTTGTTCACATTCTGTCTAAATATCCATAATATTACCGTCTCCAGAAAAAACACCGGAGTGACTTTTTTCAAGCAGCCATAATATATTTTACGTAATCCGTATCCATCGCTGTAGTAGTGTATAAGTTGACCTTTTAGGCATTATTTGCCCTGTAGGCATTTTTTGCCCAGTGTGTTATTCAACCAACTGCCATCTAGCTGTGTGACCTTGTTCACATTCTGTCTAAATATCCATAATATTACCGTCTCCAGAAAAAACACCGGAGTGACTTTTTTCAAGCAGCCATAATAAATTTTACGTAATCCGTATCCATCGCTGTAGTAGTGTATAAGTTGACCTTTTAGGCATTATTTGCCCTGTAGGCATTTTTTGCCCAGTGTGTTATTCAACCAACTGCCATCTAGCTGTGTGACCTTGTTCACATTCTGTCTAAATATCCATAATATTACCGTCTCCAGAAAAAACACCGGAGTGACTTTTTTCAAGCAGCCATAATAAATTTTACGAGATCCGTATCCACCGCTGTAGGAGTGTATACGTTGATCTTGTGGGCATTATTTGCACAGTGTTTTCTTCAAACCGCCATCTAGCTGTGTGAGCTTGTTCACATTTTGTCTAAATATTGATATTATTATCGTCTCTAGAAAAACCACTTGAGTTACTTTTTTTCAAGCAGCATTCATATATTTTACGTAATCCGTATCCACCGCTGTAGTAGTGTATACGTTGATCTTGTAGGCATTATTTGCACACTGTTTTCTTCAAACCGCCATCTAGCTGTGTGAGCTTGTTCACATTTTGTCTAAATATTGATAATATTATCGTCTCTAGAAAAACCACTTGAGTTACTTTTTTTCAAGCAGCATTCATATATTTTACGTAATCCGTATCCACCGCTTTAGTAGTGTATACGTTGATCTTGTAGGCATTATTTGCACACTGTTTTCTTCAAACCGCCATCTAGCTGTGTGAGCTTGTTCACATTTTGTCTAAATATTGATAATATTATCGTCTCTAGAAAAACCACTTGAGTTACTTTTTTTCAAGCAGCATTCATATATTTTACGTAATCCGTATCCACCGCTGTAGTAGTGTATACGTTGATCTTGTAGGCATTATTTGCACACTGTTTTCTTCAAACCGACATCTAGCTGTGTGAGCTTGTTCACATTTTGTCTAAATATTGATAATATTATCGTCTCTAGAAAAACCACTTGAGTTACTTTTTTTCAAGCAGCATTCATATATTTTACGTAATCCGTATCCACCGCTGTAGTAGTGTATACGTTGATCTTGTGGGCAGTATTTGCACAGTGTTTTCTTCAAACCGCCATCTAGCTGTGTGAGCTTGTTCACATTTTGTCTAAATATTGATAATATTATCGTCTCTAGAAAAACCACTTGAGTTACTTTTTTTCAAGCAGCATTCATATATTTTACGTAATCCGTATCCACCGCTGTAGTAGTGTATACGTTGATCTTGTAGGCATTATTTGCACACTGTTTTCTTCAAACTGCCATCTAGCTGTGTGTATTATCGTTTCCAGAAAAACCAACTGAGTTTTTGTTGTTGTTTTTTTAAAAATAATGCCAGGCAAAGGCAGGCCGCCACGCAGAGGCCGTGCTAGGGGCCGTGCTGCTATGCAATCCTGTGGCCCTAGCAAATTGCCCAGTTTTAAAAAGCCAATGACCGTGAACTCCCAAAATGCTGAAGAGGTAGTTGACTGGCTTACACAGCACACCCCATCCTCTACCGTTTCTAACTTTACCACAACATCCTCCTCATCCTCCACTGCTATGGCCACCCCACGTAACACTTCCTCCACCACCGGTGCCCCTTCTTCACTGGAGTCAGAGGAGTTATTTTCCCATGAGTTTCTTGAACTGAGTAATGCGCAACCATTATTGCCAGAAGAAGATGAAGGAGATGAGGACGTTACACCAGATTTAATTCTGGCAGAGAACACGACAGAGATGGACATAATGAGTGATGAGGAGGAGGTCCCCGCTGCTGCTTCCTTCTGTGATGTGTCAGAAGAAATTGATGCATCTGAGGAGAATGATGATGAGGAGATTGATGTTTTGTGGGTGCCTAGTAGAAGAGAGCAAGAGGAGGGTAGTTCAGATGGAGAGACGGAGAGTCAGAGAGGCAGTAGGAGAATAAGACTTAGAAGAAGCAGGGAGGACAGCCCGCAGGGATCAGTAGGGCAACAACATGTATCGGCACCTGTGTTCAGCCGGCCAACGCACCCGCCATTGCCGCCAATGCCGCCAACTTCTACTGTTACCGCCAGATCGCACACTTCCAAAAAGTCAGCAGTGTGGGATTTTTTTAATGTGTGTGCCTCTGACAAAAGCATTGTAATTTGCAATGAGTGCAGTCAGAAACTGAGCCTTGGTAAGCCCAACAGCCACATAGGTACAACTTCTATGCGAAGGCACATGAGCGGCAAGCACAAAGCACTTTGGGAGCAACACCTCAAAGGCAACAGGCAAACTAAAAGCCACACTCCTTCTGGTCCAGCATCTTACTGCTCTACCTCTGCTCTCCTTGACCCGTCTGAACCACCCTCCACTCCGCCTTCCACCTTGACCACCTGTTCCCATTCCCAGTCATCTGTCACCAGCCAAGTTTCTGTGAAGGCCATGTTTGAGCGTAAGAAGCCAATGTCTGACTGTCACCCCCTTGCCCGGCGTCTGACAGCTGGCTTGTCTGCACTCTTAGCCCGCCAGCTTTTACCATACCAGCTGGTGGACTCTGAGGCCTTCCGCAAATTTGTAGCAATTGGGACACCGCAGTGGAAGGTACCCAGCCGCAATTTTTTTTCTAAAAAGGGAATACCACACCTGTACCAACATGTGCAGAGCCAAGTTACCGCATCTCTGTCACTTAGTGTTGGGCCAAAGGTCCATATGACTACTGACGCATGGTCCTCCAAGCATGGTCAGGGCAGGTATGTCACCTACACTGCCCACTGGGTGAACTTGGTAATGGCTGGGAAGCAGGGAATGGGTAGCTCAACAACAACAGTGGAGTTGGTGTCACCGCCACGGATTGCACGCGGTTCTGCCACCACCTCTACTCCTCCATCGCTCTCTACCTCGTCTTCATCCTCTTCTTCTTCTTACTCTGCTGCTGGGTCCTCCTTCTCCTCCTCCACACCTGTGCACCCCCAGCTCCCCCTAGGCTATTCGACGTGCCAGGTACGCCGTTGTCACGCTGTCTTGGGGATGACGTGCCTGGAAAGCAAAAACCATACCGGATCTGTACTCCTGTCATCTCTGCAGTCACAGGCCGATCGGTGGCTGACCCCACACCAACTGCAGATCGGAAAAGTGGTGTGTGACAATGGAAGCAATCTGTTGGCAGCGTTGAGACTGGGCAATTTAACACATGTGCCCTGCATGGCACATGTGTTAAATTTAATAGTCCAACGTTTTGTCTCCAAGTACCCAGGATTCCAGGATGTTCTCACCCAGTCCAGAAAGGTGTCGGCCCATTTCAGACGTTCCTACACAGCCATGGCACGCCTTGCTGACATTCAGCAGCGCTACAACATGCCAGTCAGGCGTTTGATTTCTGACAGCCAGACTCGCTGGAATTCAACGCTCCTTATGTTGGAACGTCTGCTGCAACAACAAAGGGCCGTCAACGAGTACCTTTTTGAACTGGGTGGTAGGACTGGATCTGCAGAGCTGGGGATTTTTTTCCCCCGTTACTGGGTGCTTATGCGCGATGCCTGCAGGCTCATGCGACCTTTTGAAGAGGTGACAAATATGGCCAGTCGCACCGAAGGCACCATCAGCGACATAATACCCTTCGCTTTCTTCCTGGAGCGTGCCGTGCGACGAGTGACAGATGAGGCTGTAGACCAGCGTGACGAGGAGCTGGAAGCGCACGATTTATGGTCGGAATCACCAGAACGAACCCAGGCACCTGCTGCAACGCAGGGAGAGGTGCCAGAAGTGGAGTCAGAGGAGGAAGGTGGCTTTGTGGAGGAGGAGGAGGAGGACCAACAGGAGCAGGCTTCCCAGGGGGCTAGTGGTGACCTTTTGGGGACCCCTGGTCTTGTACGTGGCTGGGGGGAGGAGACCGTGGATGATGCAGTCCTTGATAATGAGGAAGCGGAGATGGATAGCTCTGCATCCAACCTTGTGAGAATGGGGTCTTTCATGCTGTCATGCCTGTTGAAGGACCCCCGTATCAAGAGGCTTAAGGAGAAGGACCTGTACTGGGTCGCAACGCTACTAGACCCTCGGTACAAGCATAAAGTGTCAGAAATGTTACCAACATACCACAAGTCCGAAAAGATGCGGCATTTACAAACCAGCCTGCAAAACATGTTGTACAATGCTTTTAAGGGTGATGTCACTTCAGGAACTCATCAACATTCCAGGGGCAGAGGTGCCAGTAATCCTGCCACGAGCACACCTGCAAGGACAAAGCCCTTTGGCCAGTCTGTAACGTCAGACATGCAAATGTTTTTCTGTCCAAGGCAGCGCCACAACCCTTCTGGATCCACCCTCAAAGAACGCCTCGACCGGCAGGTAGCGGACTACCTGGCATTAACTGCAGATATCGACACTCTGAGGAGCGATGAACCCCTGGACTACTGGGTGCGCAGGCTTGATCTGTGGCCAGAGCTGTCACAATTTGCCATGAACCTCTTGTCTTGCCCAGCCTCAAGTGTGCTCTCAGAAAGGACCTTCAGTGCAGCAGGAGGGATTGTAACTGAGAAGAGAACTCGCCTAGGTCACAAAAGTGTCGATTACCTGACCTTTATTAAAATGAATGAGGGGTGGATCTCGGAGGGTTACTGCACGCCGGAAGACTTGTTCTGACTTCTATGCAGCTGTCCTTCTCTTCAAGCCTCATGACTCCACACACAGCTGTCCTTTAGCGTCCTCCTCCCTCCGCCACCGTTACAAACTAGGGTGCAAACCCTACTGGTTTAATTTTTTCTGGCCTCTGTGCTTCAGTGGCTGCAACCAAAAAAACTGGGCAAACAATGTCTACAAGGTCAACGTATGGCAAAAAATGACTATTTTCAGCATTTATATGGCATATTTTTTCTGGCAACTGTGCTTCAGTGGCTGCGTCCAAAAAAATGCATATTTTCTGCATTTATATGGCATAATTTTTCTGGCCTCTGTGCTTCAGTGGCTGCGTCCAAAAAAATGCATATTTTCTGCATTTATATGGCATAATTTTTCTGGCCTCTGTGCTTCAGTGGCTGCAACCAAAAAAATTTATATTTTCAGCATTTATATGGCATATTTTTTCTGGCAACTGTGCTTCAGTGGCTGCAACCAAAAAAACTGGGCAAACAATGTCTACAAGGTCAACGTATGGCGAAAAATGACTATTTTCAGCATTTATATGGCATAATTTTTCTGGCCTCTGTGCTTCAGTGGCTGCGTCCAAAAAAATGCATATTTTCTGCATTTATATGGCATAATTTTTCTGGCCTCTGTGCTTCAGTGGCTGCAACCAAAAAAATTTATATTTTCAGCATTTATATGGCATATTTTTTCTGGCAACTGTGCTTCAGTGGCTGCAACCAAAAAAACTGGGCAAACAATGTCTACAAGGTCAACGTATGGCGAAAAATGACTATTTTCAGCATTTATATGGCATATTTTTTCTGGCAACTGTGCTTCAGTGGCTGCGTCCAAAAAAATGCATATTTTCTGCATTTATATGGCATAATTTTTCTGGCCTCTGTGCTTCAGTGGCTGCAACCAAAAAAATGCATATTTTCTGCATTTATATGGCATAATTTTTCTGGCCTCTGTGCTTCAGTGGCTGCAACCAAAAAAATTTATATTTTCAGCATTTATATGGCATATTTTTTCTGGCAACTGTGCTTCAGTGGCTGCAACCAAAAAAACTGGGCAAACAATGTCTACAAGGTCAACGTATGGCGAAAAATGACTATTTTCAGCATTTATATGGCATAATTTTTCTGGCCTCTGTGCTTCAGTGGCTGCGTCCAAAAAAATGCATATTTTCTGCATTTATATGGCATAATTTTTCTGGCCTCTGTGCTTCAGTGGCTGCAACCAAAAAAATTTATATTTTCAGCATTTATATGGCATATTTTTTCTGGCAACTGTGCTTCAGTGGCTGCAACCAAAAAAACTGGGCAAACAATGTCTACAAGGTCAACGTATGGCGAAAAATGACTATTTTCAGCATTTATATGGCATATTTTTTCTGGCAACTGTGCTTCAGTGGCTGCGTCCAAAAAAATGCATATTTTCTGCATTTATATGGCATAATTTTTCTGGCCTCTGTGCTTCAGTGGCTGCAACCAAAAAAATGCATATTTTCTGCATTTATATGGCATAATTTTTCTGGCCTCTGTGCTTCAGTGGCTGCAACCAAAAAAATTTATATTTTCAGCATTTATATGGCATATTTTTTCTGGCAACTGTGCTTCAGTGGCTGCAACCAAAAAAACTGGGCAAACAATGTCTACAAGGTCAACGTATGGCGAAAAATGACTATTTTCAGCATTTATATGGCATATTTTTTCTGGCAACTGTGCTTCAGTTGCTGCGTCCAAAAAAACTGGGCAAACAATGCCTACAAGGTCAACGTATGGCAGTTGTTTAAAGAGAACAGTAGATTACTAGCCAGCAAAGCTACCTAAGCTAAAATGTCCCTCAAATCCCTGCAGACTTCTGTCCCTCCAATACAGAGCAGTATCAAGCAGATTACTAGCCAGCAAACTTACTATCATCTGTCCCTGAAATCACTAACAGCTCTCCCCCTACACTATCTCTTCCAAGCACACACAGGCAGATTTTTCAGATACATTTTTGCCCTTGATCCCCCTCTGGCATGCCACTGTCCAGGTCGTTGCACCCTTTAAACAACTTTAAAATCATTTTTCTGGCCAGAAATGTCTTTTTTAGATGTTAAAGTTCGCCTTCCCATTGAAGTCTATGGGGTTCGCGAACCGTTCGCGAACCGCTCGCATTTTTGCGCAAGTTCGCGAATATGTTCGCGAACTTTTTTTCCGACGTTCGCTACATCCCTAGTAATCAATGAAGATTACTCAGCAAGTCCAGTTGTTTTTAGATTGACCTATACTAGATATACTATGACCTGGATGAATGAAAATCTTCATAGTCATAAGCAAATAAGCTTTAAAGGGTAGAGCTGTCCAATGCTATTGTGTGGACTAACCATATATAAGTTTAAAGGCTACTGAACTAAAGCTCTGAAATATCTACAGTATATCAATACCACCACAAACCTAGGAGCTCATTACAGACAATACATATATAATAAGTGCATCTTTGTCCAAGCTAGCACCTCCCCAACTCTAAATAAACATGCTTACGCTTATGTTACCAATTAGAGGCATGATAAAAGGTTTGTATAAATAAAGCTGATCACCATTTTCCCCAATTCTACTTTATTAGCAGGGCCACGGTCAAAATGACAAGCAATTAAAATAAAGGTTATACTTTGTATAAATGTCTTTAAGGGCACTGAGTTCTGCAGTTTTACCCTTTGTACTTTCATCTATCCATAGCCCTTTCAGAGCTCTTAGGGAATTTGTGCACTGGAAGCAGCACAGTACCAAATGGAAGAAGGGAAGGGAAGGGGGAAAGGTGTCAGAGAGATAGCAGTGGGTGTGGATGTTAGAGATGGCGCGAACTGTTCGCCGGCGAACTTGTTCGCGCGAACATCGGGTGTTCGCGCTCGCCGGAAGTTCGCGAACGTCGCGCGACGTTCGCCATTTTGGGTTCGCCATTGTTGCCGCTTTTTTTTGCCCTCTCACCCCAGACCAGCAGGTACATGGCAGCCAATCAGGAAGCTCTCCCCTGGACCACTCCCCTTCCCTATAAAAACCGAAGCCCTGCAGCGTTTTTTTCACTCTGCCTGTGTGTGCTGAAGAGATGTAGGGAGAGAGCTGCTGCCTGTTAGTGATTTCAGGGACAGTTGAAAGTTTGCTGGCTAGTAATCGTTTTGATACTGCTCTGTTATTGGAGGGACAGAAGTCTGCAGGGGTTTGAGGGACATTTAAGCTTAGGTAGCTTTGCTGGCTAGTAATCTACCTTCTACTGCAGTGCTCTGTATGTAGCTGCAGTGGGCAGCTGTCCTGCTTCTGATCTCATCTGCTGACTGCTGCAATAACAGTAGTCCTTGTAAGGACTGCTTTTATTTATTTTTTTATTCCAATACAGAGCAGTATCAAGCAGATTACTAGCCAGCAAACTTACTATCATCTGTCCCTGAAATCACTAACAGCTCTCCCCCTACACTATCTCTTCCAAGCACACACAGGCAGATTTTTCAGATACATTTTTGCCCTTGATCCCCCTCTGGCATGCCACTGTCCAGGTCGTTGCACCCTTTAAACAACTTTAAAATCATTTTTCTGGCCAGAAATGTCTTTTTTAGATGTTAAAGTTTGCCTTCCCATTGAAGTCTATGGGGTTCGCGAACCGTTCGCGAACCGCTCGCATTTTTGCGCAAGTTCGCGAATATGTTCGCGAACTTTTTTTCCGACGTTCGCTACATCCCTAGTGGATGTTTAGTTTGTCAACCTTATCTTTTTTCCTGTCCTGCAGCCCTACACATAAATACTCATAATAGTGAAAGTAGCCTTCTTTGTTATGAAAACACCAAAGGAAACATTTGCAAGTCATATTTCCTTATAGAAGGACCTAAGTTTTAGAACCTCCTTCAAAGTCATCTTTTTCTAGACTGTGACTCCTAAACACCCAATTTGGATAGTGAATGCCCAAACCACAGTCAAAGGGCTCCAGTTCTTGCTCTAACCTATGCTTTAAACCCCACTTGTACTCCATGTTTGCCATCTTACAGTATATGTGTGAGTATTTAGTAGTGTTTTGCAATAAAGTCATATAGAATTGTTGTACAACACACATTGTTTACAGAGATTATTGTTTTTCATTTTTATCTCCATGTTAGTAAGCATCCTTTTACTGGATGTATTTCTCAACAATGGTCTTGTCACAGAGAGCTTTAGTATTTCATTATCCCTTGCACGATGTTTGCCAACGCACTCTTCGTAGATATCCCTGGTCAAAAGGATTTAAAGAACTTTAACAAACTTTGAAAGCAAATTATATTTGCCTGTTAAGAAAAAAGCTTATTGTGACTTATTTCTAACCTTTGGTCAAATGATTAACAAATGTACAGAATTTTTAATAGGGGTATAGGATCCCTTATTCGGAAACCCGTTATCCAGAAAGCTCAGAATTACACAAAGGCCTTCTCCCATAGACTCCATTTTATATATATAATCAAAGTTTTTAAAAATGATTTCCTTTTTCTCTGTAATAATAAAACAGTACCTTGTACTTGATCCAAACTAAGATATAATTAATCCTTATTGGAAGCAATACCAGATTATTGGGTTTATTTTATGTTTACATAATTTTCTAGTAGATTTAAGGCATGAAGATCCAAACTACAGAAAGATCTGTTATCCGGAAAACCCCAGGTCCCGAGCATTTTGGATAACAGGTCCCATACCTGTACATTTAAACCTTTGTTACTTCACAAGTAAAACTAGAATTCCTAATTGCACATTTCTCAGACTTTGGATTTCTAAGCCGAGGATGAGATACATGGCATATAACGCAATTCTCCCGATGGCACTGAAATACAAAAAGCTATTTTTCTGATTTGATTAACACGTAGAACATGGCATTATTCCTGTCAATGGCTAAACAAATTGTATTTTCATTACATTTATTTGGCAATGTTTTATTATGTAGAGGTCACATCTGTCAAAAACAGTCTTCTATTGGTACATAAATAAAAGAAAAATGAAACTGCTTGGAAAATTGGATGACAAACTTGCAATTAGCATTTATGGTGTTCTTATCCTGTTCACTTTATATTATTATAGGCTTCAATCCAGTACAATTAACTGCTTATGCTTTAATGCATGTCATCACCTCAAGATGACGACTGGAACGTCTTTCATGCTCTGGCATATTAACTTCAAGAACAACACAAAGCTGCTACACAATTAACAGAACAATTACCAGGAATAAACATGAACAATGTTATTTAATGTTATTATTTGTTATAATTTTATTTCTAATAATGTTATTAACAGGAATATGTTTTGGGTAACATAGTAGCATAGTAAGTTAGGTTGAAAAAAGACACAGTCGATCAAGTTCAACCTTTTAAGTCTATATATAACCTGCTAGATCCAGAGGAAGGCAAAACACCCAAAACATTTGAAGCCTGTCCTATTTGCCTCAGAGGGGGGAAATTCCTTCCTCACCCCAAGATGGCAATCAGACTAGTCCCTGGATCAACTTGTACTATGAGCTATCTTCCATAACCCTGTATTTCCTTACTTGCTAAAAAGCCATCAAATCCCTTCTTAAAGCTATCTTATGTATCAGCCTGTACAACTGATTCAGGGAGAGAATTCCACAGTTTCACAGCTCTCACTGTAAACAACTCTTTCCAAATATTTTAATGAAACCTCCTTTCTTCTAATTGGAATGGGTGCCCATGTGTCATTTGGAAGGACCCACTGGTAAATAAAGCATTAGAGAGGTTTTGTACGATCCCTTTATATATTTATACATAGTTATCATATCCCTCCTTAAGTGCCTCTTCTCCAGCGTGAACATCCCCAATTTGGCCAGTCTTTCCTCATAGCTAAAATTTTCAATACCTTTTACCAGCTTAGTTGCCCTTCTCTGTACCCTCTCTAATACAATAATGTCCTGTTTGAGTGACGGAGACCAAAAATGTACGGCATATTCTATACAGGGCCGGATTTACATAGTGGGCGCCCCTAGGCCCACTGCCGTTCGTCGCCCCTGTCCCCCGGGCCTAGGTGGCCTTTCCACAAATCCAGGCCTGATTCTATACAGTGGAAGTATAAGAAGAGGCACCTGCATAGGGTGCAACAATGGGGGGTGGGTCCACTGGGCAGGTACCTGTTAAATGATCGTCTGCCCACCCCTAGTCTGGGTTGTCATTCAACATAGTTGGCCAGCCTAAATGTATTGCAATATATGGACTATTTTGTTTTTTAGTAGCAGTATGCACAAAATGTCCCAATGTCTTTGTTGAGTGCAGAGAACCTCTTGTATTTGTCTACATGTATTTTGCGGACACAGCCTCATTGCACAGCCTCATCTGACACAGGCATCACGATGTAAGAGTTTTGCAGGTATCCATCGCCTGCATCAATTTGGCTCCGATACCGATGAAGGGGTACATGGTATATGTCGCCTGCGTCAATTCAGCACATGCTCCTCTCCTATTTAAAGACACCAGGGAAAGGGACATAGGTGCCCCCTCTACCCCCTCTATTATGTGTCATTCAGATGCACTAGTTAGGGATTTCAGGCAGGAGCTGGGTGCAGAAAACTCTGCCTGCCCTATGGCATATGGTAAGGGCAGGGTTGTCTTGTGCCCAATGTTGATGTGCTTTATCGCTATCGGAGTTGGATCTGGAGTTTTAATCCAGGTGTAGAGTTCAACATAATGCATCAGGAGAAACTTGAATGGTACAGGTATGGGATCCGTTATCCAGAAAGCTACTAATTATGGGAAGACCATCTCACACTCTATTGTAATCAAATAATTCACTTTTTTTTAAAAGGGTTTTCTTTTTCTCTGTAATCAGTATGTACTTACCCTGAACTATGATATAATTAATCATTATTGGAGGCAAAACAATCCCATTGGGTTTATTTAATGTTTAAATGATTTTTTTAAAGCAGACTTAAGGCATGGAGATCCAAATTATGGAAAGACTTTCTTATCCGAAAAAGTCCCAGGTCTTGAGCATTCTGGACAGGGCTGGAACTAGGGGTAGGCAGAGTAGGCATGTGCCTAGGGTGCAAAGGTGTAGGGGCACCAGGCACGTACTTACTCCTACCCCTAGTCCGGTCCCTTCTCTGCCGACTGCCTACTTGTTGTCATCTATGCATTGCTCCGCGCTTGCGCACAAGCGTCTTTTCGCGCACAACCGTTTTTCCGCATATGCGCACAAGTACCTGTTCGCACATCAGGATCTATTCACGCACAAGCAAGCATATAGCCCAGAAGGTGCAGCAGCTGGGCAGGCTGCCTAGGGCGCCTTCCCGGCTTGGGCCAGCTCTAATTCTGGATAACAGCTCTCATACCTGTGCTTGCTATGTACTTGCAAATCCTAAACAGAATTATACTGAAGGGATACTGTTTTCAGGATAAATATCCACTTGCAGTATGCTTGAAAAAAATATGTAATATGCTGAAATGTCCTGTAGCTTTGTACGTCTGAAAAAGTTACAATAATTTTTGTTCTTACATAAGTACAAATAAAGAGTGAAGCAGTGGGAAAGGAGAGAGAAAACAAGGAACAGTTAATCCTGCACTATTATGCATAATCCCATATACTTTTAATATGCCACCCATATATTAATATCATGCTTAGAAGGTTAAAATTGTATATTGTAATGCGTTGGGCAGGCAGGCAGGCGACAGAAAGTGGCAGTAGCAAGCATATGTAATTAAACATTGTTGCCATGCCCATATAATATTCCTCCAATATAGTAATGTAAGATCCTGCATAAATAGAGACAACAGCAGGGGGTACATGGGATATACATTCATGATAATAGCAGTGTTTTACAGCACATATAATAAAACTAATTTTAAAAAATAGTCTTTGGAGCAGCACTCTAAGCAAACGTACTTTAAATGGAGCCCACGCTGAAATTCCTATCTAAAGTAGCAATTGTGAATTGAATTCATATCCAGACAAGAATTAATTAAGTTACTCAAGATCATATATTGTGGTTCCCTGTTTTGATTAAGCTGGCCATAGACGCAAAGATAAAGTCGTATGAAACAACATTTTTCGTATAGAGGACATTGGTCATTTAGTCAATCGGACAGGTTAAAAGATTTATATCAGCTAACGATAATATCTCTGCTTGTTTTGCCTATCTTACGATATCAATGGGTGACTGTCACTACTATTTGTCGGACATACTGTAACTTTCGTACAATTGCTGTCTGTCAATTAATTGCCAGAACATTGTCTGATTTGTTCTTTTTACTGATTAGAACTACTTTATTTAATCTGAATGGTTAGTTGTAAGTCTAGAGATTGCAACGCACAATTGTTCGTCGGGCATAAAGATAAATCTGCATGTCTATTGCAAAATAAAATCAATGTCATGCTGTGCTTTTATACAGTATATTCATATTAGATATTAATGTTTAAAAAAAACTATTTTTAGTCATTTTTTTATTTAGTAATTTTATTTATTTCATTATACTGCAGCTTCAACAAGTTTAAAATCAGGCATAAAAGAAATTTCTAAATCATTTTAAAAGGGTTGTTCACCTTCCAAACTTTTCTTTCAGTTCAGTTGTTTTTAGATTGTTTCCCAGAAATTAAGATTTTTTTCAATTACTTTCCATTGTTAGTTTTTTTTACTGGTTTTCCAAAATCTAAGGGGCCCATTTACTTAGCTCGAGTGAAGGATTAGAAGAAAAAATACTTTGAATTTCGAATGGTCGAATATGCCTACTTCGACCATCGAATAGGCTACTTCGACCTTCGACTAAGACTTTGAATCGAATGATTCAAACTAAAAAGCGTTCGACTATTCGACCATTCCATAGTCAAAGTACTGTCTCTTTAAAAAATACTTCGACCCCCTAGTTCGCTACCTAAAACCTACCGAGGCCAATGTTAGCCTATGGGGAAGGTCTCCATAGGCTTCCTAACAATTTTCTGATCGAAGGAAAATCCTTCGATCAATGGATTGAAATCCTTCGAATCGTTCGAACGATTATTCCTTCGAAGTCGAAGTATTTCAATTCGCCAGTCGAATATCGAGGGTTAATTAACTCTCGATATTCGACCCTAAGTTTAAAGTTGAATGTTTGTGTCTCTGGTGTTTGAGTCTGGCAGCTCAGTAATTCAGGCGCAGACTCTGAACTGTTACAATTTTTCAACATTGAGTTGATACATTTCTCAGCAGCATCTCTGGAGTATTAGCAACTATTGTATCAATTCTAACAGCTGCCTTTAATGAAACCCAGAGATTCTGCTCAGCAGGGACAAAGATAAGAAATGTATCAACTAAATGTATCAATTTAGGACAGTTTACAGGGTCAGCGACCCCCCCCCCTCCCAGGGCTGCATCAGAAGGTGAAAAATTACACTTTATACTTATTACAATATTAGAAAAACGGTCACACATAGAAAATAGAAAGTAATTGGGAAAAAGTCGTTATTTCTGGTGATCTATCTGAAAACAACTTGTTTGAAGGTGAATCACCCCTTTAATGGGATGCACTATATTTATTTTTCAATAAAATTCCATTTATCATAGGTTTGTCCTTTGTACGCAAAGGACTTTATATACTGTATATATATTAGCATTAAGCTCCCCATAGATGCGACGATTCTTCTTGCCGAACGACCGATTTTAGGGAAGTCCGACCAATCCTTTGAAATTATCGTGTGGTTAGTGGGATTCGAATGATTGTACATCTTATGATTTTTCGGCCGACATCTGTCAGAAAATTGATCGGCCAGATTAAAAAATCTTTGTCGGTCCCAGTGCAATCTATCTGTGTTTGCAGGGCCAAGCTGGCAGCTCCCCTTTGTTTTCCTGGCAAATTGGTCTTTTTAGTGGATGGTCAATTCATCCGATCGTACGATCGTTCCGAGAAAATTGTGGTCTCATGATGAGGATCGGATCTTTTAAAAAGCTCAACATCTATGGCCAGCTTCAGATTGGAATAGATCCAATTAAGGTCACTCCAGAGGGTATAAAAATAAAAATGCAGGGAAAGCATTCACAAAAACAATATTTCCATTCACTTTATCTGGTGTTGCAGTAAAGTCAGTACATTGATAAGCAAAACTTCATTACATTAACCTTTATCTGGTACTGTGTCCAATATCTAAGATAGACTGTGGCCTCCAGCAGCAACTGATGTGGCAGGATGGAAAGAATGCTATTCAAGTATTTCCCAAATGCTTGTCTGTCGTAGCCTGTAAGCACTCTCGGTTAATTGCCAACTTTATTTCTATCTGATAATCAGGAGACTTATAATCCTGACTTTTTCAGCTCTGCATACAAACCCTATAAAATATTGGGTAAATCATTTTAATGCATTTAATAAATTGTATTCTGTTTTTCGTGGTAAGCCGGTGACATTTCTAAAATTCTGTTCCTGAACATTTTATTCATTCCAGAGGTATTACAAGGATCAAGCACAATATAATGTAAATCAACAGTTTTAGTAGGCAAGAGATGGATAAAAAGTTATATAAATCAGTTGCAGACGAGAGCAAAAACATGGCATTTAAGGGAGAGTGGAACACTTATAAAGGGTAAAGCCATGAAAGTAGCAAAAAATGTTTAATTCCTACATCATTTTTCTCAGAGGCCTCCAAATGATTTCAGACATCGTATGTTTGCCCTTTGTTCTTAAAGTACATAATATTATACCTACCCGCAATACCTTGCAGTTGAATCATTTTATCCAGTCATGATCACTCCTTTAGCTAATTTATTATTCTTTTTTTTTAGGAATGTCAACTCCTAAATTTCAATGTCATCCACAAAGAGAAGCTAAAATATTTATTGCGTCAAATATACCATCATAGAGAACCTTGTTGTGCTTCAATGGGGATCAGTATCTACCCTGCGTTTAATAATGTCTTCACAAAACATAGCAACCAGGGTGTGATTTGAATGACTGCAGGATAAATAGCAAAAAGATAAGTTAAAAATTATACTAAATGAGTTGTTCACTTTAAACTTTTATTATGATGCAGAGAGTGATATTCTGAGACAATTTGCATTTGCTTTTCATGTTTTAATATTGTGGTTTTTGAGTTATTTAGCTTTTTGTTCAGCAGCTCTCCAGTTGGCAATTTCAGCAATCTGGCTGCTAGGATCCACATCACCCTAGCAACCATAAAGGAGAAGGCCTCATTAGAGAGATTAGGGACTGAAATATGAATAGGAGAGGGCCTAAATAAAAAGATGAGTGATAAAAAGTAGCAATAATAATAAACTTGTAGCCATCCAAGAGCATGTTTTTTTCCCAATGGGGTCAGTGACCCCCATTTGAAAGCTGGAAAGAGTCAGAAGAAGAAGGCAAATAATTCAAAAACTATAATAACTAAAACATGAAATCCAATTGAAAAGTTGCTTAGAATTTGGCCATTGTATATATAGGTATGGGACCTGTTATCCAAAAGCTGCTCGATATTAACATGTAACAAGGTTGGCTGTACTTGTCTTTTATCTGTAGGTTTACATTATGACTGCTTAAAATTTAGAAAAATATTCCATAGACAAACATTTTCATACATTTAATTGAAAACAATACTTTGCAGTATTTGGTTACAGATGTTAAATTACTGGTGCATTTAGTCAATATGCTTTATATGCCATTTAAGTCCTTCCTGCCTTCCTTCCTTCTTTTTTCTTCCTTCTTTTTTTCCATCCATCTTTCTTTCTTTCTTTCTTTCTTTCTTTCTTTCTTTCTTTCTTTCTTTCTTTCTTTCTTTCTTTCTTTCTTTCTTTCTTTCTTTCTTTCTTTCTTTCTTCTCTTTTCTTTCTGTGCTCATGTATTCTGATGTTTCCCCCCTCTTACTGCATTGCAGTAGATGTGCTATAACTTGCACAGACAGCTTTCTGTAATGAGAACCTGCAGTTTAGATGGAAAAAATATGGAAGTTGCAATCTGAAATAGAAGTACAACACCTTATTTTTACAATCCTTCTGCCCTATGACATTTAGCTAGATCTGCATTTCTATCGCAAAGTCAGTTCTTTCACATAGTGAGTCCAGCTTTTCATGCTTGGAATTTGCAAGCTGTAAGCTATCCAGCACATTTCCAAACGTCTAACATAAACCCTATGTTATAGTTATAAAGTGTTTTCAAATCAATGCAAGCTGTTTATTTGGCAGAACAGTCACTAATTTTCAGTCCTCTGACAATTATATTGTTTTATCAGCTTTGTTACAGTCTGTTAAAGAATACCAAGCATTTTCATAAAAAAGCAAATTCCCTTGTGTAGATTCTACAACCAAGTCAGGGATTTGTGCAGAGAGACTTCCCAGTCTCCTACAGATGTCAGTGGTAGGGATGTAGCGAACGTCGGAAAAAAAGTTTGCGAACATATTCGCGAACTTGCGCAAAAATGCGAGCGGTTCGCGAACGGTTCGCGAACCCCATAGACTTCAATGGGAAGGCGAACTTTAACATCTAAAAAAGACATTTCTGGCCAGAAAAATGATTTTAAAGTTGTTTAAAGGGTGCAACGACCTGGACAGTGGCATGCCAGAGGGGGATCAAGGGCAAAAATGTATCTGAAAAATCTGCCTGTGTGTGCTTGGAAGAGATAGTGTAGGGGGAGAGCTGTTAGTGATTTCAGGGACAGATGATAGTAAGTTTGCTGGCTAGTAATCTGCTTGATACTGCTCTGTATTGGAGGGACAGAAGTCTGCAGGGATTTGAGGGACATTTTAGCTTAGGTAGCTTTGCTGGCTAGTAATCTACTGTTCTCTTTAAACAACTGCCATACGTTGCCCTTGTAGGCATTGTTTGCCCAGTTTTTTTGGACGCAGCCACTGAAGCACAGTTGCCAGAAAAAATATGCCATATAAATGCTGAAAATAGTCATTTTTCGCCATACGTTGACCTTGTAGACATTGTTTGCCCAGTTTTTTTGGACGCAGCCACTGAAGCACAGTTGCCAGAAAAAATATGCCATATAAATGCTGAAAATAGTAATTTTTCGCCATACGTTGACCTTGTAGACATTGTTTGCCCAGTTTTTTTGGACGCAGCCACTGAAGCACAGTTGCCAGAAAAAATATGCCATATAAATGCTGAAAATAGTCATTTTTTGCCATATACGTTGAGTCAACGTATGGCAAAAAATGACTATTTTCAGCATTTATGTGGCATATTTTTTCTGGCCTCTGTGCTTCAGTGGCTGCGGCCAAAAAAACTGGGCAAACAATGCCTACAACGTCAACGTCGTTGACCTTGTAGGCATTGTTTGCCCAGTTTTTTTGGCCGCAGCCACTGAAGCACAGAGGCCAGAAAAAATATGCCATATAAATGCTGAAAATAGTCATTTTTTTGGTCGCAGCCACTGAAGCACAGTTGCCAGAAAAATTATGCCATATAAATGCTGAAAATATAAATTTTTTTGGTTGCAGCCACTGAAGCACAGAGGCCAGAAAAATTATGCCATATAAATGCAGAAAATATGCATTTTTTTGGTCGCAGCCACTGAAGCACAGTTGACAGAAAAATTATGCCATATAAATGCTGAAAATATAAATTTTTTTGGTTGCAGCCACTGAAGCACAGAGGCCAGAAAAATTATGCCATATAAATGGAGAAAATATGCATTTTTTTGGTTGCAGCCACTGAAGCACAGAGGCTAGAAAAATTATGCCATATAAATGGAGAAAATATGCATTTTTTTGGTTGCAGCCACTGAAGCACAGAGGCTAGAAAAATTATGCCATATAAATGGAGAAAATATGCATTTTTTTGGTTGCAGCCACTGAAGCACAGAGGCCAGAAAAATTATGCCATATAAATGGACAAAATATGCATTTTTTTGGTTGCAGCCACTGAAGCACAGAGGCTAGAAAAATTATGCCATATAAATGGACAAAATATGCATTTTTTTGGTTGCAGCCACTGAAGCACAGAGGCCAGAAAAATTATGCCATATAAATGCAGAAAATATGCATTTTTTTGGTTGCAGCCACTGAAGCACAGAGGCCAGAAAAATTATGCCATATAAATGCAGAAAATATGCATTTTTTTGGACGCAGCCACTGAAGCACAGTTGCCAGAAAAAATATGCCATTTAAATGCTGAAAATAGTAATTTTTCGCCATACGTTGACCTTGTAGACATTGTTTGCCCCGTTTTTTTGGACGCAGCCACTGAAGCACAGAGGCCAGAAAAAATTAAACCAGTAGGGTTTGCACCCTAGTTTGTAACGGTGGCGGAGGGAGGAGGACGCTAAAGGACAGCTGTGTGTGGAGTCATGAGGCTTGAAGAGAAGGACAGCTGCATAGAAGTCAGAACAAGTCTTCCGGCGTGCAGTAACCCTCCGAGATCCACCCCTCATTCATTTTAATAAAGGTCAGGTAATCGACACTTTTGTGACCTAGGCGAGTTCTCTTCTCAGTTACAATCCCTCCTGCTGCACTGAAGGTCCTTTCTGAGAGCACACTTGAGGCTGGGCAAGACAAGAGGTTCATGGCAAATTGTGACAGCTCTGGCCACAGATCAAGCCTGCGCACCCAGTAGTCCAGGGGTTCATCGCTCCTCAGAGTGTCGATATCTGCAGTTAATGCCAGGTAGTCCGCTACCTGCCGGTCGAGGCGTTCTTTGAGGGTGGATCCAGAAGGGTTGTGGCGCTGCCTTGGACAGAAAAACATTTGCATGTCTGATGTTACAGACCGGCCAAAGGGCTTTGTCCTTGCAGGTGTGCTCGTGGCAGGATTACTGGCACCTCTGCCCCTGGAATGTTGATGAGTTCCTGAAGTGACATCACCCTTAAAAGCATTGTACAACATGTTTTGCAGGCTGGTTTGTAAATGCCGCATCTTTTCGGACTTGTGGTATGTTGGTAACATTTCTGACACTTTATGCTTGTACCGAGGGTCTAGTAGCGTTGCGACCCAGTACAGGTCCTTCTCCTTAAGCCTCTTGATACGGGGGTCCTTCAACAGGCATGACAGCATGAAAGACCCCATTCTCACAAGGTTGGATGCAGAGCTATCCATCTCCGCTTCCTCATTATCAAGGACTGCATCATCCACGGTCTCCTCCCCCCAGCCACGTACAAGACCAGGGGTCCCCAAAAGGTCACCACTAGCCCCCTGGGAAGCCTGCTCCTGTTGGTCCTCCTCCTCCTCCTCCACAAAGCCACCTTCCTCCTCTGACTCCACTTCTGGCACCTCTCCCTGCGTTGCAGCAGGTGCCTGGGTTCGTTCTGGTGATTCCGACCATAAATCGTGCGCTTCCAGCTCCTCGTCACGCTGGTCTACAGCCTCATCTGTCACTCGTCGCACGGCACGCTCCAGGAAGAAAGCGAAGGGTATTAGGTCGCTGATGGTGCCTTCGGTGCGACTGACCATATTTGTCACCTCTTCAAAAGGTCGCATGAGCCTGCAGGCATCGCGCATAAGCACCCAGTAACGGGGGGAAAAAATCCCCAGCTCTGCAGATCCAGTCCTACCACCCAGTTCAAAAAGGTACTCGTTGACGGCCCTTTGTTGTTGCAGCAGACGTTCCAACATAAGGAGCGTTGAATTCCAGCGAGTCTGGCTGTCAGAAATCAAACGCCTGACTGGCATGTTGTAGCGCTGCTGAATGTCAGCAAGGCGTGCCATGGCTGTGTAGGAACGTCTGAAATGGGCCGACACCTTTCTGGACTGGGTGAGAACGTCCTGGAATCCTGGGTACTTGGAGACAAAACGTTGGACTATTAAATTTAACACATGTGCCATGCAGGGCACATGTGTTAAATTTCCCAGTCTCAACGCTGCCAACAGATTGCTTCCATTGTCACACACCACTTTTCCGATCTGCAGTTGGTGTGGGGTCAGCCACCGATCGGCCTGTGACTGCAGAGATGACAGGAGTACAGATCCGGTATGGTTTTTGCTTTCCAGGCACGTCATCCCCAAGACAGCGTGACAACGGCGTACCTGGCACGTCGAATAGCCTAGGGGGAGCTGGGGGTGCACAGGTGTGGAGGAGGAGAAGGAGGACCCAGCAGCAGAGTAAGAAGAAGAAGAGGAAGAAGACGAGGTAGAGAGCGATGGAGGAGTAGAGGTGGTGGCAGAACCGCGTGCAATCCGTGGCGGTGACACCAACTCCACTGTTGTTGTTGTTGTTGAGCTACCCATTCCCTGCTTCCCATTCCCAGCCATTACCAAGTTCACCCAGTGGGCAGTGTAGGTGACATACCTGCCCTGACCATGCTTGGAGGACCATGCGTCAGTAGTCATATGGACCTTTGGCCCAACACTAAGTGACAGAGATGCGGTAACTTGGCTCTGCACATGTTGGTACAGGTGTGGTATTCCCTTTTTAGAAAAAAAATTGCGGCTGGGTACCTTCCACTGCGGTGTCCCAATTGCTACAAATTTGCGGAAGGCCTCAGAGTCCACCAGCTGGTATGGTAAAAGCTGGCGGGCTAAGAGTGCAGACAAGCCAGCTGTCAGACGCCGGGCAAGGGGGTGACAGTCAGACATTGGCTTCTTACGCTCAAACATGGCCTTCACAGAAACTTGGCTGGTGGCAGATGACTGGGAATGGGAACAGGTGGTCAAGGTGGAAGGCGGAGTGGAGGGTGGTTCAGATGGGTCAAGGAGAGCAGAGGTAGAGCAGTAAGATGCTGGACCAGAAGGAGTGTGGCTTTTAGTTTGCCTGTTGCCTTTGAGGTGTTGCTCCCAAAGTGCTTTGTGCTTGCCGCTCATGTGCCTTCGCATAGAAGTTGTACCTATGTGGCTGTTGGGCTTACCAAGGCTCAGTTTCTGACTGCACTCATTGCAAATTACAATGCTTTTGTCAGAGGCACACACATTAAAAAAATCCCACACTGCTGACTTTTTGGAAGTCTGCGATCTGGCGGTAACAGTAGAAGTTGGCGGCATTGGCGGCAATGGCGGGTGCGTTGGCCGGCTGAACACAGGTGCCGATACATGTTGTTGCCCTACTGATCCCTGCGGGCTGGCCTCCCTGCTTCTTCTAAGTCTTATTCTCCTACTGCCTCTCTGACTCTCCGTCTCTCCATCTGAACTACCCTCCTCTTGCTCTCTTCTACTAGGCACCCACAAAACATCAATCTCCTCATCATCATTCTCCTCAGATGCATCAATTTCTTCTGACACATCACAGAAGGAAGCAGCAGCGGGGACCTCCTCCTCCTCCTCATCACTCATCATTATGTCCATCTCTGTCGTGTTCTCTGCCAGAATTAAATCTGGTGTAACGTCCTCATCTCCTTCATCTTCTTCTGCCAATAATGGTTGCGCATTACTCAGTTCAAGAAACTCATGGGAAAATAACTCCTCTGACTCCAGTGAAGAAGGGGCACCGGTGGTGGAGGAAGTGTTACGTGGGGTGGCCATAGCAGTGGAGGATGAGGAGGATGTTGTGGTAAAGTTAGAAACGGTAGAGGATGGGGTGTGCTGTGTAAGCCAGTCAACTACCTCTTCAGCATTTTGGGAGTTCAGGGTCATTGGCTTTTTAAAACTGGGCAATTTGCTAGGGCCACAGGATTGCATAGCAGCACGGCCCCTAGCACGGCCTCTGCGTGGCGGCCTGCCTTTGCCTGGCATTATTTTTAAAAAAACAACAACAACAAAAACTCAGTTGGTTTTTCTGGAAACGATAATACACACAGCTAGATGGCAGTTTGAAGAAAACAGTGTGCAAATAATGCCTACAAGATCAACGTATACACTACTACAGCGGTGGATACGGATTACGTAAAATATATGAATGCTGCTTGAAAAAAAGTAACTCAAGTGGTTTTTCTAGAGACGATAATATTATCAATATTTAGACAAAATGTGAACAAGCTCACACAGCTAGATGGCGGTTTGAAGAAAACACTGTGCAAATAATGCCTACAAGGTCAACGTATACACAGCGGTGGATACGGATTACGTAAAATATAAGAATGCTGCTTGAAAAAAAGTCACTCCGGTGTTTTTTCTGGAGACGGTAATATTATGGATATTTAGACAGAATGTGAACACGGTCACACAGCTAGATAGCAGTTGGTTGAATAACACACTGGGCAAAAAATGCCTACAGGGCAAATAATGCCTAAAAGGTCAACTTATACACTACTACAGCGATGGATACGGATTACGTAAAATTTATTATGGCTGCTTGAAAAAAGTCACTCCGGTGTTTTTTCTGGAGACGGTAATATTATGGATATTTAGACAGAATGTGAACACGGGCACACAGCTAGATAGCAGTTGGTTGAATAACACACTGGGCAAAAAATGCCTACAGGGCAAATAATGCCTAAAAGGTCAACTTATACACTACTACAGCGATGGATACGGATTACGTAAAATTTATTATGGCTGCTTGAAAAAAGTCACTCCGGTGTTTTTTCTGGAGACGGTAATATTATGGATATTTAGACAGAATGTGAACACGGTCACACAGCTAGATAGCAGTTGGTTGAATAACACACTGGGCAAAAAATGCCTACAGGGCAAATAATGCCTAAAAGGTCAACTTATACACTACTACAGCGATGGATACGGATTACGTAAAATTTATTATGGCTGCTTGAAAAAAGTCACTCCGGTGTTTTTTCTGGAGACGGTAATATTATGGATATTTAGACAGAATGTGAACACGGTCACACAGCTAGATAGCAGTTGGTTGAATAACACACTGGGCAAAAAATGCCTACAGGGCAAATAATGCCTAAAAGGTCAACTTATACACTACTACAGCGGTAGTAAAATAAAAAAAAGTTAAATAAAAAAAGAATGAATATTAAAAAAAAAAAAATTAAAGTTGGTGCTGCTGAACTACTAGGAGCAGCAGATTAGCACACCAGTCCCACTCCCCAACACTGCTAGACTAATAGCACTGGGCTCTTATAGTAGTAGTAGTAGTAGTAGTAGTAGTAGTAAAACAACAAAAAAATAAATAAAAGCAGTCCTTACAAGGACTATTGCTATTGCAGCAGTCAGCAGATGAGATCAGAAGCAGGACAGCTGCCCACTGCAGCTACATACAGAGCACTGCAGTAGAAGGTAGATTACTAGCCAGCAAAGCTACCTAAGCTTAAATGTCCCTCAAACCCCTGCAGACTTCTGTCCCTCCAATAACAGAGCAGTATCAAAACGATTACTAGCCAGCAAACTTTCAACTGTCCCTGAAATCACTAACAGGCAGCAGCTCTCTCCCTACACTATCTCTTCAGCACTCACAGGCAGAGTGAAAAAAAGCTGCAGGGCTTCGGTTTTTATAGGGAAGGGGAGTGGTCCAGGGGAGAGCTTCCTGATTGGCTGCCATGTACCTGCTGGTCTGGGGTGAGAGGGCAAAAAAAAGCGCCAACAATGGCGAACCCAAAATGGCGAACGTCGCGCGACGTTCGCGAACTTCCGGCGAGCGCGAACACCCGATGTTCGCGCGAACAAGTTCGCCGGCGAACAGTTCGCGCCATCTCTAGTCAGTGGTTATTTGCACAATAAAAAGAAACACCAAATGCTCTCTCTGCACTTGTCAGAACTCCGAGTGCTTCTTTTGAAAACTTTGGTCAAAATAGCAATCAAAAGCTGTCAGCGCAGTAATACTTTCAAGATAAGAGGCTTTCAACGTCTTCAGTTTTTTAAATCAATGTCGGTATACAATTTTTATGTGACAACAATACTCTAACAGTTTAGCATTGTTACGGTTAATACAATACAGCAGCTGAAAACCCAAAAATAACAGGAATAACTAGTTCAATAAACATGTGGAAATATGGACCTTGCCCATTTTCATAGTTAATTTGGGCTGAAAAAAAGTTCAACCCCCCCCCAACTACAAAACCCTAAAACCCAACACACAAAACAAAGAAAGATTATACAATTGAAAAATGACAGCTCCCATTGACTTCTACATGAACTCGGCTTTTAGATTGGGAAGTTTTGTACAAGTGGTTTTTACAGTTAATAAATTATGAATTTTACATGGTTTAATGTAATTAGTGTAATCCATTACTTCCCCGCTGAAACAAATCTGCGGGAAAAAAAGTAAGTAAATCAGTCCCTAAATATAGATCTTGATAATACTATAGCTGTGGATATAATGCTTGTTCAAGAAATCATCCAAGCCACTCTTAAAGACATTAACAGAATTAGCCATCCCAACATCACCCTACAGTGTATTCAACATTCTCACTGTCCTCACCATGAAGAACCACCTACACTGCTTCAAATCATAGTTCTGTTCCTCTAGTCAAAAATGGTGGCAACTTGTCTTTGTTCTTTTCTATGGAAAAAAGTTCCCCTGCTATCTGTCTATAATGCTTTTCTAATGCACTTCTATAGAGTAATCATGTCCCCTCACAATCAAACACTGTTTTTGTGGTCCCACCAATATAAATTATATAACAAATGTCCCTAATTTTACATTTTCATGGATTTTACTAAAAAAAATTCTTGTCCCCTGAAAAATGTGGGTTTTAATGTAGTTTAAATCTTACATTCATTTTATCAGTCTATGTGCATGTTTTTGCACTCTTTCTATCTTATGGATATCCTTCTTAAGGTCCAGGGCCCAAGGTAAACCTCGCCAGGGGTATATAAACAGGTGAAATATGTTTTTATCTCTTGAGTTAATACCCTTTTAAAGTAAGACTGTACTTTATTTGCTTTAGTAGTCACTAAGTGGTTCTGCTTAGAGTTACACAGCTTGTTACCCACAAAAATAGCCAAATCCTTCTTAGTTAAAGATGCCCCCAACTTGCTACCATAGTGTACAACTTGCATTTTTGTTATTTCTACAGAAGTGCATTAACCAAAACTAAACCTCAGAGAGAAATATGAAAGCTTTTCATTTACCCGTGCATGAATTTTACTGTATATTTATCTCAAGATGTACAATGTTATCATAAAAGTGCTGGTAAATTATTGGGCTGATCTGATTATTTAGTTCTAGGCCCAAGAGATGAAGAAATCTTTTGGGAGAGGGCCACATGTATGTATTGTTGTGATTCTTCCAAGCTGCTCATACCTGATCATGTTGGTCTTGCAGGCTATTGGAAAGACCATGTATATTGGCTAATAAGCAATTAGGTCTGTGGTGGTGAAATCAGCACTTTTTATTGGCCAGTGTATGACCACTTTTACTCTATGTACCATGTGAGCATCTGCAGTTCAAAAAAAGGTAAATGAAGGACATGGCAGATAACTAATCATTGTGGCAGGGCTGTATGATTGACGCTATATTATGTTGGAGTGAGACCCCAGAGGATGGGCAGGGAACCTGCTGTGATTAATCAGTGGAAATTGAGAAGCTTCCATCAGAAGAGAGCAAGTTATATTCTGTCGCCTAACAAGTTTTGGTTCACCTTGGGTTGGTTTAAGGAAATACGTACAGTAGTATGGCAACTACAGCTAGATGTCTCTACTCTGAATATTCTTAAATTTGAGAAGAAACAAGTTGCTGTTCTGTTTAATGATACAAAAAAGGAAATGTTCATGGCTTTGACTCACTTCAATGTAATGCTGTTGTCACATTTGAAAATTCACATTTTCCACAATTCTAGTAGAACTATTTAAAAGGAGGAATTACCACATTAACCATCTCCATTGCAAGTTGCAGGGTTTATAGAAACAAAAAAAGGACAAAAAAGGCCCTTTTAGTACACCTTGAGCAAAACATTGCCACGTAAAAGGGGTTGGTTCATATTTAAGTTAACTTTTAGTATGTTATAGAATAGTCATTACTAAGCAACTTTTCAACTGGTCTTCATTTTTTTCATGGTCTTTCTATAGTTTTTTTTTAAATATTTGCCTCCATCTTCTGACTCTTCCCAGTTTTCAAATGGGGTCACTGACCCCATCTAAAAAACAAACGCCCTGCATGGCTACAAATGTATTGTTAGCTACTTTTATTTACTCATCTTTCTATTTAGGTCCTCTCCTATTCATAGTCCTGTCTCTTATTCAAATCAATGCATAGTTGTTAGGGTCATTTGGACACGTATGCTGTAAAGTTCATGCAATGCAGAATGCATATTTACACAGGCACAACATACTTTGATAACATTTTCTGCGGGGGTTGGTTATGCTGAACTCAGGAGAGGTGGTTGGGAGAAAAAATAGGACCAGACAGCTAGAGTTTCTATGGGAACCAGCAATGCTATCTCTTTATTGGCTGTTAGACTGCAGGGTGTGTTTAGTAATCTGAGCTGAGAAGAACTGAGCATGCTCACAAGTAAACAGCCAAAGCAAATTCCTGAGGGGGTGAGTGGGTTAGAGGAGAGGTAGGAATTCTAAGTGATTAAGGGGATGCTACAGCCTTGCTGTTAACCTTTTAAAAACCAAAGTGGCAGTTATCGAATAATTTCAAAGAGGCTGTTCACTGATTTTTTGTGGTGGGGGTTTACATGTCCTTTTATTTAAATATATTGTCCCATTTATTGTTAAACATTTTAAAATGCCTTTTTCTAAGTGTTTAATCGTCTCGTTAGTGTGGCAGTATCACCAACAGGGCTTCTAAGCAAATAAAGCCTTGTCAACAGATTTATTATATCACAGTTCTAAAAACAGAACAGAGGCTTCAGATGAACTGTTTTATCTGATTTTAATAGACTGGTCTCTGTGGCACTTGTCCCCGGGGGAAAGAAGATAGCAGATGTAGCATTCTGACTGTATCACAAGCTTCAGTTATCAAAATAGGGCATGAAACCAGCTCCGGGATTTCACAGTCCGTGGCAGAAGAGTTGTACATTAGACTGCCTGGCTTCATTCCACTTGCGTGTGCAGTGAGGGGAGCTTGATTATACTGACTAGTGATTATGATCCCAGTGTCTGTGTTTGAACAGGAGAGAAAGTCAGCTCAGGGACAAGCCAGTGACGAATCAGCACATTTAGTGGCAGACAAGCTGTATTTTTTTTTTACCCGGACAGATAAATTATTAATCTAATATCTAGTGCCAGACTACTTCTTCCATATAAAAAAATAAATATTTCTCTATGGAGCTGTAATTTAAATAGCTCAGTCTTTAGATAATCCATGCTGATAGAAATATATTTGTGGCTTTCTTGTGCCATCACACAAAATATTCAAGTTAAAATATGATACTATATCTGATATCATTTAAAAAGGATATTGTAGAAGCATTCTGTAATGTTGTATATCTGCAGTATGATGCAGAGAAACTATTCTTTACAATGACAAAAGGGTGTGTTATGTTGCACCAGTAAAGCAAGCTCCATCTATCAATGACAAAGTTATTGGACTTAGACTGTGTATTAAGGAATGTAAATACTTTTCAAAGGGATGTGAAGTCAGAATAAAAAGTGTTTGTTTTTGTCTGAAAGCAATATATATATGGTTTAGATAATACATTTGGAAAATTGGATGTACTGTTGGAGAAATAAAGGCATTTCTCTGTTTAAATCATTTCTGGTATGTGTATGCTTATCTGTTTTCTTTCAATCATGGGATTATAGCCCAGCCTGACCTAAAAATTAATTAGGAACAGATTTATTGTGGCTCACAAAAAAATAGTTTTCCCAAATCGGGAGACCCTTGTTAACTTGCATTGTATTCATTTTAAAGGATAAGTAAACCCTGATTCACATGGTATGCCTGAATGTTAGATACCCCCTGCCCCAATTGGTAAGATTTTTTTTTACAGAATCAGTACTCCTTTGAGAAAGAAACTGTACCTTTCTAAGTTTTCCTAGCGAGGGATTACAATTGTGCATGCACAGCAGAATATAATCAGGGACAGCAAAAATGAAAACTGTTGTAAAGTAATTAAAATATAATGTATAGTTGCCCTGCATTGGTTATGTGTTTATGTGTCTTATGTGTTTTCTTTACAATGCCTACTATAGTTTATATAAACAAGCTGCTGTGTAACCATGGGGACAGCCATTCAAGCTGAAAAAGGAGAAAAGGCACAGGATATTTAGCAGATAACAGATAAGCACTGTAATAGAGTAAAATGGTATTCTATAGTTTGTATGTGTTATTTGCTATGTAACCTGAGCCTTAAATGGCTGCCCCATAGCTACACTGCAACTATAGAAATTACTTTAATGCACTTTCATTTTTCGATGTTACTGTTCCTTTAAGTGTAAAGGAACAATAACACAATTTTTAAAAAGTCATAAAAAATAAAGTACTGTTTTCCTGCACTGGTACAACTGGCCTATTTTTACTTCAGAAACACAACTATAGCTTATATAAACAAGCTGCTTTGTAGCAATTGGGGCAACCAATCAAGGCATAGGTAACTTAGCAGATAAAAGATGCACTCTGTACAATCCCAGTGTATTCTAGTATAGCGCTTATCTGTTATCTGCTAACAAGCCTTCCCTTTTTTCAGCTTGAATGGCTGCCCCCATGGCTACACACCAGCTTGTTTATGTAAACTACAGTAGTGTTTCTGAAGCAAACACACATCTTTTACCAGTGCAGAGTAACAGTATATGATATTTTAATTACAACATATAACCAATTGTGTAACTGTTCCTTTAAGGACACATGGCAGTGCAATTATTCACTTGGGATTTTAGCATCAACCACCAGTCAATCAAAGATTTTTCTTGCCGTTTAATGCAATGCTTGTTAATTTCCCAGGCATTATAGTTCTTTGCAGTGTTAAAGGTCAGTGATGCTGCTGAGCACTAACACCGCTTAGCGCAATATGAAGTTCAACTATTTAAAGCTGTATCAGTATTCCAAACTGAACTGACACATTGACAAAAGTAAATGTTTGCTAAATCTGTAAATTTGTTGAACACTTTCCATACATTCCTGAAAATATTCCTGACAATCAGGCATGTTAATAACTGGGGAAAAACACCAAACTGCTGGGGATGCCTTTAAAAAAATCATTGGGTTATGTGTTAAAAGGCACTACGTTTGCCTAGGAGCAGTAACCCATAGCGACCAATCAGCAGGTTGACATCTTATTGGTTGCTATGGGTTACTGCTCCTGAGCAAACGTAGTGCCTTTTATTACATAATGGAGTAAGTTTGTTATTTAGTAAATCTGCTCCTAAGGAACATGTTAATGAATTTTGGGGATTGTGTGGGTTTACTCTTAATCGTGTAAAAAATTACGGAAAGATGGATAACAGGTCCCATACCTGTATTACAAAAAACGAGAGCAAATACTTGCTTGAATGCTGAAAATATACATCCCACTGGCTTCTATAGCATCTCGGCACACTTTAGGTGGCAACATTTTCCATTTCAGTTTTCAAATTTGTTTTACTTTTAAAAATCCTACATATTTTCAGTTTTAAAAACACATTAAAATCAAAACATTTTCCTGAGTACCCTGCAAAGCTGAAAATAAATCAGCAATGATAAGAGCAATGTTCTGACCCCAAATAGATGCTATAAGGATTTGGAACCAATAGCTGCCACTTGTAGCTGGTCAAAACAAAATTTCTTAATTTTTAATGCTACTATTAACCTATTAGAGGAAACCGTTGGTTGCAATCAAGCCAACGTCTCTGAAAGCATATTATGCAATGGGTTAAAATCTCTGATTAACACATGTACACTTTGAGTGCATGTATTTTGTTTAGAATTTTACCCTGAGTTGTGATAAATGTCAAATGGAAATGATGCTGGCTAATGCAGATAAATATAATAATTTGAAAAAAAAGATAGCAGACATTTTAAAATTGCTCATGTTTAAGCTGCATGAAAGTACATAGCTAAGTAGAAACTGCCTCTGGTCCCTATTATTTGAATACGTTTATTATCTTGACAAGTTCAGACTGCTGCAAGCGGGTCAAGCCGAGATTCGGCCCTGCCGTGGATGTTTCATTTCATGTGTGTGTTGAGCAATGACTGTCTACATCTATTAACCTTTTTTTATAATAACATCATAAGTGAATTTATGGTGATGCCTGAAACTTGATATCACTATCATGCTTAATAATTGCACTTCATAGACTTTTTGGTCAAACCTTTTGTTTTGATTTCCCCCAGTGTAGGGGTGAGGGGCTCCAAGCTTTATTTGGTAAGTGAGGAGTAGAGGGAACCCAGAGGGTATTTAATTTCCTGACTACCTAATGGAATGGGCTATTGGCTAGGATAAAATCTTCAGATATGGTACATTTGTTGGTTTTTGAGAACCCAAATAACACCAAGTGGTCTATTTTTTTTCTGGTCAAGTTTTTAAAGGGCAAAAACTAAAATTTTTAGACGGAAATAAGCAAAAATTTCTTGATAATTTTGGCCTGTTTGTGCTGGTTTTCTTTCTATAATCCTATAAATTGGAGTTGTCGCGGCGACAATTCAATAAAGACGCATGATTCAAATTGACACTTTTTTGTTGCAACATTTTTTTTGAACCAACTTTTTTTTTAGAAGAATTGTTGCTAAATTAAGGGGATTCAGGTCTGGGAGTTTTGTCAAATTGTTTTTATTATGTTTATAATGTACTAGGGTTACAGGAATTTGAAAAACAAACTTTAAGGAGCAGATTTATCACAGGTCGAATTTCGAGTTCATGGGAGTTTGTAAAAACTCCCATAAACTCCCATGAACTCCAATGAACTCGAAATTCGAAAAAAACTGACCAATTAAACTTAAAAAAAAAAATTCAAATTTGGGTGAATGGGATCGTCCCGCACACTTGAATCAAATTTGAATCTAATTTGATTCGAGTTTTTTCACCAAAAAAAACCCTTGATTTTCAGGACGTCTCCAAACAACTTCAAATTGGATCCCTAGGGAATTAAGCCTAAATCCATCTAGGCCATTATTTTTAATCTTCTTATTATTATTAACATGTATTTATATAGCGTCAACATATTGCGTAGCACTGTACTTACACTCTCTTACTTGCCTGTTATGATGCCAATTGACTGGAGGAAAGAAAATACAATTATTCATTCACTAAAATGGGATTATGTTCATCTGGAATGTACACATCTAAAAGTTGACAATTGTACGGGCAGCTATGAGAAAGAAAAAATTACAATTCTAGAAATCTACTGAAATCTAGAGCAGTTCATCAAGCTTCTCCTTCACCTCCTAAACTCTTGGGGTACCATAAGTAACAAGGAGGATTAATTAAATTAAATGAAAAGATTGCGTCTCATACATCGCATAGAACACAATAGCACTATTGTGCGTTTGCAAATTGGGGGCACTTTGTGGCTTACATTTTCATAGTGGGGAATGCATAACTTTTGACTCACAGCATTAGGCTGGGGCATGTTTGTATGTGAGTACAATGCTGATAACATGCACAATATTTCTGTCCATTTTATTGCTACCACACTTATGACCATATTTGTAAAATACCATGCTTTCTATCCACAATGCTATTCCAACAATTCAATTTCAATAGTAGCAGCCTCAAACCACAAGTCTAGTCAATAGTCAAGAGTGAGTTTATTGTCATTTAATCCATATACGTTTGTACAATACACAGTGAAACGAAACAACGTTCCTCTAGGACCATGGTGCAACACACAACATAGAAGTACCGGAAAAAGTGCAAAAATATGCAACTCCTGCAAGACAGGACAGCATAGTGCAGGGACAGGACAAAACAGTGCACACTCAGCACAACAATGATTTGCAACAAGTAATATAAGCACAAGTGTTCTGCTGGTTAGTAAATACCTTGCATTTGAGGATAATTTGCACTCAAAACAAAAGAGATATTACACAATGAGACATTAGTGTGTGTGCTTAAAAATCTTTTATTTGAAATCTGCATCCAACTTATGTGGTACACAATTTCCTTGGTGTTATAATATCATGAATGAATCACATCAAGACATCTGACACATATTCACAAGCTCCATATTGTATGTCTGGTTAATAGCAACTGTGTGGTGCAAGGTATTGCTCCTTAGAGCCCTCCTTTACCAAATAAGGCACAACAGGAACAGGTGCATTGGCACCAGGTGCACATGCTTTATGTATGGGGTTTTATATATGTGTACAATTCTTCAAGCTCTTTAGTGCCTAACATTACCCTATGATATAAGAAATAAAGGCAACTAATGATAACCTGCCAATAGAAGATACTGTAAAGTGGCTCTCTCCGTGTTGATAAAAACCCAGAAAGCAATCACTTTTTTAGAAATGTTATATCTTGCTTGTGAATATATCTGAGATGTCTTGATGCAATTCATTTTGTAAACTGACATTATAACATCAACAGCTCAAACTCAAATAGTATTATTATAATTTGCCATAATTAAAATCAAGCAAACACATGTTTTATATAACTGGAAAATGCTATATACAGTTAAAGGAAAAAAGGCTTATTGATGTAAATGTGTACGATAAGAAAAGCATCACGCATCCCTGCTGCACATTACCTCCACATTGCCGTGTGGCACACTTGTTACTCCATTGCTCTGGATGGCTATTGGGCAGATCTAGGATGGTATTGAAACAAGACAATGTATGGGATTCATCTAGGGCAGAGGATTTTTTAATGGTGTGCCCCAAGGCTGCTCCCCCATGGCCCTAACCCCCTTGCACACCCCCACCAGTCGTTACAATCCGTATTTTATTGATTCTTCATTAAAAGGTTGAGCAGGACATGTATCTCAAAGCACGCTTGGGATCCTGACCCAATTGCACACCCTCTGCACCTCTCCACCCCTCCCAGGCTTGCACAGCTACACTGGGGACTGGGCAGGTGGGTTCAGTTGTGACCAGTATGTGACATGCCACCCCCAAGCTGTTTGCTGTCCTAGGCCCGGCCTTTGTGGCCTACCCACAAATCCGGGCCTGAGAATGGCAATATACTAGGTCCAAAACCCATTAGAAGATCACTACAGAGGCATTAGAAATGCCCAAAAAGTAGCAGTTGTATTATATGCGGCAAAATCATTTTCATAAAAGGTCTACATGTGCTTTTAGGGAGGTCACATTTATGGAACTGAATTCAGTAAAGTGGAACGTGATATTTCATTCAAAAGCAGTAGCCATACAAAGCCACCATACGTCAGGTGGATTTTAAAGGTAAAAATGTAATGAGAAATTATCTTTAAGTGCATCTAAGAACTCGGAACACTTTAAAAAGATACCAAATCCAATCAAAATGGATCTGTTGAGGGTATGATATTTTGATTAAATATAATGGTATTCTTTCACGGATTTCTGCAGGGAATAATTTGTAGTAGAATTATCTTTCTCTTTTGTGATTGCATTACCATATGGAGTCATTTGTCTGGCACGCAGGTCATTTTCTAAGAGGAGCTTTTGAATTAGCGGGAAGCCAGGTTGCTTTTGTGACAGAAAAGGACGACCTGACTTATTAAAATTTTTACAATTAGTGATTTTTATTAGTAGCTTCACTCTGTGCTCCAAGGGAGATCAAGGCATAAATACATTTGCAGAGCCCCGCTGGAAATATTAAGGAAATTAGACTTACTGGTGTTTTATTATGAAAACTGTGTTATTGATATACTTATTTAATGTTTCATAAGCCCCAGGGTTTATAGGAAATATATTTATATTGTCACAAAAATAAATACATTTATTATTTATGACCTAGTATAATCATTTAAATGCCTACTGGTTCTATCACTTGACAAATCCATTTATGTTTATCTAATGCTGAACATAGAAAACAGAATAGTAACACATCAATATACAGTATTTGTGCCAGCAATATATATGAGCTTTGGGTGTGGGAAGCAGGGGATCCTACTCTTCTCCGCATCAGAAAATGTAAATGTGGGGTTGGGAACAGGGATCATGGAACACGTGTGGATGTGGGGGGCTGGGGGGTATGCAGGTTCTTACTAGGCACCCTATCTGTGGGCAAACCTGGGACTGCTATAGTTATATCACTGGTTAGACAGTCACAAGACAACCTTATTTTTAATGGAACCTCAAGTCTTATGTTATGTAATAAATGTTACCGTTTATAGTGTGGACTAACAGAGCATACAGAATGAGGGAAGCAATAGTATTTTTCAGGATGGGGCAAACATCTGATTGGTTGCTATGGTATACTAGTTAAGGAGTTATATTATATAGACCATAGTATATTTATTAGACAAATCCAGAATGAAACACAACATGCAGAGCTCACATTTGCAAAGAACTTTAAAGTTAAACATGGATCTTAGACTTGCATTTGGGTGACACTTTTGGAATCCAGGACAGGAAGGAAAGTATAAATATACTACAACTATTTACATTATTTTCTAAATGTAAATCAAACAATACAGCTTGTAGGGATCACATAGAGCAGGGCTGTCTAACTGAAGACCCAGTTGGTTTGTCTCAAGTCTGTGATTATTTTATTATTTATTATCCCTGAAATTCAGCAGCCCTGTAATAGTAATTGCCCTTGCTTTCAAATTTGTACACAGTTGCTTCTTAAATTCTGATACTGCTAGATTAACCTTTGTCTCAGTGTGCTCTGGTCTGTTGTTGAGAAATTAGGGGGTCATTAGCAGAATAGAAACTTATTTTACAGGGCTGATTATATATCAATTAAAATGCAAATTGCATTGGTTTCTGAGCTTCCATATAATGATACTGAAACAGTCTTGTATCTTGATTATGTATGTTTTATGTATTCAGTATATTGTGGGTTGATCCCTAAGCTCTGGTAACTGACAGCATACCAGAGCATGAGTTGTGAATCAGCAGAAAAGATAATAGGGAGCTACAGAAGGCATTTTCTGATGTGCATTTTGACTGGTATAGAAGGTCAAGACAGAAATGGCAGTATATGTAGCCTAATTCTTTGGCCCACCCAATGACACCCCTTCTTAACCCTCTTCTTGTCTTGTCTTCTTATGCTCGAAAAGGGGTGAAATGGAGCCACATTGCTAGTACAGAGATTGCAAACTTTGGTTCTTGATGTTACCTTTTTACTCAGGCGCTGCCATCCGAGGCAAGGCTTTCAACTTGCCTTAGAACAAGATATAGACACTGCTCATTGAGCTATATTATAGGCACATGAGGCCTCTAATCCATAGCTCTCAATTCAATTGTACAGGATTATTAAGGGTTTATATATATATACTGTATATATCAAAAGGTGACTATACAGAAAAGAGTGGTATAGAATTGTCCTCTGGAGAACTATGGCAAACTAGTTCCACCTTTTCATACATATAAAGCAAATCAAGAGAAGTGAGAGCTCCCCTAGTGTAACACACTTAAAGGGCACCTATCACAGCCAAAATCAAACACATATTAACAATCTGACCAGCACAACATAAACACGTTTAATCAAACTACATATATCGTTTTTTGAAAAAAACTGCAGGTTTTAAAAAATCCCTTACTTTGTCAAATGGGTTCTTTCACTGAGGGAGGCCATACTGTGACTATAACAGAGACTATAATATGTGAATTTCAGGAGCATGCTCAGATTGTAACACTGCTTTGAGTATTCTACCCAGAATGCCTTGTTTTAGTAAATGCCTCCACTAGAAGTATCACGAGATTTCCCTATCTTGTCCCCTGCTGGTGATGTTATTATGCAAATGAAGGGCACACACTAACTTCCAGCAGGTGGCAGCACTACTGAACAGCAGCTAACACAGAGGTTTGGCTGGTTTGAAAATAGCTTAGAAGAGTTGATAAGCAAACAAGGAATTTCGAAACTGAGCATGTGCGAGATTTCAGAGCTACAGTTGGCTGGGAAGATATACTGTAGGTAGGAGGAGCCAGTGAAATCCAAGATGTCTGCCTCAGCTAGAACTACAGTGGAGATAGGGGAGATCTTGCAGAAGGTATAGTGAGCTGATGATTTACATTATACAAACAATTCTAACTGTTTTAAAAATCGGATTTCTTAAACATTTTAAACATTCACATAGTGTATTTACTTAGGAAGTGATTTTAGTTATGATTGGTGCCCTTTAAAAGATTTTTTATTCCATAAATAAAATTGGACTTCAAATTGGGTTCAAATGATTATTCACTCATCAAATAACTATAGCCCGATGTATGTCATCACTGGTTGTGGGAAAACAATCATATATACTATTCTAGAATTCACCGTTACAGGGGAACGTTCGCCAATAACAAGTCACAATAGAACGAAGGCTTGGTAATGTTGGGTGCATGATAGAAATGTGCACATCGCCATGGCAACCAGCAACAAACCAGTAGAATATCCTCCCAGACAAGAAGTGCATCCCCACTGAAGCAGTAAAACATCATTACATTATGTGCTAACTAGGGCTTCAAATGTTGTCATGGTGATCAAATGGTTTCAGAAATGCTTGTACTATTGAACAGGTTGCCATGGAAACCAGTATGCCAAATAGCTAAAGTGGTTATTTAAAACACAACTGACATTAAATACAAGCCATGTATAAAATCTAACATTATTTGGTTAAACATAACTTTAAAATTAAAAATAAGAGCGTGATAGTGACTTGAAATTCATATAATATTTATATTTATTCTCGAGTATAAGCCAAGGTACCTAATTTTACCTACGAAAACTGGGAAAACTTATTGACTCGATTATAAGCCTAGGGTGAGAAATGCAGCAGCTACTATTAAGTAAACATGTATATTTCCCCCATGCAAAACAAAAAATAAGCAGTTATAGAGTGCAGGACATTTTTACCTTGCCTAATTGCGTGGCACCAGGCTCCGCTTCCAATCGGGCCTCACGCAGGGGACGTGGCCACACAGGTCCCCAGCACCTCCTAGTTACTAGGCCCGAGTTAGTTCCTCCTGTGAGGTTGGATATGGGAGATCTAGGTCAGCCACTACTTGGTGCAGAATGTCCTGTCAGCTGGTAGGGCAGAGTTTGGGGACTTGGCACCACTGTTGGGTTTAAGTGTTAGCTGGTGTTTGCAGACACTGGGCTTATTTCTGCAGGTAGTGCAATCCACCAGGATCAAGGGACCCTGTTTGTATGCCCTGCTCCTAGGTATATGTTGCACAGAGTCTGGGCTGGTGTCTGTGGGGCAGGTTCACTGTGTCATGTGTTGGGCTGCAGGGTAGGGTTGCATGCTTCCCAGGGTCCAGGACAGGGCACCCCCAGGGTCTGGAGCTCACTCACCCTATAGTGCGCCCTCTAGAATAGGTTGGGTGCTAGGGATCTGGTTTGTTGCAGTTCCGTTGTGGTGGCGGGCTTGGTCTTAGTTAAGCGAGTCCCCGGTTCCCGTCTGGGATCTTCTGGTATCGCAATTCCGGTCGGCCATGCTTGGGGAAGAGCAGTTACTCTAGTCTGCGGCTTCCCCTGTGTGACTAGGCTGCACTGCGTTCTCAGCTCCTGGTGATGCTGGAGTGCTCGTTTTTGCTAAGAGTTAAGAGCAGACTGCTCCTCTGCCTTATGGATAGCCTCTGTGATGTTATGTAAGATGGGGTGGAAGAATGAGGGGAGATTATCCTTGCAGCCCCAGGAGAGTCCCAAAATGCGACCATGCGCTTGCTTGGCTAGCCACGCCCCCCCATGTACTGCATATTCAGTACTGTCGATCAGCGTAAACTACTGACTAGAGTATAAGCCGAGGTAGACCTTTTCAGCACATTTTGGGTGCTGAAAAACACGGCTTATACTCGAGTATATACGGTACATAAAAATTATATATATAAATATATATATATATATATATATATGATAATAATATTGGGAACTATCATCAATTCAGGTATCTTGTTAAAGGAATTGTTCAGTGTAAAAATAAAAACTGGATAAATAGACAGCTTGAAATTATATACGGACAAGATCCGTACTGGGGCTAGGTGAGCGCTCTATCCTGGCTCCCAACGTTCCACTCTGGTCACGTGGATAAGTCAAACTCTGTAATAAAGGCGCATACGTCGGTAACTTCTTTGGATAGAGTCGTCATGTAAAGAGAACTGTGTAAAATATATTCCTCTATTGGTAAACTTCATTTAAAATCACAAAATCCAGAAGTGCAAGGCAGGGGAGTGCATGGCTCTATGCGTTTCGTGACTACAAGGTCACTTCATCAGAAGCCAAAGGCGCCCCCTGCTGACAACATATTTATGCATATTTATTAATTGGATAAAAGCACCAGATGATAAGTATCAATCTAGTTAAAAACATAGTAGTCACAATTGCATAAATCCCAGTATAAATATATATAAATGTATCTAATCAGTGTAGTGCTCTCTAGTAATATATGATATACTATAATACATTGACAATATTATTATGAACCAGGATAATATGTATAAAGATATAAAATGGATATTCATGCATTATGTTTAGAATATGTAAATGAATAAGTAAGTGAGTAAAGTTATATGTCAAAAATAGGGTTACTTATACAAAACAAGTCACTCCAAAATACTTAGAGAAAATGCTACCGATACAATGCCAATATAAATAGTTAGATGGAAAAGAAAGAAAAAGGAAAAAGAAAATGGTGAAAGTAATGATGGAGACGTGAAAACATGACAAAAGACGAGGAAGAAGAAAAAGAGCATGAAAAGAGCATACAAAGAGAGGAATGAAGGAAAAGGACAAAAAAGGGAGAGGAAAAGGGGAAAGGAACGACAAATACATGTATATACTTGATAAAGGAATATATTATATTAGATATGCTGTGCAAAATAAAGAATGTATCTGATATAGTTAGTTAGCCAAAAATGTAATGTATAAAGGCTGGAGTGACTGGATGTGTAACATAATAGCCAGAACACTACTTTCTGCTTTGCAGCTCTCTTGGTTTCCACTGATTGGTTACCAGGCAGTAACCAATCAGTGACTAGAGGGGAGGGGGCACATGGGTCATATCTGTTGCTTTTGAATCTGACCTGCATGCTAAGGATCAATTGCAATCTCACTGAACAGTTATGTCCCATGTGACTAACTCAGAGTTAGAGAGCTGAAAAGCAGGTAGTGTTCTGTTCTTTTAGACATCCAGTCACTCCAGCCTTTATACATTAAATTGTTGGCTTACTAACTATATTAGAATTCTTTTCATTTTGCACAGACTATCTATTTACACAGTTTTTATTTTTACACTGAACTGTTCCTTTAAGACAATGCGGGATTAGGGTCTGAAATTTATAGACACAATAGTTATCCTTCCTATGTAATTCCTTAACTATATTTTGTTCTGTGTTTGTCAAGTTAATATGCTCATAATAAATTGATAAAATGCTTATGTGTTTGACATGTGTGGCAGATTTGTCAAGGGTCAAATTGAAAATTCTAACTTTTAAATTAAAATGTTGAGTTTATTTTAGTGTAATTCCACTAGAGAATAGTCCAAATTCGATTTGAGTTTTAAAAAAAATAGAAATTGGAATTTTGAAATTTATCATGTACTGTCCATTTAAGAATTCAAATTTGACTATTCGCCACCTAAAACCTGCTGAATTGGTGTTTTAGCCTTTCGAGTCATTTGGTGGACTTTTGAAAATTGAAAAAAACATTTAAAAAAAAAAGTTTTATTGGTGAAATAAACTTGAATCTAATTTGATTTGACTTTGATACAAGTTTGCAGGTCCATCCTATTTACCCGGATTTAAAAAAATTAAAAATTTTAAATAAATTTCAAATCGGTTGGTTTTTTGAGTTGAATTTTGAGTTTATGGGTGTTTATGGGAGTTTTTATAAAGTTCCATAAACTCTAACTTCAACCCTTGATAAATATGCCCCATGGTGTTTAAAATTAAATCATTTTCACCCTTAGTTTTTTGAGGGCCTGTTTAAAAGATTGGTCCTATTTAATATAACCACCCCCAACCTTATCAGAAGATTTAATGACAGTTTGAGATTTATTTAAAAGTTCCTTTAGGGCAATATTTTTTCTCCTCTAGTGAGATTGTTACTCAATTTACATTTTTGAAGAGCTTTAAATTCAGATAAAACATCATGCTAAAGTATTTCTATATAAACACCTCTTTATTTCTGTTTATGGATACTAACCCCATAGAATAGTATGTATGCCATCAGCATATAAATATTGCAAGAAATCATCAATTGATAATTGCTCTTTTATCTTGAGGATTATTTAAAAAGTAAGATATAAGTAGGGATGTAGCGAACTGTTCGCCGGCGAACTAGTTCGCGCGAACTTCGACTGTTCGCGTCCGCCGAATGTTCGCGAACGTCGCGCGACGTTCGCCAATTGGTGTTCGCGTTCGATTCTAAGTAAAATTTCGTTCGACCATTCGACCGTTCGATCGATAAAATCGAACGATTTCCATTCGTTCGAACGATTATAAGCATTCGATTGAATTAAAATCATTCGATCGAATAGCTTCGATCGTTCGATTCGAACGAAAATCCTTCGATCGTACGAATAAAATCCTTCGATCGTTCGATCGAACGATTTTATCGAGCGTTCGAAGTTCGCGAACTGTTCGCTTTTTTGCCGGTGTTCGCGAAGGGCGTTCGCGAACACATTAACGGCAGTTCGCTACATCCCTAGATATAAGTAAGGTTTCCTTAAAGTTGATCTTTGCTTGACAACTTTACATAATTCAGTTTCATATTAGAAAGATTAGAGAGTTAACAGATCTACTCCGTTTGTTTCCACACCTGAATCTTTTATTCCTTCCCTTTTTCTCATACCCAAGGGGGTGAAAATTATCTCTATCCCCCTCCTTTCTTCCACCACATTTATTTCGAAAAAATGATGGGGCACCACTGTATCTTTAGGTTTGGCACCCAATTTGACATATAGAATTTCCCTCTAACCTTGTAATAAAAGGAAAGAAGTGGGGGTTGAGGATACTCCCTCTAGTTCAGATAACTTTTATTATTACTAACACCCTTTTTATATTTTGGTATAGAATGCTGATCCTGAATATGTTTACTGTTAGAGCATTACACCTTCTCTTAATATTTATGTCATTGACTTTTCTTAATTTGTTTTATAGATATTGTTTTTCGGTTTGCCCACCATCTCAAGTGGCAGTACCCAATGAACCACTGTGGCTGAGATTAATACTGGGATTTTATATACACGTATAAGGAACGGTTTACTGTTTGGGACTTTTTTGAATGTATGTTTGTTTATAACATTCATTCATTCATACCTGACTATAAGGACCACCTCTTATATTTTGTTTTCATAAATATGACCATAAGGAGCCCATTTACTAACAATCGAATTTTGATTTTTTCCACGAATCTCTAAAAATTCATGTTTTTCCTATTTTTTAAAAGCTTTAAAAATTTGAGATTTATTAAGTGTATAAACCACAAAAACTTCTAATACTAAGCAGGTAAAAGGTGTAGAGGTCCTATAGAAGTCAATGGGAGCTGCACTGATCCTATTGGACCATTTTAAATCAATTCAGACTTTTAGAAGGTGTTCATATTTTTTTCTCGATGAGAATTGTCTGAAAAGTTTTAGAGGTAGTAGTATTTTTTTTTTTGGATTGTTCAGTGTTATTTTCCGTTCATACTTTTTTATTTAGATTTTTTAATAAATATGACATTCGTGGTTTTTGATGAAGTGAGTTTATTCGTGATAACAAAAACCTCTAAAACCACAAATATTTGACCTTTAACAAATAGGCCTCCAAGGGCTGATTCATTAAGCCACAAATTTTTCCCATCTGGCTTTTTGACACCAAAAATCAAACAAAGTTGCAGAAAATAGTGCAACTTTCCTGGTATTCATTATGCAACAAAACTTCAACAATTACAAATATGAAAATACTCCAGCTAAAACCTTTAGTAAACATGTAGAAGTCAATGGCAGGTGTCCCTTACAACAACTGGAAGATCTTTGACTCGTGGTTTTAGAGGTCAATATGGAAAAGTTACAACTTTTCTGCAACTTTTCCCGTTCATGCTTTTTCAGTTCAGATTTTTTTAAGAAACGTCATGACATTGGTGGTTTTAGAGAAAGCAAGTCAAGGTTTCAAAAACCTCTAAAACCTTTAATATATAGACCTCTAAATGTTCACATGCATCAGGGTCACTTCAGTGTTTAATAAGAGAAAATGAACCGCAGGATGTCATGGACTTTGAGGAACTGTGCCTTAATGGGTTTCAATAGATATGAATTCTTTGTCAGGTTCATTTCATTCCAAATGGTAATCCATATTACCACAAAAACTAATTAAGAGAGCTAGTGATCTGTCAGTAAACTGAGAGAGAGAGAACATGGAATCCATTGATTTATTGATGCACCAAGCTCACATTAAACAGAAATACTAAGTTGCAGAACATATAATTGTTTTAAAAAACAGTGATGAAAAGCTTGTTATTAATGAAAAGTATGCGACCCATACACAGCAAACCTGCAGCTTGGGGAATAATTTCAGTAAAACAAACAAATGTGTCTAACAGAACTTGAACTCAGAAAGAATTTAAGTCACAGAACTGTAAAAAAATACATATATCCCATTGTTTGCTCAACCTGATACAGAATAGGAACCACCCAGTTTGTAGTGGGTGGAGGTATATTCACTAATGTTAAACAGACTTAAAAACTAAGCATCAGAATCACTGATATATGTGGTATCAATAAAATCAATAGAATTGTTTTGGGAGAATTTTCTTTTCTCTCTCTCTCCTATAATCTCAGCATCATGACCTGTAGTCAAACACAGGCAACCATCATGTCCAAAACAGTTATTCCCCACAAAGACAAAGCATATATTCACTAACACAGTAACAACAGAAGATCCAAATGTAATCATTGTTTTTTGTCCAAAAATGCTATTAGATTACATTCAAAATAATTTATTCATAGAATACCCATTTATCTATCTAGGGCCTGAGCTACAAAGTGAGTGCAAAGTACAATATGAAACTGTTGAATGTAAATCAGCATATTTTTTAACTCACAGTTCAGCATATGATCCCCAATTGTAATTGCAGGCATCCCCTCCTGGCAATGCATAAAGATTTTCTTTTAAATCCTTGTCACCTAAGGGTTTATTTACCAATGTTCGTATTTTTTTTTTCACAAATTGGTATTTTTTTGTAATAAAAACCTTGAGTGTAAAAATGTGTTGTAAAACATTGGTATCTGAGAGCTTGCTATTAGGTCATGTAGAAACCAATGGAAGCTGTAAAATGTAAAATGAACAGAAGCATGGAACGCAAGACAACAATGGCCGTAAAATTGATGAAAGATATGTGTATAAGTATATAACTGTGAGGACTCACCCTGGTGGTCTAGTGGGGGTGCGACGGGGATGCCCAACCTCGGCGGAAACACTCGCTGCATCCATGTTCGTCGGTGCCAGCACCTTGAATGCGCATACTTTGCTTTCTGTGTTGTTTTCTTGGCCAAATGTAAAGGTCTAGTTATTAGTTCCTGGGTGTGATTCTCTGTGTTTCTATTAGTGTTTGAACATGCCTGTTTTGTTCAAGTCTTGTCTGCTGCCTGTCTTTGACCCCTGCCTAAATTTTGACCATTCTTTTGGATCCTGATAACCCTCTGGTATTTTGACCTGGCCTGTGACCTGATTACGCTTTTGACTCCTGTTTTGTACTGCACTGCCTGTTTGTAACTGCCTTGGCCTGTGACCCCGATTATGCTACCGCCTACTGCTCAGCTCTTCTGGTATATTGACCCAGCCTGTGACCCCAACTACATTCCTGGTTCTCCCAGTCAGTTTAACGTGTGGTTCCCTTGCTTGCCTAGTACTCTTCCCTGGGTCCTCTCATATTAAGACCCGAGTAGCGGAGGGCTCCTCGCGAAGCCAAAGGTGTCTGCTACAGGCAAAAGACTGAGCTGTGACCGGGAACTAGGGGCTTGTTCTAGGTTCGGGATACCAATCATTACAATAACATAATGAAAAAATAACAATGCTGTGTATGGTTAAAGTATTAATGTTAACTTTTTAATGGATATAGTGATAAACATTAGTCTCTGACATCAGAAAGTGGTGAGTATAAATTACATGGACTGCACCCACAACATAGTTGAGTAGATCATAACCCACATCACTTAGATAGATTATAAAATAACTTTCTTGGAGACTGTCATTTCCATTTCATTCAGTTCAATTAGAACTTTAGCAGCCACACAAACTGTAATGTCATCAGATTTAATCAGATATCAAAGCTTATGTAGCTTTATAGCTATGAAGGTGAATTTGAAAAAAAATCAAGGTCACTCAGAGGAACAATTTACAAAGTTATTTCCAAGAGCAATCTAATTCAATCTAATAAAATATATTTTTAAAGGAACAAATTGTTTCAGTAATGAACTAGCAAATTCATCTGTAATTGTCTATCGAAAAAAAACTTGGGGCAGATTTATCAAGGGTCGAATTTCGAAGCGTAAAATACTTTGAAATTCGACCAATGAATAGAATCCTCCAACATTCAAATTTGAAGTCGGAGGATTTTATTCATTGTACATCGTACTCCGATTGTACTTCGAATCGTATGATTCGAACAATTTTATCGTACAATAGTACGATTTTCCTTTGAATTTAAAAAAATTGTGGAAGGTCCCCATAGGCTAACATTGCACTTCTGCAGATTTAAGTTGGCGAAGTATTGAAGTCAAAGTTTTTTTGAAGAGACAGTACTTTGATTATCGAATTGTCGAATAGTCGAAAGATTTTTACTTCGAATCGAAGTCAAAGTAAATTCGAAGTCATAGTATCCTATTCTATAGTCAAAGTATTCAAAAAAATTACTTTGAAATTCAAACGTTTTGTAGTTCGAAAATTCAATCGAACCTTAGTAAATCTGCCCCTTGTTGTGGTGATCAAATGACTGTGTAAAATCAGCAGTAAGGAGAACAACACAGCTTTACAAATATTTTGCAACTTTTTTTGCATATATGTTTGGGTGTAATACATGTAGCTGTAGAGAAAATCGCACACCCACGACACCCGTCCAAAATTGTAGTACCTGGTGCCCAGTGATGGAGGAATCGGCAAACCTCTCAAGTAGATACGAAAAAGCACACCGGCACACAGGATTTGAAGCTGCAGGGCAAGCCCTTGCAATTTTTTAATGCAGTGCAGGTGCAACGTTTCGGGGTCACGCCCCTTTGTCAAGCATGGGTGTAATACATGTCACGCTCCTTTATTTATATACCACCAAAAACTATGGATGTGAAAATCATATTTTTTTGTTTTACCATTTACTGATTATTTCATATGATTCCTGGTATCATTCATGGTATATGAACCAGCCAATGGTGGTCTCTGGTATCCATTGTCATCGGTTCAGTATCCTTGCTCCTCTAATAAAGCATTTTGTCACATTCCAGATGACTTCACCTAGTGCAATACAGATTATCCACTTTATCTTGTGGAATTCAGCTATAATCACGTAATTATACTGTATAAACATGCAATGCTGCCGACAATAATATCACACTCCATAAGGAATTTTTGGGGATGAAAACTTCTGGCTTATTTCTGTAGCCAATATTTTGACGAATTTAAAAGATTTTTATTGCATGAACAAGTTTTAACATTGCTCATAGTTTTGTTAATTTACACTTTCACAAAATTTACAAAAAGTCTCTTGGAATGAAATTCAAGAAGTATTCAAAGCTTTCTGTGAGGTTTGAATTGCAAAGATTTTTTTCTTTACCCTAGTAAAGCGGTTTGGAATCTGATTTATTCATGCTCTTAGGATCAAGGTTAACATGGCATTAAATGAACCCTATACTGACTAATTTCCAAGGCCAAAGTAAACATGTGGGTGACTTTGAGACTTAAATCAGCTGGGTCTCAATCTAAAGAAAAATATTGTCATTTAGGGATCCAACGTTTGACACTCCCGCCATCTTCTCACAAGACCCAGAGTTATTTTTTACTATAAATTTGGAATAGGTGACATGAACATACTGTAATTCTTAATTGGGGTGCAGGATAGCGCCCCAAGCTTTTTATATGGGGAAGTAAAGCACAACGAATAATTAAGTATTGTGTGTTATCCAAGATAGAATTGGGGCTATTGTATGTCAACTGATGTATGTCTTACTGTTGTTCCTTGTGCAGTTGCCAAAACATAGTGTGAAATTAGTATGTCTTATGGGTATGTCTTCTTTCTCTATCTTTATCTTATTCACAGTAAAAATACACAGTATCAAATACATTTCCTATGGGGTTGTGCTCTCTCTCTCTCTCTTGCTGTCCCTCTCTGTTTTTAGTTCACACACAACTACAGGCAATTAAGGTTAAGCTAAAGGTTAAAAAGCTAGTTAAGTCTGGCTCTGGATCCAATTTTAATAGATGTGTTGTGGTAAAGATATATAAAACGTACAGTATGTTAAAAAATGGTTAACTATAATGATATTATAAGAAGCCCTGGTTGTATAGTAGGATGTGCCATAATGAAGGTGCTGCATGAAGATTGGGGTGATAGATTGCTCCAAGCAACAAATCCTAGGCCAGTCTTCTATTTAAACAACAAATACATCTTAAATATCCATTTACATTAGAACCCATATACTGTAGGATGTTGTAGATTAGCTAATTCATTTAAGCCTAATGAGCTCTTTAAGAGGTATTGTGCATGGACAATTAAACGAGATAGGTCGAGGTGAATTGCAAGGTAAAACCCTTCTGTTATTTTCATTAATTACAGTCTCTAAGCATTCTTAATTCCAGACTGAAACATTTCAGTAGCCTTCAGTAAAAATATGTTTTAATCCCCCCACTTATCCCTGCAAACCTGGTGACATTGACGCTGCAATGGTCAAGTTATTATTACTTGCACGAAAAACACAGCACGTGTCAAAAAGCTTTCTCTATAGATTATATAGAGCTATTAGCACTTGCCATTTTCTTTTTTTATGTGGTCAAAGATGACTGTCCAATTAAACATGTATAATTGTATCTTTTTGAAACTCTGAGCAGGGAAGAAAGCATTACTATTCTGTAGGAGGCTAATCTATAATTACATGAAAGCAGATTTATTATAATAATAATATAGATCTCCGTCAAAATATGACAGAACTAGATCAGATATCCGGTCATAGAATACACTTACATATTTAGATGCTTGAAAATGTATAGGCAACTGCTGCCCTTTTTATTTATTTTTATTAAAACCACCCAAGGAAGCAATAAATTCTGTGCTTGCTTACATAAGCTGAGCACTGACCCGGAAGGAGGGTGGCAGCAAAACTATCACTCATTTATGATTGACCTAATTTGAACTGTAGCCAAATATAGGTGGGAAAAAGCTCAGATGGTGAGTGACTGCTTTAAGGGACAGCATTAACCTACATAATTAAGCATGGGACTTCAGATTTGCTCAGGGTATAACAGACACTGAACCATTTATTAATTCAAGAGGCCTTTTAATTTTTGGGGGGTAAAATATATCAAGAGCTTTAGCTGACTGTGAAGAAGGCTTCCTTAGGAGAAAGTTATTAAAGGGGAACTCCGTCTTTCAAACCAAAATTTGATAAAGAGACCCACATAACACAGAAACCCCAATATACCCATCACTGTTATCGGTTTCTTCAAAAAGTATGAATAAATGACATTTTCTATGCTGGAATCCAGCTGTTTAGCAGTTATTTTCTTTCTGCATCATTTCAAATCCTGGCAGGGAAGGAGGGACTAAACACTGATGTTACAAATTGTAACAACTTCTCCACAGCTTACAGACAGCATGCAGGAACGACATAACCCACAATGCACTGCACTGGGATGTTCTGTTCCTTATTGAAATCACATGTGCAGGGAATTTTGGAGTTTGTAAACATTAAATAAACCCAATAGGCTGGTTTTGCTCCCAACAAGGATTAATTATATCTTAGTTTGAATCAAGTACAGGATACTGTTTTATTATCACAGAGAAAAAGAAAATTATTTTTAAACATTTAGATTATTTAATTATAATGGAGTCTATGGGAGATGGCCTTTCTATAATTCTGTAATACAGTACAGGCATGGTACCTGTTATTCAGAATGCTTGGGACCTGGGGTTTTCCCAGATCACAGATGTTTCCATAATTTGGATCTTCATACCTTAAGTCTAAACATTAAATAAACCAAATAGGCTGGCTTTGCTTCCAATAAGGATTAATGATATCTTAATTTGGATGAAGTACAATGTACTGTTTAATTATTACAGAGAAAAAGGAAATCATTTTTAAAAATTTGGATTAGAATGGAGTCTATGGGTGGCGGCCTTTTCATAATTCTGAGCTTTCTGGATAACGGGTTTCCAGATAACAGATCCCATACCTGTATTAGAGTTTAGCTATGCATCTTGTTTTGCCAAAATAAGCTTCATGTTTTCGCCAGTAGCAAAAATGTTTGTGAATCATGCATTGTGTTTCACTGGATTTTTTTTTTTAGAATTTCTCCATGCAGTTTTTTAGTTTTTAGACTGAGAAAAAAAATCACCCATTGACTCATGGGTTTGAAAAAAAAATCTTGGAGAAAAAGCCCTTTGACTTTAATGGATTTGATGTGAGAATAAAAACACAGAGAAAAAATGCCTATTGATGCCAATTGAGAAGAAAAGCCCACTGACTCCAATGCATTTGGCAAAATGTCACTATTTTGCTAATATTCAAGTGACTATAAGTCAAATACTGACCAATTCATTATTTTTATAAAACATTTTTAACGATTATTATTGTTCCTTACAGTATTGTATATGTTAATGTGATAGGGAAGTTTTCCTCCCACAACCCTAAAATATACAGGTAGGTTAAATGGCATTGATGAAGCTGCCCCTAATGTTTGTGTACTGTTAGAGTGTAAGCCTCACTATTGCAGGGATGGGTGGGAATAATAAACAATCTTTGCAAAGGACTGTGTAAACAATTTGGCTCTATATAAATAAAGGACATGGAAAGTAAAGGAGACTGCTTTTAGAAAATTACAAATACTGAAAAAATGTCTATTTAGCAAAAATGAGCCCGTTCCTGTTTTGGCTTATGATGTGTGTTCATGGTTTTGATGAATTGTCTCCATAGATTAACTTATTGTGGGATTTATAAATTCTTTTCCAAATAGAGTACAAATTTAAGCAAGAGTCCCCTGCATCTGAATTTCCTGTTTACAAGATATAAGTGAATTCCCTTAAAAAAAAAAAAAGTTTGTTGGAGAGATAAAGCAACAGACATATACTTGAACAATTTCTTTTCTCTTTTCAGTTTTCTCTTTGCCTGTCATGTGTGTGTAAAGTGAAAATGAAATTATTTAAACAAGGGGAATTCTTTCCCATCATTACAACTTCCCGTGCAAGAGGCTCGATACTTGTACAATTAGTTCTGAAGACTCCAGAGACAAAACACATGTTGTGAAGTGGTTGCAAAACATATTTCATAGGCTGCGTTCCCATGACTTTCTTCCCATTCACACAGTTGTAGCTCCAGATGGCACAGAGTTTTTTTTTCTCCTCAGTCTGTGGAAAACTGTTAGAGGAATGTTTGGCTTGAGAAAGTAATCCAGTGAATGACTAAATAGTGGATCTGTACAGGCATACATTTATCATTACAAGCTGGTTAAGAATATAAGTTTATCAATAGGGTTTCAATCATGTGCCATTTATTGGTAGGGATTGGTAAAGGGTTTTGGAGTAGAGTCTGAGAAAATATTATTCATTGATAAATAATATGTATATCTACATCTTCCACTAAATGATTTTTCCAGAATGCTCATTCATCATCATATCAGAACAACACATGGTTTAGGCCTCAATGGATGCAATCATTACTGAGAAACTATACCTTACATTATCCACATTTCTAAAATTGCCACAATGCTATTATTACATTTATATTTTGGCTTAAAGAGTCTCACCTATGAATGAAAGCACAAGGGCAAAGCACTAGTTTGGATGCAGAACTGGGCAAGCTTTCTTGCTATTCACAAAAAGTGGAAGGTGTTACTATACCTGCACCTAGTACCTTGCAACTACTTGCAGGAGGCACCAAGGTAACCACCAATCTCACATAAGTGCTTCAAAAACCACCACCATTGTCCCAGTGCCGAAGAAATCATCAGTGTCCTGCCTCAACGACTACCGTCCTGTGGCACTCACCCCCATCATCATGAAGTGTTTTGAGAAGCTTGTCGAGAAACACATTAAAACCCTGCTGCCACCAGCACTGGACCCCCTACAGTTCGCAAACCGTCAAAATCGCTCAACAGACGATGCATTAGCCACCACCCTCCATCTGGCCCTCTCTCATCTGGACAAGAAAGACACCTACGTTTGAATGCTGTCCATAGACTTCAGTTCAGCATTCAACACTATCATTCCTCAGCATCTGATAGAAAAGCTGAACCTGCTTGGACTGAACACCTCCCTCTGCAGTTGGGTTCTGGACTTCCTGACCGACAGACCTCAGTCAATCAGGATTGGAAACATCATCTCCAGAACCAACACACTGAGCCCCTCAATGCTATGCGCTCAGTCCTCTACTGTTCACTCTGACGCATGACTGTGCAGCTACACACTGCACAAATCACATCCATAAAGTTCGCTGATGACACGACCGTGGTGGATCTCATTAGCAATAATGACGAGTCACCATACAGAGAGGAGGTGCAGAGGTTAACAAACTGGTGCAGAGCCAACAGCCTGTCTCTCAATGTAAACAAAACAAAGGAGATGGTTGTTGACTTAAGAAAGACTAGGAGTGATTACCTGCCACTGTACATCGACTGCTCTAATGTGGAGATCGTCAAAAGCACCAAATTCCTTGGTGTCCACCTGGTGGAGAACCTCACCTGGTCCTACAACACCAGCTACTTAGCCAAAAAAGTCCAACAGCGCCTCTAATTCCTGCGCAAGCTGAGGAAATCCCATCTCCTACCATCTTTACTCAAAACCTTCTAGAGAGGGACTATCAAGAGCATCCTGAGCAGCTGTGTCACTGTCTGGGCTGGGAACTGCATCGTCATGGAGCGCAAGACCCTACAGAGGATAGTTAAGACAGCAGAGAAGATCATAGTTGTCTCTCTACCTTCCATCACGGACATTTACACCACTCGCTGCATCCGTAAAGCCACCAACATTGTGGCTGATCCAACACACCCCTCACACTCACTGTTCACACTCCTGCCATCTGGAAAAGGGTACTGACCATTAGGGCCCTCACTACCAGACTGTGTAACAGTTTCTTCACCCAAGCCATAAGGCTCCTGAATACTCAGGGAATGGACAGATCTCTCTCACACACACACACTCCATCTGACCTTACTATATACCACAACGTTACACAGCCACTGTACGCCATTGTATGGATGAATAGCCATTGGATACAATTGTTCTCTATGAGCACATCTGCACTTTGTTCTTACTACTATCATATCACAATGATACGCCCATCATGTCTGACGTTTAGCATTATTTACTTAACATATTACATCTGCTGAGTGTGCACTGTCCTGTCATGTCCCTGCACTATGCTGTCCTGTCTTGCAGGAGTTGCATATTTTTGCACTTGCACTTTGTGTCTGTTGTCCAGCACATCTATGTTGTGTAGCACCATGGTCCTAGAGGAACGTTGTTTCGTTTCACTGTTTATGAGTGAAAAACTCTCTCTTGACTCTTGACATAAGGGTGCTAGGAATCCCTGAGACTATAGACTGGCTCAATGCTAATTCCATGGTTTCCATTCCGTTAAAGGGGTGGTTCACCTTTAAGTTAATTTTTAGTATGTAATAGAATAGCTCATTCTAAGCAAACTTTTTTTAAAAAATTTTTTATTATTTGCCTTCTTCTTCTGACTCTTCTTAGCTTTCAAATGGGGTCACTGACCCCATTTAAAAACAAATGCTCTGTAAGGCTAAAGATGTATTGTTATTGATATGTTTTATTACTCATTTTTATATTGAGGCCCTCTGCATATTCCAATCTCTTATTCAAATCAATGCATGGTTGCTAGGGTAATTTGGACGCTAGCAACCAGATTACTGAAATGTATACTGGAAAGCTACTGAATAAAAGCTAAATAACTCGAAAACCATAAATAATACAAAATGAAAACCAATTGCAAATTGTCTCATAATATCAATTAAAATTGGACATCATACTAAAAGTTAATTTAAAGTGGAAGAACCCCTTTAACTGCCAAAACTCATGCCCCTCCAGCACAAATACAGGGTAAATAACTTGCTGCAACTTGTATGCAATTTACAAAAAAGGACATTACTTTTTATATTTGGTACATCACAAGCCAAGCAAAGTGTTCCCACGACATAATGGATGTCTGCAATGATGTTGGAGCTCTGCAAAAAATAGCTACAAAGGTAAAAATGGCAAGTTTTATCCAAAAATTGCATGTTACACTTTGCACTTACTTTACAAACAAGACCCAATTTTGTATTTTTCAGCTCTTCAAGGCTTCAGATCAGGGTTTGGGATTGTAAAAGAGAATCTGACCCTATTTTAATCTCAAAGATTTATGTGTGGTTTACAATGTATTGCTAGATATTATTAGTAACTGAAACACAATTATGGGGCTGGTTTATTGGCATTGGTGCTTTTAGTCCTAGGAACCAGCAACTGCTCCAATTAGAAAATGAAAGCAAGCATCTGACTGGTTCCAGAGGGTATCTGCAATTTAGCTTCTGTGTTAGCAAATCATTTGCCATATGCTGGCAAAACCCTCAAGGGACTTTCCAAAGTGCTGCATTTCCTTACTGTGAAGCAACTGCAGAATCAATCTTTAGGATTATCTGTCATCCCCACACTGGCATGAACTGACCTGCTTCATGTTTGTTGCACCCGCAGTTAATTTTCCTTTTACTTCATACTTGAAAAGGACAGGGAATGAAAAGTAGGGATGTAGCGAACGTCGGAAAAAATGTTCGCGAACATATTCGCGAACTTGCGTCAAAAATGCGAACGGTTTGCGAACGTCGCAAACCCCATAGACTTCAATGGGAAGGCGAATTTTAAAAGCTAGAAAAGACATTTCTGGCCAGAAAAATTATTTTAAAGTTGTTTAAAGGGTGCAACGACCTGGACAGTGGCATGCCAGAGGGGGATCAAGGGCAAAAATGTATCTGAAAAATACATTGTTGACACAGCGCTGCGTTTTGTGCTGTAAAGGGCAGAAATCACACTACGTCACTCAGGTGAAGTTTCTGGACACGGAATGTGAAAAAGCTCACACAGCTAGGTGGGACTTGGTTAAACACTGGGCAAACAATGCCTGCAAGGGCAACGTATACAGTAGTGGATACGGAATATATTATTGCTGCTGTAAAAACATCACTCAGGTGATGTTTGTTTACGGACACGGAATTATTATTGTTATTTAGACAGAATGTGAAAAAGCTCACACAGCTAGGTGGCAGTTGTTTGAAGAACACACTGGGCAAACAATGCCTGCAAGGTCAACGTATACACTACAGCAGTGGATACGGAATATATTATTGCTGCTTGAAAAACGTCACTCAGGTGGTGTTTCTGGAGACGGTATTATTATTGATATTTAGACAGAATGTGAAAAAGCTCACACAGCTAGGTGGCAGTTGTTTGAAGAACACACTGGGCAAACAATGCCTGCAAGTGCACTACTATTGGTGCACTACTATGAAGAACAGCAAACAGCACTGGACACGTTAAAGAACAGTAAGATAAGTAAAATAAAAAAAATATATATATATTTAAAAAAAAAATTACTTGGTGCTGAACTACTAGGAGCAGCACACCAGTCCCACTCCCCAACACAGCTAGACTAATAGCACTGGACTCTTATAGTAGCAAAGTAAAAAAACAAAAAAGAAAATAAAAGCAGTCCTTACAAGGACTATTGGGTTATTACAGCAGTCAGCACTCAGCAGATGAGATCAGAAGCAGTGCCCACAGCCAGGGCAGCCATCAGGGGGGGACAGGGGGGAGATTTGTAGGGGGCCCCGAGGGTAAGGGGGGCCCGGCCACGCCACACTTACTTGATTAGCCGGGCCCCCCATCTTTCTGAGAGCTGCTGACTTCGAGAAGGCATGGACGTTTAAGGCACCCTGGCCACTAATTTTCTTATAATGTGGGGGGGGGGGGCTGGCCACCAATTTTTTTTCTCATGTGGGTTCCAAGCCGCCAATATTTTTTTAATGGGGGGGGGCCCTGGCCACAAATGTTTTTTTATGGGGGGCCCTGACCACCAATATCTTTTTATTTTTTATTAACATGTGGGAACCCTAGCCACCAATATTCTTTTTTTACTGTGTGGTGGGGAGGGCGGACCTGTAGGTGGGGCTTGCGGTGGGCGTAGCCCAGGGGGCCCAGAAAATGTTGTTGTATGGGGCCCTGCGATTTCTGATGGCAGTCCTGCCCACAGCAGCTACATACAGAGCACTGCAGTAGAAGGTAGATTACTAGTCAGCAAAGCTAACTAACCTAACTCACTGTCCCTCAAATCCCTGCAGAGTTCTGTCCCTACAATAGAGAGCAGTATCAAGTAGATTACTAGCCAGCAAGTTACTATCAACTGTCCCTCAAATCACTAAACAGCTCTCTCCCTACACTAGCTCTTCCAAGCACACACAGGCAGAATGAAAAAACGCTGCAGGGCTTCAGTTTATATATGGAAGGGGAGTGGTCCAGGGGGTGTGGGGGTGGTCCAGGAGGGAGAGCTTCCTGATTGGCTGCCATGTATCTGCTGGTCTGGGGTGAGAGGTAAAAAATAAGTGCCAGCTAAGGCGAACCCAAATTGGCGAACGTCGCGCGACGTTCGCGAACATTCAGCGAACGCGAACAGTCGATGTTCGCGGGCGAACAGTCCGCGACATCCCTAATGAAAAGGTGTCGCTACACCTGCATTGTGCAAAGTGAATATATTCTGTAACAGCTATGAGTCTGTTTTACAGTCTGTTACATAAAGTGTATCTTCAATATTTGCTTTAGGGGTCATTTTAAAGGAGAAGGAAAGCCCCAGGGCGCAAAACCCCTCCCCCCTCCCCTCCGTTGCCCCCCCTCCCTCCTCCCCCCTGGCCTACCTGTCCCCCTGGGCAAATGCCCCTAACTTGTTACTCACCCCTCTGCGCAGGTCCTGTCCATGGAGTTCACAGTCACCATCTTCTTCCACGCGCGTCTTCTTCCTGCGATGACCGGCGTTTTCTGGCGCATGCGCAGTAGGAACAGTTACCGGTACGGCTCTACTGCGCATGCGCCGAATGTCACGAACATTCGGCGCATGCGCAGTAGAGCCGTACCGGTAACTGTTCCTACTGCGCATGCGCCAGAAAACGCCGGTCATCGCAGGAAGAAGACGCGCGTGGGAGAAGATGGCGACTGCGAACTCCGTGGACAGGACCTGCGCAGAGGGGTGAGTAACAAGTTAGGGGCATTTGCCCAGGGGGGAGGAGGGAGGGGGGCAACGGAGGGGAGGGGGGGAGGGGTTTTGCACCCTGGGGCTTTCCTTCTCCTTAGTGGCTGTATAATGTAGTCAGGCCCAGATTTACATATCTGGCGCCGCAAGGCCTCTGCTCGTCACATCGCCCTCTTCTAAGTCACCCTCCCCTCACCTGTCTCCCTCTCTGGGCGTCCCGTCGAGACTGGCGTGCGGGTGATTTGTAAATCTCCTGCGCGTCTCTGGCGCTCATAACTAGGCGGCTGGGCGGCATGCCGCCCCTGAATTTCTGCCACCCTAGGCCTGGTGCACAAATCTGGGCCTAAATGCTGTCCTTGAGAGATTTCTGGGTCTGAAAACTAGCTGATTAATTGCCATTGTGGATGCAGACCCATAGGACTGGCTTAGATCGATGCGCTTTACTGTGCTATGAATGCTGTGCAGTATTTGAGGATAAGAAACCTCTAAATGACAGATGTATTAAAAATGCTTGCACATAAGAGTCCTACAGGGCAATGTAATAAAAGTCGCAAAGAGCAAAACAATTCGCACCAATAAGACTAAAAATCCACATCTCGCAATGTAATATTGTTCCGTAAACTGTTATTGCATTGCGAATTTTAATTGCGCATTGTGACTTTTAATTGAGCATTGCGAATTTTAATTGCGCACTCATAAGAAGTGCTTGAAGGTGTCGTAATCTTTTGGAGCAAACATAACGACTTTTTCAGTAAGAAGTTTTATTACATTGACTGCGCATTGGCGCAAACTATAAAAGACCGCAAACGGTCTTTCACTGTCGGAAGTGGTCACTAAACAGTTTCCGGGCTCGCAAAAGCTATATTAAATTCGCACAAAGCAAAATTTGTTCGCGCAAAGGCATAACTTTTCGCATTGCGAATAGTTTTTCTGTTAGCGATTTTTATTACATTCCCCCACTAAAGTTATAACATCCTATAATTAGACTCCGGAGAAATATTGTAGGCACCACTTCTTTTCTAAATGTGTGAATTCCCACTCTTCTTGTTGCAGATACTATTCCTCTCTCTGTACAAATATTTATCAGTGAATCAATGTTACATACATAACACCAACTGTTGTACATTCACACAGAGCAATGCATATACATACCGCATGCAGCAAACGCAAAGGGTGCCAAAAGAACATACCTCGGATAGTGAAATCAAATAAACTGTAAGGTAGGCCATATGGTGATACTGTAACCTCTATAACATGTAATAACTCCATAAAAATATGCTGCGAGTTTTAAGCCATCATAAAAGCAAATAGTTAAAAACAAAAGCATGGCCATATAATATGGCATTGAAAGCAATGTATCCTCTAATTACAAAAAGCCAATTTATTTTCGACTCAGCTGAAGATGATCTAAAGTAAAAAATTCAATCAAAAAAATGAATTGACTTTGCTGCTTACATTTTTATTGCTTTTCTTTCTCTTTAGGCCTCTAATATGAATCCTCCATTCTGAGTTTCACACTACTGCAAGCTGAAAAATAATATTGAAATAGTAGGGCACTTGAAGTTTTCCTGAGCATTCTGGATATCAGGTCCAATACAGTAACTGTATTTCGTTTCAGCTGCTATTCTTTACTTTCCAATCTGCCTTATATCTTAATACATATATAATATTTTACATAAAGAAACCAAATCCAGTTTAGTGGGGGTTGAAACGTGTTGGGTTTCTTTATGTAAATAAAGATAATAAACCTTTTGTGTGAAAATAACTTTGAGTGCCCTGCTATTTCCATATTATTTTCTTGGGGATCTGCCAGGGGCCCCTGCAGTGAAAACCACACATACAAATGGATAATTAATAAGGAGTGCATCACCAACTATATGTTTTTTAAATAACAAGCTGCAAATCAAAATACAAATGCAAACCACAAATAATTTAAAAGTCCCAAAAAATTGAGGTTAATTGCAATTCTTGCAATATAAGAAAATTGCAATAAGAAAAAAAATATATTTTATTGTAGCATGTCCATTAAATGTTCTGGGGAGCTCATGAAACATTTATTAACTCTGTTCATTGGAACCATTAATAATACATATGCACGACACAAATCTTACAGCTTTTTAAATTAAAATTTTTTTGATTGAACCTAATGCTCATTTTAGGTGTTCTTATTTCCAGGTTCTACTGGTTATTTAACTTCAACATAAGGCTGATGGTGGATAGGTGCATAATAATAATAATACAAAAATCTATGAATGCATTCATTAGTTGCAAATTATTTGGTTTGGTTATAAATGCATTACAGATGTTATTTATGGCCATTTTAAAAAACCTCAACTCAAATGTGTGACCATGAACTGACTATGAAAGCAGTCAAGTAGATAAGATAAGAAGTGAAAAGATGCTCAGGTAAAAATGCATACGAATTATCAGAATTAATTACCTTAATGAAAAGAGAGTTTAATGAGTCTTTCTTGTTGTAAACATGTATTTGATGAAAACCTAAGGTTTTTTTCTTCTGCTAAGCTGAAAGTTCTAGGAATCCTACTAGTGGATTGTGAGCTCTTGCTATATCTTGTGTTGAGCATGAATGGATTTATATGGTTGTTTCCATGGTTTCCAATCCTATCTGCCGTTTTGCTCTTGTTGAAAAACGGCAAAATAAAATATAATGTTACAGTCAAGTGCTATGAAGGTTCTTTATATGACTCCCCCTCCTTCCCTGGGTAGTTGTTTATATACAGTATACACGCATGCTTGCCCCACCCAATTTAGTGAGGTTGAAAAGAAACATGGATGGGTATGTAAGTAATGACAATGTGCCAGGTTGGGTTGGTTTAGGGAATGTTTAGGGTGGGTTAAGGTTTGAATGTATAGTCTTGCTTGATGAAAGTGTTGAAATTTAAAATATGAATAATCTTTATAGAAAACTAGAATAGCTTAGAACTGGGGGAGGGGGGTTCAGGGCACATGAGGGGCCTGCACACCCCCATGACCCCTGACCCCCCTTCTGCCACCCCCACGGCAAATCCTCCTCTGTCCCCCCCTTCTCCCACCAGGAAGGAGCAATAGCTCTGGCAACTGCTGGGAGCCGGTCTGGGGCGGTGAGGCCCACCAGGTTTTTTCCCGGTGACCCTGAACTAGAGGTATTATTTAATTTAGACCTCTCCTATGTTATAACTAGCTTTGGTATATTTTAGGGGCAGTTTATTCTGATATTTACATGACACATTATGGATATCATGGCATGACAATGAGGAAGCAGGATGGTATTGATGCTTTTGAACATTAGTGTTGGTGGAGACTTTTGAGAATACTGTAGAGAGAAAGGAAAACAAACATGGATCCTTGATTAAATCAAACATGACCTTCCGCTTGAAGCACAAATGCCACACTAAAGCTGACTAATTTTAGACATGTTATGAAAAGATTAATTGGAAAAGACAGAAATGCTCAGAAGAGATGGGAGGGGAACATTTTTGTTCTCTTTTCACCCTTTATACTTTTGCAATTACCTTGTTTGTGTTTATCTCCATACTGATTTCCATTATCCATTTCCATTCATTACAAAAAAAAGCACATTTAGGTCCACTTTGTGGTTTCTTTTTGCCTCTTGATATTGGTGATAAGTCCCAAAACCAGGGCAGTGATTGAATTAAGGTGCCCTCTAATCAATGTCGGACTGGCCCGGTGGGACACCGGGAAAAAACCCGGTGGGCCCCAACCCTCGTGGGCCCCCGCCGGGCCAGAACCCCTCTAATAGTATAGAAATTTTTAAAAAGTTTCTGGCGATGCGCATCGCATCACCGCTTGCGCATGCACATCTGCACTTGTGCACCGAGAAGCCACGCATGCGCATGCGGCGTTCGAGCGGCGCAGTAGGGGGGCGGGGGGCCCTGGACCAGCAGTCCCGGTGGGCCCCGGGCCCCCCAGTCCGACCCTGCCTCTAATCTAAACATGTTGTATCCTTTTTATCATTTATGATTTAAATATGCATATGGAATGCCTGGATTTTCCACTACTCTCTAACCATAACTCTTGATTGATTGGTAAAAAAAATATTTGTGCCCAGAGCAGCCACATCTCTATTTCCTACCGTGTAATTATATTGTGGGATTGTGCCATTCTCCATCAGGTACACATTTTTTTTTGTCTATCTACAATGTCCATTAGGACACCTTCGCAACAGTCCATACCCTTCACTGCCAACCCTTCACATTGGAGACATGTATTTAATTATTTATTTTTTCCCCCACCCAGTTGAACTTCTACCCACCCGGCATTTTGTGTTCTAGGGAAAACGCTAAACCATTTACATGACTTCACTAAAGGAATGTACAGTGTTTCAAGCAGCTTATATTTATTCTGTCATTGGTCAGTCACATTCAAAATCCTACTTATCATGCACCAATATATTTTGCACTTTTAATGGCTGTAGATGGAAGAATATAATCTTTAGAGAATTTGTAAGCATGCTTGGGGAGAGATCTGCCTGATTGAAATATAGTGCAATCACACCACCGATTAATATCCGAAATGGAAAACAATAACTGATTTGGAGAGCTTGTAAGTCATTGACTTAAAGTGGCCATAGACGTGCAGGTTAACTATAATATCGGACGAACAAACGAACATCCCCATCTTCCAATCTGCCACTAACCTTCAGTTTAAATAAAGTAGTAAAAGAACAGATCAGAACAATGTTCTGCCCTGACAGCAATTGCATGAAAGTTTATGCCTGAAAATGCTTGTGACAGTCTCCCACTGAAAATCGTCAGATCGGCAATACATGTAGAGATATTATCGGCAGCCGACAGAAATTTTCTAACCTGTCCGATAAACTGAACGACCTATCGCTATGGCATGAAAAATGTTGGGACACTCCCCACACGGTCCGAAAATCATATGAATCCTCTGTACGTCTATGGCCAGCTTTACTCAGTACTTGTTGTTGACATGTCAAGACAGGTTAATTTTTAGTCCAAAAGTCATATAAAAGACATAGTTAGGTGAAGAACATTTTCATAAATGGCTCCTGAATTAGGGTGGCCATACACTGGCAGATTAAAGCTGCCGATATCGATCCTTTAGACCGATTCGGCAGTTTATCTGCCAATGTGTGGGGGCTCCCAGAGCAGGGCTTGCATAAATCTTTACTTATATATACTTATGTATAAAATTACAGCAACATTTATTAATCTTCACACTGTACAACTTTCTATCTTTTGACAAATATATACTGGGTTTCTGAAAGAATACACTTACAGGGATTCAAAACAAAAGATATAGTTACGCTAGCAGTAATTAAAATCATTCTTTTGGATTATTTGCAAGAGAAAAAGAAACAAGGAGAGCTCTGCACATTCACAATGATGCACAGAGCTTTTTAATTAAGTCTCAGGGCCAGGGGCTGGGGAGGTGGTTTGCAGTATTTGAAGGAAAATCTTGCTGCTGAGCCAGAAAACAATGCTTTGAAATCCAATTATTTAGTGGAATATACAGTATTTTAGTGCAAAGAAGCAGCCACAATTCAAGGATGATACTATCTATCATTTCACCAACTTCAATCTATCATCTATCATTGCTGTCATCCATAGCGTTAGATAGCAATATATATATATATATATATATTTGTATATTGAACTTGGTTATAAGTCAAAATATAAACTGTCATGAATGAGCATGCAGCTGTCACTGTGATGCTGGGAGATACAGTGAAGAGTAAATAGTGGGAGGGCTGCAGGCTGGGTACAAGTAAATCTGTATATATATTTAAATCTTTAATGAACCAAAGGCAGGCAGCAATCTCGATGACAAATAGTACAGACAGGTTTTCTTCTACTATACCTCCGTATTAATAACCATCCTATTTTGGATTTGACTCCACAAAATTCGCAATGGTTTTCACCCACAATGAGTATTTCCTCTCAGCATTCCAGTGGAATTTCACTTTTGTGGTGGAGTCTCAAGAAATGCACCAAAAGATGTACAATTGCACCTGTGAACTGGACACAATTTCTCTGTAAATGTTGAGATGCGGACATTTTAAAGCTGTCAAGATGACATATGAGAGTATGTATTGATGCAGCCTGCAGTAGGACACCTAGAATGATCACCAGCTTGAGGATGACAGTGGTTCTAGAGATCCCCTTTATCAGTAGTTACATAATTTGGAGTGAGGGGAAACACTGATACCAAGTGCAACTACAGGGGAGTGCAAGGATGTTCTTCAGACACAAGTATTGTTTATGTGCAAACTTCTTGTCTATCACTGTAACAAACTGAAATATAGCAGAAACAGAACCGGTTTTACATTGAACAGAAAGCTGTATTACATAATTTGGAATCCACAGCCAAATTCAAATATTTTAGAAAACAGCAGCTGGACAAAATACTTTCCTGTCCCCATCACGTGACAGGAATTATCAAGCAATCAATTTGGCTCCCCGCCCCACTAACCCATCCCCATGTCATGTGAGCTCACCCTAAGACCAACAGGGTCTCTGGCATCTACCTGCTGAAACTCCAGGACCGGGTATTTCTACATATGTGAGTTCTGTGAGGGTAACAGGTTACTGGATAACAGGTTTCTGGATAACGGATCCCATACCCAGTGCCGGATTTCAATGAAGGGCGCCCCTAGGTCGCACGGTCCGACCAGGCGGCCCTGCGGTCCAGGCGCCCACCTCACCTCCCCTTCCCAGCGCACCGGCGAAAAAACACCGGCGCAGCTGCTGTAATAATGCCCATAATGCGGCTGGGTGGCATGCCGCCCCTATTTTTTTGCCGCCCTAGGCCCGGCATATGCCCATACCTGTACCACCTGTTTATTATTTTTCTCTGACAGATTCTTATGGAATCCTTTCAGGGTAGTTCAATTCTATTTATTTGACAAGCAGCTTTTTTTGTGTTACATTGGCCATACAAATTATGCTGCAGTCATCAGCACTCAGATGTGCTGTGTTGATAAAAGTGCCCAAAGAAAATGGGCTTGTTTTCATTAAGTGGAAAGCTCCTAATACAAGAAGAGGCTTGTACATGGAGTTTTGCCAGCAAAGCAGATACATTTACTAAATGTGCTTTCATTTTAAGGGAAATGTTTCTAATAGAAGAAGAGGTTTATACCACCTGATTATATTCCTTTTATGAGTTGTTATGAGGCCTTATGAGTTTTGTCTGCAGTCTGCAAGGCCTGTCCAATCTCCCTCCTGTGCTGCAATCCGTGTACAAGCTTCTAGAAGAAGATACACTTTCTATATGGGCTATTGCTTTAATTGAATATCTCCTATCTCCTAATAGTTTGGCTAATTGATCTCCAGCCTGGGGGTTTGGCCTTTATTATCACCTGCAGCCTGGAAAATTGTGTAACTAAACCCCTGTGCTGTATCAGTACACAAGCTTTAGAAGCAGTTAAGTTATATGGCTATACCAATTGATGTGCCGGATCAATCAAGTAAATTGTCTAACTCGGCTATCCTTGAAAAGAGAATCAGGTAAGTTGTTTATCTATACTAGCCTTTAGAAAAACCAGGTAATCCATTATGCATCTTTTTCCTTTAAAGGAAAGTTCACACTCCAAGGAGAGACTTGTTCAGCCTAATTAATTTCCAGCCTATTATGGGTTTATTTGATTCTCCTGCAGCCTGGCAAGGCCTGTGTTACAGAACTCTTGTGCTGTATAAGGACACAGACTTGAAGAAACAGACAAGTTAAGCATGACATTATGTGATGAATCAGGTAAATTATCTGAATATTCTTTTCTTTTTTAGGGAAAGCTCCTAATGCAATGAGAGGTTATACTACTGTATTTACTCGTTTTCTACTACAGGCACATGTAGCACTTTTCTATTACCATAATTGTTACTCTGCTCCTTTATTATGTAGCAGCTATTGGCTTAGACGTCAGGTTACTTCTCCATAGGATGTTCTAACGGTATTGTATATACAATGTTTCAATGTTAAAATAAAATACATTATTGGTTTTGTGTATTGCTTTTCCACCAAAATCAGTATATGCTCCTGACCACATTACTGCAATTTAGTTATATCCTCTTGTGTTATATCAGACATAGAATAAATATAATGAAAGTTAATATGCAGATAAATAAATAGTGCCATATTCATTTTCATACCTCTGGTCATTTCTCATATTCTCGACTGTGAATATTTCATTGTTTACAACTGCCATCTTCTGATATATGCAGCAACATTTTCCATATTATTGTGGTAGTTAATATATCCTGCTCCTACATAGTAATCTAATACTATGTGACTCATTATAATTTTCTGTGAACTATTTTTCTTTGTTCATCATAACCATGGTACTCATTTGTGGTAATGCAGTGATTACTATTACACACTATAATGCTACTATTGCATTTCTACTTTACTGCTGCTTTATTTAGTCAAATATATTCTGGATTGATTCAACATATCTTTGTCTGCAGGTTTCAAAAATGTAACAATCTATTAAAGGTGATGAGTTCACATCTCAAACTGTAAATATTTAGGTGTATTAATCCTGAGCCTTACGACATATTAATGGACATGTAAACCTCCCATGCAAAAATGTAATCACTGAAGAGCCTCTTTGAAATCATCAAATACCTGCCACTCTGTTTGTTCAAAGGTTAATAGTAAAGCTGCAGCATCCCCTTAATCACTTAGAATTCTTTCTGCTCCTCTAACCCACTCAGCCCCCTCCCTTGGGAATTTGCTTTGGCTGTTTGCTATTGAGCATGCTCAGTTCTTCTTAACTCAGATTACTAAACACAGATTACTAAACACACCCACCACACACTCCGGAGGGGATGTATGCAGTACAAATGCCATTTGGGTGGGGGAGATATGCCCAATTTATATACATGGTAGGACAATGTAGGCTTTACATGTCTTTTAAGGATTTTCATACTGTCCCAGGGGTGAGTGAGTTATGAAACACTATTTAGGTCATCAGTGTTGCCATGTCAGTGCTGTGATTCTTTTGTACAGTATTGTAGTTCTACCCATGGAATCTGAAAATGCACAGTGCTCTTTATTCTAGGGGCTTCTTCTGTTGGCCTTTGGTCTTGGTTATTCCAACTCGGGGGGGGGGGGTCCACTATGTAGTGGACTGCATAGTGGTGCATTGTTTCCTAATGATCCCTCCCTAATGTGTAAGCTTGTTAAATCCCACTGGTGCCTACTGCCACGTGAAGGGACAGAAAAACTGAAAATAAGCTAATTATTTTTCATTTCATTTTACCATCTTTTTTTGTGTGCATATTACAAATAATAACATTCTTGCTCTACCCTACCAAAATCAAAAAGTGCCCAATCCCTATTTGAAAATGATGCTGTGGCTACTTGATGCAGATATGCAATCTTCTTCTATAATTTTTTAGGAGGTTCTTAAGTCTCCAGCAGTGCATCCATATAAGCTTGGGAGCTCTGCAATCTACTACCACTGTAAATGCTGGTGCGGTAACGATAAACATGGTATATTTACTCTCCTTTCCTACCAAAGTATGAGCTCTACATGACAGATATTAGAGTAGGGAAAGAGATGATATATTTGTTCAGAAAAGCCTGAGGATTTTGGCATTAGAGATCTTACCAGATTTAGCAGAATACAAATACAAATGTGGCATTATTAGCCTTTCCTGCTACAACTGTACACATATTGGATTAGCAATGTAGTGGTTAGTTACTAATTACCATCCAACTACTGTCAGAAATTCAGTGGTACTTTCTAAGTATGTTATGGGTTACTGCCCAGGTGCAAAAAACGCTGTCTGGTCATTAGGGATGCACCGAATCCACTTTTTTGGATTCGGCCGAACCCCCGAATCCTTCATGAAGGATTCGGCCGAATACCGAACCGAATCCGAACCCTAATTTGCATATGCAAATTAGGGGTGGGAAGGGGAAAACATTTTTTACTTCCTTGTTTTCTGACAGAAAGCCACGCAATTTCCCTCCCTGCCCCTAATTTGCATATGCAAATTAGGATTTGGATTCGGTTCGGCCGGGCAGAAGGATTCGGCCGAATCCAAATCCTGCTGAAAAAGGCCGAATCCGGAACCGAATCCTGGATTCGGTGCATCCCTACTGGTCATTATATCTTTTTTATATGTAATGTTAATATTTTATCTTTTTGCATGAATACTGGCGTCTATTGTTATCTTCAACAAGAAAATGAACAGTGCATGTACAAGAGGAGCAATTCTCCTGTACAAATTGTCACAATTCAGTTCAATAACTCTCAACACAATGGTTTGCCCAGGGTTTTCAACAAAACAGCTCTTCAATTGCTAGAGTCAATGACTATAGCTACAAATAATTTTAATTGCAGGTTGGGCAGTACAGGGAGAACAGAAAGTTAAATCTGAAAAATAGGACATATTATGAAGCTATTTTGATTAAAACTTTTGCAGCATGTAAGGTTCATATTTTAAAGCATATAAAACAGATTACAGAAATGAAAATAGGTAATATAAAAGAAAAGGGCACCATTAGGGTTACCAACTTTAACTTCGGCAAAAACTGGACAAGAGGACAGGTCAGTGACATTAAGTGACACATAGGGGTGGTTCATGACATGTGGGGGGTGTCATGAGGGCAGGCCTGTACTGGCAATCGGTGGATTCTGCTGTAAGATGCCATAGATAGTTACTATTTATTGGGCTGATGGGCATCTGTTTGGAACTCTGTGTACTTAAAATGCCAAGGCCTACTTTGAATTCCAGAACTGACCTGCATGTGGGGCTGTGCCATCGGAGATGGGAATTGACCAGATTTGTGTTTAGGCTTCACAATGCTAAGACCCAAACAGGCAGTTGTGAATTAAACTGGTGGCAACCACAAACACTATAAAAAATCAAGTTCAAAGAATGTGTCATTGGACACATAGCAGGTTGTAAACAGGAGTAAAAATGACCGATAATTGGTAATTTTCCTAGGGTTTTAAAAGAGCGTGCCATAAATTTAAAATCAGCATCAGTTAATCATCTAACTGCACACAAGTTGCGGCACTTCCAGCATTAACATCAGCTTAAGGGGGTGCAAGTCAGTTGCCTGTGTAGACAAAACCTGCTAAGGGATCCCTGGAATTTCTACCAGCTCCAGGTTTGTGTAATCCCAGGGCCCTGTACTTTGCTCTTGCATGAAAATACAAAAGAGCAGGCTATTCGTCTACTTTGGTTATCAGATCAAATTAATGTCAACAGTCCCACCAGATGGACGAGAAGATGAAATTGCTTACCGTACTTTTTAATAAGACGGGTTCTGAAAACACACACATTATACATTAAAAAATTAGGTCTCAAACAATAATTGAATTAACGGTGCCTCTGCTGCCCTTAAGAAAGCATTATAGAGGGCTGCGTGAGTCACAATAATTAGGGGGAAAGGTCTTCTTATTTACATATTTATGGAAGTCAAAATACTGACATACAGAGTTCATTCATGTAGGGAAATTTTTCCTGAAAACGTCTATAGAGCTGTACACCACCAACATAAAAGTAATAATGCAAATTGTCGAGGCCACCTATTGTTACTGATCTGTCATTTGCGTTGCACAGTTCTTTTCTCATTAAAAATATTGGACATTCTTGTTGATGACCGAGACATTTTTATTCGATAATCAACAATACTTTGGTATCAACAAGCATAATCAAAAAAGTGTTTTTCTGTTGTAAATGTGAATTACTGTAACTGTGCATAATTTGGCATTCCATGCAGTTTCCAGCTTGTGAGCATTCTGCATTTCATTATGCATTATAGACAGTTTGGGATTCTTGGTGCTCTGCTTCCATCTGCTGGACTATTTTTGTTCTAATAAAAAAATGAATGAATATTTCCTGTGAAGGTTCATGAAACATAATTTTCCTGTTGTTTTATTGGAAAGGCACGTGCATCCAAAAATCGAATGAGAAATTACATCCTGAATATATCCTGTGAAGGTTCATGAAACAGAATTTTCTTGTTTATTGGAAAGGCATGTACATCCAAAATAATGTGGTCACAAGAGTTCATATCCAGAATCCAAATCATATTGCATATTACTTTATTAATAGTCTTCTGTAACTGTAAAACTGTAGCAAAACTAAACTACTTGGCAGACCATAATACTTGGCTCTTGCATCCATTAGAGCAGTTGCACCTATGAGGTTTGTTGATGACCCCAACTGTTGTCTCTCCAGCAATTACTACATAGAATGCATTGGATCAGAAAACATTTGCCACAATTATCTGCAGATTCAGCCCTACTATAATTTGAAGTTGAACATATTACTGTACCATCTGTTAATCTTCAAGCTCTTTTCCGCTACACCTAAATAAATCTCTTCACTTGTGTCTTCATATGGTCTTGATGTCTTTTTCTTACATCTCAGAGCCACTGCCTTTTTAGCCCACATACATTCTATGTCATCTCCCATTTCTCATTCCTAATTTCCACTAAAAAGAACTATACCTCAGTCTCTTTAAGACTAAAAGCAAATACTGTCTCTATTATAGGATTTGATCAGGGCACGTACGACCAGTGCACCAAACCTTAAGCACATTTAAATCAAAATAAACACAAATGCATGTATATATTTAGGGGCAGATTTACTAACATTTAGATTTCTATTTTTTTTCATGAGTTGTATTTTTTCTCTAAAATTCCTTGCTTTTTTCAGTCCTCTACAACTTCAACAATGAGATTTATTAAGTATAAAAACAATGAAAAACTGTAACAAAATTTCAAGGTCAATCAAGATGCTATAGAAGTCAATGTGAGCTGCTTATCCTATTGGACCTTTTTTAAAGCCATTTGCACTTTTAGAGGTTTTTTTTTTAATTTTTCACTAGTAATGGTCCAAAAAATGTCAGCATTTTTTTCCATTCGTACTTTTTATTTTTGGATCTTCTAATAACTTTCATGCCATTCATGCTTTTATAGAAAATCACTTTTTTCTAGTTTTAAAAATCTATACTACAGCTTAAATTCAAACTTTGATAAATGGGCCTCCCAGCCTTACTGGAGAGTAAACCTCTTTACTTTACTGGAGAGTAAACCTCTCCTATATTAGTAGTTTGAGAACTTTCGTAATCAGTCACTACTGAGTTCAATAAGCTTGAACTTGATATAGGCTACTTTATCTATAAAAGGGAACCACCATTTTTAGGAAAGGTTGTGTGTCTGATTATATACAAAACATTTTAGACCAGACTAGCAAGAAGGATGGATGCCTACCTTGAAACCCCATTATAAGTAAAAAAAAACCCTACCCCTTTACCATACATAGACCCCCCTCCCTCCTCTCCCCAGGCTAGCTACTACCCCAGACAAATGCCCCTAAGTCTTTACTTACCCCTCTGTGCAGATTCTGTCCAGCGGAGTTCATGGCAGCATCCTCTTCTTTTCAGTAATCTTCGGAATGAGACCCGCGTAGCAGCACATGCATAGTTGGAGAAATCTTCCGGTTTGAGACAACTGCACATGCACCAAAAGTAACGGAAATTGCCAAAGCGCTTGTCTTATTTAGAAGATTAACGAAGCGGCTGAAGATGGTGCCCGTGAACTCTGCTGGACAGAATCTGTAAAGACTTAGGGGCATTTGCTCGGGGGGGGGGGGTCAGCTAGGCTGGGGGAGGAGGGAGGGGGTCTATGTAGGGTAGGGGGTAGGGTTTTTTATCAAGGTTTGTTTCTACTTTAAAGGGATGGTCCACCCTTATGTTAACTTTAGGTATATTATAGAATGGCTTCTTCTAGTAAACTTTTCTATTGGCCTTCTTTTTTTTTAGTTTTTGAATTATTTGCTTTCTTTCCAGCTTGGGGGTCCATCTAAAAATGCTCTATAAGGCTACAAATGTATAGTTGTTGCTACATTTTATTATTCATCTTTCTATTCAGGCCCTTTCCTATTGATATTCTAGTCTCTTATTCAAATCAATGGATGGTTGCTAAGCAGTAGTGTAAAGAGAGTGTGCCTAGTCTCTCCCCCCCCCCCCTAGAAAATCTTAAAAGAGGCCTGGCATGCATAGCATATTTTGAGTGCTGGTTGACCCACTGAAAATCAGGAATGGAATACAAGCTTCACCTTGTCATACACGAGCAGATATAAGCTGCCAACAGATTAATATCAGGGAGAGATCAACTCATTTGCTGATGGAACATCTAGGAACAGAAATTCCTCAAGAGTACTATAAAATTTACCAGATACAAAAACCTTTCTCTTACTTTAGTTCCATACTCCTTACTCCATATAATTCAGTGGGGGTTTTCATGAGATAAACCATAAAACAATTTTCCCACAGAATTCCCCAAATTCCATATATGATATTCAATACCCATGTGTACAATGGGCGAGCCAGAAAGGTAGTTAGGAAGTGAGTACGTATCATAATAATGGTTATGTTACATAATACTTTCAGCATATTAAAATGAAAGGTCTGCCATTTTTTTGTATCAGTTACTTATTTACATAACTGTTTTATTGAAGAAATAGCAAGTGGATGTATCTGGTAAAAATTTGAACTGGAACTAATCATATTCTAACTTATTTTTAATATTCTTATCTGCAATAACATTTGAAAAAAATGGCATCCAGAATTAGCAGATAGATGAGTTATATAAATGGACTGAATTATATTTTGAATTATATTTTCCAATATGAGTAGAAAAGAAACAGTGTGCTACTATGATCAGGCAAGATAGGCATTAAAAGTGTTTAAAGCATATCTGACACCTGTAAATACATAATGGCATTATTTGTAACCAAAGTAAAGCATAGTCATCAAACAAGGTAAACTAGTGTAGGGGAGAACACTTCCCCCTGTTCTGCCTGTGACATCATCAAGTCTGGTTACAGGCAGGGGAGTAACCCGATTGGCTGGGAGGCCCAGAGCACATCTGAGAAAAGAGGAGGTACATAGGCGAGAGATGCAGAGCAGCCCAAGGTGGGCCATATTGCAGCATATGATATATTAGTTTAAGGCACCAGCAGTATTTATTGATGACCAGCAACGAAGGAGGGGGTGGCAGGGAGGTGCACAGGAGGTAGGCCCTTTCCTTGCATTTCCCTAGGGGCTTCTAGCTAATCCAGTCCAACACTGTTGTTTTAAAATCCTATTACAAGAAACCAGAATTTAGTAAACTCTATAGAATGACGTCATAAAAAATTCCCAAGATTGATATATTGGTATTTTCACATACTAAGAGCAATTCTGCTAGAAATTTTGAGCATGGGATATACTCATGGAATATACCTTTTTTTGTTGGAATGTTTATAATTCTTTGGAAGATCAACGCTTGTATTGTCATTTTGCAACACTTGAAAGGAGGAGGAGGAAGATTTCAAACAAAACAAAAGTGACTCTTATATACTGGAACTGTACCACTCATTAGGCTGATTGGTATTGGCCATACTTTACAGATAACGTGACATCCTGTGTGCATTCTTAGTCAACTTTCCACTGCCAATACTAATTAGTGGAAAAGATTTTATTCCTGCATGTTTATAGTATTTTTATTTTAAATAAGTCAGAAGCTTTGTGAATAAGGACATACAAGCAAGAAGACGACGTGCAGATGATGATCATTTTTCAAGAAGAGCTATGTAGAGGATGATGTATTATGGGAAGAGGAAATTCAGAGCCTGAAGACTTGAGAGATTTATGCGTGACTGAAGCAATTTAGAAGAGGGCAAAAAATAATTAATTAACAGACAGGGCTAAGCACAAATATAAAGACACGTGCAGGGGGGAAGAAGAGGAAGAAACAATAATAAAGGGCAGTGAAAAAGAGTCCAGAGACAATCATTTTGCATGAAATATATTTAGCAGTATCAGTAATAATGTTTGAAATTGGTAAAAACTGAGAATTAAAGTTAATGTTCAACTTTTTATAAAACACCAGTATAACTATACAGCAACTTTTCTGTTGGTAATTCATGATTTATTTTACAACATCTTTGAATGTTGGTATTCCTTTTCTACTTGTTTCCAGCCTGAAACTGAAAATGCCCTGTTTTTGAGTGTAATTGACCCCGACATTCAGCTTGGTTATCGTGGTTCAGGTTTATTATTATTATTAATACAGTAGAACCCCCATTTTACGTTTTTGTGAAAAAATGTGAAATCAGAGAAATTTAATATGTGGGACCACAAAACAACAAAAATGAGGGAAAACTTAAAATCAGGGGATGTAAAATGGGCTTCTACTGTATTTTTATTATGTTGCTTGTATTTTTTTAGGCCCTTTCCTATTCATCTGCAAAGCTAGCTTTGAAACTGGTAGCACCAGAAACCAGATAGCAGTTGCACTTTCAAGCCTAAGAGCCACAGAACTAAAACAGCCTATAATTCAAATACCACAAGATATAAAAGAAGAAAACAAATTGAAAATTGTCTTAGGATACTGCTTTGTACATAATGCATAACATTGCGGTGAACTAGCCATTCAACTTTGATATGCATGTGAGCCCACAGTTACCACTCCTGGTTGTCTTAGAAATAGGGATGGGCGATTTTTTTTGCCTTGTTTAGCCACAGAAATAATGCCTATAGACTTGTATGGCGTTGTGCGTCAAAATAATTTTTGGTACCTAAAGACTTAAATGGGCATCGGTGAAATTTTGCCGGTGGCAAATTTTTTCACATGCAATTTAATATTGGGATTCTATATCATGTAAACATGGCACATACATGGTAGGTTAAAGGGGTAGTTCATCTTTAAGTTAACTTTTGGCACATTATAGAATGGCCAATTCTAAGTAACTGTAATGGTTGGCACCCTATATCTAGAACCAATGCCAAGCACCCTGGTCTTGGCTCGTGCTTCTGCCTGTAGCAGCCGCCTTTGGCCTCGGGAGGAGCCCTCAGCTACTCAGATGCCGTCAGGTCTTAAACGAGAGGTGCAAGGTGAGGGGTTCTAGCCAGGCAGAGGGGCACAACTGTAAAGCAAAGTCTTTGGGCAGAAGGGCGTAGTACAAGGCGTTGGGCAATAGAGTAGTCAGACCAGGCCGGGTCGGGGCAGGCAGAGAATAAATGTAGTCAGGCAGGCAAGGGTCAAACCAGGAAGTCAGAGGGGTTAAGCAGAATCAAAGTCGGTAATCAGGCAAGGGTCAGAATTCAGAAGTCAGGATCGTCAAATAGCCAGGCAGGGGTCACAACAGGAATCAAACAAGTTTGAACAGAATAGCACAAAGCTCAAATAGCACCAGGAACAAACTCCTATAACGGGCAATGCAAAAATCAATGAAGTCCCTTTAAGTACTCTTTGAATTTTGCACCATTGTGCCCCTTTGCGTCCATAAAGGGGACGAGACGCGTGTGCCCTAAGGAACAATCATGGCGCAAGAAGAAGAGCGGCACAGCAGGCGTCCCCGCCGCACCACTAGACCACCAGGGTAAGCTGACTTCGTTACATTACCCCCCTCTCTAGGGGGGGCCACTGGACCACCAGGTCTCTCAGCAAACTTAGAATCAAATTGCTTCCTGAGACGATCAGCCCTAATATCACCAACGGGAACCCAAGAGTTTTCCTCAGGACCGTAGCCCTTCCATTTGATCAGGTATTGTAACTTACCTCGCACTAGGCGAGAATTGAGGAGCTCTTGGACAATGAATTCAGGCTGACCTTGTACCAATACTGGGTGAGGAAAAGACTGCTGGCGCACCTGTGTGCCAGGTTTCAGGAGGGAAACATGAAATGAATTAGAAATCTTGAAATTTAATTTCCCGCCTTTGCAAGGAACAATCATGGCACAAGAAGAAGAGCGGCGTGGCGGGCATCCTCGCCACACCACTAGACCACCAGGGTAAGCTGACTTTGTTACAGCAACTTTTCAATTGGTCTTCCTTATTTTTTTATCGTTTTTTAATTTGTTTACAAATGCCCTGTAAGTCTATAAATGCATTGTTATTGCTACTTTTTATTACTCATCTTTCTATTTGGGCCCTCTCCTATGAATATTCCAGTCTCTTATTCATATCAATGCATGGTTTTTAATTTGAAGTCTAGTAACCAGATTGCTGAAATTGCAAATTGGAGAGGTGCTGAATAAAAAGCTAAATAACTAAAAAAACATTTTATTATAAATAATAAAAAATGAAAACCAATTGCAAGTTGTCTCAGAATATCACTCTCTACATCATACTAATATTAAATTGAAGGTTAATAAAAGGTGAACTCCTTTAAGGATATACCTGTAGGTTAATCATTTGAAAATACTCTTATTATATTATACTGTATGTTTGATATGCAATGTTTTCAATCTTTAGGGTGAGCTTTAAAAGTTTTATAGACAGTGAAACACATTCCAAATAACTAGTTGTAGGATCAACCATTTGCAAAAAAAAAGGTATGTTCCTGTGAAGTTTGCTGTCATCTGTTTTGCTGATATTAATATAGATATTGATGTAGTTACATAGGCACATCATCGGTAATGTTGCCCATAGCAATCAATCAGATATTTGCTTTTGTTTTTCAACTTGTAGGCGACTGTTGAAATCTAATTTCTGACTGGTTGCCATAAGTAACATCACTGGTGATGCTTTTCTCCATTGTCTTACACAGCATGATAAACAGGCTCCATAATATTTTGGTAATAAACTTTCTTCCAGATATCAGTTAGAAGGGCAGAAGATGTATTTTTATCATGACTGCCTCTTAGATAAACCAGAGGCTTTCATACTTTTGGGGTTTAAGCACCCCCTTTGAACTATATTATATATATATACATTATTTCGTTTTAGCTTTATAATTCATTAAAGGAGGGCTGTAGTCCTAAGAAATTATTTCAAATCCCTTTCTATCATGTAAATCATAAATACATTTTACTTACACTATACAAATTATTTTAATTTTATTCCCTTCAGTCTTGGAATTTACAATCACAGCATACAGGCAGCTCCATTTTGTGGACGCTGTTATTAAGGCAAGTTTTGTATGACCCCAAAATCTTATGTACCACAATGGGGAATATCATACCCATGCACTGGCTACACAATTAAAGTCTGTGAGCAGGAGGAAGAATGTGAGGAGAGCAGTGACATCTAGAAAATGCAGAATGGAAAGTGAAAGTAATTGGCTGCCCCGCCGCATTGAGGCAGGGCAGTCAAAATATGATTGACATATCCAATATTTAAATGCGTCTATAACAGGTATGTATGTTTTAATTAAACAAAAAAAATGGGGTTCATGCTTAATTTGCAAAGGATTTTTATTTTACAGCTTTTTATGTCTGGGTGACACCACAAATTCAGCAGTCTTGTTCCATCATCACCTCCAAGTCCTTCCTTATGGCAGGATCCCAGTGCTAGCTATCTTCCTCCAAGTTTTCTTTTGTACTATATAAGCATTTATCAGTCCTTCTAATTATATTTATTGTTGTGTTATCCCAGTCTGTCACTGTTCCTCTACAGTTTTATTAGTATGTATTTTTTTTGGCTTTGTGAAACACAATTTATTTGTTCATATAAGTGTAGGAATGTGTAGGATAGCCACCCCTAGTATTATTGTCAGGCAGTCCCTCCATGTTATGGACACCTAATTGGGTCCTAAAATACCATTGGGAGGGGTACTGTTGACTCTGGCTACTTCTCACAGTGACCAGCAGATGGCACTGTGCTAGGATATAAAAGGCTGTGAAGCCATACTTTCAGGCTCCATCTTGTGCTGGCTCTAGCCTGTGCAGGAGGCAGAGCTCGAGTGGAACCTAGACAGGTCAGGTCTAGTAAGAATAGGCTACTCACCCTTATAGATCACTCAGATTATCTGAGCAGATTGAGGCTCCTACGAGGATTGTAGTGGGATTAAGATCCCAGGGTACTCATTGCCCAGAAGTAGGGACTAAGTGTACAGACCTAGGGTAGATAGATTCCCCTCAGGTTCCACTTAGGGAAAAGGCTGAAAGCTGGGTGTACCTCCTCAAAGCTGCATGTATTGTTCCTATCTCTGAGGAGAATCATACTGACCAAAGGTGTTGTGAGTACTGCCTATTCAATGTACTGTATGAACCTGCAATGTTCTGATTTATGTACACTCCACTGAGGATTGTATACTGTGCTCAATAAATCTGTTATATGGTTAAGTTATAAGAACTACTGGCGCCCAATTCTTTGCACCCTAATTACAGTTACATTTACACTATCCCTGCTTCCACCTCGCTGCGAAGGCTCACTCCCTAAGGTTTTAGGGTCTCATCCGGAGCATATGTACTAGGAGTGAAGCCTATAGTAGAGTAAGGTGCACTCAATTTACTATAGCGCTACATAAGTATACATATATAACTCAGTCATAGGCCATAGGCTACACCAAGCAATGGTATAGTGATTGTCAATAAGCCATTTAAACAAAGGGTAAATGATCCTGCTTTTTACTATGGGATAATATGAGTATATCTAGAGCCACTGCCATAAAGCAAGATAAGACTTCTGCCAATAACTTTCCCAGCAGAAAAATGAAGCTGTGCTCCTTTATACAACATTTTGTTGTTGTATTTTAGCCAAAAGTAATCACTTTATATTCTGATGACATTAGCAAGCCAAACCTTTATGCAGACATTAGCTTGAGATTAGTAAACATTTTTAAATTATTCAATTTGTTTTCTGTATTTGGGAAAAACAGTTGCCCCCAAGGTTATGTAGCCTGTTCCCTACCAATGCAATCCACGTCTTGTGTGAGAAATGAACAAATGCTGAAGGGCCGCATTATGGACTTCGCTGGTCAATACATTTTATAATAAATATTAAATAGTTGCATAAACACCCGTTATTACATGACATATAAACATTATTGAAAAAAATGTTTGAATGTCTGTATCATAAACACATAACAGTAAAAGCTATGCAACATATTGTTATCTGGCAACCCACAATAATAATGGCACACATATACAATCATGTAGCATCTTCAAACAAAAACAAAAACCAGCAACTAAAAGCATGGTGTAGGAGTCATGTTTATAAATGTAATTAGCAACTTACCTGCCTCCATGACTTCACATTGCTGTCCAAAGACCTGGGAGAAGGTAACAGGCCCAGCTGCATCCATAGCTCTCAATGTCATGTGTCCTTATCACAAAGTATGAATAGGATAAATGTCCACCCTTGTCACTTGGGATACTCAACAGAACACATATGTACCTACGGTCAGTTTCTTTGAGTTGCACAAATCTTCCTCTCTGTTCCACTTGCTACATCCTTGACTCAAATGCAATGTAACAGAGGGAGAGGGAGGAAGAAAAAACCCCTGGCAGCTTCAGCTTGTCTTGTTAAAAGATTTCATCTATTGCCTCCTAAACACAAGGTTTGCTTTTATTTTTGGCATGTTGGTGATCCCGAATAGCTTCTCAGTTAAACGATGATTGAAGAGTCCTATTTAAAATTCCATAGAAGCTGCGTTACATCATGCTATCCTCTGTGTGAATGTTATGATGCCGTACTACTAACTGCAAGCCTCCCAATGATTCTGGGCTGCATGGTATGTTATATATATAAAAGCTGTCCCTGCCTTTTTCTCAGCATAAGCCAAAAAAAAAAGGCAAATGTTTTTGTTCCGATAGAGAAAATAAATGCCTGCTGTATTTTCCGTGAAGAGATTCTGGAGACTGTAAATAAATAATGTTTTTATCTTTACCTTGGAACATCAATAGGTTGCTTTATTATAATGTATGATTTTTTTATGGGAGAAAATCTTTAAAACCAATTAGGGAAACCTTATTGATAGTGTTGGGGTGAATACATTGCAGCTATGTATTTTATGCAGAGCTCTGAAGGTATGTTGTGCTCGACTGCGGTGATTGTAGGCAGTATTCCCGGCTACAGTACTTGTCATTCTGACAGCAGCTAAGGATGGGCAGGATTAGCCTGGCAGCAGATGCTGATGTCATTTTTACATGCTTGGCTGCATGCAAAAAATGGGTATGGCTTGTAAGCCTTCATCAATTCCAGAAATAATAACATGCCTAGCCTCATCATATAGAATATTTTGTAAGAAGGACATAGGCTTGTTTATCAATGACTGGAAGTGGGGTGTATTTCAGTATATGTAAAGAGGCATTTGCCAGAGCTCATGAGATCAATAAAATAGATTTGGGCAATAAATTATGTAATTATAGCGAAGACATTTATGTACATGAGAAGGGCTTCTCTCGATCATTTACAAAGAGGAAAGGCAACTGTAAACAAGCACGTTAAAGGAGAAGGAAAGACCAAAATTAAGTAAGCGTTTCAGAAAAGTCTATACTGTGTAAAGACACCAGTAAACCCTCAAAATAATGCTGCTCTGAGTCCCCTATCAAAAGAAACACTGCATTTCTTGCCTTTTATTGCTGCGTTCTATTGTGTACACATGGGCTTATGTATCAGACTTCCTGTTTTCAGGCTAGGGCTTGAGCATGCTCAGTTTGCTCCTCTATCCCTCCCCTTTCCCCTGCTGTAATCTGAGCCCAGAGCTATGAGTGAGCAAGGAGCGTGAAGTGATGTCACACCAAGCTAATATGGCAGCTACTATCCTAAACAAACAGAGAGATTCTAGAGCTGTTTACTCAAGTATGGTAAAGCATTCTGCAGAATAAATATAGTGTTTATAGCTTGCACCAGTGTGGCTAATCTATTGGCAATTAACTGCTTTGGTAGCTTTCCTTCTCCTTTAAAGAATGGACCTAGACTGCCATGTATCCACTGTGCTTCAGTGGATTTACTCTGTATATCTGATTGGAATAACACATGGAGTACATGGCACAGATTAATGAAGCTTCCCTATATACAACTTTTATAAGTGGCAGTGATGATACTTAGTAGAATCTAATAGATAAGCGTAAGAGCCTGCAGCTTTTTTTTTCAATGCATTTGAAGAGAGAACCATTGATTTTCATGCATTTAGAGTGAGAAAAAAACTTGAGGAAAAATGACAGTGAGGTAAAAAAAATGCCCATTGATTCCAATGCATTTTGCAAATGTTTCACAGTGTCACAAATTTTCCAAAGAAATTGCACTGATTCCCTCATCACTAGTAGAATCACATTACACCAGTGGCAGGTTATAATAGGGATCTCCTATGGCAGACAGAAGTGGGCCCTGGGCTCCATGAAGACACTAAACTTTTCAGCACTAAGAACTCACTGGGGCTGGCTTTAATTATTTACATTATACAAAGGCTGTATTTTCCAGGATTAAATTCACTGCGCTAAAGTAAAAAGCACTGAGTGGTATGTATATACTGTAATTGAATTTCCTAGCTGCTTGCCCAGTGACAAGGTATTTCTCTTCCTATCCACAATCAAAGATAGTTTGCTTCTGATATTCAGATATTGTGGTGCCTGTTTTGGTACTAGATTTGATGCACAGATGGCATTAATACAGGCAATGGTCATATTAACAGCACATAGTTAGTATTAATGAAACCACATCCCATATAACAATGATATCCTCTATATTTCAGTAGCATGTTATATGGAACCCATTGACAATGCACACCATTGAGAGTAGATCTGGGTGAAGTCTGTCTTTGAAAGGGGCAAAGTTTGCACCTGGTCTAATAAAGGTTGCCTCAACATAATTAGTAGATACAGAGCTACCCACTACAATTTCTGCAGTGGGTAGGTACTGTATGTACAGCGGACAGTCTTCAGTCAGACAGTCTAAGAAATCTAGACAGACACACAAGGGAGTAACAGGGGCTGGATAAACAGCATGAGATTCTAAGAGCTGTCAGCTTATCTTGTCCTTGCATGGTCCCCTTCTGTGCCTATCATGTAACAGTGTTGTAAGAGCAGTCGGAATTTCTTTGGTTGCAAAGAATTAGCTGCACTGAAGTATGAAAAATCTGGAACTAGAACAGCAGAGGAATAGCAAAGTTTTCTTATTAAAAGGGGAGAAACACTTGTTATAGAAGGTAATAAGCATTAATAAACTTTAAGAGAAAAGTTCAGAGCATAAACAATGTAGACATGGAGTTGGGGGAGCAGAAGAGCTACAAGTAAGGGTAGGGTAGAAGAAATGAATACAGAGCATTAAAGGAAACTAATTTTTGTAAATTTGCTCAGAGTGCTCTGCTAAGAATTTTTTAATTATATATTCATTCTTTTTTTTCTAGTTTTAAGGATATGAGCAGTCAAACAGCTGACAGTCAGGAGAAGAGTCATCTAATGTTTCAGTACTTTCTTACTTATCATGTGAAAAGTCATGGACCAGATTCAATTCAAGGAGAAAAACTTTTCTTCTAATTCAGTTGCAGTTTTTTGCCATAGACTTCAATAAAGTTATAAACAGTGAGTTGTTTTAATGAACTAAATTGCATCTCATGTTGAATCTCGTCCATGAGTTTTCACATGCTTAACCTTTATCTCACCAAACTGAATCTGGCCCCTTATAACATTACCACAATTCTGGAACAGGAGAGGCGGGAAGAAGGAGAAAGCTAGGGGATTCCTTTAACTACACAACCACACCATATATACCGGCATCACTTATTATTTATATAGATGCTGTTGGTGTGGATTTAAAAGGCCCTAGGAGCTGCAGAAATTTTTCAATCAGAAAATAAATGAAGATGAAGAAAATGTAGCATACTAAAACCAAAGAGTTGATTCATTATAGGTCGAGATTGTGAGAAAATGAAATCTTGCTCATTTCATTTTTGTTTTCTCATGAGCTGTGGTCAATTGCATTCAAAGGGGCACAACAGAATTCACAGAAGTTCCTATCACTGAACTGTGTCAAACATTCCTTGCACTTTGATAAATTGGCCCCTCAGTTTAACTGTGAACTTCTGATTGAAATATTTTCAAGATATGGCAACACATTTTTTTGGAAAACAAACTGACATTTTTGTTGCAGACCAGGTGAGCACCACATTGGCCCTTTAAAACAATAAGGGGATTATGTAATGCAATTTATAGAGTTTGCAATAGGCCTAGCAACCAATCAACAAGCAGCATTAACATTTTCATGTCTCTGTTTAAAGTCAAACTATTGTTTACTAGACTTAATGTAAACCACATACATGGAAAAGTAAGATTAGTAAGGAGATCCCCTCTATTCTAAATTCTCCTGCAAAGTGGAAATAAGGGGACTACATACCCTCTCCCCAGAGATCCTTTACGGTTGATTTGACCTCAACAGTGACTTCCAGCACAAGGTGGAGATCCCTAAGGACACCTGTCAATATAATTATATTTCAATTATATTTCAATCCCATATTATCATTTAACAACTGTAGGGGACTGGTGAATTAGTCTCCCAGTATTATTTAGCAGGCAGTCCCCTAATGTTATAGATGGCTAACTGGGTCCTAAAATACAGTTATGAGGGGGGACCTGTTCCTATTCCATGCTAATAGCTATGCCCCTTGGTGTTCACAATAGTGACCAGTAGTTGGCACTGTGCTAAAGTATAAAGTACTGGGCAGCCATGTGCTCAGAGTCCATTTTGTGTCAGTCCTGGCCTGAGTAGGCAAACAGGACTCCAGTGGAACCTAGAGTGATTAGGTCTAGTTAGGATAGGCTATTTACCTTAAGAGGTCACTCTAGGAATGACAGATAGACAGGTTATTTAGCTGAGCAGTTTGAGATACACCGAGGATTGTGAGTGAGATTATGATTCCGGGTACCGGAAGTAGAGACTAACTGTACAGACCTTGGGATGTGAGTTTCCCCTCAGGTTCCACTTAGGAAAAAATCTGAAAGCTGGGTGTACCCCGAGCGGCTGCTGTATGCATGTTCTCTTCGCTGCGGGGACTGATACTGGGCAAAGGTGCTTTAAGTATATGCCTATCCACTGTTGATGTATAATCCTGGTTGTTATATGTATGTGCACTTCAGTGTGGATGTTCCTGATTAATAAATATGTTATCTGGTTAAGTTATAAGAACCACTGGCACCCAAGTATTCCACCCTGCATCAAGTTACAGTTGCACTACACCCTGCCTCCACACTGTTTGCGAGAGCTTACTCCCTAAGAATTAAGGTCTAAACCGGAGCACAATATGGAGTGGAGTGGAGCTCATAGTTAGAGAACGGTGCACTCAAATTACTATAGCGCTACACAACCTAGTCACTTTGGTCACTAATGTTACTAGATGTCACTGCAGTCCCCACATTCCCCCTGTCTCTTTACCATTTAATTGTGTAGCCAGTGCATGGGGAGAGACATCGGGTCCCATTCTAGTGTACAAACAAGATTCTGACATGATGCAAGGCTTGCCTTAATAACAGTGTCCACAAAATGGCACCTGCCTGCTTGCTATAATTATGAATTCCCAGACAGAGGGAAACAAGATTCAAACAATTTATACAGTGTAATTAAAGTTAATTTTGCTTGACTAACATGATAAAATAGGATTTGGAATACTTTTTTTGCATGATGGTTCCCCTTTAAGGCAATCTAATAGTCTAAAGTTAGAAATATAACGCACTGGGGGAGACTAACACATTGACACCCTAAAGGGGAAATGTAATTAAAATCACAAGCGTGGTTTAAAATTTAAGTTTTGCGAATGTTTACCGCAACTTGCAATGTAAAATTATTTGCTGGCAAAAATAACATTGCTCATTATCACTAAGCAAAGGTAAGCATTAACACCTGCTCTGGAACTTCGTTAAATATTTTGTCACAAAAAAACGCTTTGCGACATTTTGTTCACAAAAGCCATTTGTTCACAAACTTTGAGAGGTCTGAAATCGGTCAAAATGATGCAAACAATGCGAATCTTGGTTGCTAACGTTCGCAATGGTCTTTGCAAACTTTTTATGTGCGATAACAACGTAAAATATTGTAAACAAGTGTTTAAACTAGTGATGGACGAATTTGCGGCGTTTCGCCGAAAAATTTGCAAAATGTCGAATTTTCACAGCGGTTTTGCAAATTTATATAAATAAATTAATTCGCCAATCGCTAGTTTTAACCTTTTCTTGTCCTTTAAAGCACATGCAGCAATCATATGGGTGCAGCAAATATATATCTCAATGGAGCACGTAACCGTGTAGGGAATGGAAAAGGAAATAATACCTATTAACTATAGTAGAGTAGTCCTACAACATACCTAAGTCTTCATGCCCTTGTATATTTAATCTTTTTTTCATACTTCAGTGTACAGTGGCTGGTTACATTAAGACAATCGGTGGTGTGGATTTTAATAATGTTCTCCTGCAAACTAAAATAAACCCTTTTTGGCATTTTTTTTACTCGTTTAATTAGCAGATTCATTTTGATAGGAAAGCTTTCACAAATAACTTATGGGTTGCATAACATATTGATTTGTCTTCATTAGTGGCAGGGCCACTTCCATTCTGTTATAATGCCTTCAAGGATGGCCATTAGTACATTAAGCATTAATCTATGATAAGTGACTGATCCCTTTGCTTCCCAAGGTCAGCAGTCCTGTTCACTCTCTGATGAAGTGAAAGTCATTGATATTTAAGCAATCTTTGAACAAAATAATTTAATACAGATTTAAATACATGGTATCAGTGCAGCAGAACAATGCTACCCAGTTTACTCTAAATAATGGGAAATATGAGATGTTTGGATCAACAATATTTTTTAATATCTTTTATAAAAAAGTATTACAACTATGAGTACATATTATGTATATCAGCTTTCTGACAGCATCTTTAACTTGCTGGTTCCTAAGACTATATATGAAAGGATTTAACAGTGGTGCAATTACTGCATACATGATTGAAATGAATCTGTCTTGGCCGGTGCCATAGTTTAATTTGGGTCTAAAATACATAAAACTAGCAGATCCATAAAATATCATAACAACCATAAAGTGAGAAGAACAAGTGGAGAACACTTTATTTCTTCCAGAAATCGAGTGGATTTTTAAAATGTTTACGATGATCAATATGTAGGATGTCAAAGTTAGCAGAAAGGTGCCAAGAATAACACAGCCACACATGACACGAAGAACAGTTTCATTGACCCACGTATCTGAGCATGCCAGGTTCAATAAAGGAGAAATGTCACAATAGAAATGATCGATCCTGATACCATCACAAAAGGGCAAAGTGAATGTAAGATAAGTGTGGATTAGAGAGTTTATTGTCCCAATCAGCCACGACCCAACTATGAGCTGAATACAGACTCCTTTATTCATGATATTAAAATATAAAAGGGGATGACAGATGGCAATATACCGGTCATAAGCCATTGATGCAAGCATATAACATTCTGTTCCACCCAAAAGCAAAAAGAAGAACATCTGAATTAGACAGCCGTCAACAGAGATAGTTTTATGCTCTGCTGTAAAACCTGACAACATTTTTGGAACAGTGGAAGAAATGTAACATATTTCTAGGAAAGAGAAATTAGCAAGAAAAAAATACATAGGGGTTTGAAGATTTGGGCTAAATTTATACGCAACAATTATAGACAGGTTTCCAATCATAGTAATGATATAGATACATAGAAATACAACAAAAAGTAAAAATTGAAGCTCAGGGATCTCCCAAAGGCCAACCAAAATAAATTCTCTTACTGTGCTGTGATTTACAGGTACTCCATACATTTTTCATCTGCTTCTGTTGGTTAAAACATTACATTTAGTATTGATTTAGTACAGTCCAGTGATAACTGATAATTGGAATGAAAATATATCCATGTCTTCTGTCCCTGTAGGTTATATTAGCACCAGCAAAATAACATTTCATAATTTTTTTAGATTGCTTGACCAATTATCACAAAATTAGATTGATGTTCATGGAAAGATCTTCCAGGAAAGTGGATATTTTATTGAAAGTAATAAATTCATCTGGGGGAAAAAGCTTTCACAAAAAATGTTACATTCTCTATTATCTTCTATGGCTATGATCTCCTCAAATCATCACTCTTATTGGTCAGAGATAACAAAGGCCTCAAGGCTTGGACAATGTTAAATAATAATTTTGATTGAATTGGTTGAATTGGGTGAATTTTCATAATTTTCTCCAGGGTTCCTAATTGGATTTCTAAATCTGTCCCTGGAAAATTTCCATCATTTTTTTATTCTTGTTTTTTTTTTATCTGCCCCATTTATATTTAGAATAATGTAAAAGGGAAATTGTGTTATCTCTCAAGTGTTGTCCACAAGGACCCTTATAAATAAACAATATGTTCTAACAACTTTTCTAGTGTTAATCTTCAGTGAGACTATTACAAATACTGCAAATGGTAATGAAAACAAATCTAAGAACCAAATTCAAAATAAAAACAAGCTCAAATGTTTAGTGGTGATCTATGAAGCATTTCTGTAAGAACAACTTACAGAACATCATAGTGACACCGTGTTTAGCATTGCTACCTTGCAGCTCTGGGATCCTGGGTTCGATTCCACTATCTGCATAGGATTTTATGTTCTCATGCCTGTGGCTGCATGATTCCCCTCCAAGTTCTCTACTTTCCTCCCACAATCCATAATATGCAAGCAGGTTAATTGGCTCCTGATACTGTAGCGTGGGAATGTTAAACAGACCTTAAACTGTAAGCTCTTGTTCAAGGAATGATATTAGTGGTGTATGATCTCTGTAAATGTTATAGATATACAAATTGAGGATAATGATTACCGTGATTCTAGGGCAACTATTCATGTTGGCTTCCAGTTCAACAGAAATACGGTATCTTTTAAGTAGCTTTTCTATTGACAGTACAGAAATAATTATGCTCCTGAGAATTCTCTCTTTCATTCCATATCCCATAGCATTATTGTATTCTTGTCCCCAGAGAAAAAAACAATTATTAGTCCAGAATTCAGGCCTTTCTCACATATGTTTTGTGACCCATTCTATTCAAATTCCTCACCAAAAGACAATACTTGAAAAAAAATTAAGCATTTGTTGATTCCTAAATAGGGATGTAGCGAACTGTTCGCCGGCGAACTAGTTCGCGCGAACTTCGACTGTTCGCGTCCGCCGCAAGTTCGCGAATGTCGCGCGACGTTCGCCAATAGGCGTTCGCGTCAAAATCGTTCCACCATTCGACCATTCGATCGCTAAAATCGAACGATTTTCGTTCGAATCGAACGATCTAAGCCATTGGATTGAATGAAATCATTCGATCCAATGGCTTCGATCGTTCGATTCGAACGGAAATCGTTCGATCGAACGATTAAAATCCTTCGATCGTTCGAATCGAACGATTTTCGGATGTTTGAAGTTCGCGAACTGTTCGCGAACTGTTCGCAATTTTTGCCGGTGTTCGCGAACGGCGTTCGCGAACACATTGTCGGCGGTTCGCTACATCCCTATTCCTAAAATTGTTCAGTGCTTACTGTGGATTCTAGCACCATATATGGGGCCTGATCCATGTTGCTTAAGGGTATGACTGATTAAAACATGTGCAAACTTGCTGAAGCTATTAAGAGAGGTTCCACTGTAACAAACAGGATCAGTAATAAACTTGAACACAGAAAAGTAAGTCCATCTTTGTCCATCAAACCATGGCAGTTTCTAAACTGGGCAAACTTGGGCTAATTATTGAAGTCACAAACTGGACAGTTGTATGTCATAAAAAAAACTGGATTTGAATATGGTTCACAAAACCTGCTCATACGGAATCAGTTTTAATGGTGCTTTTAACACAATTCATTGCAACTAGCGATGAGCATAACACTTTGTCATGTACAGATTCTTTGTGAACCTCTGCTTTTCATTGGCGGTGAAAATGTTTGTGAAACTGCGTAAAAAAATTTGCATTATGTCTCGTTTTGCTTTGTGCAACACAAAAAGAGACAAGTGACAAACGCATACATTATTCTATAATTCCCCTCTCCTTCCACATCAACCAAAGGGACCTGAAACATCCCACTGCCTAGATAAGGAAATACACATGTATATAGTTTATTCATTTTAATGTGGGATACAAAGTACTCAGATATTATAGATATTATACATACCATTACCAGTCGACCAGCGATAATGCCAAAAATCACAGACGTTTTTTAAAGGAGAATTCAACCTGTTCGGAAAAAACCTGTACCCCCCACCCCAGGTAGACCCCCCTTCCTCCTCCCCCCAAGCTAACCTCCCCCCCCAGGGGAAATGCCCCATACTCCATACTTATCCCTCAGAGCAGATTCTTCCAGCGGAGTTGCACGCATCCATCTTCCTCAATCTCTGTAAGATGACTGAGAGATCTGTATTTCTGCGCATGCACAGTTGGAGCAGTTTGCCGGTTTGCGACAACTGTGCATGCGCGAAATTACACGGAAATTGCAGATCTCTCAGTCAGCTTACAGAGATCACGGAAGATGAATGCGTGCAACTCTGCTGGAAGAATCTGCTCTGAGGGGTAAGTGTGGAGTATGGGGCATTTCACCGAGGGGTAGTTAGCCGGGGGGGGGGTCTACCTGCGGTTGGGGGTACAGGTTTTTCCCAAACAGGTTGAATTCTCCTTTAAAAAACTGCTAACATGGTAGACTTTTTTCTATTAAAAAAGCAGTTGTAGCATAGTTGTAGGTTCTCTAACAATTGAGAGCGGACGTGTCGCAGTATACTGTGCGAAAAATGCATGTGATGTTGCTCTCTCAAAGCAGAAACAAAGTGCCATGAAAAAACTGTAAAGTAGACTGTAATGTAGTTTCGGGCAACAAAAACAATATACACAAAAAAATTAGCACATTTTTCATCAGTTTCACTAATTTCTCAGTGAAACAAAACAGATTCTCTCAGCACTAATTGCAATCTGTGGCATTTGTTTTAGGTGTAGACAACAGGAGCAGTACTTTAATTACACTTGCATATAACACAATCAGGTGCCGGGCCAAGTCGACAGGGTGCCCTAGGCATGTAAGCATGTGCGCTCGCGACCGCACGCATGCGCTAATGCGCATGTGCTATAGGGGGAGACGCATGAGCCATAGGGGGAGATTAAAGAAATAGAAAGGGAAGGGCAGAGTAGTGACAGAGGGTGGGGCGTGACGAGGAAGTGATGGACAGAGGGAGTGACAGGCAGAGAAAGGGAGGGGAGTGACAAACAGAGAGAGGGGGGAGAGGAGGGAATAAAGCAGCAGGGGAGCAAACAAGCTGGACTACGGGTAGGCAGAAAACTTTTGAACAGGTAGCTGCCCAGTGCCCCCATATCTTTGCGCCCTAGGCAGGTGCCTCTTCTGCCTATCCCTAGTTCTGGCCCTGAACACAATCTTTGAAATATACAGTATAAAGGTCTCAACTGGAAATATTAAGTTTATAAAGAAGAAAATCAATCTTATCCTATGACAGAAATGGTTCAGACATTATAAATAATAGAAGATAGAAATAAAATGAATCATATTTTACATAGACCTCTAACAAAATTTTCTATAATGTAATAGACTTTTTAATAGTACGTTAAGGTTTTTTTTTTTCAATCAGGACTTTCAGCAAGCAGTTAGTATGTTCTCACCATGTTTGTGTATGTTTTCTCTGGGTAATCAAAGGTTTATCAAAGGTCGAGTTTCGAATGAACTCACAAACTCAAATGTTTTATAATTTAAGAAACAAACGCAATGGAAAAACTTGAAACAATGAATTGGGGGTTTAAAAACCCGAAAATGTGAATTAATCAAGTTTTCCACAGAAAAAGTTTTGAGTTGCTCAAATTAATTGAGTTTTCGAGCAAAACCCACAGAAAAAAACCCGAACATTATGAAGGTGTTCATCTTCAAATGGTTCAAGGGACCTCTGCCACTGACTTCTGCGTGACCTAGACAGGTTTTGGCTATTTTAGAGTATTTTTTGGATTCAAGCTATTTCCAGCTTTGGGGTATAATAAATCTTGAAAAAAAAAATTTCTATGAAAACCCGAAAAATTTTAGTTTTTTTTATAAAAACAATACTTATTTTTCATGATTTATTACACCCTGAAATTGGAAATAGCTACAATCCAAAAATACTCCACCTAAAACCTGTCAAGGTCATGCAGAAGTCAATGGCAGAAGTCCCTTGAACCATTTGAAGATGTTTGTAGCTTTCTTGATGTTCTGTTTTTTTTGCTGAGTTTCTCTCAAAAACTCAATTAATTCGAGCAATTTGAGTTTTTTTCACAGAAAACTTGATCAATTCGAGTATTTGAGTTTTTCACCCTGAATTCACTGCTTTTCCATAATTCAGAAAACATTTGAGTTGTGAGTTTATTTGAAGTATAAAGTCACAAATCTCTAAGGGGCGCATTTACTAAGCTCAAGTGAATGATTATCATAAAAAATACTTTGAATTTTGAAGTTTTTTTTTGGCTACATCGACCATCGAATTGGCTACTTCAACCTTCGACTACGACCTCGAATCGAACGTTTCAAACTAAAAATCGTTCGACTATTCGACCATTCGATAGTCGAAGTACTGTCTCTTTAAAAAAAACTTCGACCCCCTACTTCGCCACCTAAAACCTACCGAGGTACAATGTTAGCCTATGGGAAAGGTCCCCATAGACTTTCCTAGCAATTTGGGATTGAAGGAAAATCGATTGATCGATGAATTAAAATCCTTCGAATCGTTTGATTCGAAGGATATAATCGTTCAATCGAACAAATTGTGGTAACTCCTTCGACTTCGAATATTGAAGTCGAAGGATTTAACTTTGAGGTTCGAATATCGAGGGTTAATTAACCCTTGATATTTAACCAATAGTAAATGTGCCCCTAAAACTCCACCTTTGGTGAATAACCCCATAAAAATCATAATAACAAATTCCTGTTGATTGCAAACAATTGTATTGTGTTTTTAAAGGGGAAGTACATACTGTACAATGTGTACATTGTTTTTATGTTGTTAACTATTTCTAATATTTACATTTTCACATCATATTTCCAGTTGTAGCTCATTGTGCTTTGTCACTAACTCTCTAATCAGTTTCAAATAAGCCAAATTTGATTTGGTGAGGAAAAACTTTTCTTATTAACACATTTTTACTGCATTTTAATACTGTGTTGCATGAAAACTCAAACTGAATCTTAAATTGAATCTGGCCCTTATCATTATAATGTATCATACTGTAACAGTTGCACTGGTGATTAACCAACAGGGCCCTAGAATTTAAATTTCTGCTGTTTTCTTTTCTCTATGCTGTGCCACATGTTGTTTGGTAGAATATGGTGCAGAATAATCAAAAGGGAAAGGATTGATGTTTATACAATCAAGGCAAAAAATATTGGTACATTTCAACTATTTCAAATTATTATTTTTATTTTGAGAAAATTAGTATGATCAATCTCAACCCCTCTTGTATTTATGCAAATTAATTCAGTGCCAGTCAGGTTTATTGTATGTGTGGATAAAACAAGCATCTAGAAGTATGCAAGTACCTTTGTGAATAGGATTCGGATTAATGAAATTTCAAACCCATTTTTGCACTTTGAACTTGCACTTGCAATCGTATGTATATATCTACGCCGAGATATATATATAGTCACTATATAGAGACTATTGATGGATCACACTGTACTGGAGCCGTTATCACTGATACATTTCTGTGACCTGTGCACGTCACTGCAGCTATAGATAAGCATTATGCAGCTGAATTATACAGTACGTAGTGCCATGTACACAAATGCAACTAGAATTTTGGAGAAAACATATGTTGTATTATCTTTCTAAAAGCTAATTTGAAATCCTCATTTCTGAGTGTATATATAAAAGGATTCAGCAGTGGTGCAATAACAGTGTACATAAGAGCGATCTGTCTGTCCTGATCCAATGATTGGTTTGGTTTGGGTCTTAAATACATAAAAGCACCAGACCCATAATATATTGTAACTGCTGTCAAGTGAGAGGAACAGGTTGAGAAGGCTTTCCTCCTGCCAGAAGTAGAATGGATACCCAGGATAGTTGCAATGACTCGCGAGTAAGAAATCACAATAAAAACACAAGAGCCCATAATAATGAAGCCGGCAATGGCAAAGAGGGCAATTTCATTCATTATGCTTACTCTGCATGCCAGTTTCAGTAAAGGAGGAATGTCACAAAAGAAGTGATTGATAACATTATTACAGAAGGGCAACGTGAATGTAAGAATAGTGTGTATTAGAGAGTTTATCACACTAATGATCCATGTCCCGGCCAAGAGCTGACCACACACTCTTTTGCTCATAATAGTTTGGTACAAAAGGAGGTGGCATATAGCATTGTACCGATCGTACGCCATAACTGCAAGCATGCAGCACTCCAGGCCACAGAGAAGAAAAAAGCAGTACATTTGCGCGGCACAACCATAGAATGAGATTGTTTTACTTTCTGTTAATAAGTCTGATATAAGCTTTGGAACAGTGATGGAAACATAACATATTTCAAAGAAGGAGAAATTGGTAAGATAAAAGTACATGGGCGTGTGTAGGTCTGAACAAAGATAATATGCAAAAATGATAGATGTATTTCCAAGAACGGTTATTACATAAATAATTAAAAACAGAGTAAAAAATAAATATTCAAGTCCTGGAATGACAGTAAATCCAACAAGAATAAATTCTGTTACAGTGGTCTCATTTCCTGGATGCATGCTTTCTGCCCTTTTGCTTCTTGAGATAGCAGAGAGTATGTTCAGACGAAAGCCATACAAAATTACAAAATACACATAGGGGCCCATTTATCAAACCTCAAATTTATCTGGTCGAGGTTTTTATGAGAAAAACTAAAATTTTTCTTTGTAAGAGCAGGTAGTATTTGGGTTTCATTATAGTTACAGCTTGGTGAAACTTACCAACACTCTTAATGACTGGGCGTGCACTTGGGTGTTTTTGCCACTGACAGTTTTCCATCTTGGGTTATGTAAAAACATAGTTAAGTATTTTCTATTGTTATTGGAGACACAACTTGAAATTATTTACACAGATTTTGCATGGGAGTAACTATTAGGTCTCTGAACCAAAAAGATCTCTAATTTGGGTTTGAGGCATTGCTTAGTCAATCAGTCACAATGGTTTTGAGTCTAAAGAAAGTTCAGTGGTTAAGGAGAGATTTAAATTTTGCCTCAATATAGGCAATTTATATTATGATTACCTTTTTCCTTAGGCCACATGTGCTTACAATAGGCAGACCACAAACGTACTCCATACAACAATTACTACTTCTAATTACTAAGGCTACAGGTGTTAGTGATGATTAGATTTAAAAATGGTCTTGATCTAGATTGATTTTAGATTTTACATACTAATAACGTTTGCATGATTCTTTTCATGTTGCACAGTTTTATATGCAAATAATTACATCACATTCTTGTGCACAAAGCTATTTTCTCCAATAAATAAACACATTCAGTGCAAAAAAAATTCAAAATGTGTTAGAAGTTATCCTTCTGATAATGCACCAGTACAATACTGAAGTTGCCAGCTTTCACAGAGCAGTGGTAAAATATATCCATTAAACATAACAGGAAATATACAGCTTTTTAAAATCATCGAGGGTACATCCCCAAAGGCCTTCTTTTCTGAAGCAATAAACAAGCGTGCAGCTGTGTTTCATAAAAGGAACTAATTGACTAATTATATTTAAATAATTGCTTATTTTGAAATTGTACTCAGGGTAGATGGATAGCAAGAAGTCTTACATTTTAATAGTCCAAATGGAGAAATGTAATTTTGCAAACACATTTTAACAGTGATATACAATATATCCAGTATTACAAGGAGAATGGAAATAGTTTCATAGACATCAAGAGCATTTATTTTAATAGACACCAAGAGAATTAATTTTTTTGTGTTTAAAGGAACAGTAATGTCTAAAAATAAAAGAGCTTTATAGGAATGACAATATAATATACTGTTGCACTGCACTGGTAATAATGGTGTGTTCATTTCAGAAAGACAACTATAGTGTATTTAAACAAGCTTCTGGGCAGCCATTCAAGCACACAGTAGATATAGATACATCTATAGATATAGATAGATCTCTGAGGAAGTGCCGGGAGATCCGGCAAGAAACACGTAAGTCAGTCAGCCTTGTATACCGACCGCTGTAATCCTCATTCATGTGTGTGTTGAAATAAAGCCAAATGTTTTACACTGATGCTGTTGCCTGCATATCGTGTCCTGGATCAGCGCCGAATGTGATGAGAATACCGAGTGTCTTACATTGAGTGCCGGGGGGGCACGGCGGCACTGGGTGGGCTCCGATGCGAATCGCATCACCTTTGTATAACATTCTGAAGTATCCCGTTGTATAATGCATAGCTTATCTGTTATCTGCTGTGTCTCCTGTGCCTGTTCTCCTTTTTCAGCTTTGTATGGCTGCCCCATTACTACCCAGCAGCCTATTTATATAAACCATAGTAGAGTTTCTAAAGCAAACACACAAGCTGTATCAGTGTAGAGAAGCATTACATCATATTTTAATTACTTTAAAACACTTACATTTTTGGTGTTACTATTCAAAGTCAAAGTAAACTTTATTGTCATCTCAGCAGTATACAAATATACAGTGAGAGGAGACGACGTGGCTCCAGCTAGTACATATCACAAAAAGGCACTTAAAAATACACAATAAATATGTAAACATGAAATGTGCAATATATTGGCAGAAATTGGATATATACATGTGTAAACCTTTAGAATTGTGCAAATAGATTAACGGTTCACAAAGTTAAGTTCACAGTTGAGGTGTGTCTGGAATGTAGTGGGAGGGCAGGCAGTGAGTTGAGGAGTCTGATCGCTTGTGGAAAAAAGCTTTCACGCAGCCTGGTTGTTCGGGCTTTAATACTGTGAAAGCGTCTGCCGGATGGGAGCAGCGTGAACAGTCCATGTGAGGGGTATGTGGAGTCCAGTGCAATGCAGGAGGCCTTTCTTACACAGCGCTTGTGGAAGATGTCCTGCAGTGATGGAAGAGCCACTCCAATGATGTTGCCAGCTGCTCAAGACTTTTCCGGTCAGCAGAGCTGGCACTACTGTACCAGATGGAGATGCAGCTAGTCAGGACGCTCTCTATTGTGCCCCTGTAGAACACTGTGAGGGTTGGAGGTGGAAGGCTGGCCCGTTTCAGTCGTCTTAGGAAGTGAAGACGCTGCTGAGCCTTTTTGGTAAAGGAGGCGGTGTTGGTGGTCCAGGTGAGGTCATCAGAGATGTGGACTCCCAGGAATTTGGTGTTCTTTACTGTCTCTACTGTGGAGCTGTTGATGTTGAGTGGTGTGTGAACAGGGAGAGTTCTCCTGAAGTCGACGATCATCTCTTTCGTTTTATCCACATTCAGTGACAGGTTGTTCTCACTGCACCAGACTGCCAGCTGCTGAACCTCATCTCTGTACGCCGACTCGTCGTTGTGGTTGATGAGCCCCACCACAGTTGTGTCATTGGCGAACTTGATGATGTGGTTCGAGCTGTGTCTCGCTATGCAGTCATGTGTCAGCAATGTGTACAACAACGGGCTGAGAACACATACTTGAGGAGCTCCTGTGCTCAATCTGATGGTGCTGGAAACCTTGTTGCCGATACGAACAGACTGAGGCCTCTCTGACAGAAAGTCCAAGATCCAATTGCACAAAGTGGTACTCAATCCCAGCTCTCTTAGTTTCCCACTCAGCTTTTGAGGGATGATGGTATTGAATGCTGAGCTAAAGTCTATGAACAGCATTCTCACATAACTGTCTTTCTTGTCCAGATGAGTTAGTGAGAGGTGGAGTGCAGAAGATATGGCATCCTCAGTTGACCTGTTTGGCCGATATGCAAATTGTAGTGGGTCCAGTGAGCGGGGGAGGGTGCTCTTGATGTGTGCCATCACAAGTCTCTCGAAGCATTTCATGATGACTGGGGTTAGTGCAACAGGGCGGTAGTCATTCAGGCAGGTTACTGAAGATTTCTTTGGCACTGGAATGATGGTGGTGGACTTGAAGCATGTGGGGATGATCATCTAGCTTAGTGATGTGTTGAAAATGCCAGTGAAGACGTCAGCCAGCTGATCAGCACAGTCTCTGAGCACACGACCAGGAATGTTGTCTGGTCCGGCAGCCTTTCGTGGATTGACCTTGGTTAAGGTTCGCCTCACGTCGGCCGCGGGTAGACAGATGACTTGGTCGGTGAGAGGAGGTGTGGCTTTCCTCACAGGCTCTTTGTTTAGCGCATCAAACCGTGCATAGAACTTGTTCAGTTCCTCTGGGAGTGTGGCGTCTTCGTCGCTGCTGCTCCGCGGAGGCTTGTACTGTGTTATAGCCTGAATGCCTTGCCATAAGTTGCGCGAGTCTTTTGAGTTGTCGAAATGCTTTTGAATCTTCAGTGTGTACTCCTGCTTTGCTTGTCGGATGGTTCCAGAGAGGTTGGCCCTGGCTATTTTAAGAGCAACTCTGTCCCCTGATCGGAAAGCGGCATCTCTCTCTCTTAGCCGTGCACGAACCTTTGCTGTAAACCAGGGTTTTTCGTTGGCTCTCGTGGTGACAGTTTTGGAGACGGTAACATCCTCTATGCATTTGTTGATGTAGCAGGTCACAGAGTCAGTGTACTCCTCCAAGTTGATGGAGCCGTTGTTCCAATCTGTGCAGTCGAACATGTTCCAATCTGTGCAGTCGAAACAGTCCTGAAGTGCTTCCACAGCTCCACTCGGCCAGACTGTGATGGTCTTTCTGGCTGGTTTTGTGCGTTTGAGCAGCGATGTGTATGTGGGTGATAACATCACTGTCCGGTGATCGGAGGAACCTATGTGGGCGCGCGCGAAGGCTTTGTAGGCACCGCGCACATTCGTGTAGACTTTGTCCAAACAGTTCTCTCCCCTTGTAATTCCTTTAATATGAAGATATGCACATTTGATATTGACAATGTAATAGTAAGAGTTGACAGAGAATATATAGAGAAAGATTTGGGTATTTAATTAATTTACCCTTAATTCTCAAATTGAAAATGTGATCTAATTATTAAGCTTGTAGAATACATTTTTTTCTTGTTCGGGTAGTTTTATGGTGAAGCAAACAATATAAAGATATAACAAGCTGTGTATACAGTAAAGACTGATATGAGCATATCTACATATATTAATACATCAGTGCAAAGACACATGTAAGTACACAGGAACATTTCATAAACCATTGTCCAGTGGTTCTCATTCTAGGACATGAAACAAGCAATGTCTAGGGTAAAGCATGTGACATTGTGTAAGTTATTGGGTAATTCCAGTTTTGGGTGCATAATGGTCTATGGATAGTGATGGGCGAATTTGCGCCGTTTCACTTCGCAGAAAAATTTGTGAATTTCGCGCGAAATTCGCAAAACAGTGAAAAATTTGCGAAACGGCGCCGACGTCTTGTTTTTGACGCCGGCGCCCATTTTTTGAATTTTCGCGGGCGTTTCACAAATTTATTCGCTGGCGGTGAATAGCGCAAATTTGCCATAAATTCGCCCATCACTATCTATGGACTCTAGATCTGGGCATGTGCCCTGTTCTACAATATATAATTTGTTCTATAATATATAGTTTGTTCATGTTCCTAACCCATTGCTGGTGACTGATTAATATGCAGTGTGGAAGAAAGGATTAGCAAACAATGGTATCTTTACTGGTAATACCTCATTTATGGGGGAATCATCATCATCATCATTTATTTATAAGATACGCAGTGCTTAGGAAATGTAAGAAAAGTCACATTGAGCAAAACAATTAGCACAAATGAGAATAAAAAGTCTCAATTCGCAATGTAATACTCTTCCTTAAACTGTTATTACATTGCGAATTTTAATTGCATATTGCAAATTTTAATTGCGCATTGCCCGCTTTTAAGAAGTGCTTGAAGGTGTCGTAAAGTTTTGGAGCAAACATAACAACTTTCTCAGTAAGAAGTTTTATTACATTCACTGTGCATTGGCGCTAACTATAAAATTCGTAAACCTTCTTCCAAACCGCAAACCGTCAGAAGTGGTCGCTAAACAGTTTCCAGGTTCGCAAAAGCTATATTAAATTCACACAGAGTCAAATTTGTACGCACAGTGGCATAATTTTTCGCATTGCGAATATTTTTTCCATTACCGACTTTTATTTAATTCCCCCATTAGCGTTGAGATGACTTTAGCCCAGTACAGAGCAAGGCAGTCCGATGAATTATGTAGAAGACTCCCTATGCCTGTCTTAAATCAGATATAATGTGGCTGCACTGCTGAGTTCATTTTCTGCAGTCTCTCCTGGGTGTAAAAGACCCTGTATAGATGTTTGAAGATTTGCAGAATTGAGTGCCTAGAGTTGGTAGAATTTCTTTCCATTGTGTGTCTTAAAAAGATCCCACATCCATTTCCACAATGTTTCGGGGGGGGGAAACACCCACCCTTCATCAGGGGTGGGTGTTTCCCCCCCGAAACGTTGATGTTTGGTAGCTGAATATAAGGGGATATTCCCCGACTGCATTAATCGGTGTGCGTGCGGATCCGTTTCTTTTACACATTGGTTGCTAAGGGAGCCGGCCGGGTCAACGGAAGGAACGCACCACCAGCTTGCAGGATTGGTGCACAGGTGTGCAGTAGGAGAATTACATTGTAACAAAACGCCAAGAGACATGGGGGTTTCCAAATAAGGGATCTTTCTGTAATTTGGATCTCCATACTTAAGTCTACTAAAAAATGATTTAAACATTAATTAAACCCAATAGGCTTGTTTTGCCTCCAATAAGGTTAAATTATATCTTAGTTGGGATCATGTACAAGGTTCTGTTTTATTATTACACAGGAAAAGGAAATATTTTTTAAAAAATTGGATTATTTAGTTATAATAGAGTCTATGGGGGATGGCCTTTTGTAATTCAGAGCTTTATGGATAACAGTTTTCCAGATAACGGATTAACAGACAAAGGAAATCAATATTGCATTATTTGGATAAAATGTGGTCTATTGGAGATGCCTGTAATTCAGAGCTTTCTAGATAATGGGTTTCTAGATAACAGATCCTATACCTGTTTTGATAACATTTCTTATTTCAGTAAGGTGAATCATGTAAACAGCTGGTTTTGCTTCCAATAAGAATTAATTATATCTTAGTTTGGATCCAGTACAAGGTACTGTTTTATTATTACACAGAAAAAGGAAATCATTTTTAAAAAATTGGATTATTTAGTTACAATAGAGTCTATGGGGGATGGCCTTTTGTAATTCAGAGCTTTATGGATGACAGTTTTCCAGATAACGGATCCCATATCTGTAGTAGAATTTTTAATGAATCAGATGAAAGTGAGTGTAGGACTGGGATGATGTTGATGCAGTTTTGCAGCTTGAATATATTGCAATATAAGGACAAACAGTCCCTATTTAGTTTGAAAAGGGATGACATTTTTAGTAGCTTTATGTACAAAATGCCTTAATGTCGTAGATATATTGATATATGTGAGTATAGAGGCTATATATATATATATATATACACACACATTTCTTATTTCAGTATGGTGAAGCTCAAAATACTTTTTTTGTGCTACTGTTGTTCCCCTTTCAGATTAAATGCATTCTTTTATGTAGGTCCATATTTTCCAACATTATTTTAGGATGGAAGGAATATTAAAGGGGGCAAGGTTTTATATATAAAACAAGGGAAAGTTGTGCTCACCACTAATTTTTAAAAAACATTAGGGGGGGGTGCAATGAGGCTGTGACCACAAAATACATATAGACAAATACAAGAGTCCTCTGCACTCAACCCATTATCAATATATTTAAGACAGAGACATTTTGTGCATACTGCTACTGAAAAATGCCTTACCCTTTAAACAAAACAGGTGTTGTTTGTCCATATAATGCAATATATTTAAGCTGGCCAACTACATCAAAGTCATCCCATATCTGGCCAGTCCTATGCTCAATTGTCATCTGATTCATTAAGAATTCTATTACTTCATTATACATTTTACATAGGGACTAAGTTTTACCTGCAACTTACTAGCTGCTTTCAAGAAAATCACCATAAATTTTATCAGGAGGACTTCGATAATGTGTATTTTTTATTGTGCAATTTGCCAATTTGCACATAAAAGTTGTGTCAAATTACACATTAAACTTGTGTCAATCTAACAAATCAAATTTTCCACTGTGTTATTTCTAGTATATGTGTTGAAATGATTTGGTGTAAGTCAGGTGCATGTGTGTATAAAGCAAATGCAAGACAGAAGTGTCAAGAATTGTATTCTAATGCAAGTATCTTTGTGAACATGAATAGGAAGCGATTTTCTTCCATTTTGAACTCTGTGTGACCAGTACACAGCACTGCCAATATATATATAAGCACATCTGGCTTTTATTACGCAGCTAGAGTATACTGCAAGTAGTGCCATGTACACAAATGTAATTAGAATTTTTGAGAAAACATATGTTGTATTATTTTTCTAAAAGCTAGGTTGAAATCCCCATTTCTGAGTGTATATATAAAAGGATTCAGCAGTGGGGCAATAGTAGTGTACATAAGAGCAATCAGTTTGTCCTGATCCATTTCATAGTTTGGTTTGGGTCTTAAATACATAAAAATACCAGATCCATAATATATTGTAACTGCTGTCAAGTGAGAGGAACAGGTTGAAAATGCTTTCCTCTTGCCAGAAGTAGAATGGATACCTAAGATAGTTGCAATGAGTCGCATGTAAGAAATCACAATACAAACACATGATCCTACAAGAATGAAGCCCCCAATGGTAACAAGGGCTACTTCATTGATTAGGTTTATTCTACATGCCAATTTTAGTAATGGAGGAATGTCACAAAAAAAGTGATTGATAATATTATTACAGAAGGGTAACATGAATGTAAGAATAGTGTTTAGCAAAGAGTTTGCTGTGCTAATGAACCATGCCCCAGCCAAGAGCTGAACACACACTTTTCTGTTCATGATGGTTTGGTACAAGAGGGGCTGGCATATAGCATTATACCGATCATACGCCATGGCTGCAAGCAGGCAGCACTCCAGACCAGCAATAAGGGAGAAACAATACATTTGCACAGCACAGCCAAAGAATGGAATTGATTTTCTTTCTGTTAATAAGTCTGATAAAAGCTTTGGAAAAGTGATGGAAACATAACATATTTCTAAAAAGGAGAAGTTGGTAAGATAAAAATACATAGGAGAGTGCAGGTCTGAACAAATAGAATATGCAAAAATAATAGATGCATTTCCAAGAATGGTTATTACATAGAAAATTAAAAACGCTGAAAAAAATAAATATTCAAGTCCTGGAATCACAGAAAATCCAGTAAAAATAAATTCTGTTACTGTGGTCTCATTTCCTGAATGCATTACTCCTTTCTACCCGTTTGGTTATTTAGATAGAAGAGAATATGTTTAGAGGAAAGCAAAAAGAAATATATATTTTGTATGGAGAAAAACAAGCAGCACGTGGATTTCATGTGTGTCCTGGTTTATAATAAATAAATATTATGAGCAATAATAATAGCAAAGAGGTTTCTTAAGGTTTATAGACCTCTGCACAATGGACAGATTTATTAAATAGGAGACATTTTTTGACAGTTTCTTCACATATTCTTGGACTTTTTAATGAATGAACACATATTAAAGGGGATTGATGTGATCTTGTCAGTGCCAATGTCGATGCCATTCTGTTCTATGGAATGATAGAGCAGAGGCTGCTCAACAGCAGCACAAATCAATCCTGTGCAAAAATCTGGTGAAATATTTGATGAAGGGCTATGAGTTTGCTTAGGGTGTTTTTGTCACTTACTTTTGTCCATGAGGCTTAGATCAAAATCAGGAATTTTTTTTTTCTGTACAAAACATAAAATAACACAGAGGACTCTGTATCAAATGTTTTAACCCAAGGGATCCTTATTTGACATTTCATCTAACTATGATCTAATATGAGTTTGAGCAATTGCTGAGTCTACCAGCCACCATGGTTTTGAGCCAAAATTAAGTCCAATGTTGAGAGACATATTTCAGTTCTGTTTGAATATAGGTGATTTATATCAGGGGTTCAGCCTCTTTTTCCCCAGGCCACATGTACTTATCATAGTCAACACACAAGGCCTCGCCATTAGAATTATTCATACCGAAATTACTATTAGGTTTACAGCTGCCAGTAATGTGTATTCTTTCCAAATACACACATTTAGTGCAAAAGAGAATTTTCACATGTGAAGAGAATATGATGGAAGAGCTCAACTCTGAGCAGTGGAAATATATTTCTGAGAACAGTTAAATATAATCTGTAAATATATTGCTTTATAAATCACTCAGGGACCATCCCCAATGGAAACATTCTGCCCCACCTGTGCTTTGTAAACAGAATGCTATGGGGAGTACAGTAAGTACAATACAATAAGTATAGAGGATAATTGTGTTTATACCCTTGAGTTATATCATTGGAGCACCAGCTAGGGATGGGCGAATTTGACCTGTTTTGCCAAAAATGTCGCCAACGCGCATTAAAGTCTATGGACGTCAAAAAAATGTTGACGCGTGGCAGAATTTTTTGGACGCACGCTGCCATACAAGTCTATGGGCGTCATTTCCGTGGTGAAACAAGACGAAAAAATGTGCCCATCCCTACCACCATCCATATGGCTTAAAGAAGAATTTACTAATATTACAATATTTGAGGGTCTTACATATGTGTAATGACCATAATGATGGTAGATGTCCTTGAAGATGTTTCTTGACATTGTGATCTGCACTGGCAATTTGATAAAATCAAGTTTTCAGAGTGTCAAAGTTGCACGATTCAAATTGACACACAATTTTGCCACCACGTTTTTTTTGCACCAACTTTTTTTTAGAAGAATTATTGGTAAAGTAAGGGTATTCACATCTGGGAGTTTAGTCCAATTTTTTTATTAGCGAGTGAAAAGTTTTTGTTTTCGTAGATAGCTACATTAAGACCATTCCAATTTTGTCAAAAAATCGAGAATTGGGATATAATAGAAAGTAATAAGACAATAGCAAAAGAAGTGAAACAAAAGGCAATAATTATATATAAAAGGCCAAAAAGTCTCAGGGATATGCTAATATCTGCTATCCTGTAGAGAAATATTGTTGCTATAAAATACAGTAGGTAATGTGAAGCCCACTTGCTTTATGTGTTTTAATTGCTCTACATGCAATTCCATAATAGAAGTGAAGAAATGTGCTTATCCTAATACAACTTTGAAAATTAAAGGTAAGTGCACATCATATGGACTTTTGTGTATACCTACTCTAACTTTCCATGTTCCATGGAATACATAGAAAGAAGCAGTTCTACTATTTAAAAAAAAAGTTCTCTGTACTTAAGTCACATATAAAAACTCTGTGCAAGAGATTACGTAAAGGGAAACTTTAAAAGAGAAACAAATCATAAACATTGCTCTAAAGTATTATTTTGTGCAGGGCTACCAAGTTCTTATGCTCTTAAAGGAGAAACAAAACCCTTAATAAAAAAAAACCCTACCCCTTACCCTACATAGACCCTCCTCCCTCCCCCCCCAGCCTAGCTGGTGGCACATGCGTAGTTGTCGCTAACCAGAAAATTGGTCCAACTGCACATGCGCCACTTCGCTGGTCTCATTCCAAAGTTTACTGAAGAGAAGAAGATGGTTGCTATGAACTCCGCTGGACAGGATCATGCCCAGAGGGGTTAGTAAAGAATTAGGGGCATTTGCCCGGGAGGGCAGCTAGGCTGGGGGGTGGAGGGAGGGGGACTATGTAGGGTAGGGGGTAGTGTTTGTTTTTTTTATTAAGGGTTTGTTTCTCCTTTAAGAGCTCGGTAGCCCTGCACTTGCCCAAAATAATAATTCAGAGCAATGGTTATTGAACAAATGCTTAGATTAAGCAGGGGAGGCAATAGGACAATTACTCATGAGTCTTGATTCAGTTCAGCAATAGGGTCTCAATACCTACAGTATTTATCCTTTAAATGCCTTTTGAAAGTGAGATGATGGATTTGCATTTGACTGATGGACCAAAGGACCTGCCCAAATGGGAGGATCCAGAAAAGCTGTTGGAGCATGTGCACTATAAATATTTACCAGTGCATTTGTAATATGTAATTGTCCTGATGAAGATTTCCATTTGTGTTGTTGAAACATTAAAAAAATAAATATTTAAATGTGAGGACTCTCCCTGGTGGTCTAGTGGGCTTGCAGTGACGCCCGTCGTGGTGATCTCTTTTCTTCAATTGCTGGTTTCTATATGGCGCACTCGGCGCACACTTCTGGGTTTTACATGTCGCGAGCGTCATGACGTCATCATGTTTGGCATCAGAGGTTTGCTTGGTTTTTAACTTTTAATGACATTAATATTGAATGAAAATAAAAGCTCAACATAGAATTATTCTAGAAATGCTACACTTATCATTTCTGTACCAGTCCAATTCCATCTTCTGAAGATATAAGCCTCTGATGATGCCCCTAGTAGCTGTCCATTCTATTGATTCACATCATAGAAACCAATTGATTCTGCACGAAAATTGATTAATAATCCACCCTGCAGCATCAGCTTCTATGACTAATAGGGATGTAGCGAACTGTTCGCCGGCGAACTAGTTCGCGCGAACTTCGACTGTTCGCGTCCGCCGCAAGTTCGCGAACGTCACGCGACGTTCGCCAATAGGCGTTCGCATCAAAATCGTTTGACCATTCGATCGCTAAAATCGAACGATTTTCGCTCGAATCGAACGATCGAAGCCATTGGATTGAATGAAATCATTCGATCCAATGGCTTCGATCGTTCGATTCGAACGAAAATCGTTCGATCGAACGATTAAAATCCTTCGATCGTTCGAATCGAACGATTTTTGGATGTTCGAAGTTCGCGAACTGTTCGCGAACTGTTCCCATTTTTTGCCGGTGTTCGCGAACGGCGTTCGCGAACACATACACGGCAGTTCGCTACATCCCTAATGACTAACTCAGAATTTCTTGGCTGCAACAGTATGTTCATTATATAAAATACATATCTAGTCAACAGTATTAGCTCTCCTTTAATAAAGTCAATTAGATATCTGTTTACTTTTTAGAGAATTTAGGCTGATTCTTCTCTAGCCGATATGTACGTTTAGATATGTTAGTAGATATGAATGCACGAAGGTCTATGTTATGTACATTAGTGCTGACTTAGGGTGGAAGGGATTTTCTAGAAAGGGGTTCACATAATATTACCTAAGCACTGTATAACATTTTCAAAAAGTAAACATATACTGTAGATAATTACATGACTATTTATTAATCCAATTTTTTCTCTGTGTCGTATTTTGTAGCCTTAAAAATCATGTATTTGACTAATTACTCTTAACCACATGAAATTCCTAATCATTTAAGTGCAGAAACATAAATGTAAATGTAAAATGTAGTAATCTAAAAGCTAGTGAGGTCATGGAGAAGTCAGTGGGCGCCAGCCTTTATCAATTGTAAAATCTTTCTTGTCTTGAGCTTTTAAAAGGTTTTCAAGTTTTTTTGTTTGTAATCTCACAAAAACGTGGATTTTGATGTTTTCATATTATTATTCCGATTTACTCAGTATTTTTATTCATTCCCACATTTTATTTTAGGAGCTTTTAATAAATAAATATACTGTATGTTTGTGGGTTTTTTAAAAAGTAATGTTTTTGGTAGCTGTAAAAAAATCACTAAAACCAAACAAGTACAAATTTTGATAAATGGGCCTCCTCATAAAAAATACAAAGTTTCTTGAAAGTCTAACTCCACCCATTGATAAATACCCATAGGAATGAAGAGAAAATGGGTGAGTTATTCTGTGGTAAACTTTAATCTCACATTTTTTGCAAATACGCTCCTAAATTTGTCTCATATTTTAATTAGGCATTCCTTTATATATTCAACACCATGTTATGAGCATAAAAAAGGCACAGATAAATGAAATTACAAAAATACCATAGGAAATTGGAGTGATAATTTAAATACTATATATACTCGAGTATAAGCCGACCCAAGTATAAGCCAAGGTACCTAATTTTACCTACGAAAACTGGGAAAACTTATTGACTCGAGTATAAGCCTAGACACAACTACAGCCCTGTCTCCCAGCAGCGCACATTCCAAAGCGACCCCCCATCGATCAACTGGACTTTTTTGCAAAGTTGATGGTGACAGAGAATTGCCAAACGATTACTGTGTGCATTGTCCCACTACCATGTGCAGAGGGTGCTGTGTGATATTGCCATCACTGTTAATCTTTCGGATAACCAACAGAGGGCGCTGTGTGATATTGCCATCACTGTTAATCCTTCATATAACCAACAGAGGGCACTGTGTGATATTGCAGTCACTGTTATTCTTTCATATAACCAACAGATGGCGCTGTGTGATATTGCAGTCACTGTTATTCTTTCATATAACCAACAGAGGGCGCACTGTTATTCTTTCATATAACCAACAGATGGCGCTGTGTGATAGTGCAGTCACTGTTATTCTTTCATATAACCAACAGATGGCGCTGTGTGATATTGCAGTCACTGTTATTCTTTCATATAACCAACAGATGGCGCACTGTTATTCTTTCATATAACCAACAGAGGGCGCTGTGTGATATTGCAGTCTCTCCCCAAGCGAACTGTTGGTATACGAATGATTAAAAGTAACTGCAATCTCAGCTACTGCCCGCTGACTCGAGTATAAGCCAAGGTAGACTTTTCAGAACATTTTGGATGCTGAAAAACTCTGCTTATACTCAAGTTTATACGGTAGGCATCTTCTATGAACAAAAAATCTTGATTAATAAATGATTGAACACACTTGAAGAATATAATACATATAATAGTTTTCCATTTTAAAATGGTATTAAAAAATACACACAATTTAAATGAGGCCTTAATGTTAATCTTTTAATACTCAGAAATGAACAAGCATGCTTGAAGACCGTAATCAGATTATCAAATTTGAAGAAAAGGCTGTGTAACGATGGGCTGCAGGAAGAGGCCTCTTGCATTTGGAATCTAGATTAGTAATGGTTCAGATTGCATATCTGCTCAGTGTAGGGTAGATCATCAGCTATAAGTAGAAATTTAACTTTTGTCACCAGCGACAAGTCATAAATACAGCACTCTCCAGGGTACCTTTAACAGCTAATTTTTATTCATAAGGTGCATTTGAAGCACCACACTTAAATCATTAAAAACAAATTATACCTTTACCATCAATAGAAGCTATATGGGGAGCTCCCAGCGCACACTAAATACAAATTGTCACAGCAGTACCCAGCTTTTTTTTGATATATGTAGGAAACAGGTAAACTAATATTAACTTATCTTAACTGCAATTTATAAATCAGTTCATTTTTCATAATATATCCAGTCCAGACACCCACAATCAAATGATGTCCATTTAATGCTCATTAGCTAGTAATTGTGCATGTTGTGTCTCAGTATGTGGGATTTGTAGTTGCAACCAATTAAATCCAAAGACACACTACCAACTGGACCGTCAAACAATTGCTTTCTGTGCAGTTCCAACAAATAATATATAAGCAAATTAAGCTTCCATTATAGAAGCAGGTTCAAAGTTCAATACCAAAAGACAATCAATCAATTTAAGTCAGCACCATATCATCATATTCATGGATCAACTTTTTCACCGCACTTAGGGGCAAATTTTATAACCCCCGAAAATTCGCCAGCAACGGCTTCACTCACAGCGCAACACTTCGCCAGGTGTAGATTTGCCAGGACAACGCTAATTCACTAAAGTCCAAAGTTGCGTCCAGGGCACTGAACAATGGTGAAGTTGCTCTAGCGTTACTGCGCCAAGCAAAGCGAAGTTGTACAAGCGTTGCTTCGTTTGCATACTTGGAAGTTAAAGTTCAAATGACATATATGTTACAGCAAATACATTACACTACACAAGCCCAGGAAGCCTTAATAAAAGAAAATAGAGTTGTTATATTGCCCTATACATCAGCCCACTGTATAGTTTATGTGCCATATGTTAGGAAATGTAGGGGGGAAGCCTGTTACCCCAAAAAAAAAATGACGCTCTTTTGCTGCCTATCACCCTGAAAAAAGGAAAAAGACGCTATCGATTTTTGGGACTTTTCAATTTTTTTTTTTGAAGAACTCCTATCTACTCTATTGCACTTCACCTGGTCTGAGATGGCAAAGGCAAGTCTGGCGCAAGGGTAACGTTCAGTAAAATTCACATCTTAGTGAATTTGCGTAGTTACGTCCATTCGACAGAGCGTGTTATACAGAAAACTCCAAATTACAGGATGAACATCTCCTGTAGAGTCCATTTTAAGCAAATAATTGACATTTTTAAAAAGTATTGCCTTTTTATCTGAAATAATAAAATAGTACCTTATACTTGATGGAAGTAAGCTACGTAAATCTATATTTGCAGCTAAATATTCCTACTGAGTTTATTTAAAGTTAAAATGACAGACTTAAGGTATGGAGATTCAATTATAGACAGATGTCCTTTCGAGAAAATCCAGTCCAAAGCATTCCAGGTAACCGATCCTATACCTAGAATTTGTATTGAATCAGATGAAAGTGAGCGTATAACTGCAAAGACAAGGGATGAGTTTGTTTGGGAGCTTGAATATATTGCAATATATGGCCAAATAATCCTTGTTTTCTTTAAAGAGAAGGACATTTTTAGTAGCTTTCAGTACTAAATGCCTAATATCCTAAATATACTGAGTACAGATGTTATACATATATATGAATATATACAGTATATATATATATCAGACACTCATGGCAAGTCCACTATAGCAAGTATGGCACCCACAGCTCTTAAATATTTAAATGTATTTGCCTCCACTGATATTTTGGCAATCACCTTCACTTTTTTATCAAAGTCATGAAAATACAAAAAAAAATAACATACAATTAATTCAAAAGAAAATCATCGTAACTTTTATCAAGTAGACTTTGAGAATGTGAATTTTTTATTGTATAATTCACCAATTTGGACACAAAACTTTTGTCAATATGACAAACTGAGGTCTTGGCAGTTTTTCTATTGTGTAATTTCTGGTGTTTGTGTCTAAATCATTTGGTGCAAGTTGGTGCTGCCGAAATAAATAAGCAAATCTGGCTTTTATAGTAGTGCCATGTACACAAATGTAACTAGAATTTTGGAGAAAACATATGTTGTATTATTTTTCTAAATACTAAGTTGAAATCCCCATTTCTGAGTGTATATATAAAAGGATTCAGCAGTGGGGCAATAGTAGTGTACATAAGAGCAATCAGTTTGTCCTGATCCATTTCGTAGTTTGGCTTGGCTCTTAAATACATAAACATACCAGATCCATAATATATTGTAACTGCTGTCAAGTGAGAAGAACAGGTTGAGAAGGCTTTCCTCCTGCCACAAGTAGAATGGATACCTAAGATAGTTACAATGACTCGTGTGTAAGAAATCACAATACAAACACATGATCCTACAAGAATGAAGCCACCAATGGTAATAAGGGCAATTTCATTGATTAGGTTTATTCTGCATGCCAGTTTCAGTAAAGGAGGGATATCACAAAAGAAGTGATTGATAATATTACTACAGAAGGGCAATGTGAAAGTAAGGAGAGTGTGTATCAAAATGTTTACTGCGCTAATGAACCATGCCCCAGCCAAGAGCTGAACACACACTTTTCTGTTCATGATGGTTTGGTACAAGAGGGGCTGGCATATAGCATTATACCGATCATATGCCATGGCTGCAAGCAGGCAGCACTCCAGACCAGCAATGAGGAAAAAACAATACATTTGCATGGCACAGCCAAAGAATGAGATTGACTTTCTTTCTGACAATAAGTCTGATAAAAGCTTTGGAAAAGTGATGGTAACCGAACACATTTCTAAAAAGGATAAGTTGGTAAGAAAAAAATACATAGGAGTGTGCAGGTCTGAACAAACACAATATGCAAAGATAATAGATGTATTTCCAAGAATGGTTATAACATAGATAATTAGAAACAATGAAAAAAATAAATATTCAAGTTCAGGAACCAATGAAAATCCAACAAGAATAAATTCTGTTATCATGGTCTCATTTCCTGCATGCATTTCTCCTTTCTGCCCGTTTGGTTATTTAGATTGAATAGAATACGGTTAGAGGAAAGCAATAAGAAATATTCATGTTATATGGGGAATAACGCCCAGAATTTGGATTTTGTGTGTGTTCTGGTTTAAATAAGCAATTGATAACCGATTTTTCTTCTGGTTTATAGACCTCGGCATGGCAAAACAGGCAACCCTTAGGGGCAGATTTAACAAATATAGAACTTGGGAATCCTAAAGAGCATTTTCCAAAATTATCAAACTTTTCTTGATTGGGAGGAACATTTTCTTGACAATTTTTTTGAAATTTTCTTGTAAGTTTTTAACAAAGTAACACATTTATTAAAGCGGATACATGTGTTATTTAATCAATACTATTCCGTTTTATGAGTTGGGGCTGCACAACAGTAGCACTAATCATCCCTGTGCAGACTTAAACTTACCAGTACTTGATAAATTGATCCCTTAATGAATGGCTAGGTTGTTTTTGTCTAAGGCTTAGAACAAAATAATGAAGTATTTTTCATACAAAACATAAATGAACACAGTGGACACTAAATCAGTGTTTTAACCAAGAAATAACATCTCTAGTATGTGTTTCAGCCACTGCTCAATCAACCAGCCACCATGGTTTTGAGCCAAAATCAAGATAGCCAAAAGCGGAGAGACAGGTTTCAGTTCTGTTTGAATATAGGCAATTTATATCAGGGTCTTCAACTTCTCCCTTACCAAATTTACTATTAGGTTTTTGATTTAAAAATGATCATGCTCTAGTTAAAGGAATTAATTCTATAAACTGGTAACATTTTTTTCATACTGTAGCCAATCTTGTGCATTTATTCTTTTCTATATTATTGATGGAATCATAGGCAAATAATTAGAGCACATTGTTTTTTCTCCAAATAAACACATTCAGTGCAAAAGAAAAATATCCAAAAGTTTTCCTTAATATGGAAATTGTCACTACAGAACTGAACCAACGGCTTTTACAACACAATGAAAACATACAGTATGTCTGAGAACGTTTAATATAATCTGAAAATATAATGCTTTTTTAAATCACTCAGGGCCCATCCCCAAAGGCCACATTGTGCCCCACCTGTGCTTTAATTTACTAATTAAATTCAAATAACTGCGTATGTTTGTGTTGTACTCATAGCAGATGGATAGCAAGAAGATGATGTAAACACGAATTGCCCAAAATGAGAAATGTAAAATGTAAATGTAATAAAAGTTTTTACAGTAGCATAAATAGGGTTATTCATTAAAGATAAAGTTGTTTTTTTTCCTGAAAAAATTCTGTGTTCAGGTTTTTTAAAAAAAAAATAACATTTTTCAAGATTTATTATACCCCAAAGAATCCGAAAATACTTTGAAGATGTTTTTAGCCTTCATGATGATCCGTTTCTTTTTTGGTGGTTTACGAGCGATTTGAGATCAGTTTTAGGGGCCGATTCACGAAGGGTCGAATATCGAGGGTTAATTAACCCTCGATATTCGACTGTGAACTAAAATCGTTCGATTTCAAATATCGAAGTCGAACGATTTTGCGCAAATCCTGCGATCGATCGATCGAAGGATTTTTCGTTCGATCGAACAATTAAATCCTTCGAATCGAACGATTCGAAGGATTTTAATCCAACGATCGAAGGAAAATCCTTCGATCAAAAAATCACAGGCAAGCCTATGGGGACCTTCCCCATAGGCTAACATTGACTTCGGTAGCTTTTAGCTGCCGAAGTAGGGGGTCGAAGTTTTTCTTAAAGGGACAGTACTTCGACTATCGAATGGTCGAATAGTCGAACGATTTTTAGTTCGAATCGTTCAATTCGAAGTCGAAGGTCGAAGTAGCCCATTCGATGGTCGAAGTAGCCCAAAAAAACTTCGAAATTCGAAGTTTTTTTTATTCTAACCCTTCACCCGAATTTAGTGAATCGGCCCCTAAGTATTCCAGTTTTTCACCCTAACCACACTAAGGAGCACATTTACTAAGCTCGAGTGAAGGATTCAAAGTAAAAAACTTCGAATTTAGAAGGTTTTTTTTGGGTACTTCGACCATCGAATAGGCTACTTCGACCACGACTTCGTAACTAACGATTTGAACTAAAAATCGTTTGACTATTCGACCATTCAATAGTCGAAGTACTGTCTCTTTAAAAAAAACTTTGCCCACCTACTTCGCCACCTAAAACCTACCGAGCACCAATGTTACCCTATGGGGAAGGTCCCCATTGGCTTTCCAAGCTTTTTTTTGATCGAAGGAAAATCGTTCGATCGATGGATGAAAATCCTTAGAATTGTTCGATTCAAAGGATTTAATCCCTCTTTTTTCCTTCGATCGTTCGAACGAAGGAAATTCGGTAAATCCTTCCACTTTTCGAAGTCGAAGGATTTTACTTCGACGGTCAAATATCGAGGGTTTATTAACCCTCGATATTCGACCAATAGTAACTGAAGTTTTTTACATTTGAGTTTTTTCATAATTTATTACGAAATCTTGAGTTTATTCCAGGTATAAAAAACTTCTCAAATCTCACAAACTCGACCTTTGATAAATAACCCCCAAAGTATATATCTTAGAATAATATTCATAAAGCTTAATAGACAGCAAGAGCATTTATTTTTCTTCTTTAAGTGGAACATAGGACTTAGGAAATGAATAGGAAACTGTAACTGTTGGGCACTAATTACTTGATGGGGCACTTTACCCTAAAGCCTCATCTAACATAGACTTAATATAGACTTGTGAGCATGATGGTGTAACTGAAGAATTCTAGAAATGAGATTTTAAGCTCCCAATGAATTATTTTAGAAATGATACTCTTTATATTTGCTATACCAGTCCAAGGCTACCATCTGAAGATGCCCTAGTTTCTGCCCATTCTACTGATTCACACCAAAAAAACAACAACAATTGATTCTGCATGAGAATTGATTAATTATTCACCCTGCAGCATCAGCTTCCAAAACTAAATTAAAACCTGTTGGCTGAACAGAACAGTTGGTATATAAAATACAGCATTTGTAGGTATTATTTCTCCATTAAAGAGTCAATTAAATATCTGTTTACTTTTTCTTCAGGATTCAGACTAGTAGATGTCAGTACATTTTAATCCGTGATAGTCAGTGCACATTAAATATTGTGTCACATGAATTAATTAATTGTATTCATTGAGTCTTATACGTTTTATCCACCTTTGACTGGAACATATGCACTCAAGACGCTGACTAAATAATAATAAACATTTTTTTTGAATATACAGACATAGGCAGGAATATTATTACAAGGGAGGACATTGTCATAAATTATTAAAAAGTTACTGTACTGTCTTATTTACATTTTCTTTCTATTTGTCTAATGGAAATGGAGGCATAAAGAAAGATAGTTGTAATGGTAATATAGTAAATATACTTAAATATAAACATTTGCTCTTGTAAAAGTCTGGTCAGATCTTATTTTCAACAAAAAGACTTGTCATGTTTATTAGTCTATGGTTAATTTCACTGTAAACTTTACTTTAATTAGGATTAAATACAAAATATATCATATTCACTAGCACTGAACAATACTTACAAAAAGTAAACATATACATAAGTACATGACTAAATAAAATTGGCAAATGTTTTTAAAAGTCTTAAATTTGTCTCGTATATTCATTAGGCATTTCTTTTCATATTTAATGCTATGTTGTAAATGTGTGTGTTTGTAAATTGAGTTTTTGAGTTTAAAGAACAGGCATAATTGTGCCTGTGATTGTGGAAAGAACAAATGCAACTAAAAGTAGAACTCTATTAACAACATGCTTGAATGATGAAAATACACTTCCCATTATTTCAAATTTTAATACTTCTGTTTATTGTCCTCCTGTTGTATTTTCACACTAAAAAAACACATATCCTTAAAAACACGTTGGTCTTTTAACTAAACAGCTTTGTAGTCAGTTTATCAGTTAGATGTTATCAAACACCTTGATTTTTTTACTCCCGATTGGCATTATTTACTATAGAGTTAATGTATGAGTAAATAATTTGAAACAGGGGTTATCTTCTTTTTGATTTTACAGTATATTCTTTCTTATTGACTTTTTTGAAAGTGCTACAGTCCAGCAAAAAGATGGTTGCTATATAAATGTACTGTATATCTTTTAGGATGATGTTGCATGCGATCTTATCTACAAGCCTTTCCTGGACACATTTGCGGTTTCCTGCAGCCAATATTTTAGTTAGGGTTCATTAAGGCTAAGGTCACACTGGGCGACAAGTCGTTTTGTCGACACATCAAGATTCATGCAAATTAAGAGCTAATATGTACACAGCGCAATTTGAGATCGCCTGTAGCTTTAAAATGCGCAGAGACCCTTTTTGGAGCGATAGGTGAGAAATAGCATGTACATAGAGAAGCACAGAAATCTCACACAAACAAACACACACAAAGAATAGTAGCCGCGATAATATGGAAATTTACGCTGATGTCAAGACTCTATGTAACAACGCTACGAGAGGCCGCACCAGTACAGACAGACAGCATATGGACGTAGCGCACAGCACTATGGGATGATAATCGCTTCCTGGTAATAGTCGCTCTAAACTATCGCCCAGTGATGTGACCTTAGCCTTAAGAGGGTTGCATTTCTATCCAGTGCAAATTGATCTGTAAAGGTATGATCGTACCTATCTGTACTGAAAACACACATATTTGCTCTCTATTTTACTAGATGAGAGGTTCAAGGATGAAATGTAGAAATTAAATATTTGCATTTATCCACCAGTTATTTTTATTCTGTGATAATACATGGTGTAGTTGAAGTTGTAAATTTATGTTTTTAAAGGAGTTGTAAGTTTGTAAAGTATTGGAGATTTAATGAGTGTATATGGCTATCAATATAGTTGTGAATTTTGTACACTGTGATTATGCTCTGAGAAAGTGACCGTTGTGGGTCATAAAACGCATCAGTAGTTATTCATTTTTGCACTATGCCATTGCTGACAGATTTTTAATAATATTAAATAAAGGATAATAATATTTTTACACAATTTGGAGAAGCACTGCAGTTATCCTGAGTCTTGAGAAATGGATACAGATTGAAAGCTGCTGCTGAGTGGGAGTGACCAGGAATCCATGCTGAAGTTCACGAGATATTGGGGAACTCCACAATCGCTCATTAGAGTGTTTTTGAATGTTTTAATAAACAGAGAAAAAGTTGTTTGAGACAATTCCCAATAACTTCTGTAAAAATTGCCAGATTTATCTTGCCAAAATAACCACATTTGCTTTTTTTTGCTGCGTTTTTCTCTAATAAAGAAAAAACAATCAAAAATGTATATAAATATGGCCTGTTTACTCATTTTCAAGGTCGACTGGTCGAGGTGCCAGTTGTTTAGAGGTATATTTGTCAATGGGTAAAAGTTAGAGCTCATTGTTTAATGGACACATTTTAGAGGCTTACTTGTGATTGATCAAGATTTTCAGCTTGAACAATCAGCAAGGAAACCCTCCATGAATTTCCATACACAGGCTGGATTTCAGGCCAAAAAAAACTGTCAATTTCCATAACTGTTCCAAATGGCCTGTTGTAATGAAGAAAAGCATTGTTAGCTTTTAGGCAATTCCATAGTTTTCCCCAAATGGGCTTTTGTAACAAAGAAAAATTCCAGCAGCTATTGGGTGCCAAAGTTTTTCTGCATTACTAATACCCATTTGGGGAAATTTAAGGGAAATTGCCCAGATGTTTCACAATAAGGGTTATACATGTAACTGTGGGTCTACAAATATCATTAATCTAATGAATTGGCTATCCAAATAGGGATACTCTATAGCCACTCATGGATTTTTTGTATGGTCCCAGCTTGGCTAAAATCTGCAACTTTGCTGTAGCACATACAATCATGGACTATGCATGAAATAGGTGGTACACTTTCTGCTACAGCACCACACAGTAGCTGTTCTACAATGCAAGAAAAGCTATTTGACTTTATTATGCAAATACAGATACAGAAGTACAACTAGAATTTTGTAGTAAACACAATTTGGTGTATTATCTTTCTAAAAGCTAAACTGACATCACTGTTTCTCAGAGTATATATAAAAGGGTTTAGCAGTGGTGCAAATACAGTATACATAAGAGCAATCCGGCTGTCATTATCCATTGAAGAGCTGGACTGCGGTGTTAAATATGTAAACATGCCAGACCCATAAAATATGGTAACTGTTATGAAGTGAGAGGTACAGGTTGAGAATGCCTTCCTCCTACCAGATGTAGAATGAATATTTAGGATAGCAGCAATGACTCGAGCATAAGAAATAGCAATTACAATACATGGCCCTATGATATTCAAGCCACCAATGGCAAAGACGGCAAATTCATTGATTAGGTTTACTCTGCATGCCAGTTTCATTAAAGGAGGAATGTCACAAAAGAAATGATTGATAATATTACAACAAAAGAACAAAGAGAAGGTAAGATGAGTGAGTATAAAAGAGTTTACTGCACTAATAAACCATGCCCCAGCCAAGAGCTGAACACATACTTTTTTGTTCCCTGTGATTTTATACAACAGGGGATGACATATAGCATTATACCGATCATACGCCATGGCTGCAAGCACACAACTTTCCATACCAGCCATAAGGAAAAAACAATACATTTGCACAGCACAGCCAAAAAATGAGATTGATTTTCTTTCTGTTAATAAGTCTGACAAAAGCTTTGGAACAGTGATGGAAACGTAACATATTTCTATAAAGGAGAAGTTAGTAAGATAAAAATACATAGGAGTGTGCAGGGTAGAACACATGTTATAAGCAAGGATTATAGAAGCATTTCCAAGCATGGTAACTGTATAGATTATTAAAAATAGAATAAAATATAAGTACTGAAATCCAGGAATAATAGAAAGTCCTGTAAGTATAAATCCTGTAACTGTGGTGTCATTTCCTGCATATATTTTGGTCCTGTTAAAAGGAGAGAAAATGTTTAGATATACGATCAAGCTGCAAACACAACTATGCCTTATCCTGATCAATCCACATCCCCATGCCCCATTTTTTTAGTCGTAGGGGCTGAATTACTAACATTCGGATGTCTATTTTTTCACAAAAGAAGAAATCGAGCACAGCACAATCAGTACCGTAACTAGAGGGGGACGGGCCCTGGTGCGTCACGTGCGGCTGGGCCCCCTCCATACGGCCTACATTTCAGGCCCTGAGGGGGTGCAGACCCTGGCCCGCTCACACCCCCTGCTCCCCTGGTAGTTCCGCCACTGCGCACAATGGATCGTTTCCCTGACGCCTTTTGTGAAGAGGAGCGCAAGCGGAGTTTCTGTAAGTTATTTCTTCATAAAGACATAGCAATTTCAAATTTTCATTTGTCTTTGTGGGTTTTTTTCATAGTATACTCACGAATTCTAAAAAAAAATTAATTTGATGTTACTGGTCCTTTAACTGAATGTACTGTGTAGTGGCACCCACATATTAGTAATATCTATTATACACAATTTATACAGACTAGATTAGTGCTTGCAACCTGATAAACAGTACTAGCATTTTGAAAACTGATACTAATAAAGTTAATAGGTTATAATTGTGGTTATTACTGTGCCACTAACAACTTCATGTTAAACTGTATGGAAGAGGGATAATTATACATTTTCAAGAGATAAACTACCAAATGGGAGCTGAATGGTTTGAAAGTATTTTTCTGCAAAGGGATCAGAATGCTATTACAGATGCAGGGATAAAAGGGCAAATACACACAAACACCCCTCAAAATACATATTAATATTGTGTAGAGTTGTATTGCGCTGTTGTTGAAAAAAGCTCTCATATGATATAAAAGTAAGACCCACTTTAAATTACACATAAGGTAAATGGGTTAAAAATATCATTTAACGCCCCCTACACACCTGTATGATAATGTGCCTGTTGATGACAAACCTATGATAGAGAGGGGACCAAGCCACCACTGATGTCGTGTTGATTCGACCATTGATATCACTTCAAGTAAAATGGGGACTTCATAAAGTTATACAGCTGTTCCTCCCATGAGAGCATGACAGATCTGAAACTGACATTTTTGAAAAATAAAAGGGACAAGTACATTGTTTGTCTTACATCGAATAATATTTCACCTTGCACCTAGGTTTTCGATATCACACTGGCATTAAAGGACAAGGAAATGATGTTCAGCTTAAAAGTTGCTTTAAAAGTATAACGTATCACACTTTTTGAGTCTGTCAGTGTGGGGTAAACTTACATGTGCAGCAGTAATCTAATGATGCAAAATATTATGTAGATGAATCAAATATGGTGGCCAAAAGCTGATATGCATGCATGCTTTTCAGATGCTGAATTAATGGAAATTTAAATCTAGTTTTAGGGCTCTTACTCACTGGCGTTCTGACCTGCGCTCCCCTGCGTTCCGTTTTTTGGCGTTCAGCCGCAGGGGAGCGCAGGAATAGACGCATGTCATTATTTCAAATGGGGCTGTACTCACTCAGACGCCGAACGCAGGTTGAGACGCAACATGCTGAATTTTTCCTGCGTTCGGCACCTACACGCGTCTGAGTATAATGACATGCGTCTATTCCTGCGCTCCCCTGCGGCTGAACGCCAAAAAACGGAACGCAGGGGAGCGCAGGTCAGAACGCCAGTGAGTAAGAGCCCTTAGCCAAAAAAAAACCCTATAGGTTTGCAGTTTTCAGCACCTTAGCAAAGTGAGCATTTAAAACTTAAACTTTAAAATTTCAGTTGTAATCCAATATAACCAGCATATATGATACACAACTCCAAAATATTAATAAAATGAATGCTTATTTGACTTGCAGGAGAAAGCACATTATTTACAAATATGAAATCAAATGGTCTTTACATACTTGACATGTTTTATATCTTGCAACTTTGAGTATGATCTTTGGTGTTCAAATTTATGCAGATAAAACATAACATAAACAGCTAAAAACCAAAAATGACTTTTCATAATGTAGAATCAATAAAAAAAAAAGCGAACTACGGAATAAAAATTATAAATACATTTCAAAGTCTCTTAAAATCTTAAAAGCAACCTATAAATTATTTTAAAAGCTAAACATCATGAACTGTGAGCATAAAAAGACAATTTAAAGTATGTTTTAAAGTATGTTTTTACATTTTCTTGGCAAAATCCTGCTTCAATATTTTCTAAAGTGATGAATTCAGAAGGATACACTTGAATACCATAAATAAAATATTATCTAAACCTTTTCAGAAGTTTCTAAATTAGAATTCTCCTCATGACTGAAACTAAATGCGTAAATACAAAAGTGGGCTCATTGGCATTCACAGAGCAATGGTAAATTATCTCTTTGCAAGGTTAATTTTTACCTGAAGATATATTGCTTTTTGAATCTTTGAGGACAAATTCCCAAAAGGCCACATTATAAAGTAATAAACAAGTTTGCATCTGTGCTTTGTTAATTTGAAAACAACACAAACTATTAATTAGATAATTGTTTACTTTTAAATTATACTTATGGCCTTGGAGGCCTATTTATCAAAGGGCTGATTTTAATGATTTAAATGCTTTTGAAACCACAACTAAACGCACTTGTCATTTATAAAGTTTGTGCAGTGCATATTTATTCGCAAATGGTTGTATTGCCCACGTTTTTTCATGAACGCTAAAATATTGCACTGCTGTGCCCATCTTTCCGGTTTGTGAAAAATCGCATTGTGAATACATTTTCGCAAATGGCTCGCAAATGAGACGGGTGTTTGCGTGAGTGCGTGAGTGTGCGAGGTTGTTGTGCGTGAAAATAGCTTGGACAGTAACTTAAATTTGCAATTTGCAAAACTGTTTTGCAAATATTTTCTCCGCCACCAAAGTTTCGGCGTAACTCAGGCACAGAGTATTAGCAATTTGCATTTTTCACCATATTTAAAAAGCTCCTATTGGACATTCGCAGTGTAAAAAAATTTGCAATTCTGTTTACACAATAAGTGCACCATTCTTATCCAGCTTTATAAATGTAACCACGCGCAGGGCAAATATTTTCGCTGTGTGAATTATTCTGCCCTGCGCAAAGTTTCTCTAAAACCATGAATATCAAGACATTTATTTAAAAAAAAAAAAGAATAAAAAAAGAACAAACAGGAAAAGTCATGAAAACTGCAACGTTTTTGAGTTGTTGCACAATTACTACGACTTTTTTGTATTGTTGCAAAAAAAACCTCCCAAAAACCTCTAAAACCAGAAAGATGTTGCAGTTGTAAAAGAGACATCTGCCATTGAGTTCTACATGTTTTCGACAGGCTTTAGCTGGAGTATTTTTGTATTCAGAATTGTCTCAGTTTTGTTGCATAATAAATCCGAAAAAAATTGCACTTTTCGTTCTGCTAATTTTTGGGATTTTTGGTCATGGAAGCACCCATAAGTAAAACAAAATGCAAAATAGAAATTAACGCAAATGCTATGATAATTTATTAAAACACATTTCATTCAGTATGAATTTGTATGTGATAAAAATATATTTTTTTCCTTTTATTTCATTTTACATCTCATTTCAATAATCACAGTTTAACACTACTGTATTAAACAACTTTAAAGTAACCACTATATGAAAAATAAATGCTAGCGCAGTCTTAGGAATAGCTTCCATATACAACATTTATACTTTGATATTCAGTAACCATGTCCTTCATGTCCTTCATCCTCCTTGCTAATTTTACAAATACTGTATGCATTACCCCCATTGTAGTCCAAACTTCTAAGACTTCTAATTTATCCAGAAATTCCATATTACACTTTTTTTCAGGCAACTTCTGATTGGCTATTTTAAATTAAAGTGGTATAGTTTAATAAGTACTCCACTAACCTCCAACTTGGAGAAGGAGAAAAACTTAAAGAAAAGCTACATTTACTTACTGTTACTTCCTTTAAAATGTCCAGAGCAACACAATTAGTTCCTGTACTGATGAATCTTTGCAATTGTAAAAATTGGATTTTGCGTGTACTTCACAAGTCCATATTTGCAATAAAAAGAAAAGTTAGTTAGGCTGTAATAACAAATGATATCTTATGTAAGTGCCTAGTTTGGAGTGCTTTTTGTTCATTTTTCTAGTTGATTAATAAATGTAATTGATTTTAATGTGTTTTCCTTCTGGAAGTTGCTTTCCACTCATTTGAATGAGATAATGGGCATTCTATGGAACACTGTATTCAACATTAAAGGGTTGGTTCGCCTTTAAGTTAACTTTTAGTATGTTAGAAGCAGCTTTTCAACTGGCCTTGATTTTTTTCTTTTTTTTAAAGTTTTTAAATTATTAGCATTCTTCCTCTGACTGTTTCCACCTTTCAAATGGGGGGGGGGTACTGACTCCATTTAAAAACAAATGCTCTGTAAGGCTAAAAAAGGTATTGTAATTGCTTCTTTTTATTACATCTTTATCTCTCCTATTCATATTCAAGTCTCTTATTCATATCAATGCATGGTGGCTAGGGTAATTTGGATCCTAGCAAGCATATTGCTGGAATTGCAAACTAGAGAGCTGCTTAATAGAGATGGCGCGAACTGTTCGCCGGCGAACTTGTTCGCGCGAACATCGGGTGTTCGCGCTCGCCGGAAGTTCGCGAACGTCGCGCGACGTTCGCCATTTTGGGTTCGCCATTGTTGGCGCTTTTTTTTGCCCTCTCACCCCAGACCAGCAGGTACATGGCAGCCAATCAGGAAGCTCTCCCCTGGACCACTCCCCTTCCCTATAAAAACCGAAGCCCTGCAGCGTTTTTTTCACTCTGCCTGTGTGTGCTGAAGAGATAGTGTAGGGAGAGAGCTGCTGCCTGTTAGTGATTTCAGGGACAGTTGAAAGTTTGCTGGCTAGTAATCGTTTTGATACTGCTCTGTTATTGGAGGGACAGAAGTCTGCAGGGGTTTGAGGGACATTTAAGCTTAGGTAGCTTTGCTGGCTAGTAATCTACCTTCTACTGCAGTGCTCTGTATGTAGCTGCAGTGGGCAGCTGTCCTGCTTCTGATCTCATCTGCTGACTGCTGCAATAACAGTAGTCCTTGTAAGGACTGCTTTTATTTATTTTTTTGTTCCAATACAGAACAGTATCAAGCAGATTACTAGCCAGCAAACTTACTATCATCTGTCCCTGAAATCACTAACAGCTCTCCCCCTACACTATCTCTTCCAAGCACACACAGGCAGATTTTTCAGATACATTTTTGCCCTTGATCCCCCTCTGGCATGCCACTGTCCAGGTCGTTGCACCCTTTAAACAACTTTAAAATCATTTTTCTGGCCAGAAATGTCTTTTTTAGATGTTAAAGTTCGCCTTCCCATTGAAGTCTATGGGGTTCGCGAACCGTTCGCGAACCGCTCGCATTTTTGCGCAAGTTCGCGAATATGTTCGCGAACTTTTTTTCCGACGTTCGCTACATCCCTACTGCTTAATTAAAAATCGGAAAAAAAAGAAAGCTCAAAAACCACAAATAGTAAAAAATCAAAACCATTCTGTCACAGAATATTAATGCTGTAAGCTTGCAGGATCCACAACAGACACTTTCTTCACTTTTAGGCTGTTTATTTACACACAGGGGTGACCATTTCAAGCAGGGTTGGACTGCTGTGACAGAGCCCCCCTCCCGGCAGTCCCCGAAGCCCCCTCCTGACCTCCAGCCCCCTGCCTGCCTCCATGAACGAGCCCTGTGCACGCAGAAGACACACATGAGCGCAAAGAAGACGTGATGCGCATGCATGTGAACAAGATGTTCTGCAGCATTAACTTTGTTTTCTGGGGGAGCAGGTCTGGGCTGGCGGGGGCTCATGAGGCCTCCTGACCTCCAGCCCCCTGCCTGCCTCTGCGAACACATCATGTGCACGCAGAAGACACACATACGTGCAAAGAAGATGGACGCGCAATGCACGTGAAGAAGATGATCCGCAGCATTAACAACAAATGTTTTCTGGGGGGACAGGTCTGGGCCGGGGCCCCCTGGATTTTTTCATGACGTCCCACTGGCCCAGTCTGACCCTGATTTAAGGATACAAAACATAAATCATAAAAATAAATCCTGCCCTCTGGACACTACCTTCAAACATTTGATGAGTTCCCTCACTAAACTGGGCCCCTTGTGGACTACCAGCAAAAAAACACATAGGTTGGGGACACACCTGTACTCACAATCCTTCTTTTTGGGGGAATGCTCAGCCTCCTGGCTTTTCCTCAACGTCTCACTCAGACAGATTCTGTCACTTGGTCATGGCTCCCTCTGCACCTTGTAGTTGCAGGCAGCACCCTCAGCCCCTCATACAGGCAGGTAGCCTTCCTACTATGTGCCCTGCTCAGAGAGAGATTCCCGATAGTCTCACTAGTCTTAGTGAACTGGCACTTCCTCAGAGCTAGTCATACATCAGGTGTTTTATCATTTAAATTGCGTCACAACTTTCTACCGATCTCCATAAGATGAAGTGTCCATTAAAAAGTGAATGTGATATCAATGGGTGAAACATATTAAAGATATTCAAAAATTACATCTAGCTACAATAAAGTATATTAAGTGCTGTAGGTTAAAGTGGGTGAGTCTGCCATATAAGGGCCAGCTCCAAGAGGTAGTCTTTGAGTTTAGTTCTAAAGACATTCAGGAAGGATTCTCTCAGGAGAGATTCAGGAATGGAGTTTCAAATATAAGGAGCAGCAAGACAGAAGGGTTTGGTGCGGGAGACAGAAGTAGTAGTGGCGGAGGATTCGTCCATGAGCATATAGAAAGACAAGAGATGACATGTAGTTACAGAAGGTGCAGAGGAATAATGGGCTTTGAAGGTTATGAGGAGGAGTTCGTTTTTGAGAAGCCATGATAAGGACTTCAGCAGGGAGGGGTCTGTACCCTTTTGGATAAGAGAAGGATAATTGTGGCAGCAGTATTAAATACAGACTGTAGAGGGGAGAGATTGGAATTAGGGAGGCCAGTTAGTAGAAGGTTACAGTAATATAGTTGGGATAGGATGAGACCATGCATAACCATCTTGGCAGTAGCAAGACAAATTGAAATGCACTGTATGTTGACTTGCTGAATAAATCCAGTCATAGGGAATGCATGACTTGCCATACCAGGGATTATTCTTCTTGCATTGCAATATATTTAAGATGGGAAACTGCATCATATTATTCATATAGAAGGGATTTCATACTACTGGGCTGAAGGCATATAGGGGTATATTTATCAAAGAGTGAAGTTAATAGTGAAGTTCCGCCACTAGAGTGAAATTCCGCCACTCTCCATTCATTTCTATGTGATATTTATAGGCGTATTTATCAAAGGGTGAACTTTCACTTTCACCCATTGATAAATACGCCTTTCAAAATCCCATAGAAATGAATTGAGAACTGCGGAATTTCACTCTAGTGGCGGAACTTCACTCTTTGATAAATTTACCCCATAGACCCACACGGGCCTTTGGCTAATAATGCCCCTCTCTGTCTGTTGTTCTTTTATGACAAACTCCCTGGATGACATAAAAAAAGTGCAGATGTTTTCACACTGCCTATAAGTATAAAATGTGTTTGAGGTGGAACTAATAAATATTTAGCTTAGCTACTTACTTCTTCTTACTACAACTTTACTATTTACTGTATATTCCGAGTGGAAATCCCAGAACTAATGGCAACAACTAACAAATTGTGTGTTTTTTTATTCAACACTGAATTTTTATGGAAAATGGAAAAATTGTGTGCACCATGTGCAAACTGCAGTTGACACAATTTACAGTATTCTGCACCTGCAATTACACTGGCATTCTGTAAAAAACAACATGGGTAGTAAACTTCATCTATTTTCATCTGAATTTTACACATTGCACTGAATTAGTAAAACAGTCTTTTTGTGTCTTAAGTGGTAAAAGTTCTTTCCTAATGTTCTAACCCATCACAGGCAGTGTTATTTATATATTTTGACCCCTATACATTACATATTATAACAAATTATAGTATTGCTGTCTAAGTTGTTAAACATTTCTATGCAAAAGTTTATATACAGTCACTTTTCTGTTTTTCAAATCTTATTTATGTACATATATATATTTGAGAATAGAAATAATCATTTCCCACTTTTATTCACACTATTCTGTATATGTCACTGCTGTTCATTAACCCTTTCTGTACCAGTATCTTAATGCTCTTTGCTGTACGGCACACATCAATAGGAAAAGGTGCACAATGGTACTTTGGTGTTGGTGCAACTGCATTTCTGGTGTGTAAATTGTTAAACCCTTTTACCAATCCAGTTTTCTTTTCATATATTTATTCTCGATCTCTCATTTATTTAATCTCCATAATTTCCATCTCACAGTAGTTTCATTTATTCTGCGATTCACATTTTAGCTTTTTAATGTCATCATTGTGCATTTATATTTCAATTTTAAACTACACTTCATTAATTTCATTTTTATTTCCATATGATTTACTTTGGGGCCGATTCACGAAGGGTCGAATTTCGAAGTTAAAATTACTTCGAAATTCGACCCTCGAATTGAAATCCTTCGACTTCGAATATCGAAGTCGAAGGATTTAGCGCTAATCGTTCGATCGAACGATCGAAGGATTTTTCGTTCGATCGAACGATTAAATCCTTCGAATCGAACGATTCGAAGGATTTTAATCAAACGATCGAAGGAAAATCCTTCGATCAAAAAAAGGTTAGCAAGCCTATGGGGACCTTCCCCATAGGCTAACATTGACTTCGGTAGGTTTTATCTGCCGAAGTAGGGGGTCGAAGTTTTTTTTAAAGGGCAAGTACTTCGACTATCGAATGGTCGAATAGTCGAACGATTTTTACTTCGAATCGTTCGATTTCGTTCGACTTCGATCGAATTCGAACGAATTTAACCAATTCGATGGTCGAAGTACCCAAAAAAAACTTCGAAATTCGAATTTTTTTACATTCGAACCCTTCACTCGAGCTGAGTGAATCGGCCCCTTTATCTTTATACCGAAAATTAGTTGCTTGAATCCCTTGAAGAAACTGCTTAAAAAGCCTATTCCAGTGAGTAATAAAATCACTATCATCTATTCCATATGCTAAGTTCTTACACGTACTGTATCTAAACCAAGCAGAATCAAATGATCTAATAAATATTTTTCTTATGTGGCAATTTCCCATTTCAGTTATAATTTCATCACCCTTATGGTTTAAGCTTATAAGCACTTACAGGGTGCTGTAATACAATCTTAAATGCAATTGTTGTTAAACAAATTTCACTGTATATTTAAACTTAATATTATTTTTTATGCTACTGAAGAATAAACACCTCCAAACTATAAAAACACAAAAGTGTAATATAAAACATAATGTTTTTTAATTCAAATCTTACCATTGAATGAATCTAGTAGATAACATATGCTGGCTAAAATCATGAAACTGATATTAAAAAGAGGGAGCAGGGAGCATTTTATTGATCGAAATTCTGTACGTTTTTCAGCAATAGTTAAGATACAAAAACATTTGTTATTTTAAATAATATTTTAATTAATTTAGTTGTCGCTTTATGTCTTTGGTAACCTCTTTCATTACATTGATTCACAGTTCATATTACAGGTATGGAATCCATTAGTTGGAAACCTGCTATCCAAGTGGATGGGAAGGTAATTTCCCAAAGAGTCCATTTTAAGAAAATAATACTAATTTCCCTGTAATAATAAAACAGTATCTTATACTCGATGATACCTAAGCTGCATAAATTTATATTGGCAAGGGAAATCTGCAGCCTTTCTACATCTCTAGAACAGAGAGCAGTATAGTGTTCTCTGCATTAGAAGAGCAAAAATTTTGATTTCAAATTTGGAATTTTGGCTCTTGAAGTTACCAGGCCCTGGTTTGCAAACCCTATTAACTTGTAGGCTACTTTTACCTGAGACAGGTTACTTAACTCTCCTAATGGCAGCAGCAACCCCTGCATATTGGAGGCAAAACATTTATTTCATATTTTAATGATTTTTAGCAGACTTAAGGTACTGTATGGTGATACAAATTACTGAAAGACTACTTATCCGGAAAACACACACACAGCATTCTGTATCTTCTTTTTATGTTATTTATCTGAAATTGCAAAGCTATATTCAATATTGTACTCCAAATCTAATAAATGGGTTTTTATATTTTTCTCTTCCACCTAAAGGCAAAGCAATTTTATTTTTTTTTTTATACTAAAATGTGAGAACTGCGAGAACAAGGCAAAGATTTCATGTAAATCTTTTGCTTTCTCATGGAAGGTGAAAATATTTGTATTGAATCCCTGTACTTAAAGATTCAAGTAATTTGTTTTCTTAAATATATCTTAAATATATCCAATTTACTGAATTCTAGGGATGCACCGAATCCAGGATTCGGCCTTTTTCAGCAGGATACGGATTCGGCCGAATCCTTCTGCCTGGCCGAACCAAATCCGAATCCTAATTTTCATATGCAAATTAGGGTCGGGGAGGGAAATCGCGTGACTTTTTGTCACAAAAAAAAAGAAATAAAAAATGGTTTCCCCTTCCCACCCCTAGTTTGCATATGCAAATAAGGATTTGGATTCGGTTCGGTATTCGGCCGAATCTCTCACACAGGATTCGGGGGTTCGGCCGAATCCAAAATAGTGGATTCGGTGCATCCCTACTGAATTCTTTCTTAAATATTGCATGCCGTTTAGCAAAAAGTAAGTAACCATTAATCACATCTCCTGCAGAAGATATGTTATCATTTCATATGAAAAGCACCGATTCTATGTGTAATAAATAACCATAACATATTTTAGCAAGTCTAGGCTGGGAGTCAAAATAGGCCCTGGCATTTAAAGTACATTTTAGAGGACCAAACAGGCACCCACCTAAACAATAAATAGTGACTTTCTATGGCATCTTACAGCAGCCTCTCTGGCATTTGCCAGAACCCACCGACTCATATCATGACACAATAACCTGAACAAATGTGAAATAAAGCATGTATGTGAAATTTGCAATCCTAATTGAACACTGTTCAGATACAAATTCAGTTGCTTTGCACCCAGTTATTGCTTGTAATGGAGCAATTAGACCACTCTTGCTAATAGTTCCACTGCATAATCTGTGCATTTACAAACACCAGTTTCAGTTCATCGAACACTAAGGGGCCGATTCACGAAATTCGAGTGAAGGGTTCGAATAAAAAAAAAATCGAATTTCGAAGTATTTTTTGGGTACTTCGACCATCGAATTGGTTAAATTTCGATCGAATTCGAACGATTCGAACAATTACAATTAAAAATCGTTCGACTATTCGACCATTCGATAGTCGAAGTACTGTCTCTTTAAAAAAAAATTCGATCCCCTAGTTCGGCAGCTAAAAGCTACCGAACTCAATGTTAGCCTATGGGGAAGGTCCCCATAGGCTTGCTAAAGTTTTTTTCATCGAAGGATATTCATTCAATCGTTTTATTAAAATCCTTCTAATCGTTCGATTCGAAGGATTTAATCGTTCGATCGAATGAAAAATCCTTCGATCGATCGATCGAATTTTTAGCGCTAAATCCTTCGAATTCGATATTCGAATTCGAAGGATTTAAATTCCCAGTCGAATATCGAGGGTTAATTAACCCTCGATATTCGACCCTTCGTGAATCGGCCCCTAAGCATTAACTGAAAAAGCAGAAGAAAAAAAACATTTTCTTCTAAGTAATGTTAAGGTGATATCTGTCTCCATTTTATATTTGTCATGTATTCTTCTCAGTATGGTGGAGATAATGAAGGAGTTACAAGTTATTTAACAAAACCGTGTTGTTTATTTGCTTGCTGTCATGTCTGTCATTTCAAAGGCACTTGAAATTATTGCTTTTTTAAAATCTTCACATTTTATTGAAAAAGAAAATCATCTAGTCTGTAATAAGGATGCTGAGTGCTGAAATGCCTTTTCAAAATGAAGACTTCATAGAATGTCTGGAAGATATTTCAGAACAAACCAATAGGGTAATTGCTTACTAAAAACAAAAACAAGGATCATAGTTATGTCTTTTAGAAGCAGCAGATAATATTGTACTTTGTCTTTTGTGTCACAGCCAATACATTGCCTTTTCAGGCTCCATTTTGTTCTTAGAATGTTTCTGATATGAGACAAGTTAATTATCCTTTTTACCACTCTAGGGAATTTCAAAGATCATTTTTCTTTATACAATCCCAAAAATATATGTAACACCAATCTGCGCTATCCACACCACAGATCACTTCCCAGCTAGTGAGCACAGCATGGGTTACATTGGACTCTCTCTCTCTCTCTCTCTCTTCAGGATCCGGCCTTCACTATGTGGAAGCTTTCCCTCTAAGGTGTAGTGCAACTACAACACTCAGGCTACTGTGCATAAAAAACATACAAAAGATTGGGCGCCAGGAGGTTCTTATGATGCAAACCAAGAACTATTAGAAAGAGCAGTTATTCCACTTCACCTCTGCGACATATTGCGGTAATGGTCTCTGGATCAACCTCAGGGCAATCATCTTTCCTGATTCCCTCTCTGCTGGGATCCCTATACTACAGGCAATATGGCCTGGGAGAGATACCTTCAATCTATCACTCCTATGTAGGAGCTCAGAACTGCTCTTTTTAGCTCAACCCTGACTATCTTACACTCCTAGAGCGTACTAGTACTGTGAGCTCATCTGTCACTTTCTATTCTTCATTCATGGGGGTTGCCTGGTCCCCGACTTGGACACATACCTTTCTGGGCCTTGCTGTACCCAGGCTCCCCTGAGCACACCCAGCTGGATCACCATCCAGAGGTCAAAGAGGAAGAGGCCACTCCTTGCACACACTATATTGCAGTGTGGCAGGAAGTTATTACTACACCACTTGGCCAATCACACTAAGAAAAGGGAGGGGCCTTAAAGCCATAGCGACAGATTAACCCCTATGGGCCGCTACATATATATAAAAGGGCATTGCTGTAAAGAGTAAAACAAATCCCAATCAACTATGTTTTAAATATATAGCAAGAAGAGATTGGACCTTTGGTTTCAGAAAGAAGTAAATTGGTTGATCAAAACATGGAAAAGGTTGAGGATTTAAAACTGTTATTTTCCTTCCACTTGCACAACTTTAACGTTTGAATGAAGGCTTAATTTTTCAATGGACCCTTTATATAAGTATTCATGGCTAGTTTGAGCAGGAAGTTTAGCAGCATCCAACTCCCCCCCCCCCCCCAGATTGGAGCAACTATATCCATGGCCCTCTCTCCCCAAAAGCCACTGAAGGCTGAGCTCATTACACAGGAAGAGCCTACTTATCTACAAACACCTTCAGGTATGCAGCTATGCTGTTCGGTACCTAAATGGGCAACTGTTTGCCGGCTATGCTTAACTGGAGCAAGTGTGTTAGTTTATATATATGTTGTTCATCTGTCTCCCCTCCTGAGCCATGGACAGGTCCGATATTGTACTCTATAACATGGGACAGACATCCCGGACTATCTGGCCCAGTTGGCTAGATAAACGGCTCACCCCCTGCCCCCACTATGCCTAGGAGCAAACGTTTCTTATTATTTCCTGCCACAAACAAGACAGCATTGTTTAGCTTGATGCATATGTTGGGTTCTCCCCTCACTATACTCTCCGACCAATTTTTTTCTGGGCATTAAAGAACTATGGGATCACTGAATATGCTAGCTTCTACCTCCGCCAGTAATCAACATAAAGCACACATCCCCAAAATAAGACACGGAATTATACAAACATTGCATAATTTACAATTAGTAGTTGCCTGGCAACTTCTCAAACCCTTACAACGAGATTATACATTTTATTCTACACGCCACACTATACTAGAAGTGGAATCTGTTCCTCTCTCAACATTTCCTAGAAGATTTTAACAATGCAATCATCCATACCTGCACATGGGCAGATCGCTCGCTGATTACTCTGGAAATGGCATAACTCACATAGGTATAATACATGGAAACTTACCAGTCACTATTGCTAGACCCAACACTTTTGAAAGAAACTTAAGAGTTGAGATAAGCCTTGTTATAATCTGGGACACCCACAAATGCTATATTTGGGGGATCCTAATACAAATGGGAGCACGTAGAAAACGTGCATGCCAAATGCAGCTCAAGACACTACTGGATGAAATTGGGCACTTATAGCTGTACCATAAGCAGAACCATACCTCTACCCCGACAAAGGTAGCCAGTTTCCGAAATGAATTAACTGATTTAAATGGATTATATGTAGAAAAGATTATCGATAGAATGCAATACCAAACCTATGAGCACAGGGATAAATGTGGCCTCCTAAGGTCTAAAATAGTGAAAAATCAAATTCACAGCATCAAGAAGAAGGGGGGGGGAAGGTTAGTTCACATCATTTATATAGCAGCAGAGTTTCACAAATACTACTCAGATCTATACCAGCTTCAACCCCAAGAAGCTACAGAATCAGCGGCCAGAGGCAAAACACAACTTCTTGGAGTCAATCCCCTTACCTCAATTAACACCTGAAAAGTCAGGTATATTAATATTCTCCGCTTTGCTCCACTCTTACTGTCAACGGATGCTGAAAAGGCATTCAACAGAGTCAGTTAGTTATACATGTTTGCTTGTCTTTCCAAATTTGGGCTCTGGACATGTATTTACACCTGGATAAAATTAATTTACAATGGGATTCGCTCAAGGGGAATTCTAACCTCACCAGATATCACTCCACCCCCCCCTTATACATTTTGTAAACAACCCAGTTTTTCTCCCAGCATTGAACAAAAAATGCCTTTAAGGAATGGCTGGTAGACAATCAATTGCAATTCTTCCACCAAATGGCCTCCGGCCAATTAGCTGACTTGGAGATGCTGCGTTCAGCCAGACCGAACAATAAACTTCACAAGTTCCAGTATTCTAAGGTCAGACATTACAACAAGCATCATTTGAAACCCTGTTCTCCACCACTTCCCCACCAAATGATACATTCTCTGCTTTGTACAAGCTCTTAACCCCTCCAGGTACCAGCAAGGACCTTGGGCTTGACCTCACAGAGGAAGCCCTTGAAAAAAATGATGTGTAACCTAATTTTCAGCTCTTGGTGCTGTAGAATTCAAGAACCCATGACTAAGCACCCTGAGGGGTGTGAAACGCGTAGGGTGGATGGAGATAGAGCTAATATTCAAGAACCCATGACTAAGCACCCCGAGGGGAGTGAAACGCGTAGGGTGGATGGAGAGGGAGCTAATATTTTAATTTTTCTACTAATAAATTTATTTGTTAACTGAATATCTCTGGTCTTGTGGATCCGCATGAGTGCCGGTCAGCCCTGCTTCTGCTGTAGAATTCAAGAACTGAACCACAAGATATATGGCAGCATGTCTGCTGGAGGTGCCAGTTAGCTACGGGTACCCTGCTCCACATTTTCTGGGACACTACCCTGATTCGGCCTGTGGGGTCATGGGGGTGTTTTGACGAGGTACTTACTTAATGCGTAAGTAAACCTATTTATGTTATAGTAACACAGCTGTAACATACACATTTAGAGCTTTTTTGTTTCAATAATGGCCCAGTGTTTTCTGTAATATACTAGTTTCTGTAATAGTAAATAGTAATTGTTCTCCAGATCATACTGTTTCATGCACTTTTTCTTATGGCACTTGTTAAGCTCTAATATAGCCCTGCAGAGAAATGATGTAAATAATCAATGCTGACACTTGTTACATAGGGTTTAATCAGTACAGTTTTGTATCACAGGGGTTCCCACTGAGTCTACAATCTTTCCTTTTGTTAATGAAATGCAGATCCTTATTGGACATCTATATTTAAAGGGCATGTAAAGTCAAAAAAATAAAATCCTATTTTTACTTTCTTTAATGAAAAAGAAACCTATCTCCAATATACTTTAATTAAAAAATGTGTACTGTTTTTATAAGAAACCTGACTGTATGCAGTGAAATTCTCCCTTCATTTACTGCTGTGGATAGGAATTGTCAGCTGGTCCCTAACAGCTTAGCAGGGAAACAATCATACTTATGAACAGCAGGGGGAGCCCCCGACTTACTTCCCAGCCATGCAGAACTCAAGTAGCTTTGTTTATGACGATCCCTAAGCAGCCCAGACCACACTGAGCATGTGCACAGTCTTGGTCTTTCAAAGATGTTTAACAAAGTTACAAGATGGTGACCCCCTGAAGTCAACTTTGAAATCATAAATTATTTGTTTGATTAGGCTTGTGGTTCAGTAAGTTCATGTTTATATTTAGTATACAAAATACGGCATTTAAGCCTTATTCTATTTTAGACTTTACATTCTTTAAGATGTTTTTAAAATCCATTTTGACTGCCTGTGGACGCTATTGTCCTTAAGACTGATATAAATGAGCTGGAGAGAGTGCAGAGACTAAGTGCAACTAAATTGGTTAGAGGCACGGAAGACTTAAATTATGAGGGTAGACTGTCAAGGTTGGGGTTGTTTTCTCTGGAAAAAAGGTGCTTGCGAGGGGACATGATTACACTTTACAAGTACATTAGAGGACATTATAGACAAATAGCAGGGGACCTATTTACCCATAAAGTGGATCACTGTACCAGAGGCCACCCCTTTAGACTAGAAGAAAAGAACTTTCATTTGAAGCAACGTAGGGGGTTCTTCACAGTCAGGACAGTGAGGTTGTGGAATGCACTGCCGGGTGATGTTGTGATGCTGATTCAGTTAATGCCTTTAAGAATGGCTTGGATGATTTTTTGGACAGACAGAATATCAAAGGCTATTTTGATACTAAATGCTATAGTTAGTATAGATATGGGTATATACAATTTATGTGAAATTGTGGGCCCCCCAGTCCAACCCTGAATCACCATGACTTAAATCTACTAAAAAAATCATTTAAAGATTAAATAAACCCAAATTGGCTTGTTTTGTATCAAGTACAAGGTACTGTTTTATGATTACGGAGAAAAAGGAAATAATTTTTTTCAAAAACAACATTTTTTGGATAAAATAGAGTCTATGGGAGTCGGCCTTCCCATAATTCAGAGCTTTCTGGATAATGGATCTGATACCTGTAACTTCATTTTCTAAGCAGATCAACATCAGTTTTTTAGCTGACAAATTTTACACTAACATATTTCGAGGGGCTATATTTCTTTACTGGTTTCTAAGACAGAGCTGAAACTTGGTTGAGGGCAGGTGGCTTAGGGTACAATACAAGGTCATTTTTTGAGCAGCTCTGCAGCTGTTTGCAGAAACAGAAACCTTCTAGAAAGACTTCCCACAACCACCCACAAACAATAGGACCAAGGTATAAGCTATGTAAGCACCTTCTAAAACTTCATGTACTCATTTAAATGTTTGCACTTTGTGTTAGAATCTGACTACACTAGAGTTCACACGTTTAGTTTGTTTGCAGATGTCTTCTGGTTTGACTGTAGCTTACAGGGTTTCAACCAAAGATCTGAAGCAAATAGTAACATTCCTGTAAGTGTTATGCACTAGTGTAGCAATAATAACTGTTATTCAAGTGTGTGCGTGTGTAAATACTGACATCTTGTGGTCCGTGTAGCCATGTGCATTATTACACTTTGTTGATATATAATATATCTGTAACACCTATTTGAGCTGCATAGCACACAAATAGTTAAACTGTCCAGCTAGCAGTAGAAGCATGGGTTACACTGCGACTTACACAACAGGGTCAGGGCCTTTGCCATGTGGAAGTGTTCCCTCTATGGTGTAGTACAACAATATCCAAGCAGGTACAAGCCCTTGCTAAGTTTATTTTGCAGAGGTGCAACGTTTCGGGGTAAACCCCTTTATCAAGCATACAAAACACGCTGTGAGAAAGCTATTTAACACCACCATGTGACAAGTTAATTAGCATAATTAATTAAATTTAATTTAACCCTTTAGTTCCAGGGACCTATGTAATTACAACTGTCCATTATTGGTGTAATTTATAAGTATCCATATTAAACAAAAACTAATTACATTATAAATTTTCAAAAAACCAAATTATCCAAAGGACAGTGAAAAGATTCCAAGGGACAAAAAAATTGATTAAAAAAAATTTTAAAAAATTTTTTATGCTGGACTATAGAATAAAAGTTCCAAAACACAATTATCCATAACGTAAATTGTAAATGTCCAGAAAAATTGGGAACGTCCAGGAAAAAATTCGAAGCATCCAAGAAAAAATTCAGTGCAGCAACCAAAACCAGAAGGAAAAAGAAACAAAGTTAATTTTGTTACAAAATTGTTACATAATAGCTTAGGGCTAAATAGTAAGCATAATTGATACAAAGTAACAATGTAAAAAATCAAGTACTATCTTACCCTACATAAATGGGGAGAGAGAACAGTATCTGTCCCTGTGGCATATTCACATCGCTGGTTATCTGTAAAAGATGTTATAAAAAAGGTTAGTAGTGTTTATAGAAAGCAAGAAATATTGAATTCTTCATTTAACCCCTTAGGGTATCTAGACTGCAATTTCCATATCCAATAACATTCCTTCTGTAGTAACCTTTACTTTTTATCCAGACCCTGTTGAATTGTGACCTTTTCCAGAATTTGTCACCGAATCTGTGAAACCTGATGGCCATGGTTAAAGAAATGTGTTCCCAATAAAGCTTCTTTTTTTTGATGTTTCCTTTTCTTTGTTTGTATTAGTATTTGTTGTAACCAAGGATGGTTTATAGTTACGGATCACGGACTTGTGTTCGTTCAGCCTTATTTTAATAGGTCTACTGGTTTGTCCTACGTATGCTAACCCACAAGGACATTTTAAACAATATATGACGTTGCAGCTGTCACAAGTATGAAATCCATTAAGTTCAATTTTCTGACCTGATTGTGGGTGAGTGACTGAACCTCCTGGTATTATGCCAGTACAATGTCCGCAACTCCTACATGGGAAAGTGCCTTTTGTTTTTATAGAAAAGGGGGGTCCTTGCTCAATTCCTTTCTTATTCTTAACCAGATCTCTTATAGTTTTACCTCTTCTGTAGGAAAAAACAGGTAGCTGTTTGAAGAGATTTCCATATTTATCATCAGATTGCAATATTCCCCAATTTTTCAGAATAATATTCCTGCAGGTTTTTGCATTGGTATCAAATGATGATATGAATGGAATGCGCGGATTAGTGGAGTTACCCTTAGTCTTTCTAACCAAAGTGGTTTCTCTTGGAATAGCTGCAACTTCGTTGCGCGTAGACATTAAGTTAGATGCACTGTACCCTTTTTCAACAAATTTTGAAACCATATGTAGTGATTCCTGTGCATACAGTTCCTCCGAAGAGGTAATCCGCTTTACTTGCATAAGCTGACTTTTTGGAAGCCCTTTAAAGAGGCCTTGTGGATGGAAACTTGTGGCTCTTAATAGGTTATTCCTATCCGTGGGCTTCCTGTACAGAGAGGTGACAAAGGTGGCATCAACATACTTAATGTTTACATCAAGGAAATGTAACTCGGTCTCATTCACCTCCACTGTAAATTTTATAGTGGAATGAACCCTATTTAGATAAACCACAAATTCTTGGAGCTTTTCTAGGGTACCTGTCCACATAATAAATGTGTCGTCCACATATCGCATGTAGGTATAAATAAAGTGACAAAATTCCTCATTCCCAAAAACAAATTTTTTTCTCAAAATAGTCCATAAACAGGTTGGCATAGGCTGGTGCCATGTTGGCACCCATGGCACAACCTTGTTGCTGTAAATAATATTTGTTTTTAAACAAGAAGTAATTTTTAGTAAGCACCATATCCAACAGATCACAAATAAAATTGATTTTATAATTAGGTAATTCATTGCCATTCAGATAGCCACGTATACACTCAATCCCCTCTGTGAGTGGTATGGACGTGAAGAGGTCCTTAACGTCCAAAGAACAAAGATAAAATTTACTAGATGGTATTGTGAGGTTGCTTAATCTGTTTAAAAAGTCTGTGGTGTCAATTAAACAGGGTGTCAGAGTTGGCAGAATTTCTTGCAAAAACATGTCAATGTATATGGCCAAAGGTTGCCAAAGTGATCCTACATTCGACACAATGGGTCTCCCAGGGGGGTTGTCCAGACTTTTATGAATTTTAGGGAGAAAATAAATATAAGGATCCTTAGGAAATTGTAGAAAAAGAAGATGGAAAATTTCATCAGTTATGATTCCTTCCATTACTGATGCATTCAAAAAAATATTTAACTCATTTTTAAATTTTTGAGTAGGGTTACCATCAAGTTCCTTATAGTGATTCTCATTCTCTAATTGTCTTAAAGCCTTTTGTATTTAATTAATTATGCTAATTAACTTGTCACATGGTGGTGTTAAATAGCTTTCTCACAGCGTGTTTTGTATGCTTGATAAAGGGGTTTACCCCGAAACGTTGCACCTCTGCAAAATAAATTTAGCAAGGGCTTGTACCTGCTTGAAAGAACCTTCGTGTGCCAGTGAAATCTTCCTTTATTCGTACTATTGAGGTTGCCGAGACCTCCTTCACAGTGCACCGGGTCATCTTATCGTGGAGAGCCAGGGTGTGCAAGCGTGGTAATCCTGTACTGATCGTACAACAACATCCCCCAGGCTACTGTACATACAACAAAAGATGGGCGCCAGGAGGTTCTTGCAGTAAAACAGGAAAGGTTTATTTAACTATGCACAAGGCAAGTGACCACAGGTTTAGTACTCACGCAGGAGCTGAGGCAATAGCACATTACTCACACAGAGCTGCAGGCATTAGGCATTTCTCACAGAGGAAAGGTCTCCATTAGGCATTTGCAGAATTCACACACATTCCCTTCTGGAAGTTGTCAGGAAAGCAGCTTCTACCCAACAGCCCCTCTTCACTGAGGTCCCTGACTGAAGGCAACACACAGAGCCTCTGGGAAGCTACTCCCTTACTGCAAATCCTCGTTGGAGCTTCAGCTGCTCTTTCTCTCTCACCTCTCTGCCTTTCTCTCCTAGAGAGACTATGACAAGTCTGCCCTAGTGTAACTATTCCTCATTCACGGGGTTTCCTGGTCCCCGACTTCTTCTTCCAAAGCACATGGGCCTTTCTGGGCCTAGCTGTACCCAGGCTCCCCTGAGCACACCCAGCTGGATCAGCATCCACAGGCCAAAGAGGAAGTGGCCACTCCCTACACACACTATATAGCAGTGTAGCAGGGGAGTGTCATTCTCTCCTGGCAGATCACTCTAAGAAAAAGGTGGGGGCCTTAAAGCTGCAGGGCAGATTAACCCATAGGGACCCCTACATATCTATGGCTTAGAGTTGGAGCCATTCCCTTTTTACAGTTGAATGGCTAAAATGTTCACTTGATGGATTGTTCATATAATCTTTTGTACTACTGAAGTACAACACCTTAAATGGGTCCTCCTCTCAAAAACAATTTTTCCACATAATGTAAAGTTTAATGGCAATTACATTTTCAAATAACTTTAAACTCACTGAACATGTGTTATTATTATATGTTGGAAAGTTGCTTAGCATTTTATTTTTACTTCTATAATTTATCCTGTTGAGAAATGAGTTGAAGACTAAAGGTTTTGAAATGTTGATATTTGATTCACAGGTATGGGGCCTGTTATCCGGAATGGTGTTTTCCAGATAACGGATGCTTCAGTAAATTGGGTCTTCGTACCTTAAGTCTACTAGAAAATCATGATAACATTAAATAAACCCAATAGACTGGTTCTGCTTCCAATAAGGATTAATTATATCTTAGTTGGTATCAAGTACAAGATACTGTTTTATTATTAGCGAGAGAAAGGAAATGATTTAAAAAAAAATTGGATAAGATGGAGTCTATGGGAGACGGCCTTTCCGTAATTCTGAACTTTCTGGATAATGGGTTTCCAGATAATGGATTCCATATCTGTATACCTGGCATTGCAACTCAGGTTATTAAAGCAAGTACTACAAAGGCTATATTTTAACCGTTAAGTGTCTGCAGTTTGCTGAACATAGCGATATGTCATTTGCTAAAAAAACAAAACAAGTATGTACTGTATTATGCAATTATGACTTTTGAAGTCCAGGTTTTGATATATCAACTTCAGGATAGAGGCTTTGAATTCAGTATTCCTTATAGTGTATATGAAGGGGTTTAGCAATGGGGAAATGACTGTGTACATGACAGAAATAAAGCTATCTTGATCCATTACATGACTTGATTTGGGTCTTAGATACATAAAAATTGCAGAACCATAAAATATTGTAATGGATGCAAAGTGAGAGGCGCAGGTGGAGAAAGCTTTCCTTTTTCCCGACTTTGAAGATATGTTCAGAATAGTGAAGATGATCAGTGTATAAGAGAATATAGTTACTATTAAGGACCCAACAATAACAGCACCGGCTAAGACAAAAATGGCCATTTCATTGACCTGAGTGTCGGTACATGCCAATTCTAGAACAGGTAGGACGTCACAAAAAAAAAATGATTAATTTCATTAGCACCACAAAAGGGTAAAGAGAATGTAAGGCTGGTGTGTACTAGAGAATTAACTGCACCAATAAGCAATGACCCTGCTATTAGCTTAGCACATACTATGTCATTCATAATAACACAGTACAAGAGTGGATTACAGATTGCAGAGTACATCTGTATAGCGCAACCATAGAAAGAAATCGTCTTCTCCTCTGCAAGTAGGTCCGACAGCAGCTTTGGAACAGTGGCAGAAACATAACAGGTTTCAAGGAAAGAGAAATTGGAAAGGAGGAAGTACATGGGTGTATGAAGATTTGAGTTACATTTATATGCCACACTGATCAACACATTTCCAAGCACTGTTATAACATAGATGTTGAAAAATATGATAAAGAGCAAACGCTGCATAGCTGGAGCCACAGTAAATCCAGCAAGAATAAATTCTGTTATTGAGGTGTGATTGATCTCTCTCCATTTTATCATCAGGTTTTCTGGTTTTAAGAAAAAAAAGCACAAGTATTTTAATGGTTATACAGTATATTGACTGATCTTAAGAACTGAACAGAGACTCCCTGTCCTGTAAAATGGCCATAACAGTTCAATGCTGGTTGCACTGGTGCTTTAGAAAAAACAAATTAGCTATTCATTAAACAAGGTAAACCTGCTTCTGAGAAACGAAAAAATGCAGGCTGTATTCCTGCCTCTGTATTGGGCCAAAACTATACACTCCATACAGAACACTAAGGGGGATTTTTACTGAATCTCAAACTTTTCCCATTTCTTTATTAAAACAAAGTTGACCTAACTCCCATCCACGAATTTAACTGATTTATCAAAAACTGAGCTTTAAAAAGTTGGTACAGGAAAAGTCGCGACTAAATCATATGATAATTGGAATCGTACGAATCACACAACTTTTTCGAGTTGTCATCTGTTAACCTCGACTTTTTCCGATTATCCAACGCAGATCACAATGTCAAGAAACATCTTCAAATTGTAAAATGAACATCTGCCATTGACATCTACATGACCTAAACAGGTTTTAGCTGGAGTATTTTCAGATTTGTATTTTTATCAGCTTTGGGGTGTAATAAATCTCTAAAAATTATTTTTTACTATAAAAATTCTAGTTTTTCCCATTTAAAAACTTAACCAGAAAAAAATCAAGGTAAAATAAAGAGGCCCCATAATTTTCACTGAGATTCATGTTGTTCTCTTAGCTATACTTTTTTCTCCCTTTCTTCTGCAATTACTTTGTCCTCATTCTTTTATCAATTGTTTTCTCTTGTATGTATATGTAAGAGTTTTAGTGTCCACTTCTGCTCTTTTTACTTTGCTCCATCTTTTTCTCTTGTTGCTCCTTTTTCACCTCCCTATTTCTCTTCTGTTGTTCATTTGAATTCATCTTTGTTCTGTTTTATTCTCGGTTTCCCTTATACAGTATGCATGCTCTCCACTTCTCTTCTGCTCTACTTTTTTTGCCCCTGTTCTCCTATTTTTCCATTAGCATTCTTTACAGTTTTCATTTTTCCTCTTCTCCCTGTGCCTTTGGTTTTCCCCTTTTTCTTCTAACATATAGAGATCTATTTATCAAAATAAATTATTTTCAAATTTGGGGAGATATGCTAAACAAAGTGGTGCTTTCAACACTGAAATCAGTGTAAATAAATTATCAAAGGTGTGTCACTCATCTTTCAGTTTGTTTGTGCCTAAGAGAAAGATACATTCACAAATAGCAATATAGGTATGGGATCTGCTATCAAGAATGTTTGGGATCTGTGGTTTTTCACATAAAGAGTTTTCCACAATTTGGATAGCCATACCTTAAGGTCTACTAAAAATATATTTTGTTTTCAAATTTATAATTTTTATTTATTTTAAGTGTACCAATCTCATTTATTGGCATCACTTATTAAAAGCATACAAATAGCTTGTTCTGAAACAGTTATTGTATTTGGTACAAAGTCCTTTTAAGTAAAAGAAAAAAGAAACAAGAAATGTAGGAGGCCAAATCCTATGTGCCCCCTGAATAGAAATTTAACCTAACGTAAAATAAAACAAAATCAAAAGTCATAAACAGATTGCGTCATCTCTATTTAAATTCCGCGCCATTTGTCCCCATTGCCTGCCTATAATTAGGTTAGATAAGGAGAAGGGAGAAAAAAAAGGAAACAAGAGTTTCAACTTATAAATAGATGTTTAGGTTAGGGCATAAGGTTCTGAGATTGCTACGGTCCACTTGTTCAAACTAAGCTCCCAAGTAAAAAGTGTGTGCCATTGTCATTTTAGCTCCGCTGGTTTCGCTAACAACTCATAGGATACCCAGATGGCTTGAGTATTGGCCACCTTGTTTTGCACATATGATCTAGTACTCTCAAAATGCATGTTGTTAATAAGTCTCTTATGGACTTCATCTATTGATGGGGTTATCGCTGTTTTTCATTTAGAAAAATGGAAATATATTTAAACATTTAGGGGCCGATGCATCAAGAGTCGAATATCGAGGCTTAATTAACCCTCGATATTCGACTGGGTTAATATTCGAAGTCAAAGGATTTTGCGCAAACAGTTCGATCGAACGATCAAAGGAATAATCCATCGATCGAACGATTAAATCCTTTGAATCAAACGATTTGAAGGATTTTAATCCAACGATCGAAGGATTATCCAGCGACCAAAAAAACTTAGCCAAGCCTATGGGGTCCTTGAATGTAATTGAATGTTGTGGATGTGTGATCAGCAAGAATTTGCTTAGAATGCAGTTGTATAGTTATAGAATGGTGGATTCTCTTGGGTTTAATGAAGAGATGCACCAAATACCTGATTTGGTTTATGATTTATTATATCTCAGCACTTTTTTTGCTGGAGGTTTCAGCAGCACTGAAGCTGAATAAAGTGTTAGTATGTCATATATGATTCTATTCTAAGCAACTTTAGCATTGGTGCTGAACTTTTATTGTTTATGGTTTTCTTTCAAAACTTTTTTTATCCATCAATATTGACAAGCCATTTCAGTTTTTCTTTATAAAATGCATGTGTTCCCCTACACAGAGGAGAACTATTACATAGCATGAAAACATATTACATAAAGCTACATTGTCACATTGAGATGTAAATAAACATAATGAAATATGCATATCAATAAACAAATAAACTAATTTAACAACATGAAATGTCATTTATTCCTTTGTATTTGCCTCTGTGTATATTTTGTCATGCAATAATAAATGTCTCCTTACATTTGGTCATGTCATCCCAGAGTTTCAACCTTGTTCTAATTAAGGGCTCTCCCATCTTTCCCAATTAATAGATACATCCATCACTGACTGGTATACCTAATCCAAGAGGTCCAGATTTTCAGATAGATATTATATTTATCTGAAATAATACTTAAAGGACCAGTAACATCAAAAAATTTTTTACAAAAATGAGTTAGAATACAACAAAAAAAAACCCACCAAGACAAATTAAATTTTAAAATAGCAAAGCATTTATTAAGAAATAACTTACCGAAACTCCACTTCCTGTCCTCTACAGAAAAGGCGAAACGGCGACCATCCAACAATTCCTGCGAGAGCGCAGGGTTTGCACAAACAGCTGTCCAGTTATGGATCAGCAGAAGTGGACGAGCGTTTGCTCCCCGTGCCACTTCTCTGGCTGCTCATTCATTCAGCTCTCCGGTAGCTTTGGGAGAAGAAGCAGGCAGAGAAAAAGCCCTGGGGAGCTGCTGTGTTGGGGATCACTAGAAACCAAGCGCATCGCATGGAGCTACTAACCCTGCGCAGGAATTGGTATCGGCACCGGTTCGGCTCCCAAGCGCATCGCATAGGGCTCTCGCACAGCAGAGGAGATCATGCAGGACGAACGGCGGGCAGAGGAAGAAGAGGATGGGGACCTGCTGATGCCCCACTTCCCGCGCTGATCCTCCACCAAAGACACATACAAGGCGGCGGGGTCGGCAGGAGCACGGCGGGGTCGTACATCGCGCTGATACACATACAGACAAACACAGGGACCTGGGGATATTCGCGTGAAGATCAGGGACCGGCTGCAGGACACACTGTCAGTGAATAGCCAGGGAGAAGAAATCGAGCGCCGCAGGATGGATGGTCGCTGTTTCGCCTTTTCTGTAGAGGACAGGAAGTGGAGTTTCGGTAAGTTATTTCCTAATAAATGCTTTGCTATTTTAAAATTTAATTTGTCTTGGTGGGTTTTTTTGTTGTATTCTAACTCATTTTTGTAAAAAAATTTTTGATGTTACTGGTCCTTTAACAGTCGTTCATTCACCATAATCCAGTTCATTTTGGTACGGAACATAGATATGGGGAGTGAACGCTTTTTCCTGGAAGAAGCTATGGTTTGCTTTGCTGCAATAAAAATAAGCTGAATCAATTTACGTAGATATTTATCAGATACTGGAATTGTTTTATGAAGAAGTACCTGGATGGGATCTTTCCGAAGTCCTGTAATTGAGTCTATTAAGGTAAATATTCTGGACCAAAGTCTCGTAGCTTCCCTACATTCCCACCAGGTATGTAACATTGTCCCTCTATTCCCACAATTCTTGAAACAGAGAGGGCTACAGTTTGGATAATATGTATTCAATTTGTTAGGGACCAAATACCATCTACTCACTACTTTATATAAAGTTTCCTGTGCCAAAATGTTAATAGAACTCTTTGCTGTGTTCACCCAGATTTGCTGCCATGTTTCCTCATCTATAGTGGCATTTAACTCTTTTTCCCATTGTTTGGTATAGGAAGGAGGGGAAGAATTAGACATTTTGAGTATCTCCTTATATAATAATGAAATCACTCCATTACAACATGGGAACTTCAAACAAATATGTTCCCAAGGGGTTAAAGTTCCTATATTGGTAGAGTTTCTAAGCACTTCCTTAAGGTAATGGTAAATTTGCATATAGTGAAAATATTCATTTTCTGGAATGTTACTTTGTTCCTTAAGTGAGTCCCATTTTTTAATACCTTGAAGTCCTATAAATTGGTATATAAATCTCATGTTATGATCCTGCCACCATTTAAAATCACATCGCTGTAAGCCCGGGGGGAAAGCAGGGTTACCACATATGGGCATTGCAATAGGAAAATAAGAGGAACTTAAAACTATTTTTTTCCGAACCTGGTCCCACACTGCTAATGCCATTTCCACTATTGGGGTAGTAGATAGAGGCCGTTCTTGCTTAGAGAGCCACGGTAAGACAGTAGGAGTCAATGGTTTAATGCATTCTGCTTCAATTTGTACCCTTAATGGAAGCATGGGGCGGTAGAAATGGATTATAGGCATAATCTGGGCTGCTTGATAATAAAATGTTATATTAGGAACACTGAGGCCTCCTTTCCCTTTCACATTTGAAACCGTTTTATGAGCCAGCCTAGCCTTCTTATTGCCCCATATAAATTTCATTCGTTTCCTTTGTACCATTAGTAAATGTTGCATTGGAATCTCTACTGGAAACACGAAAAATAATATAACATTTTGGGGAGAAGATCCATTTTAACCGCATTAATTCTGCCGAACCATGAAAGTTGTAATTTGGACCATTTGGTAAGCGTTGAATCAATGTCTTTCCAAAGCTGGGGATAGTTTACTCGGTATAACCCTTCTAGTTTGGTTGTTATGTTCACCTCTAGATAATGTAAATACTTATCATTCCATTGCAAGTCAAAATTAAGTTGTAATAATTTTTTATGCTGTTCGGAGATTCCTAACGATAGGGCTTCCGTTTTTGTCGGGTTTACTCTTAAGCCGGAAAGGTCACCAAACTTGTCAAGTATATGAAACAGGTGGGGTAAGGAAGACAATGGTTTAGTTACAATTGCCAGCATATCATCTGCGAACAACATCTGTTTATGTTCCTGTGACCCTATGGAAATTCCCGTAATATTAGAGTCCTGCCGTATTAATGCCGCTAGGGGTTCAATTGCTAATATAAACAGCAGGGGTGAGAGGGGCACCCCTGTCTAGTCCCTCTATGCAATGTAACATTACTGGAAGCAAAGGGACCCCACTTAAAGAGAACTTGGGAACGATGTATAATGCTTGAATAACAGATATACATTTGTCACCAAAATTACACTTCTGCAATATATAATATAAATAGTCCCAAGTAACGGTATCAAAGGCTTTATGGATATCTAAAGACAGTATTAAGGCTGGATTTGGTAGCATTGAGAATGTAGATCAATTGCAATAACCGTCTTATGTTTTCACCACCTTCCCTATTTGGAATAAATCCCACTTGGTCTGGGTGGATTAATGTAGCGAGGAAGGAATTGAGTCGAGTAGCTAAAATTTTCCCTAATATTTTGACATCATTATTCAAAACAGAAATGGGGCGATAGTTTCCACATTCTAAAGAATCTTTATTAGGTTTGGGTATCAGTGCCACTTGTGCCAGAATTGAGTCAGAATGCATCTTACCTCCTTGCATGATTTTGTTGAACATAGCAGTGAGGTAAGGAGACAATTGCGTAATAAACATTTTATAATAAGCCATCGAATAACCATCTGGGCCAGGGGATTTGGATTTAGGGAGCGATTGAATTGCTAATTTTGTTTCCTCTACTGTAATATCATTATCCATAATCTGTCTCTGCGCAATGGAAAGTTTAGGTATCCGGGTCATGGAAAACAAACCATCCGCCAATTGCTCATTAAATGGAGATGGACTCTGATAAATATTTGAGTAACAATTAGCAAATTCCGTAAGGATTTTTTCTGGATTACCTGTTATAGACCCAGCATTGGTACGGATCTTATATAGAGGAATAGCTGGTTTCTTAACAGAATGATACAAACGTGACAATGGAGTATCTGGTTTGTTACCTTTATGGTATTGCCTGTTTACTTGCCATGCCTGTGACCTTTCTGCATCTAAAGTATAACATATATCTAAGTCCCTTTTGGTATCTATTATAGCCGAATACATTTTAGAGGGATACTTAATTTTATTTTGCTGTTCCAGTTCTGTAAGTTTATTCTGCAGTTCTAGTATATTCTGTCTCTTATGTTTTCGGCGGGCCGCCATAATATTAATTAGTTCCCCTCGAGTCACTGCTTTATGCGCTTCCCACAAAGTTATAGGAGAGGAAACCAAGCCTCGATTAAGCGAAAAATACTGCTGTATCATTTCCTCTATTTGGGAACGTAGTTGGGGAGTAGCTAACAATGACTCATTTAATCTCCATCTGGATTGTAAATGTTTAAGTAACAAGGAACTTAACTCTATCCCTACCATAGAATGATCCGACCAGGTGGTTGGTGTTATCTTAGCAGATACTAGGTTGGATAACAACATTTGAGTTATAAAGATGTGATCAATACGAGAATATATCTTATGAGGGTTAGAAAAGTATGTATAATCCTTGGTAGTAGGCCATTTTTCCCTCCAGGCATCAATGACAGATAAGGAGTGAAATATGTCCAATATCTGTTTAACTTTGTTTGACTTCATAGTTAAAGAAGGTGTATCCTTGTATGTTTTGTCTAAGGAAGCATTCAAACAAATGTTGGAGTCACCACCTGGTATCAGAGGACCTATGGAATGCGGCAGCAAAATTTGCTCAAGTTGTTCAAATAACTTTTCTTGGTCTGTATTTTGTGCGTAGTAATTCAACAAAGTAATTACTGTATCCTGAATTTCTCCCACCAGTAACAGGTAGCGACCCTGGGGGTCTCTCTTTATTGTCTGGAGTTTATATTGCATTCCTCTACGAAAACATATTGCTACCCCATTTTTCTTAGTAGGACCAGAGGCCAAATAATATAATGGGAAGTAAGGGGATAGAAAGGAAGGCACTGAGTCTGTAGAGAAGTGAGTTTCTTGTAAAAATAAAACATCGAAATGGCAAGAACGGTAACACTTAAAAGCTTTAGACCGCTTTAGGGGAGAGTTGAAGCCTTGCAAATTGTGAGTGATAATTTTTAAATTGGCCATTTTTGTAAAAGTTGGATTTCTTTCAATAGATCATATTGCTTCATACATAGAAGACTAATAAAAATAACTAAGGGACCCTGGACAATCTTGATCAAACTTCTAAGAGTCATATTTTCTGGCACACGGAGAGGAACTGGAAACAAGCTTATAACTTGAACAACAAATAATACAATTAAACAAATATATAACCATAACAGTAATGGTATAGAAATTAGGGTCGAAATCGCCTCAGTAACGTGACACATCAATTTACTTTCCCGCTAAGAGTGGGGAGGCATATGGACCCTCCAGAGCCTAAATGACTCATAATGTTTAACATTTAACACAATAATATCATCTATCAAATAGCAATATTTAAACAACCTTCCTTCAAAAAAAAAGACCATTAGTCAGTGCTAATAACAATAAGCATCTTGGTAAAGGGAATAAAACTTATACTCAGAATAATTTCCAGTCAATCCGCAACCGGAACAGAGGAAGATGCAGATGGTCGTTGAGTCAGCTGAAGTTGTAGTAAAAGTTCTTTAGCCTCAGCCAAAGCTGTCACAGAATATTGCTTCCCTCGATGAACAAAATAAAGGCCATCTGTATTTTATATTGTATAGTAACAAAATTGCTGTAATTGGTTTAAACAATCGTCGTTTTGCAATGGTAGCGGGCGCAATATCTGCAAAAAGTTGAAGAGAATGTCCATCATGTTCCATCTGCGGGGATTGTCGGGCTGCATGCATTATGGCATCCTTTGTTGTATAGTAGTGCAGTTTGATTATTATATCTCTAGGGATGCCATCTTGCGGGGGTCTTCCCAAAGCACGATGAATCCTGTCAAATTCTAATTTGTCTGGGGTAAGTTGAGGGACCAAACTACCCAAAAATGCAGTCATTTCTTCTTCAAGGTTTTTGTAAGTCTCAGGTAGACCTCGAATCCTAACATTTCCTCTCCGAGATCGATTTTCCATATCCTCTATTTTGTCCTGAAGTTCATGCACTTGATATCGAATCGTATCAATATCTGTCTCATGGCCCTCTAGGACTGTTGTTGTATCATCCATTCTTTGTCCAAGCGTATCTGTTCTTTTCCCAAACTCCCTTATTTCTTTTGATAGAGATGCAGTAATTTTCTTGGAAGTTATTTCCAGTTCTGAACGCAGCATAGTTTTGAACTGGTCAATCAGAGATGAATCTTTGGTCAACGATTTAGAGGACTGTGTATGGGCTGAGGATTGAGAGGCAGCTTCTTCCCTGTCACCTTCCCATTGTACATTACATCCAGTTTCATTAGCCAAATGGGTGTCCAGGTTGTGAGGTTTACCCTTTGGACTGACTTTTGGAGGAGCTTTACCGATTTTCCCCATAATGCAAAAATAAAATACTCAATAGCATAGGCTTCAGAACCAGGGGGGCCACAGGGGCCATGGCCTCCCCAAAAAAAATTCTCCTGGATTTTTTTTTTTTTTTTAAGAATTCTGCTTATAACAGCTTGAGCAACCTTTTTCAAAATACTTGCGCCAAAACCCGATGCCATTATCATTTATTTTGGGGCTGAAGAAGCCGAAAGATGACTAAAACTGGCCAATCGCGTTCAGCAAATAGGCTGATCCTGCGCTTACACACTGATTGCTGAGAGAGAGGATCTGGTGTGCGGCTCTGCGTGGATGAAGACGTTCTGCCTGCTGCTCCGTCTCCAATAAACTCCGTACAGACAGACACGTGATGTATTGCTAAAGATTTAATTATATGCTGCAGAGGTTTCCCGTGTGTGTGTGTTTAGCCGGAAAATGGGAGGGGGCGTGTGTTAGGGGAGGGAGAGATCACAGACAGCTGGACTTGCTGCACCTTCCTTCTGCCTAGTGCCGGTCTTAGGCTAATGAGACCTATTGGGCCCAATCTGTCCCCGTGCCCATGGGGCCCCCACCATAGCAAAATCTTGTAATTGACTTCCTCCCACATCAAACATCAAATTCATGGAATTCATCCTTTAAGTTCTGGGGTATTATACATGGAATTGCAAATGTGTCTTTTGGCTTTTATAAAATAAATTGCATTATTAAAAAGAAACATTTAGCTATCTATATATTCAATATTTTTCCTATAGTGGACATGGTCAAAGGCACAATTCAGCAGGAACAGCCCCTAAGTTTGCTCATAGTCTGTACAGAGAGATCCCATAAAACTGTGGCAGCATAGGTATTCCTCTGTACTAAGCACAATTCAGCAGGAACAGCCCCTTAAGTTTGCTCATAGTCTGTACAGAGAGATCCCATAAAAATATAAAAGCATAGGTATTCCCTGTACTAAGCACAATTCAGCAGGAACAGTCCCTAAGTTTGCTCATAGTCTGTACAGAGAGATCCCATAAAACAATGACAGCATAGGTATTCCCTGTACTAAGCACAATTCAGCAGGAACAGCCCCCTAAGTTTGCTCATAGTCTGTACAGAGAGATCCCATAAAACAATGACAGCATAGGCATTCCCCGTACTAAGCACAATTCAGCAGGAACAGCCCCTAAGTTTGCTCATAGTCTGTACAGAGAGATCCCATAAAACAATGACAGCATAGGTATTCCCTGTACTAAGCACAATTCAGCAGGAGCAGCCCCTAAGTTTGCTCATAGTCTGTACAGAGAGATCCCATAAAACTATGGCAGCATAGGTATTCCCTGTACTAAGCACAATTCAGCAGGAACAGTCCCTAAGTTTGATCATAGTCTGTACAGAGAGATCCCATAAAACTATGACAGCATAGGTATTCCCCTGTACTATTTACCATACAACAGGAAGGTTTGAGGATAAATCTTTAAAAATGCACATATACTGTGAAAATAAATTCCTGCATTTTGTATGCAGTTGAACTCTAGAAATAAATTAGTGAAATGTAGTGAGTAATTATCATGGGGCAGGAACCCTGTGCCAGATGGCAAAATTCCATTTAGGGGGCCCCACCAAAATGGTTCCAATTTGGCCCCGCAGTTGTTAAGACTGACCCTGCCTTCACCTCTTCCATGTGCCTCATCGATGGAGCGGCTGCAGTGAGCTGGCTCTGGCTGCGGCTGCACATTTGCAGAAGATGATGCCATGGTGACACAGGTGCAAGCTGCGACACCTGTCAGCCTGAGTGAGCCCCCCACCGCTCGGTGCCCAGCTGCTTCATGAGTGCATTCAATAGTGGGCTTAGAACAATCAAAGGGCGGGGGAGGATACCATTGCCACTGGTACTCGGTCATTTTGTCCTCAGCTCTTGGAGGACTACAAGTCCCTACTTCCATCACCATTAATTACAGGCTGCCTGATGTTGGGAGTTGTTGTGCAAATAGAGCTGCTAGGCTAGCCTTTAGCCTAGCAATCCAATAAGCACAATGGGGAAGCCGCAACTTCCCAGAAGTTACATTCATTGCACATTATTCGGTGGGAGCTGTGAATGATGTGCAATGAATGTAACTGCTGGGAAGTTGCTGCTTCCTCATTGCTGCTCATAGGATTGCTAGGCATGCATTTTGATGTTTTGCTGCCCTACTGCTGTTTACTCTTTCAGTGCCACAGTGATGGGCACACATGCTGTTAGTCCTTAAAGGCCTATGTGTGTCATTTGTGAGGGGTAGGGTCTATGCCACAGGTCACATTAAATTTCCACTGTGCCATTCAGTCTGGGGGTATTTATACATGAAATTTCCTGAAATGTGAAATTCCCTGGAAATTAAGTGAAAACACATGGGAAAGTGGGTGGAGTCAAAGGGGAGTGGCTAAAAGGGGGTGTGGCCAAAAAAATTGCGGCGCGCTACGCGCGCCTCCATTGCTCCTCTTCCTGGCCCCCCCAGCTGAAACCATCTTCTGCTGCCTATGCTCAATAGTACTGTATAGTAAAGGGGAGGGTTAAGATGTCATCAGAAGGTTGTTATAGCAGATTGTGTCTAAGATATGACTCCAGAGAGAGCACTCATGATTATGCTACAATAGCCATAGTTAGCGTGCTCATGCCTTCGCCAGTCAATTCTGAACAGTCTATGTGTCCATATTATATAGCCATAAAGTAGAATAGTTGTGGGTTTTTATAGCTATAGGGTCAGCAGGAATAAGTAAGTGTGAGGAGCGGAGTAGTTGCACTGTAGAAGGGGTTAACAATAAGCAGGCTTCAATCGGCTCGTTCCATAGCAGGACCCAATGGCGCAATAGAAGCTGTTACTCACTGTGCGGTCCCAATCCACAAGCAAAAGTCTCCACACGAGCGGCTAGTCTGCAGGTAGATGTAGCGTTGGCTCCGCTGTGACCACCTCAAAAACCACTTGCACCGGAGCCCGACACGGAGCGCATAGAAAGCGCAACCTCTCCAGTGCGCGGTTAGCTCCGCCTGTTTATGGTTTTCAAATGAATGTCCTTACTATTTCATTTCTTCCAGCCCTGGAACTGGCAATGCTATCTGGTTATTAGGGTTATCAGGGTCACTGACCCAAGAAAACAAAAGTCAGAATCCCTGTGATCCTTCAATTTTAGAATGGTTCTATTTTTTTTCTATTCTTATCTTTCTATTCAGTTCCTCAACTGTTCAACTGCCATACTGACCTCTAAAATGTTGTATGACAAGCAGGGTAATTATGCCTGTTCAGACAAATAGCTAGTAAAGCAGCAAACCTGAAAGATGCAAAACAAAAACAAATTCAAAAACACAAAGTATAAAAAAAAAATACTATGCCAGAATGCTTTCTATACCACTCTCTATATCACATTAAGGGGCAGATTTGTCCAGGGTCGAAGTGAATTCGAGGGAATTTTCGAAGTAAAAACATTTGAAATTCAAAGTAATTTTTTTGGATATTTCGACCATCGAATAGGCTACTACGACTTCAAATTTACTACGAATTTGATTCGAAGTAAAATAGTTTGAATATTCAAATATTCGATCATCGAAGTATTGTCTCTTCGACTTCAATAGTTCGCCAAATTAAACCTGCCGAAGTGCTATGTTAGCCTATGGGAACCTTCTAATCGAACGATTTTACTTTGATCGTTCGATGTCCAAAATCTGTGAAAAATCCTTTGACTTCAATATTCGATGGTCGCATTTCAAAGTATTTTTTACTTCGAAATTCGACCCTTGATAAATCTGCCCCTAAAAGTTAATGCTAAGGTGTACTATCCCTATACGTTATGTGTCCAATCATTTTGGACACATAATCCAAAAATGATGGATTTGGTAAATATTTATTTGAATGCTTTAAAGGCATGAAATATCCATAAATATTCAAATATCCCATTGGATATAAGAGTCTGGAGTTGGACTTATGAAACTGGAGTCATACATCACTTGGAATACTAGAAACAAACTCTAAACCATATAGCTTATAGAACCAGTCAAGGCAATGTATAATCCCTAGTAGAGCTACAGTAAGTAGAGTAAACTATCCTGATCCTTTCATAATCCATATGCATCTAAAGTCAAGCAAGTCTAGCTAGGCGAATTTATTCGTCAGGCACGGATTTGCGGCAAATTCCCGCATTTCGCCGCTGGCGAATAAATTTGCGAAACTGCAGCAAAAATTTGCCTGCGAAGCCAGAGTCCAAAACGAGACGCTGGCTGTGTTTCTTGAATTTTGTGGCATTTCGCAAATTATTCACTGTTTCGTGAATTTCACGTGAAATTCGTGAATTTTTCAGCGAAGCAACGGGACAAATTCGCCCATCACTGACCCCAACCAGAGTCAGGGCAGATAAACTATAAGAAAGTCCACATTTGGATCAAGCCATGTTGAGATGGTTTTTAAAAATACAAAAAAAAGTCTTCTTGTAGCTTCTTCCAGGTTATGTTATCTTCCAGGTGTCTGTGGCTAGGTCAGTTCCTTACTATGGCAGTCCACATTTGGCTCAAGCCATGTTGAGATGGTTTATAAAAACACATCTGAGAAAAAAAGTCTTGTAGCTTCTTCCAGGTTATGTTATCTTCCATGTCTGTGGCTAGGTCAGTTCTTTACTATGGCATAATTGTAAGGAACTTGTAAGCTCCACTTGGGCAGGGAGTGATGTTAATGTTGTATAATCTTATTAGTGCATATATTGGTGCGAAATAATATAATTGAAAATTATATAATTATATATGCTGATAGATATTCTGTATTGAATCAAATCACAAATGCAACTCTGGTATTCCAAAGTAGATGCCGCTCCTTCCGTAAATTCATCTATTGGAACCTCACTACTCCTGCCTGCAGATTCAGGACCCTATCTATAGGTGTATTGCTATTTCCCATTTGTGGCTCTCTCCATTCCCCCCATAAAGCTGCATTATTGTTCAAGTCAAAGACTTGACCCTACTTTTGAAAAATTAAGGTGGTTATGTAATAAAAGTCACTACATTTGCCCAGGTGCAGTAACCCATAGAAACTCATCAAAGGGTAGAATTTACTTGTCATCTGTTTAAAAGCAAACATCTCATTGGTTGCTGTGGGTTACTGCTCCTGGGCAAACTTAGCGCCTTATGCATATGGGGGTAAATGTTTAATTAATTTCCAAGCAACACAAACATTTTAACAAACCTTTATCAAGTTGTGGCAAACATTTTTAGTGATGATGGGATCACTTTTGGCACATGATTATGTGCAGTTTTAATTACAGCTTTTGAGTTGGATTCCATTGAGACAAGTCTGGCACTTATTGACACAACCTGCTAATGGAACCGTGGCACTACCATCACTTGCATGCTTGCAGTAATCTCAGGTTTACCAAGCATCGATATATAAATGTTCTCTTAATTTTTCAGGGTAAACTGGGTGGCCTTTCTTTGGAGCTCCCTGCAAGAAGTATATTGTATATGGCCGCAAGAACGTTTTATGAATGGCGTCAATGTGAGAATAATTTTTTATCCCATTTCCTCCTGAACCAAGTTTGCAATTTCAACTTCATGTTGACATACTGTACTAAAGTGTGTTACAGCTTCAGCAGACATCAACATATATTACCCACTTGAAGCCAGTATAAAAGCTTCCTAGTCGCATCATGAAGAAAGCTGGAAATGGCTTGATTTTGTGTATATCTGATCTTTCGATAAACAGAAGGTGAAATATTTGTTAAAGCACATCTAGTAAATTTTAAGTAATTAGTCAGTAATAGGTTTATGTGACAATACCCTATACACCTGCTGCATATATAAATACTCATTACCGCTCATAAATAAATACAATATTGGATTAGTCAGTCACATAGGTTTACATAGTTACCTAGATGAATCAGCTTGAAATAAGACCAAAGTCCATCAAGTTCAACCCCTCCATATGAAACCCAAAATCTTAGACGCTGCCTTAGCCTTTCAGATATGGAAACGCAAGCTACACAAACAATATATAAAATGATAGTAGAGCAGACACAAAACACAAATAGAATAGTATAGATCTGAGATCTGTTATCTGGAAACCTGTTATCCAGAAAGCTCCTAATTACAGGCCAGAAAGGCCATCACCCATAGACTCCATTTTAACCCTTTGCCTGCCAAGCACGAACACCATACGTTCTGGCAGGCAAGGGCTTTAACTGCCAAGCACGTACCTTGTACGTGCTTGCAGTTTTACATGCTGTACTCTGCATCAGCGGCTTTAGCCGCCTCTGCAGAGGTTCAGCAGCATTGACAGCCCCCTGGGCAACGAGGCTGGGGGGCCGACCTAAAAGAGGCAGACAGCAAATCGCGTGTCTGCCTTGCTGCTCTGCTTCCTTCTGCTCACCTCGTGTTCCAGCGACGCCCACACACTTCCTGCTTGCTGTGAATCTGCAGACAGCTTCTCTTAGAACTTCTCCAGCTCTCAGATCACCCAGAAACGGTAAGTGGCCTTTATTTTACACACTTACATACACTTAGTGTACCTACATTATACACACATACACACATATTTTAGGGCCCCTATATGCCACATGCTTGGGTACACCTATACATATTGGGCATCAAACTGTTCTGTAGACCCCAGACTTTCATATTTGGGGTGTTTTACATTGATACCTAATGATGTGTGGGAGATATGATTCTGTAGAGTGGAAGCTTTGAGGTCATTTTTCAAAAAATTCACCAATTTCTATAAAACATTATAAATGTAGGAAACAATTGCAACTTGGTAGTTTGGAGTACAACGATATGTTTACCATTTTTGTACAAGGACATGTATACCCAATTTGGATTTGTGGGAATGTGCAATTTCCAAAAATATATGGTTTTCTGGGGGCGAACGTATTTTTTTCTACCTTTACCCCCCCCCAAAACTATGTAAATGTGTTGATTTTTCAGTATCTGAAATGACAGACCAAATGGTTTTGGGGCCCCTGTATGCCACGTGCTTGGGTACACCTATACATATTGGGCATCAAACTGTTCAGAGGACCCTAGGCTTTCATATTTGGGGTGATTTCTCTTGATACCTAAAAGTATGTGGGTAATACGATGCTGCAGGTTAGAAATTGAGGTGATTTTTGGAAATGTCGCCAAAATCACCAAATTTAGGAATGGTTTGCGGCTTGATACTTTGGAGTACAAAGACATGCATACCCAATTTAGATTCGTGGGAATGTGTAGGGTAGAAATTTTGAGGTGATTTTTGGAAATGTCGCCAAAATCACCAAATTTAGGAATGGTTTGTGGCTTGGTACTTTGGAGTACAACGACATGCATACCCAATTTAGATTCGTGGGAATGTGTACTTTCTGAAAATATATGGTTTTCTGGGGTGAACATACTTTTTTCTACTTTTGACCCCCCCAAAACGATGTAAATGTGTTGATTTTGCAGTACCTGAAATGACAGCCCATATGGGGGTCTTCCTTTTGGGGCCCCTGTATGCCATGTGCTTGGGTACACCTATACATATTGGGCATCAAACTGTTCAGAGGACCCTAGGCTTTCATATTTGGGGTGATTTCTCTTGATACCTAAAAGTATGAGGGTAATACGATGCTGCAGGTTAGAAATTTTGAGGTGATTTTTGGAAATATCACCGAAATCACCAAATTTAGGAATGGTTTGCGGCTTTGTACTTTGGAGTACAAAGACATGCATACCCAATTTAGATTCGTGGGAATGTGTACTTTCCGAAAATATATAGTTTTCTGGGGTGAACTTATTTTTTTTCTACTTTTACCCCCCCCCCCAAAACGATGCAAATGTGTTGATTTTGCAGTATCTGGAATTAAAGAACTGATAGCTCAAATGAGGTGTCTACATTTTAGGGCCCCTATATGCCACATGCTTGGGTACACCTATACATATTGGGCATCAAACTGTTCAGTAGACCCCAGACTTTCATATTTGGGGTGTTTTACATTGATACCTAATGATGTGTGGGAGATATGATTCTGTAGAGTGGAAGCTTTGAGGTCATTTTTCAAAAAATTCACCAATTTCTATAAAACATTATAAATTTAGGAAACAATTGCAACTTGGTAGTTTGGTGTACAACGATATGTTTACCCATTTTTGATTCACCAGAATCTGTTCTTTCTAATAATGGGTAGTTTTCTAGGGTAAACCTACTGTTAGTGGAATGTTTGGCCTTGAAATCAGAAGTATGCTGTTTGGGGAGCGGTGCTTTGGAAATTTGGTTGTGTACTGCTTGTAGATTTTGAGCTATACAAGTGAGAAATCTCCATAAAACTATATATATTTGGTATTGCCGCATTCAGGAGACATAGACCTTTCCAAATCAGCTGTGTTCTCATACATAAAGTAAATAATGTTTCTGATATATGTGATTGTTCTTTGTGAAACATGATTTTTTTCATTTTATTGGACACTTAGAAGACTATATTTTTTTACAGAAGTAGAATTACACCAAAATTCTTGCATATTTTGAAAGTTCAGGTTGTCCTGAAAAAAAAAATATATTGTTTTCCTGGGTAAACTAAAAGACCGCCCCAGGAAAGGCCCTTAAAGTGAAAGAGTGCAAAATATCTAAAAACTGCTTGGCAGTAGATGTTCGCATCTAGGACAAAACGGCTGGCAGGGAAAGGGTTAATCAAATTTAGGGATGCACCGAATCCAGGATTCGGTTCAGGATTCGGCCAGGATTCTGCCTTTTTTAGCAGGATTCGGCCTTGTGCCTGGCCGAACCGAATCTGAATCCTAATTTGCATATGTAAATAAGGGTAGGGGAGGAAAATCGCATGACTTTTCATCACAAAAGAAGGATTTTTTCCACTTTATCCTTTCCTACCCCTAATTTACATATGCATATTAGGGTTTGGTTCGGTATTCGGCCAAATCTGTCACGAAGGAATTGGGGGTTCGGCCGAATCCCAAATAGTGGATTCTGTGCATCCCTAATCAAATTATTCAATCTTTTTTAACAATCTTCTTTTTCACTGTATTAATAACAGTAATGTGTGCTTGATAACAAGTAAGATATAATTAATCTTATTGGAGGTAAAACAGTCCTATTGGGTTAAATTTATGTTTCAATTCTTTTTTACTGGACTTAAGGTATGGAGATCCAATTTATTGAAAGATCCATTGTCAGGAAAGCCTCTGCTTCTGAGCATTCAGGATAACAGGTCCCCTACCTGTACTTTCATTATTTCCAGGCTAATTTCCTTCTATTATTATAGTAATTTTCTCACAGCAGATTTTACATCATTGTTTCTTAGACTATAAATAAAAGGGTTTAGCAGAGGAGCTATGACGGTATACATGATAGCGACCACCGTATCGTGATGCATAGCATAACTTGATTTTGGCCTTAAGTACATAAAGAAGATGGAGCCATAAAATATCGTTACAACTGTCAAGTGAGAAGTGCAAGTGGAGAAAGCCTTCTTCCTGCCCGTTGCTGAATGGATTGTCAGAATAGTTGAGATGATCTGTATGTAAGAAATGATTATCAGTATAAACGCACCGGGAGTAACAGAACCGCCAATCATATACATGACGATTTCATTTATCCAGGTGTCTGTGCATGCAAGTTTCAGCAAAGGTGGGACATCACAGAAAATATGATTGACTTTATTGGAACAGAAAGACAAGGTGTGTGTAAGTAGCGTTTGAACAAGAGAATTGGTGGCACCAATAACCCATGAGCCAGCAAGAAGCTTAATACAGACAGCTTTATTCATAATGATCCTGTACAAGAGAGGGTGGCATATAGCGTTGTATCGATCATAAGCCATGGCTTCAAGCACATAGAACTCTGTGCCAGCCAGATGCACAATGCCGTAGATCTGGGTAAAACAGCCATAGAAGGATATTGTTTTTTCTCAGCTAACATATTTTGCAGCATTTTCGGAGAGCTCGTTGAAACGTAACAGATTTCAAGAAAAAAAAAGCAATTACAAAAAAGAAATTGCTGGAGCTCAGGAATCTCTGATAGACCCAAAAGAATAAATTCTGTTACTGAGGTGCCGTTTCCCTTAACCATTTTATTGTTCGTTTCTGTTGAGGAAAAAGAATAAACAAAATGAATATTTTTTTAACTATAATGGTTCTAGTCTACTAGAAAATCATGTAAACATTAAATAAGCTGGTTTTGCTTTCAATAAGGATTAATTATATCTTAGTTGGATCAAGTACAAGGTACTGTTTTATTATTACAAAGAAAAAGGAAATCATTTTTAAAAATGTGGAATTTTTTGAAAAAATGGAGTCTATGGTAGATGGCCTTTCCATAATTCAAAACATTCTGGATAATGGGTTTCTTGATAACAGATCCCATACCTGTATATGTACAATTTGATATGTTTTATCCATACTGCAATTTATCCCATAATTCCAAGTTAATTGTATCACTACCAGACCCAGCATAGTATTTTTGTAGCAAGGAGGTGTGTATATTTTTGGAAATGCTAGCTGTTGGCCATTGCTGTTTTTTAGTTATGTTTTCAGAATCAATGTTGATGCTGACAAGTGGCTAAGACTATGGGGACCATTTACTACACACATTTTACCACGAATCTCTAAAAATTGCTGCTTTTCCCATTTTATTTAAGCATACAAAACATGAAAACCTCTAATACAAAACTTCATCAGGTAAAAGTTGTCGAGGTCCTATAGAAGTCAATGGGAGCTGCGCTGATCCTATTTGACTCATTTAAATTAGAGGTTTTTAGAGGTATTTGTAATTTTTTAGTGCATCGTTCAGCATAATTTTCCATTCATACTTTTTTTTAAGATCTTTTATTAAAATGTCAGGACATTTGTGGTTTTAGAGAAAGTGAGTTTAGTCATGTTTTCCAAAACCTCTAAAACCACTAAAATCTCACCTTTGATAAATAGGCCTCCACTTAAGGTAAAATAGCCCAGTGTGTTTTGACTGCCGCTGGAGATTGTGCATAGGGAGGGCCTATACATAAACCTGGAAATTAACATTTCATGGATTGGGATTCAGCCAAGATTCAGCCTTTTTCAGCAGAATTTGGATTCAGCTGAATTCAACCTGTATGACTGAACCAAATCCAAAAAACCACGTGACAAGGAAGTCAAATTTTTTTATAAATTTGATTTTAAACTAATTTTAAACAAATCTTTTTAGTTCTCTTTTGGCCTTTCTCTCTAATTTCTATGTGCAAGTTAGGGTTCAGATTTGGTTCAGTATTTGGCCAAATCTTTCACAAAGGATTCAGCTGAATCCTACAATAGTGAATTTCATAAATACATAAAACAGGTACTTCTGTCTGATACACTTTATTTACAGAAAATCTTAGGATATAATCTGAATTTTCAATTAGCAATACAATTACATTCATTCAGTTTGTTCTACTAAGAAAAAAACGCAAGGAAAGGATAAACAAGGAAAATAAAATACACTGAAAGACGAACTCTTGCCCATTTCAGTTTTAGAACTGACAGCAACTAGTTCATGGTTCCCTTTATTCTGCCTCATCCATTTTCCCTTCAAATTTAACACACATTTTTGAGTCAACAATGCTTGAGTTGTTTTACCGTTACAGGCTACAGAAACCTTGCTTAACGCTATAAAAAATGTAATGCAAATCTTCAGACTGAAGAAAATTAAATTGACAAAGGATAAATATCCAAGAACTAAAACAAATAGTTTAACATCTTGAAAAATCTAGCTAGAAGAAATGTAGTGGCTCTGAAGTCATATTTTCATATTTGGTACAATATCAGCAATCTGATCCCAGTTAGTATCTACAGGAAAATGTATAAATAGATATCCTTTCTACAGCATTCACCTGCAGAAACCAAAAATATGGAGGAAATCAGAGAAGATAAGGCTTAGTTTACAATGGCATTTGTTGTCTTATTTATAGGCTGACTACCAATATCCAAATTTAATAAATGAACTATTATTTAATACTTATTTCTGATTTTATTATTTTCACCTTTCCATATTCGTTGTTACTTTAGATAACTTTTGGTTGCTAATTCTCATTATTTGGATTGTGCTGACTTTTGTTTTTTAAAATGTTGTTGTTTTCATACTACATTTGTAAACTAAAACTGCTGAAATTAATTCGCCATTATAAAACAGAGCAGGGGTATACTTGCAACAAAATTGTCTTACCTTGATAGATATTTATTCTGATTTCTTTATGCGTTGTGTATCACTCTGATTTCATTTCCAGATATTTCAACTTTTATCCACGTGTGTACAGGAAAATGCTCTCCCAGCCTCCTGAAATACAACCAGCCCATTGTATTAAAATGTATTCAATGATGTCAGAGTTATCAAATTATATTGAAGGTTCGTGTCCAGTTCAAGTACTATATGAAATTTCTTTTTTTGTGATGTATGACATCTTGTAAACATATTTTTAAAAAAAGTATGAATTAATGATATGTAAACCTGTGGGACACCAACCCCCACTATTATTTCAAGGCTACATGTCTCCATGTTGTTTCTACTATATTCTAGATTTTATTTATGGGTGCCAATGGGCCAAGTGCAGAGATCTCTTTGGAAGGCCCTTTAGCTTCCAATGGAAGGCCCTTTAGCCTGTGATAGTGCCCTCAGCAGGTTAGCATGAGCATACAAATGGCATGCAATAAAGAAATGGTCTCTACCAAAGTAGAATTAAGCAGATTAATCATAATTGCAAAATGGAATAAATAATAAAAACTGAAAAAAAGAACGTGTTACTTGTTGTGTTGTAGAGTTATCTCTCCAAGCAGACATTCTAGCAGTTGATAGGTCTGATGGAGGACCACATGCCACAGTCCTGTTACCAGTTGAGTTGCTACTCTAAATTTTAAATATAAATGCATCCTTGTTGTAAAAGTTTAATTAAAACACCTTTGTTAACTATATTTTTAAAACACCTTTGTTAACTGAGTTTAGGTTGCAGATTTTTCCTACTGCGTATGCATGGGCCTCTATAGAATTTCTGTGTTACGTTTTGATTATTAAGGGGCAGATTTATCAGGAGTCTAAGTGAAAAGTCAAATTTGTACTTTGAATTTAAAAATTAGAATTTTTATTTTAGTGTAATTCCACTAGGCAATCGTTAAAATATGATTCGAGTTTTTAAAAAACTCACGAGTTTTTAAAAATCTCGAATCAAATTTGATTAGAATTTGATTAAAATTTGCGGGTCAATGCCATTCACCCGAATTGAAATTTTAACTCGAAAATCTAGTTTATGGGAGTTGTTTTTATAAACTGCCATAAACTCTAAATTCGACCCTTAATAAATCTGCCCCCACATGTGGTGCATGCCACGTATGTTTAAAGGAAAGCTATACCCCCAAAATGAACACTTAAGCAACAGATAGTTCATATCATATTAAGTGGCATATTAAAGAATCTTACCAAACTGGAATATATATTTAAGTAAATATTGCCTTTTTACATCTCTTGCCTTGAGCCACCATTTCGTGATGGTCTCTGTGCTGTCTCAGAGATCACCTGACCAGAAATACTACAACTCTAACTGTAACAGGAAGAAGTGAGGAAGCAAAAGACACAACTCTGTCTGTTAATTGGCTCATGTGACCTAACATGTATGGTTTGTTGGTATGTTTGTGAGTACAGTGAATCCTACGATCCCAGGGGGCGGCCCTTATTTTTTAAAATGGCAATTTTCTATTTATGATTACCCAATGGCACATACTACTAGAAAAGTATATTATTATGAAAATGGTTTATTTACATGAAGCAGGATTTTACATATGAGCTGTTTTATGCAATATCTTTTTATAGAGACCTACATTGTTTGGGGGGTACAGTTTTCCTTTAACTCAAAATAAATCCACCTCAAAACATGATAACCATTTTTACCAACAGAAATTGCAAGAACTTCTTTTCACCCACAACCTCTGTAAGACAAGAACCAAATAAAGTGAGCAGAGTTATTCAGCTGCCTCTTTTTGTTAAGGCCAGCTAAAATTGAAGCTACAGTAAATTCATTTGAGAAGTAAGGTTTAGAACACCCGAAATTACCACACAATAGTAGATGTAAATCTAACAGATCTCTGTGCAGTCTGCAAACTGATTGATTAACACAGGCTAATCCCTTTTAATATGTGCTATAAAACTCTATGGATAAGCAACTTGAATTAATTTGAATTCTTTAAAACAAATTGTGACTTTCAAAATGCCTTAAATAATCATGTCAGCCACAAACTAGGTACCATAACTCATCTGTACAAAGCTTGGGTATATGATATTTGCTTACTTATGTCTTATTAGATGCAATATAGTTTGTAACAGTTGTCAAGTCCAGTTATACTGGTCCAACAATTTGAGAATGTTGCTTTGTAGTTGTAGATGGTAAAATCATTAGACTGGGTTAATAAAACATGAATTGCTTATGCTCCAGATACTTTCCCCAGAAACAAACTTAGTGCAGAATGGTGATCAGTAAATATTATCCTTGCTGTATATTTCAGAAATGAGAAAATTGAAATCAGCACAAGGTAAAGATAACAGAACAATGTAAAGTGTTCTCTGAGTTTTCAAAAGAGACATCTTTTAAAACAAATATGAAATGCAGAAAAATAAAATAAAGGATGCCAAAGTATTGCTCTCTACTAATGTTAAACTAATTGCTGGCTGACATACTGTGTATATAGCATTTAGTTTTGTTGTTGCATTGTGGTTAATTGGAATATGTCCCCAAAGTGCTAGAGTTAAGACATGATAAACAAGTGCTCATCTGTGGTTTGTTAATTTCAAAAATTAGCTACATAGTGCCAACTATAACTTTGTACTTTTAATTGCCTTAAAGAAATAAAACTATCAGTATAAAATATTTTAATGGTGTTTGGGAACCATTTCTTAGAGAGGAAAGTAGAGAGGAACAAAATGCACTAATCAAATTCTATTCCAGTTGAGAGTTTACTGGGCTATCTGCAGCAGTACTTATAGATATTTAAGTAATTTTGGACATTAGTTAAGATAAAAAACAGTTATGACAGGCAACTAATGAAGTCTAGGCCAGTGGTCAGGTAGCAAACCAGAGTCTAAAAACCAAGCAATGTGTATGCAGCTAGCATGCAACATCCTTAATCCAGTTGTAGGAGGTTTTGCTTATTTTTACTTTAGGCAGCCCTCTGGAGTATTTGGACAGATTAGAACATGTCGTGTTTTGCAGTTCGGAGAGGGGATTGTTTCCCTTCCTTGTCAGTTAAGTATTTGGCCAGTGGTTCCATTGCCTTTAAAGAAGGAAGCCACCACATGTTCTTTCTTTTTGGTCCACACTAGTTGGAGGGGGTGGTGTGCTGGAGAGCCTGAGGTGGAAACAGGCCTTGTAGGACTAGGAAAGTTTGAAAATAGTTCAGTCTAGAAGTGAGAATAAGGATCAAGGTAGTTAGTTGAACAGTCAGAGGCTCCAACATGGACAGCAAAAGGTTTGGTACCCTGTGGTGTTATCCAACAGTATATGGATTGTAAAGTCTTTAAAGGAACAGCAGGCTGGGATCCAGCAGTCTGGGAGACCTTATTCTACTCCTTATTGGGGAAACCTGTGTGGCTAGTAATCAGGAAGAAACTATGCTGGTGGCTGATAATAAAGTGTCCCTGAGTTCATCAGTTGTCTTGTGTAAACCTACAGTTTATTTACTTCTAAAGTGTGTGCTGCAAGTGCCCTAGGCTGTAACGGTGGTGTGGTTGCAACTTAACCTACTATCCCAGCAAGGCATGGGACTCCACAAAACAAAAGCACTACAGCAGAAATTGGTATAATTTATATTTCAAAGTCAAAAGGCGGTTATGTAATAAAAGTCACTAAGTTTGCCCATGTCCAGTTAACCATAGAAACTAATCAAAGGGTAGAATTTACTGGTCATCTGTTTAAAAGCAAACATCTCATTGGTTGCTGTGGGTTAATGCTTCTTGGCAAACTTAGTGCCTTATGCATATGGGGGTAAATGTTTAATTAATTTCCAAGCAACACAAACATTTTATCAAACCTTTATCAAGTTGTGGCAAACATTTTTAGTGATGATGGGATCACTTTTGGCACATGATTATGTGCAGTTTTAATTACAGCTTTCGAGTTGGATTCCATTAATACAAGTCTGGCACTTATTGACACAACCTGCTAATGGAACCGTGGCACTACCATCAATTGCATGCTTGCAGTAATTTCAGGTTTACCAAGCATCGATATATAAATGTGCTCATAAACAAATACAATATTGGATTACTCAGTCACATAGGTTTACATAGTTACCTAGATAAATCAGCTTGAAAAAAGACCAAAGTCCATCAAGTTCAACCCCTCCATAGGAAACCCAAAATCTTAGACGCTGCCTTAGCCTTTCAGATATGGAAACGCAAGCTACACAAACAATATATAAAATGATAGTAGAGCAGACACAAAACACAAATAGAATGATACAGATCTGAGATCCGTTATCTGTAAACCTGTTATCCAGAAAGCTCCTAATTACAGGCCAGAAAGGCCATCACCCATAGACTCCATTTTAATCAAATTTAGGGATGCACCGAATCCAGGATTCGGTTCAGGATTCGGCCTTTTTTGGCAGGATTCGGCCGAATCCTTGTGCCTGGCCGAACCGAATCGGAATCCTAATTTGCATATGTAAATTAGGGGAGGGGAGGAAAATCGCATGACTTTTCATCATAAAAGAAGGATTTTTTCCACTTTTTCCTTTCCTACCCCTAATTTACATATGCAAATTAGGGTTCCGTTCGGTATTCGGCCGAATCTGTCACGAGTGGATTCTGTGCATTCCTAATCAAATTAGTCAATTTTTATTAACAATCTTCTTTTTCACTGTATTAATAGAACAGTAATGTGTGCTTGATAACAAGTAAGATATAATTAGTCTTATTGGAGGTAAAACAGTCCTATTGGGTTAAATTTATGTTTCAATTATTTTTTATTGGACTTAAGGTATGGAGATCCAATTTATTGAAAGATCCATTGTCAGGAAAGCCTCTGGTTCTGAGCATTCTGGATAACAGGTCCCCTACCTGTACTTTCCTTATTTCCAGGCTAATTTCCTTCTATTCAGTAATTTTCTCACAGCAGATTTTACATCATTGTTTCTTAGACTATAAATAAAAGGGTTTAGCAGAGGAGCTATGATGGTATACATGATAGCGACCACCGTATCGTGATGCATAGCATAACTTGATTTTGGCCTTAAGTACATAAAGAAGATGGAGCCATAAAATATCGTTACAACTGTCAAGTGAGAAGTGCAAGTGGAGAAAGCCTTCTTCCTGCCCGTTGCTGAATGGATTGTCAGAATAGTTGAGATGATCTGTATGTAAGAAATGATTATCAGTATAAACGCACCGCCAGTAACAGAACCGCCAATCATATACATGACGATTTCATTTATCCAGGTGTCTGTGCATGCAAGTTTCAGCAAAGGTGGGACATCACAGAAAATATGATTGACTTTATTGGAACAGAAAGACAAGGTGTGTGTAAGTAACGTATGAACAAGAGCATTGGCGGCACCAATAACCCATGAGCCAGCAAGAAGCTTAATACAGACAGCTTTATTCATAATGATCCTGTACAAGAGAGGGTGGCATATAGCGTTGTATCGATCATAAGCCATGGCTGCAAGCACATAGAACTCTGTGCCAGCCAGATGCACAATGCCGTAGATCTGGGTAAAACAGCCATAGAAGGATATTGTTTTTTTCTCAGCTAACATATTTTGCAGCATTTTCGGAGAGCTTGTCGAAACGTAACAGATTTCAAGAAAGGAAAAGTTACTGAGGTAAAAATACATGGGGGTGTGCAGGCTGGGACTGAATTTATATATAAGGATAATGGAGGCATTTCCGAGTACAGTGATGATATAGATGCACAAAAAGATGCAAAAAAGATATTGCTGGAGCTCAGGAATCTCTGATAGACCCACAAGAATAAATTCTGTTACTGGGGTGCCGTTTCCCTTATCCATTTTGTTGTTCGTTTCTGTTGAGGAAAAAGAATAAACAAAATGAATATTTTTTTAACTATAATGGTTTTCGCATAATAATTCAAGTAGTTTTAAGTTAAGGTCTTCCATTGTGGGTTAGAGGTTTGCAGGCAGTGTTCCATGATCCCAAGTTCCTGTACAATCAACCACAACCAATTGCTTATCATGCAGATTATTTTGTTTTCATACAAATTACTTATTTCTAGTGATGGGCAAATTACTCCTGTTTCGCCGAAAATTTGCACGAAATTCACGAAATGGAGAAGAATTAGCGAATCATGAATTTTGACGCTGGCTGTAAAATATTTTTGATGCGGGCGTCAATGCTGACGCCATTAAATTCAATAGGCGCCTAGAATTATAGCCTGCGACGCAATTGTGCCAGCATCAGAATTGTCGCCAGCGTCTGCATTGTCGCAAGCGTCAAAACTATTTTGACGCCATCAAATTTTTTTCTGGCAAATTTTTGAGGCATTTTCGCAGATTTATTCGCCGCCGCAGAAATTTGCAGCAAATTTGCGCCTGGAGAATAAATTCACCCATCACTACTTATTTATTTCTTGTTCCCATTCACCTCTCTGGCATAAGAGTTCATAAACTCAAAAAGTGCAATATACAGGTATGGGACGTGTTATCCAGAATTCTTGGGACCTAGAGTTTTCCAATTAACGGATATTTCTGTAATTTGGATCTCCATACCTTAAGTCTACTAGAAAATCATGTAAACATTAAATAAGCTGGTTTTGCTTCCAATAAGGATTAATTATATCTTAGTTGGGATCAAGTACAAGGTATTGTTTTATTATTACAAAGAAAAAGGAAATCATTTTTAAAAATGTGAAGTTTTTGGAAAAAATGGGGTCTATAGTAGATGGCCTTTCCATAATTCAGAACTTTCTGGATAATGGGTTTCTGGATAACGGATCCCATACCTGTATATGTACAATTTAATATGTTTTATCCATTATGCAATTTATCCCATAATTCCAAGTTAATTGTATCACTACCGAACCCAGCATAGTATTTTTTTAGCAAGGAGGTGTGTATATTTTTGGAATTGCTAGCTGTTGGCCATTGCTGTGTTTTAGTTATGTTTTCAGAATCCATGTCTATGATGCTGACAAGTGGCTAAGACTATGGGGACCATTTACTACACACATTTTACCACAAATCTCTAAAAATTGCTGGTTTTCAGATTTTATGAAGCATACAAAACACAAAAACGTCTAATACAAAACTTTATCAGGTCGAGGTCCTATAGAAGTCAATGGGAGCTGCGCTGATCCTATTTGACTCATTTAAATTAATTCTGACTTTTTGAGGTATTTGTCATTTTTAGTGCATCGTTCAGCATAATTTTCCATTCATACTTTTTACTTTTTAAGATCTTTTATTTAAATGTCAGGACATTTATGAGTTTAGTCGTGTTTTCCAAAACCTCTAAAACCACTAAAATCTGACCTTTGATAAATAGGCCTCCACTTAAGGTAAAATAGCCCAGTGTGTTTTGACTGCCGCTGGAGATTGTGCATGGGGGGGGCTATACATAAACATGGAAATTAATATTTCATGGATGGATGTTTGTTGGGATTCAGCCAAGATCCATCCTTTTTCAGCAGGATTTGGATTCAGCCGAATTCAACCTGTATGGCCGAACCAAATCCAAAAAATCACATGACAAGGAAGTCAAATTTTTTTTAACCAGGCACTGTTCTCTTTTGGCTTTTTTCTCTAATTTACATATGCAAATTAGGGTTCAGATTTGGTTCGGTATTTGGCCAAATCTTTCACAAAGGATTCGGCTGAATCCTAAAATAGTGAATTTTGTGCATCCCTAATATAGATGCCCAGTGATATATATAAAACAGGTACTTCTGTCTGAAATACTTTATTTACAAAAATTCTTAGGATATAATCTGAATTTTCAATTACAAAGGACAAATATTCAAGAACTAAAACAAATATTTTAACATCTTGAAAAATCTAGCTAGAAGAAATGTAGTGGCTCTGAAGTCATATTTTCATATTTGGTACAATATCAGCAATCTGATCCCAGTTAGATAACAAACGTATCTACAGGAAAAATATTTAAATAGATATCCTTTCTACAGCATTCACCTGCAGTAACCAAAGATATGGAGGAAACCAGAGAAGATAAGACATAGTTTACAATGGCATTTGCTGTCTTATTTATGGGCTGACTACCAATATCCAAATTTAATAAATTAACTAGTATGTAATATTTATTTCTAATTTTATTATTTTTACCTTTCCGTATTCGTTATTACTTTAGATAACTTTTACATAATTACATAGTTAAATTGAGTTGAAAAAAAAAGTCCATCAAGTTCAACCCCTCCAAATGAAAACCCAGCATCCATACACACACCCCTCTCTACTGCATGGAATGCTAATTCTCATTATTTGGATTGTGCTGACTTTTGTTTTTTAAAATGTTATTGTTTTCATACTACATTTGTAAACTAAAACTGCTGAAATGAATTTGCCATTATAAAACTGAGCATGGGTATACTTGCAACAAAATTGTCTTACCTTGATAGCTATTTATTCTGATTTCTTGCTTTGTGTATCACTCTTATCTCATTTCCAGATATTTCAACTTTTATCCACATGTGTGTACAGGAAAATGCTCTCCCAGCCTCCTGAAATACAACCAGCCCATTGTATTAAAATGTATTAAATGCTATCAGAGTTATTAGGTTATATTGAAGGTTTGTGTCCAGTTCAAGTACTATATGAAATTTCTTTTTTTGTGATATATGACATCTTGTAAACATATTAAAAAAAAAGTATGAATTAATGATATGTAAACCTGTGGGACACCAAACCCCCACTAGTTATTTCAAGGCTACATGTCTCCATGTTGTTTCTACTATATTCTGGATTTTATTTATGGGTGCCAGTGGGCCCAGTGCAGAGATTTCTTTGGAAGGCCCTTTAGCTTCCAATGGAAGGCCCTTTAGCCTGTGATAGTGCCCTCAGCAGGTTAGCATGAGCATACAAATGGCATGCAATAAAGAAATAGTCTCTACCAAGGTAGAATTGTGGTCCAGGTGCTTTGGGCCAATGGCAGCAGATTAATCATAATTGCAAAATTTAATAAATAATAAAAACTGAAAAAATAACTTGTTACTTGTTGTGTTGTAGAGTTATCTCTCCAAGCAGACATTCTAGCAGTTGATAGGTCTGATGGAGGACCACATGCCACAGTCCTGTTACCAGTTGAGTTGCTACTCTAAATTTTAAATATAAATGCATCCATGTTGTAAAAGTTTAATTAAAACATCTTTATTAACTACATTTTTAAAACACCTTTGTTAACTGGGTTTAGGTTGCAGATTTTTCCTACTGAGAATGCATGGGTCTCTATAGAATTTCTGTGATACGTTATTAAGGGGCAGATTTATCAAGAGTCATAGTGAAAATTCGAATTCGTATTTTGAATTTAAAAATTTTAATTTTTATTTTAGTGTAATTCGACTAGACAATCGTTAAAATTTGATTCAAGTTTTTAAAAAAACAAATTATTTCGAATTTCGAAATATATTATTTTGAATATTCGCCACTTTAAAACTGCTGAATTGCTGTTTTAGCCTATGGGGGATGTCCTGAATTTTTTTTTTTTGGGAGAAAAAACTCGAATCAAATTTGATTAAACTTTGATTCAAATTCGCAGGTCAATGCCATTCACATGAATTGAAATTTTAACTCGAAAATCTAATTTATGGGAGTTGTTTTTATAAACTTCCATAAACTCTAAATTCGACCCTTGATAAATCTGCCCCCACATTTGGAGCATGCCACGTATGTTTAACTCAAAATGAATCCACCTCAAAACATGGTAACCATTTCTACCAACAGAAATTGCAAGAACTTCTTTTCACCCACAACCTCTGTAAAACAAGAATCAAATATAGTGAGCAGATTTATTCAGCTGCCTCTTTTTGTTAAGGCCAGCTAAAATTGAAGCTACAGTTAATTCATTTGAGAAGTAAGGTTTAGAACACCCGAAATTACCACACAATAGTAGATGTAAATCTAACAGATCTCTGTGCAGTCTGCAAACTGATTGATTAACACAGGCTAATCCCTTTTAATATGTGCTATAAAACTCTATGGATAAGCAACTTGAATTAATTTGAATTCTTTAAAACTAATTGTGACTTTCAAAATGCCTTAAATAGTCATGTCAACCACAAACTAGGTACCATAACTCATCTGTACAAAGCTTGGTTATATGATATTTGCTTACTTATGTCTTATTAGATGCAATATAGTTTGTAACAGTTGTCAAGTCCAGTTATACTGGTCCAACAATTTGAGAATATTGCTTTGTAGTTGTAGATGGTAAAATCATTAGACTGGGTTAATAAAACATGAATTGCTTATGCTCCAGATACTTCCCCAGAAACAAACTTAGTGCAGAATGGTGATCAGTAAATATTATCCTTGCTGTATATTTCAGAAAATGAGAAAGTTGAAATCAGCACAAGGTAAAGATAACAGAACAATTTAAAGTGTTCTTCTTTTAAAACAAATAAGAAATGCAGAAACATAAAATAAAGGATGCCAAAGTATTGCTCTCTACTAATTTTAAACTAATTGCTGGCTGACATACTGTGTATATATAGCATTTAGTTTTGTTGTTGCATTGTGGTTAATTGGAAATATGTCCCAAAAGTGCTAGAGTTAAGACATGATAAACAAGTGCTCATCTGTGGTTTGTTAATTTCAAAAATTAGCTACATAGTGCCAACTATAAATTTGTACTTTTAATTGCCTTAAAGAAATAAAACTATCAGTATAAAATATTTTGATGGTGTTTGGGAACCTTAGAGAGGAAAGTAGAGAGGAACAAAATGCAAAATGCACTAATCAAATTCTATTCCAGTTGAGAGTTTACTGGGCTATCTGCAGCAGTACTTATAGATATTTAAGTAATTTTGGACACTAGTTAGGAAAAACAACAGTTATGACAGGCAACACATGAAGTCTAGGCCAGTGGTCAGGGCAGGTAGCAAACCAGAATCTAAAAACCAAGCAATGGGTATGCAGTTAGCATGCAACATCCTTAATCCAGTTGTAGGAGGTTTTGCTCATTTTTACTTTAGGCAGCCCTCAGGAGTATTTGGACAGATTAGAACATGTAGTGTTTTGCAGTTCGAAGAGGGGATTGTTTCCCTTCCTTGTCATTTAAGTATTTGGCCAGCGGTTCCATTGCCTTTAAAGAAGGAAGCCACCACATGTTCTTTCTTTTTGGTCCACACTAGTTGGAGGGGGTGGTGTGCTGGAGAGCCTGAGGTGGAAACAGGCCTTGTAGGACTAGGAAAGTTTTAAAATAGTTCAGTCTAGAAGTGAGAATAAGGATCAAGGTAGTTAGTTGAACAGTCAGAGGCTCCAACATGGAAAGCAAAAGGTTTAGTACCCTGTGGTGTTATCCAACAGTATATGGATTGTAAAGTCTTTAAAGGAACAGCATCACTGACACAGAGGAGGTAGACAGCAGACTGGGATCCAGCAGTCTGGGAGACCTTATTCTGTTCCTTATTGGGGAAACCTGTGTGGCTAGTAATCAGGAAGAAACTATGCTGGTGGCTGATAATAAAGTGTCCCTGAGTTCAAGTTCTTGTGTAAACCTACAGTTTATTTACTTCTAAAGTGTGTGCTGCAAGTGCCCTAGGCTGTAACGGTGGTGTGGTTGCAACTTAACCTACTATCCCAGGAAGGCATGGGACTCCACATTACAAAAGCACTACAGCAGAAATTGGTATACTTAAGATTTCAAAGTCAAAAAATCCTGTAACAGTAGGTTTATCCCAGGGAAACGTCTGTACATTTGTGGATAGTGTACTTGCTATCAAATTCTATTCAATGGGTTAATAAATCTTTCTCCTCCTAAATACCAAACTTTGAAGCTTTTCTTAAAATAGCGTTTTTTATAAAAACTTGTGAAAATTCTGGAAAATCACATCAAACCTTTTAATTTTAAACTTTTTATCTCCCACATAACATTAGCTATGAAGAAAAAACATTCAAAATATGAATGTCAGGGGTCCACCAAATAGTTTAATGGTGTGCATTCCAAATATGAATGTTAGGGGTCCACCAAATAGTTTAATGGTGTGCATGCAAAGGATCAGAAAACTATGGGCCAGATTCAATTCACTGAAAAAAGGGGTTAATCATGTGAAAAGTCATTGACAAGATTCAATTTGATGTTCTGCAAATTTCAATAGAGTTTTCATGTGATAAACCGAGAGGTACGTTTTTCTGAATTGAATCTAAAATTGAATCTTGTCCATTACTTTTTACGTGATAAACCTTTTTATTACTGAATTGAATCTGGCCCTATATGTCATATAGTTTCTGCATACAAATTGTCCTGGAGGTCACTTGAGCTACTGGAAAATTAACAAATTTACTGCACTTTATATGGGGTACAGCCACAAAAATTTTTTTTAATGCATAGATTTTTGGAAAGTACATATTTGGGTGTATGCAAAATGTGTAATCGTATTGCAAAGGTTTCCTAAAGATAGCGGTTTTTAATAAAATATATGGAATTCTCCTCAAACCTTCAGTTTACAGCATTTTATCTCAAACATGTCATTAGGTCTCAAGGTAAAACATCCTAAATATGAATGCAAAAGATATGCATAGAATCACAAAACTATTTGGCATTTAAAGATCCCAAAATAAACGGAGTGCAAATTGTCCTAGAGGTCACTTCAGCTTTTTAAAAAACACATTTACTGCATTACATGTGCAGTAGTGATTGGCAAATTTATTCCTCAGGCGTGAATTTGCTGTGAATTCCTGTAATTCAGCACCGGCAAATAAATTTGCGAATCCGCCGTGAAAAGTTGCCATCTAAAATTCACCAGCTTCAAAAAAAATGGACGTCGGCGTTTTTCAATGTAAAAACATATTCTGTTGAGTCCAGAATGGGTAAATTTCTCTCTACTCTCTCTATGGGTAAATGGTAATGGGTAAATGTCTCTCTAATAAACTGCAAAGCTACACTAATCTTAGCTGGTTTTTAGTTAAATTTCAGAAAATTGTCTCGAAGCTTTACTCCATCATATACCCCACATTTTGTAACTTACCAACATAAAGCATCCTAAATATGAACACCAAGGATTCGCTGAATTGTGTATACAAAGAATTACTAAACTATGCGAGTACATAGATATTTAAATTAAATTCAATTATTCCTATGAATTTTCATTGCTGGCTGCTGCAAAATAAGCATCTGGTATGTGTATTATGTGCCAAAAGATCCCCTAACAGTATGGAGACCCTAACTTGCCTATTGTAATCACCGTTCAAAATCTCAATTTTAATTGTTTAGTTTTCCAAGTAAATTGAACTGAAACTGAACTGAAAATGCAATAAAATGGCTAACAATGTAACAAAATGCAGCCTTGGGGCTGGGAAAATGTGCAAACAAAGGAGTCAGAGTGGCTTTTTTGGCCACTTCCCTGCGTAGAAGAGCTACAGAACATATAGAATCTACATTCTGCAGCACTTAAAGCCTTTTATCCACAGAACTTAAAATGTTAATTAATTCTGAAATACCACCAGCTCAGCATTCTTATCACTTACATTTAGATAAACATACCATTTATCCTGTTTATTATTTATTATGTATTATTAGTTTATCGTTATTGTATCATATTATTTTATAATATTTGTATTATTATAATGTATCATTATCAGTACATTTAGATAAACATTCTGCACCATGTTAGATACCATTTAGCATGATTGCTTCCATATTCTTAGCTTAATGTCACAACTGTAGTGGGTGGAGAATAAGCCAAAACTGAACAATTGTGCCTGTGTAACTGTGGAAAGTGATGGCAAAGACATCTGCCTGTCACTTTGTTCTTGGGGTGGATTACACCATTGAAATAGCACAGTGGTTATGGGACTAAATCCACTCTGTGTGTGTAGTGATGGGCATATGTAATCTCTGTCACTGTCCGGAGCTACGGTGGAGAAAAATAAGTGTGACACTATCCTTCAGGTCAGAATCTGAATTCTAATGTAGGATAACTGTTACATATGTATTGAAATTGTATTTTTGTTAAATGAGGAATAAATCTTATTATCACTTATATTAAAAAAAAAAGCTCCCCCTGCTGTTCATAAGTATGATTGTTTCCCTGCTCAGCAGGGACCATCTGACAATTGCTATCCACAGCAGTAAATGAAGGAAGAATTTCACTGCATACAGTCAGGTTTCTTATGAAAACGGTACACATTTTTTAATTAAAGTATATTGGAGATAGGTTTCTTTTTCATTAAAGAAAATAAAAATGGGATTTTATTTTTTTTGACTTTACATGCCCTTTAAGGACATAGTTTTGAGTTGTGTGTCCTTTTCTTTGCAACTTGGAAAACGTATACAGTACAATGATGACCCAGTGGTTTTGGAGTATAAAAAAAAATACTTTCCCCTCCAATGTGTGACAAAGAAACAGTTTCGAAAGTTATTTTACACCTCTTGAAATTAAATAGGAATTTATTGAATCCCCTAATTATTAACAAAATCACACCTTCCTTTAATATTTCCAAGTTGCCATTCTTTGCAGTATTTTTGTCACAGCTACTTTGACATCCTTATTTCTGAGACTATAAATGAAAGGGTTTAACAGAGGGGCAATAATTGTATACATAACAGCAACCAGCCTGTCATGGTGCATAGCATAACTTGATTTGGGTCTTAGATACATAAAAAAGATTGAGCCGTAAAATATAGCCACTACAGTCAAGTGAGAAGTGCAAGTGGAAAAGGCTTTTTTCCTTCCTGAAGATGATTGGATATTTAGAATAGTTAAGATTATCTTTATGTAAGAGATTAATGTTAATATAAATGAACCACCGGTAACAGAACCACCAACGACAAACATGCCGAGTTCATTGATCCAGGTGTTTATACACGAGAGTTTCAGTAAAGGTGGGACATCACAAAAGAAATGTTGAATCTTATTAGAACAGAAAGGCAGCATGTATGCAAGGAGGGTATGCACTAGAGCATTTGCAGCACCAATAACCCATGAGCCACAGAGAAGATGAATACAAAGTGCTTTATTCATAATGATCCTGTACAAGAGCGGGTGGCATATTGCATTATATCGATCATAAGCCATGGCTGCAAGCACAAAGAACTCTGTGCCAGCCAAAAACAATACGCTGTACATTTGCACAAAGCAGCCATGCAAAGGTATTGTTTTTCTCCCCGTTACCATGTTTTGCAACATTTTAGGAGCAGTTGCTGAGACGTAACATATTTCCAATAGGGAAAAGTTGCTGAGATAAAAATACATAGGAGTGTGCAAGTTTGGACTGAATTTATATATAAGAATAATTGATGCATTTCCAAGTACAGTGATTATATAAATGCAAAGAAAAATACAAAACAGAAAAAACTGAAGCTCTGGGATCTCCGAAAGACCCTCAAGAATAAATTCAGTTACTGTGGTGCCATTTCCGTTGTTCATTTTGTGGCTTATTCCTGAGGATCAAATAAAGACAGCCTTTTTTTAATGAGCGACAACTTAAGGATGCTTGTAATATATATCATTAGCTACAATAGGAATCAACAAAAGGTTTTCAGTAAGTGAAAGTATAGTTCAGGGAGCACAATGTGGACCTTAGTCAGGTCAAAATGCTGCGTTGTGTGAGTACAGAATATTAGAAAAACACAATAACCCTCTCATATTGTTCTAAAATCTCTACTAAGGTTGCTAGTTACCAGTCTAGATCCTCTTGACTATTCAAAGCAAAGGCCGCGTGCCATGTGCCTTTAAATATGAATCTTTCAACTGATTTTTAATTCCCTTATCATTTATTGTAGAAAATGCATTATACTCTTTATCACACAAGCTTGAAGGGCACTGTATACTCCAAGAAGTTGGAAGGAGTGAGTTAGCAGAAGATGGATTCAACCTGCAAGATGAGAAGTAATGGTAGAAATAAAGTCTACCTGTTCTTCCCTCTTCTAAATGATCCAGGGTTACATGAGGAGTATGGGAGTAAGACAAAGTGAGATAATAACCTCCTGAGGTCCCTGTCCAATCATCACACATCAAGCCTTGTCTATATATGTATTTATATCTTTATTTATATAACACTCTAGCCCATTTTTCCAATTTCAAGATAAACCCAAATTCTACTGTGCTAAAAACATTATAAAATTAAGAAAATGTGAAAGGCCACAAGTCCTATATTTATTGTGTGTTTCACAAAGACTTTCCAATCTGATAATCCTTCATCAGGTTCACAGTAAGTGATATCACACATAAAGAATTAGCAAATGCTGTAATGTTATCCTATCTTAACATAGCATGTGTTTCTTTAACCATTTTTGTTTTTTATTACTAGGATGCTGACTGTGCTTAGAATTTGGCACATGTTACAGAGCCACACTAATATATCAGCTGTTTGTTACTTGTTCTGTCATTTTATAATGATTTTATTAGGATGAGGGGCTGTGTTGGGTATGCAATCTAATGTTGCACATGTTTTGTGAATACGAGGATATTTCATTTTTTTTAAATAATTTGTTTGGCATTTAAAATTTCTAATAAAACTTTACAAAACCCCTGGACTTCATATTTGATCCTTTATAAAAAAAAATTGCATTTTGTATAAAAGACACTGAGTAGCTAAATGGTGGCACCAATGTAATCAGAGCAACCAGAATATCCCTTCCATTACACTATATTTCCCTTTTCTCTATCCTCTGCTCTCACTTTGTCTTTTTACACTATTAACAGTTTGAACCTCTCCCATTACCCTATAACAGCAGAATGTTAAATGGAGCACATGAAACTATCACCCCTCACCTTTCCATTCTGTTTTGTTTTTTGGCATTTTTAATTTTACAGAATGTCTACCACAATTTTGTTACAGCCATTTATTCATTTTTTTGAATCTTGAAACCTTGTTGTTACACATCAATGTGTATAAATCTCTGTCATGTTTCTCTAAATTATGATTTGCTAATTTCATATCATTGTTCATAACACAGAACATTATTGGAATGTTACAAAAATCAATCATATATTTACTGTATATTTAATAAAAAGGAGATGGCCGCGGGGCAAACATTGTAACACAAATCATAACTTCTTCAGCACAAAGACTGTACTTACAGTTTTTATAGTTGGTTATTTTGTCCTTTACATCTGCAGATTTGGAATATGTAATTCTTTATAATGTACATAATTTGCAATAACATAGTAACCACCCTGAGGAAACCGTATCCTTTATTCGTATCTTCATTACAGTAAAGTGCCTGTGTGTTTATCACTAGTACATTGACTTTACTGGAGAATGGCTGAGCATCTATTAAATGAGGGCACAGCTTAAAACCATGCAGTTATGCTCACAAAAATATAATTAGCGTCTCCATTGCATAAAATGTATCTACTATTTTTTTTATTTTTGGTCTCTATATATAGTATACTGTGAGAAATAATTGCTCTGTAGTACATTTGTGAGGATTCCCTGCTGAATTCATCTGCTGTTAACAAGAGTGCATATAGGCTTTATTAATTGGAAAACAAGGGATTTGTCATTCTAAAAAAAGTTCTTGTTATATTTTAAATGGGATGTACATACTGTTTCTCAATCATGGCTTACCTGGATATTGCAGGACTACATCGCATGCATATTTTAACATAGTGTAAGGGGGTAGAGCAGGCTGTGACATCATGGTGAGATCGTAAAGCAACACTGCAAAATAAACTTAAAGGAGAATGGGATTGGGCTCTGGAGGGTTAGCCATGGAGTGTTGATATCAACTTGGGCTTGTAGCAGTGTCCATGCTCTTTGTCCATGGCTGAGGGTGGGAAGAAAGAAGCCAAACAGCGAAGTAAGTTTCCCTGACATTACAGAGCACTTTCAGATGCTGCCTATTTACAAACTACCTGTCCATGATGCCCTTTAAATTCAGCTGGATCTCCAGCCCAATAAATACTAAAACATCCTCTAATGAGAATTCTGTTTGTGCACACTAGGCTCTCTGCTCTAGTTGACAGCATACAAACGATTAAAGTTATTTTCAAATATCTGGTTACAGTTTAATACAGACAAGCTAAATTACTCAGCGATCTCTATTTGTTGGCAAGCAAGGTGGCTGATACATGGTTGGTAAGCTGTTTGTGAAGGTTCTCATTTATCCAGGCCATGGTATATCTATAGTAATAAGTCAAATGTAAAGCCCACCACTCTTTCCCAGACTGTGGGGAGTAACTGTGAGGTCAGGCCCTGTTCTAGCTGAGTGATGTTATGTTTTATGGCATCAACTGTGAAAAAGGTTTGTCTTACACATCATTTAGCCGTTGTTTTTGGACTTTTTGTAGTTAATCTGTATAACTCCATCAAGGCTAGGCTAGACCTTGTTCGGCTAGGAAACAGGCAGCACACAAGTTACATTTGGTCCTATATTTAACGGAAGGGGCCTTTGCTACATGAAAGGGTGAAGGAATAGTGTTGTGCAAATACACCTCACTTGTGCTGTTTGAACTGGACACCAGAAGGTTCTTAAAACAAACAAACAGCAGCAGACTTTATTCACTTAACGCCCTATTAGGCTGTGATCCCTACACTACAGGCCAGTGTTGCCTGAGAGGAGAGCTACCTATTCTATCCCTCCTAGTTGGAGTCAGACTGCTCTTGCTAAGCTAGTTCTATCTGCCTTACTTTCCTAGAAAGTGTTTTACAGAGACCTACCTTGCCCTGACTACACATCATTCATGGAGTCCAACTTCACCAAGGGTCTCACCACCCTTGGGGCCTTCCTTTTACTGGGGCCCAAGCTCCAATCTCCCAACACACCCACTCCCTCCTCCAAGCTCCAGCCTCTGCCCAGCACTATACTGAGGTGTGACAGGAACTTGTCAACAGCCTCTGGGCGAGTGATACACTGTACACATTATGTGAATAAGCTAAAGCAGATACATGGGCTTTTGCCCAGCAACTAGAGAACAAGAAAGTGTAGGCATTTAAAGCCATAGGGGAGTGTTAACTCTATGGGTCCCTATTTCTTCTTGAGTTTGTAGCCATTTACGGTGGAATCCAGACATCTGCTGCATGGTATGACTCCATGTTATCGGAATCTGAGGTTGAAGCAAAAGTGCAATATATTGCAATGTGAAGGTTCACATTCATCCAGGTCATGGTTTATCTATAGTAATAAGTCAAATCCACTGGGCTTGCTGTATTTGTTTGTGGCAGACAATAGCGGCAAACTCTATTGGCTGCCACATACAATGCTGTTTTGGCACCTCTCCCTGGACTGCTTAATAACACCTCATAGCTCCAGCCATGCTAATACAATCAACACCTTGGTTTCATGAAGTCTCTGACTCTATGTTGGTTATACTGATAGATTATGCTGACTGGAGCAATATTCCAGGGTATTTAACCATGGAAAGATTTTTGTACAGGTCATTTTGAATTGAGAAAGCCAGTCAGATGACTTGCAAAATAGAAAAAATACAGCAAGTCCAGTTACTACAGATATGTTAGTTTGTTCAGGGCCAGATTTGCCCTGAGGGTGCCCGGAGGCCGGCATCCTCTGTCGCCCCCTCCCTCTCTAAGGATAGCGCGCTTGCACATCCTAGCGCGGAAAGGCTAGTGCTCCGGAATCACAGATATTGCTTGTGTGGCTGGGCAGCATGGCGCCCCTTAATTGATGCCGCCATAGGCCCGGGCCTTTGCGGCCTTGCCACAAATCGGGGCCTGGGTTTGTTACCAGAGAATATTCGTACTTCTCTGTAGCTAATAGCACTCTGTGCACTACAAGAGCTAAAATTCAGATTATGACGTTACCAAGAGAAGCTTGTCACAGCACCTGGTAACTTGAAGAGCACCTCATGGCACTAGTGTCCCTGGATACAAAAGTTTTTCTTGCTTGACAAAGAGTGGAGTGCCACTCGAAACGTTGTATTTTCATGCTGCTGTCCCACATATAATAAAGACGGTTTTATTGAAACTGGAGTGCTGTCTACTGGGAGAGAATCATTTGAAATCCTGGCAGGAAAGGAGGGACTAAAACACTGATGTTACAAATTGTAACAACTTCTCTACAACTTACAGACAGCATGCAGGAACTACATAACCCACAATGCATTGCACTATGATATTCTGTTCCTTATTGAAATCACATGTGCAGGGAATTGTGGGGTTTGGAGGATGCAAGCTAAGGACAGCTGGCTGTTGATACAAAGTAACAGTAGTCAGCCAGCTCAGCAAAGTAGTCAGACAGATCAGATGGAGAGCAAGGTGCTAGGATTAGGAAACTCTTCCAAACCATTAAAATCATGAAAAGTTTGCATATTTTTTAATTGATGTACTGTATTTGCAAAGTTGCTTGAAATTGCGTTTACTTTTCAAAAAGCTTAAGTTATGTTTGTGTGGAGTTCTCCTTTAAGTCGCCACTTCCTGTAAAATCCAAAATACAGGTTGTGTGAAAAAGGCAGAAAAATAACTTCACTTCTTAAGATGTTCATCTTGTTTTTTCAATTCCATAACTTTATGTTCATCTGGCTAATACTTTTTTTTCTTAGCAGGTATTTTTGATTCAATTCAAGCGATTTTCCAACCAGGAATTGTGTCTTCATTCTAGTCGAGAAAAACGGATTCCCAAGTTAAAAATTGGCACAGGTTTCCCATGTTTTAGCAAAGCAATATCTCTCAGACACAGGAAATGAGAAAAAAACAATAAATTGCATAAACAAGCCCTCCTCTAGAATTTCTGCAACAGCTGGAGACTATGCAACTTGAAACATGAAATGAGTACTGAATTTTTATCATGCATCCTGGGTCTCATTTACTAACACAAAAAACAGTCCATTACACAGGACTCTATCACTCAGGTAGGCCCCTACTGTAGGATAGGTAAACAGTCTTGTTAGCACTCGCTAGACAAGCTTCCAGTAACCAGAGTAAAAGGGCCTTACTGTGATGCTCCTCCAGGAATCTCTCTTTTCCTGAGCCAGACAGCTTGAACCACTATGACAATAATCCTTCTGCCTCTGGCTGCTCTGCTAACTACACTACCATAAATGCGAGTTCCTCCAAAAAGTAGGAAAAGGCCTAACGCATTTCGTGCCTGTTGGGACACTTAGTCATAGGCCCCAGCCTATGAGTAAGTGCCCCGACAGGCACAAAATGCATGTGCATGCACCCTCTGACTTTCTTTCAACTTTTGAAATTGTATTTATTTTGGTAGTACTTATATTGATTTTTTTTGTAGTGCTCTGCTAACTACCCCTAAGCTCTTACTCTAAAGTGAGCCATAACAGATGCTTACCTCATCTGAGGGCCTATATACAACAGTTCCTTGCTGGGGCATTTTCTCTTTTGGCTTGTAACATCAGACCAAAGTGGCCAGACTGTTATGAAGGTTGGCACCATTAGGGCTAGCTAATATACAGTAGTGGCAAGTGAGTTCACTTTAGGAGTGAAAGTTAGAGAGGGCTAGCGAGTACGGACAGCCTGTTGTCCCAACAAGGAGTAATAGTTTGGGCTAAAGGCTGAGGTGACTGTGCACCAGAGTTAGGGAATTGAGCGTTCAGGTGTAGGTATCGGAGATCCTACGGAAGAAGCTTGAGTATTGTATGTGAAGTCGCAGCAGAGAATCAGGGGTAAGAGTTCCTTAGCAAAAGGAGGCCCTGGAGGACAAGGGCTCTGGAGGCTTTAGAAAGGAGAACACCATGGTGTGTGAGTAGCAAGCATTATGTGATTAATATCCTTGTCAGCAACCAGAACTCCGGTCTGAACTATAAGCTGTTCTCCTGCTATAACAATAATAGTGTTCATGGCATTTATTGTGGGAGTGGATTCTTCTGGCAGCAAAGGCTTTACATGTGAACATTTAGTGGTAGGCAATCACTAGTCATGATTGACCCTGTAACAAACATACCTTTCCAAAAACTTGTGATACAGCAGTGGGGCTTTAATATTATTATTGGTATCGCATGCACTGAAAAGCCATTGCTGAACGGTTTCATTAAAACAAACTTCTGTCTATTGCAAGAGAACAAGTTCTTTCATAATACCCTGGCCCAAAACATTGTTTTCATTTAATCTGTAACCCTTCAAGTACCACGGAGCATAACATTTACAAAACATGCAGCTCCATGATCTTAGCACTACAATTCAGTTACAAGCATTACTCCCTGATTCTTTCAATGAGAATTAAAAAAAAAAAATATTATCAATATCTCTGAGTTAATATTACCCTTTTAAGAACAGCAGTTTACATTGTGAAGAAAGTTTCTTTTTTTATGTTACTGGCCCTTTATATTTCTGGCCTAGTGATTTCCCAAAAGCTGTGTCTCCACCCCTTAAAGTCACGTCACACTGAATTTGCTCTGTAAACAGACGAGTGGAGAGCAAAGGCAGCTGGGCAGAAGTTATAACAGCTTTGCGTTCTGATACCTACAACGGGAACACAACAAGGTATTTTAGCAAAAGCAGAAAATATATACAGGATATAGGATGCCTTATCCGGGAACCCGATATCCAGAAAGCTTCGAATTACAGAGTCTCCCATAGACTCCATTTTATCCAAATAATCCAAATTTTTAAAAATGATTTTCTTTCTCTCTGTAATAATAAAACAGTAGCTTGTACTTAATCCCAACTAAGATATAATTAATCCTCATTGGAAGAAAATCAGCCTATTGGGTTTATTTAATGTTTAAATGAATTTCTAATAGACTTAAGGCATGAAGACCTAAATTACGGAAAGATCCGTTATCCGGAGAACCCCAGGTCCCGAGCATTCTGGATAACAGGTCCCATACCTGTACATGGAAAATGCAAAAGAAATTTATATAGATTTTCTGTTTTTACAAATTCGTGGGCTGTAAAATGGAATCCTGTTGCTGAACTATAATAGATTGTGTTCTTCATACCTTAGGAGCTGGTCAGTCTCTGTTGAAAAAGAAGAAAACAGGAAAATAATGAGAACAAATGCCTGTTAAATGCAGAAAGGAATTCTGCCCATTATTTCATAGGAGCACGTACTCTTCTACACTAACTGTACCAGTAGCTCTATGAATAAACAAATGAGTGTTGTGGAACGGGACAGAGAAAGGGGAAGCAACAAATTTGGATTCACTTCATCTGACATCCTAGTCAGTAATTTTATAATATTCAGATTATGTAGGGACTGATATACTACCACTATAAAAAGACACAAGCTCCAAGAAGCTCCATAGCTTAATCATAAGCTATAATAATAATAATTATGAAGGCAGTTGGTGCTATGCTCACTTTGGCATAGGTAAGTAAGTATGCAAGTACCAAGATTAAAGGAAAACTAAACCTTAATAATGAATATGGCATAAAATGCCATATTATATACAGTATAATAAACTTATTGCACCAGCCTAAAGTTTCAGCTTGTCAATAGCAGCAATGATCCAGGACCAAATTGATCCCTGGACCTCTCCCATTGACTTATACAGTAATCCAGCGGATTTTAGGTGGCGAACAGTCGAATTTGAGTGCTTAAAGGGCTAGAGTATCATAAATCTCGATAATATCGAATTCAAATCTTTTTTAAAAACTCAAATCGAGTTTGGATAATTCCATAGTCAAATTTAACAGTTTTGACCATAAAAAAAATTGAGAATTCTAATTAGACTTTTCAATTCGACCCTTAATAAATCTGCCTTCAAGTAGGTGAACACCTGTCTCTCTAACATGTGCTACCAATGATAGTCTGTGTTACTGTGTTGACTTTTTGTGCCAAGAAATGCATCAAGCTATTAACATGTAAGCGTACTGATGTTTTTTAATTAACACCATAAGATTTTGCTGTCTTGTTTTCTTGTTGTTAGGTTCTCAGTTTTTCTTTTTAAGTCCATTAATAGTTACTGTTACTTCTTCCTTATTTTTTTCAGAAGGGAAAATGGTCCCAGTTGAGTCTGATCCCAGTAGTTTTGTGATTATTTCTCGAGTGGGCGCACAAGATCATTCAGCGGAGACAACAGATACGAGTTCCAAAGGACCAACAGATTTACCAAAACCACTTCAAACATTTATTTCAGGAGAACCTGAAGTTCTTGGGGTGAGCAGAGCTATACAGTTAAAACAAAGACACCAAACTAGTTTTTAGTTAGGCTTTGGTCTACATTAAGGAAAACATTGTATTATTGTGAAATATTAGACACTTATGATACTGACCTTATGATACTGGCCATGATAATGAATAATTCCTGAGTTGCATTATCAGTCGCCAACTTTATGTAACCTTTATCAAGACTGCTTTGCTGCCCAGGCACACAACCTCCTAGGCCTGGTGCTGATGCTGATATGTCCTGTAGAGACTGTTAATCAGGCTTGTGCTAATGAAATAAAGAGTAATGGTACATGGGGAATTATAGCACTCATGTCAAAGTGCCTCTTAAAGGAGAAGGAAAGGCTAAAATTAAGTAAGCTTTATCAGAAAGGTCTATATAAATACACCAGTAAACCCTCAAAGTAATGCTGCTCTGAGTTCTCTGTCAAAAGAAACACCACATTTCTTTGCTTTTATTGTGTACACGGGCTTCTGTATCAGACTTCCTGTTTTCAGCTTAAACCTCCAGGGCACGGCCTTGAGCATGCTCAGTTTGCTCCTCTCCCCCTCCCTCCTCCCATCCCTACTGTAATCTGAGCTCAGAGCTGTTAGTAAGCAGGGAGAGACTCAGGCAGGAAGTGATGTCACACCAAGCATATATGGCAACTTCTATCCTAAACAAACAGAGACAGTGTCTAGAGCTGTTTACTCAGGTATGGTAAAGCATTCTGCAGAATAAATATAGCGTTCTAGCTTGCACTATTGTGGCTATTCTATTGGCAATAAACTGTCTTGGAGCTTTCCTTCTCCTTTAAGTGAACAAGAAAGCTCCCAGAAATACATTCCTACTGAATAGTATTGTGATAACTGTATTGCCTTCTCAGACATATAGCAGAGGCTTCTTCCATGTAATTGAATTGAATGATTTTATTTGTGTCTCTAGTAATAAAACAGTACCTTGGACATAATCCTAACTAAGCTACAAGAATGCATATTGTTGGCAAAACAATTGTAATGAATTCATGTTTAAATGACTATTAGCTGACTTAAGGTATATTGACCCCTAATTAAAGAAAGACCCAAGCATTGTGGATAGTAGATCCTATATATATATATATATATATATATGTATATATATATATATATATATATATATATATATATATATATATATGTATATATATATATATATATATATACATATATATATATATATATATATATATATATATATATATATATATTGAATAAATTTATACTTATTGAAATTTACTTTTGCCTTAGTCGTCTATTTTGCTGCAGAAAGGACTAAGGGAAAAGTAAAATTTCATTAAGTATAAATTTACTCATTCCCTTACGTCCTATATGCCAATGAGGTGGATATCTTCCAAGTTGAATGAGCCCTAAAACGTAAAGGTGAAGAAAGACCATCCTTAATAGAGGCCATCTGGATAGTTTCCTTAACCTATCTGCCTAATGAAGGTTTAGAAGCCTTAAAGGAGAACTAAAACCTAACTAAAGAGGTAGCCTAGAAATGTTGTACATTATGTTTTGTACATATATATATATATATATAAATATATATATATATACTATATATATATATATATATATATATATATATATATATATTATGTTTAACGATTTAACAATCTTCCTTTCTTGCTATATACCATGCCGCATATCAGCTCTATTTAGCGGCTGCACATTTTAGGATCTGTTTATGTACTACGATTGATACATTGTACTACTAATCAGTACTTCTAGAAAGCGTTCACTTGAACAGGAAGTTCTAATTAGTGATGGGCGAATTTGCGCCGTTTCGCTTCGCCGAAACGGCACCGGGGTCTCGTTTTTGACGCCGGTGCCCGTTTTTGGCACCGGCGTCCATTTTTCGAAAAAAACATTTTTGACGCCGGCGAATTTCTCCCGCGAATATTCACGGGCGTTTCACGAATTTATTCGTTCACGGCGAATTTGCGCCTGGCGAATAAATTCGCCTATCACTAGTTCTAATCTTTGCTCTATATACATTGTTACATATAGACAAATACAAGAGTCCTCTGCACTCAACCCATTATCAATACATTTAAGACAGAGACATTTTGTGCATACTGCTACTGAAAAATCCCTTACCCTTTAAACAAAACAGGGATTGTTTGTCCATATATTGCAATATATTTAAGCTGGTCAACTACGTCATTCCATATCTGGCCAGTCCTACGCTCAATTTTATCTGATTCATTAAAGGAAAACTATACCCCCAAAATGAACACTTAAGCAACAGATAGTTCATATCATATTAAGTGGCATATTAAAGAATCTTACCAAACTGGAATATATATTTAAGTAAATATTTCCCTTTTACATCTCTTGCCTTGAGCCACCATTTCATGATGGTCTGTGTGCTGTCTCAGAGATCACCTGAACAGAAATACTTCTAATTGTAACAGGAAGAAGTGTGGAAGCAAAAGACACAACTCTGTCTGTTAATTGGCTCATGTGACCTAATACCTAATGTATGGTTTGTTGGTATGTTTGTGAGTACAGTGAATCCTACGATCCCAGGGGGCGGCCCTTATTTTTTAAAATGGCAATTTTCTATTTATGATTACCCAATGGCACATACTACTAGAAAAGTATATTATTATGAAAATGGTTTATTTACATGAAGCAGGATTTTACATATGAGCTGTTTTATGCAATATCTTTTTATAGAGACCTACATTGTTTGGGGGGTATAGTTTTCCTTTAAGAATTCTATTGCTTCATTATATATTTTACAAAGGGACTAAATTTTACCTGCAACTTACTAGCTGCTTTCAAAGTAAAACTCCCAAACTTGGCTGCCCTTTTATTAGACACCAGTGGGATCACCTGACTATAGCTGGGAAGGGTGGGAGCTACAACATGGAGCTGGTCACTGCTCCTGTATACATTGTTACATGTCACTATGATTGTTTTGGCAACATTGTACATTATTGCAGCTTTACTGACTATATTACTGATATATATCAATTATCTTCAGACCAGCACTCACTTTAAAACTTGGTAATTTTATTGTTGCATAGTATCAAATACCCGACGTTTCGGTCCACATTTGGAACTTTTTCAAGGATCTTGAAAAAGGTCCAAATGTGGACCGAAACGTTGTGTATTTGATACTATGCAACAATAAAATTACCAAGTTTTTAAAGGGAGTGCTGGTCTGAAGATAATTGATACATACAAAATTACCATGCACCCCGCCATTAACAGCAGCTTTTGAGTGCAGATACTCATTGGAAAGCATATATATATATATATATATATATATATTTATATATATATATATATATATATATATATATATATATATATACACAAAATGGGACTTCTACTCCAATCCAATAGCCCACCAATAAATCAATATAACAGATCACAAACTGACTAAATTAACTTGAATTAAAAAGCAGTATTTATTTATCACCATGCCATATGTAGAAACATTTAAAAGAAGGAGTGCTGCATAGAAGATGAGGGATCTCTCCTAATTAGATATTAACTCATCAGGCGATTTCAACATGAATTGCGTGTGAGAAAAGCATGCGGAGAGGAGTTACTAAGAGTAATTAACTGAACTAACTTGGTATGTTGTAATGGCCACTGCAGATGTCCTTAATTGTGTTCATCCATGCATGCCCATGCATATGCAGACATTAGAACTGTCTCAAGTGACACAAAATGCAGAAAATTTGTCTGGACAACAGAGCTCGTATACACAGCCCCTAGTCTCGTATACACATCCCTGGGATATACTACTATCAGTGCGACTGCTAAGTTGCTAACATGGACTTTTGATCCACAAACATTCATATGGGAATCTAACCGGACTGAAAGCCTATTTAACACAGTACTGACTTTGCATAGCCTCATATCGACCTGTGATTCTATTTGGAACAGATTAGCCTAATTTCTATGGGACTCAGTACTCCTTCACTGCAGACGAGGGGTTGTGTATCTGCATCACGGTCGGTATTAATCTGCTATATTTCATTGTTGTGGACACTCCTATCCTATATAGCCTACCAATTACTTGCAGGTATAAATCATATCCCGCTTGAATGGTTTTGCTTTTTGATTATGTTTTGTACTACTTTAAAGAAGAGGTAGGTTGCCTGGTGCCCCACCACTGTGCCCTAGGCACATGCCACTTCTGCCTATCCCCAGTTCTGGCCCTGGGTACAAGACACATTAATATCCTTATAAACAATTCCTTGGAATGTCATAAATTATAATTGATGTTTGGCGATGTCATTTGTGTCACATGACACTAAAATGTGTGTATTATAAAAAATAAAGTCAAATTATGAGGATATCAACAGTTGCGAGTATATCGCAATGTAAAAAAAAAGATGAAGTGGAATTTGAGATATCTTGGAAAATGTATGTGAAATGGATAAATTGCGATATTTTTATATGTTGTAAATCTTTTTCATAACGAAAAAATTAAAATAAAGATTATAAAAAAAAAAAGTTGTCTCCGAATTCGGTGGCCTTTCCATAAAATGTATTCCATAACTGCCAGTATTAATATGTAAGCTTTTTTAAATTCTTCTGTTGAAAAGAGTGCTGAATCATCAACGGTGCACGTTTGTTCTTTGAAAGACATCCTCTCATATTTTTACATCATACCAATTTGTGTTTTACAGGTAATTCAGATATTTACAGGAATAATCCATATTGCACTTGGCATAGTTCTGACTATGTCATTAAGAAGTTATTTTGATGTAGTCCGTGAAAGTGGTTTGCCACTTTGGACAGGAATTATGGTAAGAATATGGACCTGCCTGAGCTTTTGTAAGTTCAATAATAAGTTGCACTTTTTGGTTTAAAGGGGAACCCAAAACCCATTTTAATTAGTTTTAAGCAAGTTACCAATACTCAACTCCCTGGCCCTCATGGGTCCCCGCTGGCCCAGACTTGCTCCCTCTATTGGCTGCCCTCTTGTGTCGTGATGGGGTTCACACATGCACGCGGTGGGAGATTTGAAGTCTGAAGGGGGAACCCAGTGACTGCCAGTCTGGCCCTTTGTGTCACAGCCCCAGTGGGCTCCTAATGCTCCAGTCCGACCCTGCACAAACTCAAGCTCAATTTTCTGTTATCCCCTTCTTTTCACTGGTTCTAACCCATGAGACAATAGCCAATTCTACCTACAGGTCTGCTTATTCGCTGGCTTTTGCTATATTGTTTCAACAATCAGAAATAGAAGTGCAGAGAATAAATGCAGCCTTTTCTTAATAGCAATGCAAACTATAGACTTTCTCACAACTACATTTCATTTTATAAAAGCAAGTTTTGGGTTTATTGAATGTAATACACAATAGGCCTCATTTGCAAAAGGAAATGCAGCTCAGAAAGAGAAAAAGAGGCTGCAATTGACGTTTTTTTTCCACTTTGAGAGCCACATTCAACCAGATTTATCAGAAGGCCTGAGCCTAGAGCATGAAGATTTTAGAATTCCTCCCAGCAGCATTCTAATTTTTTCGGGAGCACTTGAGACTCACGGCTTTTTAAATCCCCTGCTCGCCTAATCTCCAATGCTCCATCTGAAACCTGCACATGCGTGTGTGTGTGTGTGTGGGGGGGGGGGGATGGGCACGAGCAACCTCTGATTTATGGGTGGCCAAATTAGAAATATTGGCCTATGTGGCATATATTAGGCCACGGCTTGCACAAAGTTGTCCTCTCTTCCTGCTCTCTATCTTGGTTTTACTATGTTAATTCTAACAATATCATATTATAATTATGACATAATTCAAAAGAAAAAGAATATAGGTCTTTGCACTAGTAGTCGCACGTCACATGTACCCATATAATTAAAATAATAAATTATATAAAAATGTAAGTGACTGATATAGTAAAAGTTACAAAGTTTCGCCTGGTCTAGTAACCCATAGCATCCACTAGGGATGCACCAAATACACTATTTTGGATTCGGCTGAACCCCCGAATCCTTTGTGAAAGATTCGGCCGAATAACGAACCGAATCTGAACCCTAATTTGCATATGCAAATTAGGAGTGGGAAGGGGAAAAACATTTTACTTCCTTGTTTTGTGTCCAAAAGTCAAGCAATTTCCCTCCCCACCCCTAATTTGCATATGCAAATTAGGACTTGGTTTGGCTGGGCAGAAGGATTAGGCTGAATCCTGCTGAAAAAGGCTGAATCTTGGCCGCATCCCGAACCGAATCCTGGATTCGGTGCATCCCTAGCATCCCTCAGATGTTTGCTTTCAAACAGGTGACCAGTAAATGTTACTTGATTGCTAATCATGAGTTGTGAGACCTGATGAAGACTTATTACAGATTGAGAGCCTTACTGTATTTTAAAGTACCTGGTAACTTGTTAGTATTAGCACATTAATATTATATATACATATATTTTACCTGGGATTCAGTTGTCATTAGAGTTAACCATTCAGTTTTGGATTCAGGTATGAGGGGCCCATCAGAAAACCTTAGGCCATAGGCCCAACCTTCAAACTATTTTTCTAGTCATCTCCTCACTCTCGTCATTCTCCAATCTCTTTCCTATACACTCTATAATCTCTCCTACTACCTATTTTCAGTTGCTTTAGACTTATCACTACTAGATACTGTATATCATGATCTGTATGAAAGAAAGTCTTCATAGAAATTTAACTGTTTTCTTCTATTCTTTCTATAGTACATCATTTCAGGTGCACTCTCTGTTGCTGCTTCTAACAATCCAACAGTCGGAAAGGTAATATACAAAAATAGGTAATTGTAATAGGTCAGTCTGCTTTTAGCGGGGACCGGGGTGCTTTATAAAAATAGCTGTCAATTTAACAATCATAACCAAAGTTTTTGCAACAAGGGCCAGATTTGGTGAGGTGAAAATGTGTGGGGGCCGACCATTCAGCCCGACATTCTTTGAACCATTAATATCATTTAACTCATTTAAACAATGAATCACATAGCCAAGGCAGTAATATTTGGGCACATTAGTGAAATGATCTGCCACTTGGTCTATACTGCTGCCTGTGTGCTGAAGGTGTTAGCAATAAACACATACTGTCGATTCACATACTTCTTTAGTTTACTGTATTGGCACGTCAGTACGTCTATTGACACCTTCAGCCCTAAAGAAGTATGTGAGAGCGGCGCGTCATTACGATCCAGTACGTGTCTATTGCTAACACCTTCAGCACACAGGCAGCAGTATAGACCAAGTGGCAGATCAGTTCACTAATGTGCCCAAATATTACTGCTACGGCTAGGCGATTCCTGATTGAACTGTGCTGGGGGGCCTCATTATTATTAATTTCATGATGGAGGTTGAGGGCTGGTGTAAATTTGAAGACGGGCGGCAGTTGGACCCCGGGCCGCACATTGGACTTGACATTTAAATGATATGGGTTAGAATATTATTAGGCCACAATGTGTTCTCAATGTACCTGTTGTGTGTATCTGTTCACTATACAAACACTAACTAACCTGACTTAAGGTTTTTTAAAAAAAATGAACAATTCTTTTTGATTGCAGGTGAGATCCAGCATGGCAGTGAACATAGTGTGCTGTGTGTTTGCTGGTGTTGCAGTCATAATATATTGCATCGCCACTCCAATGCTTGACCACATATTGAGCCACAGAATTGTTCTTTACTGTGTATGTTATGAGGAAAATCTATGTGAAGGATCTTTCCATCCACAGGTCAGAACTGAAATGAAACCTAAATCCACACGAGCGTGTTCACACCCAACGTTTCATTGTATTTTATAATGTTTTCTGGCTCTTCATATCTATATATTGTTTGCCTTATCAGTAAAATTGATTTATACATAATTCCCTCGGCCAAATTATGATAGTTACTGTGGTGCACTTATTTATCAAAATTCGAAGTTGTGTTGTTTTTGAGTTTTTTTTTTTTAGGGATGCACTGAATCCACTATTTTGGATTCGGCCAAATCCCTGAATCCTTCGTGAACGATTCGGCCGAATACCGAACAAATCTAAATCCTAATTTGCATATGCAAATTAGGAGTTGGAATGGGAAAACTTTGTTTACTTCCTTGTTTGTGACAAAAAGTCATGCAATTTGCCTCCCTGCCCCTAATTTGCATATGCAAATTAGGATTCGGTTCGGCCGAATCCTGCTGAAAAAGGTCAAATCCTGGCCGAATCCTGGATTCGGTGCATCCCTATTTTTTTTCAACCTCACCAAACACATTATTAAAAAGCACAAATGTCTATCTATTTATTAAAAGATCTTAATATAAACGGCATGAAGTAATAAAAACATGGAAAGCAGAGCCGGAACTAAGCGCAAAAGTTGGAGGGCACCAGGCAGGTACCGCCTCTATCACCTACCCCGATCCTCTCTCTCCCACTGTCTGTTCTAATTGCCGGTGTAATTGCGATTTTGCGCATGAGAGCACCAGTTTGTGCATGCACGTGACCAGCCAGCGCCGCAACCGCCCAGGTTGCCTAGGGAGCCTGGCCCGGCTCTGATGGAAAGTATCTGAATAAGTATACAAAAAACAAACGAAAAAAAAAAAGGAAAACCTCTAAAATCTGGAAGTAAAGAAAGATTTTACAATTGGAGAAGGATAGCTCCCATTGACTTCTACATTACCTTACTAACTTTTACATGGTTAAGATTTGTATTAAAGTTTTTCATGGCTTTTACATTGAGGAGGTTATTAGGCCAAGTTGTGTTTTCTCGAACAATTTGTGTGTTTCTAAAAAATTTAATTTTTTGGAGAAAAAAACTCAAGATTTATCATGCCCTGAAAGCCTGAATCCAAAAATACTCCAGCTAAAACCTGTCAAGATCATGTAGAAGTCAATGGCAGAGGTCCCTTTAACCATTTGAAGATGTTTTTTGCCTTCATGATTTTTGTTTTTTTAAGCTCTCAAACACTCTATAAATTTGAGGTATTCAAGGTTTTTTGGCCTATAAACTGGATAAATTCGAGGTATTCAAGTTTTTCACCTATTGCATTTTTGAGTTTGTTACATTTGGATTTTTTCATAAATAAGCACATTTGACATTTGAGTTGTGAGTTTATTGAAGGTAGTAAACCTCACAAACCACACAAACACGACCTTTGATAAATAACCCCCTGAATCAATATTTTTTTCATGGTTTAGAATAATTAATGAAATCCACAATTTTTAGCTATAAAAAGTAGGGATGCACCGAATCCACTATTTTGGATTCGGCTGAACCCCCGAATCCTTTGTGAAAGATTCGGCTGAAAAACTAACTGAATCCGAACCCTAATTTGCATATGCAAATTAGGATGGGAAGGGGAAAACATTTTTACTTCCTTGTTTTGTGTCCAAAAATCACCCAATTTCCCTCCCCACCCCTAATTTGCACATGCAAATTAGGATTCGGATTTGGTTGGCCGAATCCCGAACCGAATCCTGGATTCGGTGCATCCCTAATAAAAAGTTTGACTTGGGGAAATTAAATAAAAATTTCTGAACGATGATAAATCAGCCCTTACATGTATCATTTTTTGCATGCCCCTACCTAACACGAGGAAGCATTTTGTAAAATTAAAATTTGTAATTTTTTTAGAATTTGAGGTTGATTAACTGCTAACAAGGCTAGCATCTGACATAGGCGCAGGGTGTTCCTATATATGCAAAAGTCTTTTACAAATTGGCTGGTTTATGCGCAATGTTCAGGAGTCTAGTTTCCAATTACAGTACATAAAAAAATGCTGCTTTAATGGCATGTTTGGCTTACTGTTACGAATTGGTATATACTGTATACCGTATATGTATATATCTATATATTTTTTTTAATTACTCTACCTATATTCTTCATTGTAAGTCATACAGTTTGTGTTCTAATTGATGCTAATGTCATATCCTTATAAATGAGTCCTGTGTGTATCTATAATAACTCACTGGAGTCTGAATTTTTACCTTTATATATTTTTTTTACATTTCAGACTGTAGTAATTGGGATAGTGTCGATTCTTTTTATTTTAACCGTTTTGGAGCTATGCGTATGCCTATCAAATTCAATATTTGGATGCCGGGTCTTATGCCGAACAACTTTTAATGAAATGGTAAGTGTGCTTTCAATATTTTTAATCTGTTGCCGTAGCTGCAAATACGTGATTGTATTAAAAGACCATTATGACTTAACAGCTCAATCATATGTGTAAGTATGGCCTTATCAGGAAGTTGGTTTACTATCACCGAATATCTGGGTTGCCAATGCACATGGGTTGGAGACACTGACTAAACCAGGAAATAACAACAGTCACTGGTACTTGGAGATAAAGCAAAATAAACTTTGTTTTAACTTTAATATCTCCATTAGACAAATCCATGGGAACATTTTACAAAATGAAGGTAAAATGTCCTTTTAACCCTGTAACTGCTGTAATTTGGGAACAGTGAATGGCCTAGCAACATACAGATGCACCCAGGAACTTTTCACATGTTGTCCCCTCTGGACAAGCACCCTCTGGAAAGCGTCTCCTGCCTCTAGATGGTGCCTGACATGCTTTCTTGTGATTTACTAAGGCTGTGCCCAGATTTGCAGGAAGGCCAAAAGGCACAGTCCAGAGGTGCCAAGTTGATAGGAATAAGGAAGTATAAGGAATAGTTCAAATGAAATTGGCTAAAAAGATAGAGTGTGCACAATGAAAAAAGAAATGTTTCCAATAGTTGGTTAGGCAAAAATGCAATATATAAAAGCAGTTTAACACCAATGTTGATACATGTAAAGCAATTTGAAGGTAAAATTACACATCTAACCTGTGAGATACCAAAGTGAGTATTGAACTGTCTCCAGATTTGCACTCGATATTCTTGCCCAGGTTTGCTTGACAAGAATAAAATGGGAGTATAAAACTGTTCAGTGAATAAATAAAACTGGGCACAGGAGCCTGTGTTTGAATGGAAAACGTTGATTCCATATACTTAAAGGAGAACTAAACCCCAGTGACAAAAGCCCCACCTCCCCTCTCCCACCCTGCACTGTGCATTAGTAAAAAAACAACCCCTTAAAAAAATCTGACCCTAAAATGCAGAGCTGAGGAGCTCAAGGGCACCCTCTTCCACTGCTTTGTATTCTTTTGGGACTCAACGCCGATTTGAACATGCGCAGTTGAAAATGATTCCTTATTTGGCCCAACTGCACACGCTCCAGCAAGCTTTATGTTGGCGTTGAATCTCGGAAGAGTATGAAGCAACGGAAGATGGTGCCCTGGAGCTCCACTGTGCTGCTCTGCATTTTAGGGTCAGATTCTTTTTTGACTAATGCACAGTGCGGGGAGGGGGTCAATGGCAGGCAGTTAAGGGGGGTTTTTGGTATGGAGGAGGTTTTGTTCCTCTTTAAGAATTTTCTAGAGTTGTCAAGAATTTTTGAGCTGCTTTATCATTACATGGCACATATCAATGCAACATTGTTTTCCCCATTATAAGATCCCACTCTCTGGATTTGAGAAACCAGAATATAAATTGAAAAAGGCACAATAGTGGTAGCACATGAATGCACCCATTTAACAGGTGTTACTGCTGCTTCCAAACTCTATTGGGAAAAGAAGGCGCCTTTCTGATATTAGTCTGGCACTGAATACTCCTAAGGACGCCTACGGAACATCAATGAATACTAGTATGTTGACTCTAAATGGTGGTGAATCTCAGTGGTCTGGTCTAATACTGTAATTAGCCAGGCCTGCCTTGTTACAAAACTCCTTGCAGACCCCAGTGCTACCACTGAATAAATGTACTGCCATAACTGATAAGATGTCTGTGCAAATACCATTAAGCATATGATATTATGTTAAGCTTTTCTTCTGTTGAATTGCAGACTGTGGTGATATATCAGAGTGCTACTTTGACCACCGACCATTCTAGCTCAGCTCCTGCTGCCATGAAACCTTCTCAATATGATGATGATGATGATGAGGCTTGATCGAAAGGCTTTCTGAAACAATGCAAAGAACCAGTTATTTAGAGATGGCAGAAAAATCATCATGATTTAGTTCTGATACATTGAATATAGGATAAACCCAGTATTGATTTATTTTGGCATTAACTGGCATAGTCGTATCACTCTCTATATAAAATAGCAGAAAGTACTCAGAAACAACCCCCCTCCAGGCACCAGAAACCTTTTTTTATTAACACTAGGTGGCAAATTTACTTAAGGTCGAATATCGGGTGTTAATTAACCCTCGATATTCGACTGCCGAATTGAAATCCTTCGACTTCTAATTTAATTTGTTCGTTCAAAAAATCGTTTGATAGAACGATCAAATCCTTCGAATCGTTCGATTTGAAGGATTTTAATCCATCGATCAAATGATTTTTCTTCGACCAAAAAAAGATTGCAAAGCCTATGGGGACCTTCCGCATAGGCTAACATTGACTTCGGTAGGTTTTCGGTGGCGAACTAGAGGGTCGAATTTTTTTTTTAAAGAGACAGTACTTTGACTACCGAATGGTCGAATAGTCGAACGATTTTATGGGCTACTTCGAAATTTGTAAAATGGTGAAATTGCGAATTCGCTGGTGAAAAAGCACCAACGTCCATTTTTTTATGCCGGCGAATTTTCGCTACGGTTTTGCGAATTTATTCGCCAGCGTCGAATCGCGGGAATTCGCCGCAAATTCATACCTGGCGAATAAATTCGCCCATCACTAGTCAGTATTCATTCATATAAGTTGTGTAGTTATTGGAATATTAACTGCCACTGGTAGAAAGGTACTAGGGGCAAATTCACTAAAGGTCGAATTTTCGCCAGCGACCGATTCGCCACACTTCGTGCCACTTTGCCAGGCATAAATTCTTTAACACTACCCTAATTCACTAAGTTTCGCTAGCGATTTCTTAGCAATCTTCCTACTAGCGTTTAATTCTGCCTAGCGAAACTTCGTTAGTACTCTTACACTTAGGACAATTTGAATATGGCAGCTACATATAGGTCGTATAGATGTCTTTATTAGTGATGCTTATTATTACACATGTCCAAGAAAGCAAAATAAAGACCAAATAGATCCTCTAATGCCCTAGACTTGAGCCCACCCTAAAACAAATGTGGCTTGTCCCTCAAATTGGTTTAAAAAAATAAATACATAAATAGTTAGGACTTTTGAATGCAATTCCGATTTAAAAAATGTTTTTTTACAACTTTTTGACTTTCCGACGTACAGAATATGATGTCACTGACATACGATTGAGGAGGATGTAGCTTTGTTCTATCAGTTTGCCTGGTCTAAGGTGGTGAAGGAAAATCTGGCGAAAGAGGTAACGATCGTTCGTCTGAGTGAAAATACCCCTGGCAATACGGCATAAAAACTACGCTAGCAACAGTCTCTTTCAATAGCAAATTGTCCTCTATGCCTGTTAGTAAATTGGCGATGTCCCTGTGGATGAGATTGCTGACGAATTGTTGCTAGCGACTGCCACTTTGCCCTTTAGTAAATCTGCCCCTAGGTCTGTAGTGCCCACTTTTGACTAGTAAATAACAGCTGTTTACAGTATAATGACTTTTAATTTATGGGTCAGTTATGGCTCTCTACACACCTACAGGATGACAGGTTTTCCCATTAAATAGGCCTGTTGCTGACAAGAAATCTATTATCTTTTGTAAGTGCGGTTCAAACAGTTTAAGAACAAATGTAATAATCTGATGTTATAGCTTTAGGGTCCATTTTATTCCTTTGCAGATATTGTTGCATTCAAACAGATATATATTGATATATTCTTTTTTATTCCAAAAATATTTTTTTTTTGTTTCACTATATTATATTATTCAGCAAAATGTAATAGTAAGTATTAAATGAGATATGAAGATATATAATGCTGATGCAGAGATTAGGAATGGATAAGAGAGAAAACTGTGCTGCCTCCAGCACTTCTGCACCATGCCCAATCTCTTCCTCACTGATTTACATACCAGTGCCACTGAATTTTCTCTATGGAGAAGTATTGTGGAGAGACATGGCATGTTGAGTAGCTCTTAAAGCCTCACTACTTAATCTAGCTCTTTTCTAAATCTGAAAAGAAATGATGAATTCTTAAAAAACATGTCAAAGTCATGTAGAAGTCAATGGCAGAGATCTCTTGAACCATTTGAAGATGTTAATAGTCTGCATGATGTTCAAGTTTTTTTCACAAAAACTCTAATAATTAGAGCAATTCTAGTTTTTCCCACAGAAAACTTGATTGGTTCGAGTTTTCGGGTTTTGTAACTTGAACTTGCAAGTCCATTATCCATTAAAGTTTTTTCCTAACTAAGAAACCATTTGAATACTGAGTTCATTCAAGGTATAAAAAAACTCTAACATTCGACCTTTGATAAAAAACCCCTTTAGATACATCACATATACAGGAACCTTGCACTCAGCACTATACAGACAACATTTGCATCATTTTTTTGATAGCAACTTTGACATTATCGTTTCTTAGGCTGTAAATAAAAGGGGCTTAAAAGAGAACTAAACCCTAAAGTTAAAAAAAACCCAACCCCCCCCCAGCCTAGCTGCTACCCTGGGCTAATGCCCATAACTCTTTACCAGCAGAGTTCACAGGCACCATCTCCAGCCACTTCGGTAATCTTCAGAATGAGACCAACGCTTCAGCAATTTTGTGAGTTTCGGCACATGAGTCGTGAAACAGAAAATTGTGGCAAGCGCCACTATGCCAAAGATTTCCAAAGCGGCTGAAGATGGCGCCTGTGAACTCCGCTGGACAGAATCTGCACAGAGGGGTAAGTAAAGAGTTAGGGGCATTTGCCCAGGGTAGCAGCTAGGCTGGGGAGAGGAGGGAGGGGGTCTATGTAGGGTAGCCGGGTAGGGTTAGCAAATTCTAGCAATAGTTGAGATGATCTGTACGTAGGAGATCACTGAGTATGAATGGGACCAGCAATAATGCAGCCTCCGGGAAACAAAAATGACAATTTGATTGATCAAGGTGTCTGTACACGTCAGCTTTAGCAATGGCAATATATCACAAAAGAAGCTATCAATGGATTTAGCAACATAGAAGGGCAACATAAATGTAAGGATTGTGTGAATTAAAGAGTTGATTGAAGCAATGAGCCATGACTCAACTATGAGGATAACACAAGTTCTTTTGTTCATGTTTATGAACAGAATGATGTTGTATAAAAGCGGATTACATATCGATCGTAAGCCATAGCTGCAAGAATAAAGAATTCTGTAACATCAAAACAAGAGAACCTGTACACTTGTGTAGCACACCCATAGAAAGAAATTCTCTTATCTCCAGTTATAAGGCACAGCAAGAAATTAGGAACAGTAGTGGAAATATAACACATTTCTACAAAGGAAAAGTTAAAAAGGCAAAAGTACATTGGGGTCTGCCGATCTCAACTAAATTTATAAGCAAAGATGACAGATACAGAAAAGAAATAATGTAGCTAAGAAGAAACACAATAAAAAGCAAATGCTGAATCTCATGAAGTTCTGAAAGTCCAGTTAGAAAACGATCATTTATTGTGGTAGCATTGTTTCTGTCCATCTGGGAAGCTAAGAGAAGATTGCATTGACTTAGTAGGTTTATATAAAGCAAATGTAAATATTCTAAATTGTTTTCTATATTACAAAGACATCTGCTTCTTGCCATATTCAATAATTATAATGTTTTTTAGATAAATCTTGTTCCTCTCATCCTTGCTCTACTATAATGTAGAGGTAAAAGTTATACTTAATCTGACTGGCAAGCGCTTTTTTATTAAAATCAGTATAGACCTTACCATAACTGTGTCTAAACACTGTTGTTTTTGTTGGGGGGGGTAATCTGTTTCCCTATAGGAAAAGTTTCCCCTTATACTGAGACCCTGATGAAGCTAGCCCAAGACTGTTTGGCTTTCTCCTTATCCGTTTGTCATTGTCCACAACCAGACATCTGTGTTAGACTTAAGAACTCACCTGGAGTATAGTGTGTATTTCCATCTATTCATTTGTAAACTTATTCTACACTGATTGCCTAAATAACCCTGCAATGGTTCTGAATGATAACCAGGTGTTCAACCAAATGGTGTGCAAAGAAAAAGCAATGCTAAATGAAAAGTATTTGGAGAGGATGCGGAACAAGCCATTTCTACAATAGGGGCAGTATTGTTAATGTAAGAACAGGGGAATACTGCAAAATTACTAAATACATATTTATGAGGTATTGCTTTATCAGTAGAACAGTGATGCAAGGAGACACCTAGTGTGCCATTATTAAGTCAAGATTAAATTAAGTTGTCTCGCATGAAGGAAATCTGGTTAAAGGAGAATGAAAGGCTAAAATGAAGTAAGCTTTATCAGACAGGTCTATATAAATACACCAGTAAACCCTCAAAGTAATGCTGCTCTGAGTCCTCTGTCAAAAGAAACACAGCATTTCTTTACTTCTATTGTGTCTACATGGACTTCTGTATCAGATAAGGTTGGTGTCAGATAGGCCTGGGGCTACGCTTAAGGGAAGGAGGCACAGTAAGCGAGGAAATAGGTAGCTGAGACTTAGCCTTAGGTTGGAGAACGGGTTAGTTAAGAGGGTTACTGTTAATTCATTGTAAACTATTGTTACTTGTTATATGCAGCCTTCAGTGGCTAGTGTTTTTTTGTTATAATAATGTTGGACTGTGTGACAGTGTTGTGACTGGAGTGTGGGAATTTGGTCCAAAATCGAGTCATACTCAAGTCATGGCAATAAACTGCTTCGGTCCTTTAAAATATGTTGTGGAAATCATTTTTATCTGACTCTTTCTCCAAAGACAGTCTAGGAATGCATTATACTCATGGTAATGCAACATTTAACCAGTAAATCATTGTAGAAATCCAGTTGTATTGATACAAATGTGTCCAAAAAATAATTGTCAATTTTGCTAATAAAAGAAGTCAAGTTGTCTGCAGTGAATGCAGTGAATGTATCTTCTAATTGGGCATTAGGGAAAATATCACTACAGTGTGATTATAAGCAGAATGGTTTGTATTAAATTTCTTCCATTTGGGAAAAGTCCAACTGTCTATTGCACCTAAATGTTTTTCCAATTGTTATTGATAAATGAAAAACAGAATTATACGTTGCTTTTTACAATTACTTGCAGTACTGATACTAAAGCAATTTATTTTTTTACTTTTTAATAAATGTATTCAGCTTGCAATATATGCATCAGAAATGTTTATACAGACAACCAAAGAACCTGATTGGATTCGGGTTCCACTTCTGTAAGATGCAGGACTCTAAATACCAAAATAACCAATTAAATTCCATTACATAGAACATATCTTATTACAAGTGCAAAATACAACTGATATTGATATGAAAACTGATATTCATATTAAAGATCCCCCATCTCCTGAGCACCAATACCATACTGTATTTATATATCACGGGGATGCTGACTTATAGAGTTAAAAAAAACACAGTAACTAAAATGCACTGCACCATAAATCATCATACTTTAGATTAAAAGTATGTCAGAAAGCTGACATCAGTAATCCAGACATTCTTGCAAACATTTTTTAATTGCATAAAATGTCTTTCTACAACATACTAACAAACTTCAAAGCTTTTTTTAAATTGAGCAGTTTATGACATTTTTCAAAATCTGCTCAAAATGTCCAGTTTACTTGATGTAATCTTACACATACAATACAAATATAAGATCCTTTATCCGGAAACCGATTATCTAGAAAGCTCCAAAATATGGGGAAGTTGTCTCCCATAGACTCCATTTTAATTAAATAATAACAACAGTACCCTGTACTTGATCCAGACTAAGATATCATTTAATCTATATTGGAATTTTTTTTCATGTTACATGGGATAAGTGAGTTATCTGGGTTTAGTTTTTCTGTATCAAACACACAAACCAAAGTGCCTTTAGATTTTCATACCATAAGTCTACTAGAAATACTTTAAATATTTAAAAAAAACAATAGGCTGGTTTTGCTTCCAATAAAAATTCATTATATTTTAGTTTGGATCAAGTACAAAGTACTGTTTTATTGTTACAGAGAAAAAGGAAATCTATAAAAGATGGCCTTTCTTTAATTTGGAGCTTTCTGGATAACGGATCCCATACCTATACTGGAAATCGCTAAAAAACCCAAACCATCAACTTCAAGCCTAATGGAGCATTAATTTCCTAATCAGTGCTATTTAGTCTGACTGAGAATTATTAAGTGTGATTGTTGTATACACAATGCACCGATCTTTCATTTTCAATTGCATTAAATGCTACACATTGTGGCATCTTCACAACCAGTTTATCCCACTTATTTCATAATTGCCTAACTTTTTAGGTGCCAATGTTCTATTAATATATATATAAAAAAAAGGTATAGCACATTTTAATATCGAACCCCCAAATTTTTTATTTAATTATTATTGAACAATATGTAGATATGAACATCAATATACAAACTAATTCACCACCAGAAAATGGCTTTACTGGATTACAAAGTAAGGGCTATACTATATCGATACTAATGTTTAGATAAATCATTACACACCCAAAAAACGTTGTAATCAGAACTGTACAGACAACTTATGTATCATTTTTTTTAAAGCAACTTTGACATTATGGTTTCTTAGACTGTAAATAAAAGGATTTAACAGCGGTGTAATGACAGCATAAATAACTGTAGCCATCTTGTCCTGGTTTGATTTGGGTCTAAAGTAAATACAAATACTAGGCACGTAAAATATAACAACAGCTGTTATATGAGAGGTGCAGGTAGAAAATGCTTTCTTCTTTTTCGAAGATGAGCGAATACTAACAATAGTTGAGATGATCTGTACGTAGGAGAAAACTGTGAGTATGAATGGACCAGCAATAATGCAGCTGCCAGTTACAAAAATGACAATTTGGTTGACCAAGGTATCTGTACACGCCAGCTTCAACAAAGGCGGCATATCACAAAAGAAACTATCAATGGCATTAGAACCACAGAAGGGCAACATAAATGTAAGGATTGTGTGAATTAAAGAGTTGATTGAAGCTATCAGCCATGACCCAACTATGAGGATAACACAAGTTCTTTTGTTCATAATGGTGTTGTATAAAAGCGGATTACATATGGCATTATAGCGATCATAAGCCATGGCTGCAAGAATAAAGCATTCTGTCACACCAAAACATGAGAAGCTGTACACTTGTGTGGCACACCCATAGAAAGAAATTCTCTTATCTCCAGTTATAAGGCACAGCAACAAATTAGGAACTGTAGTGGAAATATAACACATTTCTACAAAGGAAAAATTAATAAGGCAAAAGTACATTGGGGTCTGTAGATCTGAGCTAAATGTATAAGCAAAGATGATAGACGCATTCCCAAGAATAGAAATGATGTAGATAATCAGAAACATACAGAAAAGTAAATGCTGAATCTCGGGACTTTCTGAAAGGCCAGATAGAAAAAAATAATTTATTGTGGTAGTGTTGTCTCTGTCCATCTGTGAATTAAAAAGAAGATTGCATTGACTTGGAGTAGATTTATATAAGGGAAATGTAAACATTACATATTGTATTCCTTGCATGATCTAGGACTTCATGTTCTGCTATGATGTAGAGGTCAAGGTCACCCTTAATCTGATTAAATAAATAAAAATGTAGTTATTAGATTTAGGCAAGCCCTTTTATATCGAAATGAGTCCTGACCTTACCATAACTTTGACTAAACACTGTTGTTTTTGTTTGGGGAAAATCATTTTCCCAATAGGAAAAGTTTCCCCTTACAATGAGGCCTTGATGAAGATAGACCAAGATTGTTTGGCTTACTCTACGTCATTTTGTCAGTGTCCACAACCAGACAACTCGTTTAGACTTCAGAACTCACCTGGCTTATAGAATGCATTTCCATCTAATTATTAATAAACAAAATACACTCATTGCCATAATAATCCTACAATGGTTTTTAATGATAACCAAGTTTTCATCCAAATGGTGTGCAAAGGAAAAGCAATGCTAAATGAAAAGTAGTTGGAGAGGATGCGAAACAAGCCATTTCCACAATAGGGGCAGTAATGTTGCTGTAGGAACAGGAGATGTTTTCAAAAATTGCAAAATACAGCAGAAATGCTAAATACATAATTGTGAAGTAGCGTCAGCACAAAAACAGTGATGCAAGGAGAAATCGAAATGCCATTATTGATTCAAGATGAAATTTTGTTGCCTTGGATAAAAGACATTTGATTAAAAAGTATGTGGTGAAAAATGTTTTTGACTCTCACTCTTTCTACAAAGACAGTCTACAAATGTATTTTCTTTATGGAAAATAAAACAAAGTGCATCAAAGTAGCCCAGTGTGAAATATACTGTAGATGTTTTATGTGTGAAAAATAATTGGCATTCTAATGAAAGAAGTCCAGTTGTCTGCAGAGAATGTAGTGAATTTATCTTCTGTTTGGACACTAGGGAAAATATCACTAGAGAGCAATTATACACAGAATGTTGTGTATTAATATTATGCTTTGCCATTTGGGAAAAATCCCAAATAGTGTAATAAATCCTAATCAATGTGCAGTTGTTAACAATGAATTTAAATAAATAAATGTATAATTTGCTTTTTACAATTACTTGGACTAGAGATATACAATAGATAGTAGATAGATGATAGATAAATAGATATTAAGATATATATAGATATATATGTACATTCTGCAAATATTGACAGCACTCCAAGGATATTCACGAGAAGTCGATATTGCTAAACCAGTGGAGGTTTATTGAAGATCCAACGTTTCGGTTCCTTACTGGAACCTTCGTCAGGGATAATAACACACAGTGCACAAACATACAAACATTTAAAGATCAAAAAATGGCGCCAAAGGGGCTGTCTCAGAGCGCCTGTCAATCATCGTTAACTGTAAATCATATAGTAACACTTTAATACCTGTGTTAAGATATCAGTGTAAAATGTAAGTATGGCCCTGGTACCACGGGTGCGTCCTGCTGTCCCCAGGTTATTTTTAAGTAGCACAGCGGTTTACAGTAAAAACCCGTCCCTAGTACAGTCTCCATGGGCCGGAAGTGAATCACCCCACAGAGCTGCAGAGCGGAGAGACGCTAGCTACATTGCTAGGCAACGCGCACGGGCAAATTGATATACACCACATATGTGGAAGTACAACTTAGTCTGTGATTAATCTTATATTGTTTCCCTTGGTGCGGATGCGGGAAATCTGATCCCGTCAGCAGACATCTACATGTGACGCAGTCAGGGCACTTGTAGCATCCCAGTTTGGTATTCTTAGATAGCCAATTTGTTTCTTTTTTGGCAGGTGTGGGGAAGTCCTTGCGTACTAACAGGTTTCTCAAACATTTATGCCTTTTATATCCCAACATAGGCCTGGGTGCTTTGTGTAAGGATAAAGATTCATCCATGTTCAGCATGGGCCAATGTTTGTTGATGCATTTGGATACTTGGTAAGATGCATATGAGTATGTGGTATTGAAGATAAGGGGAGCCGTAGTTTGTTGGGGCTTCTTTTTCCCCAAGTATAAGGTCACTTTGGGAATATTGTAATGATCTATTCAATTGTGTGTACAGGATTTTTTCAGGGTATCCCCTCTCCACAAACCGAAGGAAAATTTCTCGTAGTTGTACTTCTGCTGTCTCTTTCGTGCTATTGTTCTGTATGGCCCTTAAGAACTGTGAATATGGGAGGCCTCTGATCGTTGCTGGTGGGTGATTGCTGGCAGCGTGTAGTATAGAGTTCCTGTCTGTGGGCTTTCTGAACAATCTGGTTTCAATCTTTCTGTCAACAAGATAAATATTCAAATCCAAGAAATCAATGTTGGCACGATTATGGTTAAGGGTCAGTTTAATTGGTGTATCCAACTCATTGAGACACTGGTGAAAGGTGAGCAATGCTGACTCAGTGTCGGTCCATATGAAGAAAAGATCGTCTATATAGCGAAAGTAGGTGAGAATGGAATGTCCCACATGTGGGTCTATGTGTGCAGCTTCAAATTCCAACATGAAGAGATTGGCATATGAAGGGGCAAGGGCACTGCCCATTGCTGTCTGCAGATAATAGGATTTCTCCTCGTCAGGGTAAGTTCTAGTAAATGGAGCAAAAATTCAATAGGTACTTCACCAGGCCGGTGAGGATATTAGGGCTCTCTTGCAGGCCTGTATGCCTTGATCATGGGGTATAACGGTGTAAAGGCTTTTCACATCCATTGTAACAAGAATACAATTGTCGGGCATACTTCCTAATCACGTGGCTGGAATCCTGTGTATAGGAGGGCATATGGTGTACAAGTGGTTATAAGAAGTGGTCAACGAAAGTGGAAACTGGTTGGTATAGTGACCCCACTGCTGAAATTATGGGCCAACCCGGTGGAGAGGACAGTGATTTATGTACTTTTGGTAGTGTGTAGATGATCGGTGTACGGGGATAGGCAGTGGTCAAATATCCCTGTGTATTTTGATCAATCCAGCCAGCGTTTCTGGCCAAGAGAAGGACTTCATCTATTTCCCTTTTAAATTTGGCTGTGGGGTCCCCCTGTAACAGCTTGTATATACTCTGGTCTGCTAATTGGCCCAATAGTTCTACCTTGTAGTATGCATAATCTATAGATATCAAATCTATCAAATAGATAGATATGATAATAGATAGATATATAGATAGATAGATAGATAGATGATAGATAGATAGATAGATAGATAGATAGATGATAGATAGATAGATAGATAGATAGATAGATAGATAGATAGATGATAGATAGATAGATAGATAGATGATATATAAATAGATACAGAAACTCACTGAACAGTTTTGTCCCATGTGCCCCCCTTAAAGGAGAACTAAACCCTAAGAATTAATATAGCTAAAAATGCCATATTTTATAAACTGCACTTATTGCACCAGCCTAAAGTTTCAGCTTCTCGATAGCAACAATGATCCAGGACTTCAAACTTGTCACAGGGGGTCACCATCTTGGAAAGTGTCTGTGACACTCACTTGCTCAGTGGGCTCTGAGCAGCTGTTGAGAAGCTAAGCTTAGGGGTTGTCACTAATTATCAAGCAGAAAATGAGGTTGGTCTATGATATAAGCTGATGCTAAAGGGCTGATTACTAAATTCTGATGCTAATTGCACTGGTTTTGTGCTGCCATGTAGTAATTATCTGTATAAATTACTAATCAGCTTTATATTGTGATATTTATATTTTATGTGTACTGTATATTGTGAGTGGGTCTCTAAACTCAGTAAGTGACAGCAGCAAAGAGCATGTGAAGTGAATCTGCAGAAAAGAAGATGGGGAGCTACTGGGACATCTTCAGAGACACATATCTTTACTGCTCAAGGGCGGTGGTTGCCTCGGGCTGGTACAGAAGCCCAAAATATTATGTGCAGCATTTCTAGCCTACTTCTTTAGTTAAGCTGTAGTTCTCCTTTAAACCTCTGCTCTAGCATTAAAGGGGTTGTTTAAATTAATTTTTCGTATGTTGCAGAGAGTGATATTCTGAGACAATGTGCAATTGGTTTTCATTTTTTATTATTTGTGGTTTTTGAGTTATTCAACTTTTTATTCAGAAGCTCTTCAGTTTGCAATTTCCGCAATCTGGTTACTAGGGTCCAAATTACCCTAGTAAACATCCCTTGATCTGACTAACTCAGAGTTAGTGAAAAAAAAGCAGAAATTTGGGTTCTGTTCTGTTAAGATATTCGTTCACTCCAGTCTTTATACAATACGAAAATACATGGGTTTTGTGAATCTACTGAGGTTTGGATGGGTCTGGATGGGCAGATTGGGGCAAGCATAAGGGCCACAGTTGGGGAAGTCGTTTTGTGGCTAATGCAGTATTATACAGAAACATGAGGGGCGCACATTGATACAAGTACCTTTAATGAAAGTTACTGCAGGAAAAAAAAGTTTCCCACTGTGCTTGCTGTTGTAAGTGAGCCTACATGTGAGACACTAGTTGTATTTCAATAAATATCTCATTATCCAAAACGAATATTTAGGAACACTTTTTTTTGTTACTGGCCCTTTATATTTCTGCTCTAGTTATTTCCAAATAGCCATTTCTCCACCTCATAAAGTCACATGACACTGAATGAAAACAGACGAGTGCAAAGCAGCTTGGCAGAAGGATAACAGCTCTCCGTTCTGATAACAACAGTGGGAACACAACAAGGTATTTTATATATTATATATGTCAAAGTAGGGAGGGGTGTGTGTATGGATGCTGGGTTTTCATTTGGAGGAGTTGAACTTGATGGACTTTGTCTTTTTTCAACCCGATTTATTTAACTATGTATCCAAAGTATTTAGTGGAAAATATGCAAAATGCCAAAACAAATTCATTGGATTTTGTTTTTAAAACAGAAACCTGTTGCTGAACTATAATAGATTTTGTTATTCATACTTTTGGAGGATTGTCAGTCTCTGCTGCTTTTAATAGTAAAAGAGGGAAAATAAGCAGAAAGTATCGCTGTTAGAAACAGAAAGGAATTCTGCCCAATATTTCACAGAAACACGTCTCTTGTACTCTACACTAACTGAACCAGTAAACATATGAGTGTGGAGGAATTGAGTAACACAGGCAAAGGGGAAGTTACATAAGTGAATTTACTTCCTCTGATATTCTAGTAATTGTATATCAGACAGATTATGTAGGGACTGATATACACCCAAAAAGTCACAAATATGCAGTAAGTATATAAATAAAAATGTTTTTTCCGAAACTTCAGGGTTTTCCACTTCTCCTTTTATCTGATTTTGCCATCTATAAATCTTCAGAATGAGAATGGCGTGGTGGCGCATGCGAAGTTGGAGCAATGGTCTGTTTCGCGACAATTCACAAAGATTGCCAAAGCGCCGGTCTCATTCTGATGATTACCAAAGCGGCTAAAGATGGTGCCTGTGAACTCCGATGTCGGTATTTGCACTGAGGGGTAAATAAAACCTATGGGGCATTTGCCCGGGGGAACACAAGGCTGGAGGGAGGGGGGTCTATGTAGGGTAAGGGGGTAGGGTTTTTTTTAACTTTAGGGTTTAGTTTTCCTTTAAGGCATTGGCAGGCTTGGCTTTGTGGAAAGGCCACCAAGACCTGGGCCTAGAGCGGCAGGATTTTAGGGGGCGGCATGCAGACCAACCACACCCACATTGGTTAAAAAAACCAAATACAGGGGAGGAAACAGGGGCGATGAACGGCAGCGGACCTTGGGGTGCCCGCTATGTAAATCCGGCCCTGGGCATTGGGCTGTACTTTTGCGCCCATATTTTTCTAAATGATGAATATTTGAAAGAGATTTAAACATGCAAGTAAGTTTGCCAGTACTAACATGAACCATTTTGAACTCTGCAATCTTAGCACCAAGCATGTGCTACTTCTTCTGCTGAAATATAAAATGCAAGTTAGTCATACCTGCCAAGCTAGCTTGATTTTATTTTGCATATTAGCTCACATCCCATTGTTTGGTTTCCAAAAGAGCTGGACACTTTACCCACCACCAGGGCCAGATTAGGGGTAGGCAGAAGAGGCGATTCGTATAGAACAATGAAAGGTATAGGGCACTCTGAAACCCACATGCAGATAAAACCAAAAATATTAGCTAAAAAGTTGAAAAAAAATCTTTATTTAGACAATCATATAAAGCTTTACACATTTTGTGTCCATCTGACACTAAGGGGCAGATATATCAAGGGTCAAATTGAAAATTTTAATTAAAAAAAATTTAAAATTTCTAATTTCGAAATTTATCATACTGTGGCACTTTAAAGGACCAGTAACACTAAATTTTTTTCCCCAAAATTCGTTAGTATAGAACGAAAAATAAACACCAAGGCAAATAAAACTTTTAAATTGCAAAGCCTTTATTAAGAGATAACTTACCAAAACTCCACTTCCTGTCCTCTTCTAAAACGGCGAAAGGGCGACCATTCATGCAGCGGCATTCAACTTCTCCTCCCTGGCTATTCTAGTGACAGTATGTGAAGAGGAGGCAGTGGTCCGCTCTGCAGCGCTTCCCCTATTCCCAGCAGTCAGACTTTGACTCCAGCCTTTCCTCCTCCGACGAGGAAGAAGAAGAGGAGGAGGGCAGCCTCTGCCTCTCCAGCGGCAACCAGTCACTCGCTCACATGGGGGGTTGTAGGATGGGTCGGTACAAGAGGTCGGGAGCTGGGGGTGTACAATGTACTTCTCGAATCACATGGGACAAACTCCTCGCCTGCTGGAGCTCGATACAAGTGTGACTGACCTCATTCCCTCCAGTCTGCGCTAACTTGCGTCTGACCCCGACCCGGCGACCCCACTTGTTCCCCGTCGATGTGCCCATCTGAGTGTGCCTGGGGCTGGCAGTCCCAGCTGCTGCAGAAGAAGACGGCGATTTTAGACTCCGGTTGCTGCAGAATCCATGGAAGAGATGGGAGCGCTAAACCACTTGCTACCCGTCGATGCGCTACAGCAGATCTGATGCAGCAGATCTGATCTCCCCGACTGAATCCCCCTCAGCTCCTGTCCGTCCTCCTGGGGTCCCGGGTCAGGGTCGGACGCAAGTTAGCGCAGACTGGAGGGAATGAGGTTGGTCACACTTGTATCGAGCTCCAGCAGGCAAGGAGTTTGTCCCATGTGATTCGAGAAGTACATTGTACACCCCCAGCTCCTGACCTCTTGTACCGACCCATCCTACAACCCCCCGTGTGAGCGAGTGACTGGTTGCCGCTGGAGAGGCAGAGGCTGCCCTCCTCCTCTTCTTCTTCCTCGTCGGAGGAGGAAAGGCTGGAGTCAAAGTCTGACTGCTGGGAATAGGGGAAGCGCTGCAGAGCGGACCACTGCCTCCTCTTCACATACTGTCACTAGAATAGCCAGGGAGGAGAAGTTGAACGCCGCTGCATGGATGGTCGCCCTTTCGCCATTTTAGAAGAGGACAGGAAGTGGAGTTTTGGTAAGTTATCTCTTAATAAAGGCTTTGCAATTTAAAAGTTTTATTTGCCTTGGTGTTTATTTTTCGTTCTATACTAACGAATTTTGGGGGAAAAAAATTTAGTGTTACTGGTCCTTTAAGAATTCAAATTCGATTATATGCCACCTAAAACCTGCCAAATTGCTGTTTAAGTCATTTGGAGAGGTCCAGGGATCAATTTGGAGATGTTTGCAGCCTTCCTGACATTGGAGTTTTTTTCTGAGAAAAAACTCCAATAGAGTTTCATCGAATTTGATTCGGAATTTTTGGGTCGTTTCAATTAGTCCGAGTTTGAAACATTCGATTATAACAATAAATTGCGCTTGATGCTCTGGCTATCCTTGTGAGTAGAAAATCAGTTGTTTTACACTGATTTTAACATTTATTAAAGCAATAATATACAATATTTTGCTTTATAGTTTCATTATATCACTTGGTGGATGATTGGAGGGAAATCAAAAGTTGAGTTGGATTTTTGGTCAAAACTCACAAATTCGAGTTGGGACTAATCCAAACTCAAGGTCGAATTTGAGATTTATCATACCTCAACCCTGGAAACAACTCAAATTCAATAGTACGATACCTAAAACCTGCCAAATTCATGTAGAACGGCAGAGGTCCAGTGACCCATTTGAAGATGTTAATAGCCGTCCTGACAGAAGACGAGTTCCATCTAATTTGATTAGACATTAGACATTCAAGTGTTTTCGTAAATAAGATACTATTCGAGTTTTCAGGTCATTCGAGGTAAAAAAAAATCTCTATCACTCAACCTGATAAACTTGATAAATATGCCCATTAGTGTGCGCTTCATTTTACATTCTATTTTAGATTACCTACAACAGTAGTACTTTTGCAGCTGAGCTACTCATGGCAGAGAATTATGAGTTAGTAAATTGTACCAGTGCTGGTTCTCATAACCAGAATGCAACAAATTGTCTAGGTTTATATACTTTTCAATCCATGAATTATTACTCTGACTTCTCTTATCTTTAGGTAGACAAAATGGCCTCGATCCAGACTGATGACAGTAGTTGTGTGGTTATATCTCAGAAGGGTCCAGAAGATAATTCAGAAGATAGAACAGATCAGAATACAAGAGGACCACAAGATCTACCAGAGTCACTCAAATTATTTTTCTCAGGAGAACCTGAAGCTCTTGGGGTAAGTAGAAGACATTTATTCCAAAGTGCAAGCTGACTAATGTGAATTTGAAAGTCCCTTTGAACTTGGATATTAAACTAGTCTTTAAAAGCCTGCCTTTGGCCTCCATTGAGGAAAACATCTTGCTGAGTAAAACACTGAACTATAGAACAACACATAGTTATTCTCTTTACCATGATTGTAAATGTTTCCTAAAAAGACAGTTCCCTAGCCCATGAACACACATAAAGCAAGGCACTACCTGTTATCTAGCCTTACATTCAGTGGTGAACATAGTAGATGCAAAACAGAAAAAGTATGAATACAAGCAGCAAAATTGAGAGGGGGAATTGACAAATGCATATAAAGGTCATTCATAAAGTGCAAAACTACCTGCCCTTCAATTCTCTGAATTTCCACAGGTCTCTGCACCCCAAACTGTAGAGTGGAGACAGGTGTGTGCCGCCATTCTGAAAGTAGGCAGCTCTGTATTCATGAAGGTTGGGTGAGAGGAGGCATGTAAACAGCCCCTAACTTGTGCAGTGTTCAGACGCAGAAGTTAGGGGACACCACCTGGAGTCAGTGCAACAGTTCCATGTATTTACTACCTGCCCTTTGGCAAGCCAGGCAGACCAGCACTTTTGTGCTCTCTCCCAGGGTATTTCCAAGGGGGGGATTTTAGTTTACAGAGGAAAATTATACATCATTTTTTCAGGAGAATCTGATCAGCTTTCAAAGTGTTTGTGTATTTCTGCTTCTGGAGCAAGATTTAAAGCTCTAAATGCCAAAGAAAAATAAAAGAAATTCTATTTTTCATGATATAGGGATTCATACCAGAAAAACATTTTATTTTACACACAAAATTTCAACTGATTTCATGTCTCGAACGTGCCAATACTATATATATATATATATATATATATATATATATATATATATATATATATATATAATTTTATGGAGATTTCTGACTTCTATAGATCAAAAACTCCCAGCAGTAAATTTTCAAAGCAATACAGCAGAATGAGGCGTACTTTACATTCCAAAGCCAAAAAGTCCTGGAACAGTAGGTTTACTCCAGGAAACCATATTTTTTTGAAAAGTACACATTCTGCTGAATCTAAAGTGGGTATCCCTGTCTTTCTGCTCCTAATTACAAAACATCAAAGCTGTTCTGAACATTATTATTATTATTATTAATAACATGTATTTTTAGAGAGCCAACATATATTTATAAAAAAAAATTTATAGAAAATTCTGAAACATCACCTCAAAACTTTGACTTTGCAAATTCATTTCTCCCACAAAGTACCAAAAAAAACCATTCAAAATATGAATGCCAAGGGTCCATCGAACAGTTTGATGTCATTGTACATAGGATTATCAAAGTATCTGGTGCTGGAGTATCTGGAGAAACTAAAATGAAGTTAGCACATACAAATTGTCCTTTAGGTTACTTCATCTACTGAAAATTTACAGCATTATTGGTGGGGTAAAAATATGTTGACCCCTCCCAAAACAATTTATTTATTGGAAGTACACAATCAGATGAATACAACATGGGCAACCTTGTCTTTCTACTCCAAACCACTGGAGTAGCTTTCCTAAAATTGTCGGTTTTGATGAAATACCTGAAAATCACCTCAAATCTCCCACAAAGGATTTGGTGCCAAGAAAAAAAAAATCCTAAATATCAATGCCAAGGGTCCACTGAACAGTTTGATGCTCATTGTGCATAGAGTTACTGAACTATCTGGCGCTTAGTGACCCCAAAATGAAGTTCGAGCATACAAATTGTCCCGGACATCACTTCAGCAACTGAAAAGTCAACACATTTATTGCATTTTTGTGGGGTAAAAACACAAAAAAGAAAGCTCTCTGGTGCAAATCAAACAAAGAAATCCCTGTCTAAGGAGAGAAAGCTAAAGGGAGAAGGATTTATAAAAATAAAATCTTTTCCAGCAACAGTGCAACTCCCAGGCACCTGCTCACATTAACCATCTCCCTGCCAGAGCTACTCACCTTAATATTTATGTTTACTGTGATCAATAATATTGAGCTTCCCTGTTAGTGGGTTGTTTTGTAAAATAATGGGATGGAATAAAAAGGAAAATGAAAAAAAAAATGCCATAGGGTCCTAAAACTAAAGGACCTGGGAAAACCTTGCTGTAGCACTGCAAAAAACACCTTTCAGAGCCCATGTCAAAAAGCCCCACTGCTTCTACTTCTGCTGTTGCAGTCAATGTGACCCCTGCTGAAACATTTCTGCAGGTGGTTGCAACACACAGCAACCCAAGCCAAGTCACTGCTTGGGCAGAGCAGTTTACAAGGAACATGGGGTCAGATGTCTAATGTCGGGGGCTTATGGCAAGGAGGCTTACATAAAGGTGGCAGCTGAAGTGGTGGGCCCCTCTTGGTAGTGGCAGCCAGCAAAATGTATGTATGGAAAGCCTCTGAAAAAAAACGGCTTTTTCAAGTCTACTGTTCATGCTAAGATCTCTTCTCTCTTGTCTTCCACTGACCTAATGTCATCACCTTCCAGGATGCTCAGGAGGTACTAAAAAGGGAAAAGGCTGACCATTGAGCCTCTAAAGCTCCTCCTGTTGTCAAGAAGCTAATCCCATCTGCTATTTCTGTGTCAACACCTCTAAAGTTGTTGCAAGTGAAACTGAAAGAGTACCTGAGCCATTGCAAGGTCTCCAGTTTAAAGGTGCTTCTGATCCTACTCCTGCTCCAGTGGATGGGGAAATTATCAATCCCTTAGCCAGGGATGAAGGGAACATCAAAGAGGAGGTTGACACAGGTGTGGCAAATTTTCCTACTCCGCACACCCCTGCTGAGGAACTCAAAAAGTTTCTTGAGAGCACAATTGGTGTTAAATTGAAGAAGAAGCTGCATATGGCTCTGGAGAAGTGGCATGATTTGCCTTTAGTGATCAATTCTGCGAGACAAAACATCAAGGTCCTAAAAGAGGCTAAGAACAGCAGAATATCTCTGTATCAAGTTCCACAAAAAGTGTTTGTCTCACTAGACCTCTGTGAGGGCTAAAGCACTTCCTTATGCACAGTAATGGCTTTGTGTGTAAGCACTCAATACAAACGATTGTCGGGAGCCTTTCTGAATGTTTCAAGTAGTCTCCTTTCTTCATCAAGGAGAGCCATACCACTACAAAGCTTGAAGTGACCTGGCATCTGCAGTGGAAGGGCAGGGTCGTTTTTAATCACTTCACATGGACTGTGGGGTAGTCACCATGTTCTTGAAATCCTTCCAGCCAGACGTGCTAACTTAGACAATGTTATATCTCTGGGTCCATGAGTTGGTTAGAACATATAGGCCTCTATTCAATTCAATGCAATATGGAACTTTTCATATAAGTGTTGCTTTTCGCATGTTTGCAATTGAATTCCATGGGCTAAACACTTATTGCGCTAACCAATAAACCTTTTCGCGACCTTTTGCAACCTAATGGCACATTGAAAGTACCGGCAACGCTTACTTTTTGCAATTCAAGTCAGCCCGAAAATGATTATGTCCTGAAGTCTTTTGCATTATCCTCTGGTTCACCTATTTGTCTTATTTTTATATATGACATTTTCATTCAGGTTTAGTTTTTTTGCAAATAAGTGTGTGTATAACACTTGACCAGTACTGCATCACTATTTTTATTTTTACCCTACCAACCATCCTGTGATTGAAACTCTAAACTGAAAGTTGACTTGGAAATGACCTCACATCAACTCCAATTTCTATTCAGCTGTCAGTAACACTATAATCTTCAACCTCACACCTCAATATATTTAGTTTTCTGGGTTATTGGTCACACTCTAAAGCTATCAAGAGAAACCTTCAAAAAGATCTTGATGTGATTGAAAAATGCATGTCTTATAATTTGACTAAAACATTTTAACACAGATCCTAAATAGGCCTTTCAGCAATTGTCATCACTAATCATTCTTAGATCATTCTGGATATCATTAGTACATTGTGTAAACAATTTAATCATCTGCAATTGTTTGCACATGACTGTTAACCCGTCATCTTTTCAAGTTGAATGTGCTAAGCTCATTTTCAATGTTGATTTTAAGACCCATATCTGAAAGTGTTAATTCTAAAGACTATAAAAAGCCTTGACTCCTTGGCTTATTGCCTTTATACAATGGAGAATTTTGGGGTTCCTTTCTGGCTCTGATGTGTCTGGGATGCTAAATAAAGAAAACGACTTAAGTTGGCCATAGACGCAACGATCCGATCGTACAAATCGTGGATTCGTACAATTTTCGAACCGTGTGTGGAGAGTCCCAACATTTTTCGTCTGCCGGAGATTAGGGATGGCGCGAACTGTTCGCCGGCGAACTTGTTCGCGCGAACATCGGGTGTTCGCGCTCGCCGGAAGTTCGCGAACGTCGCGCGACGTTCGCCATTTTGGGTTCGCCATTGTTGGTGCTTTTTTTTGCCCTCTCACCCCAGACCAGCAGGTACATGGCAGCCAATCAGGAAGCTCTCCCCTGGACCACTCCCCTTCCCTATAAAAACCGAAGCCCTGCAGCGTTTTTTCACTCTGCCTGTGTGTGCTGAAGAGATAGTGTAGGGAGAGAGCTGCTGCCTGTTAGTGATTTCAGGGACAGTTGAAAGTTTGCTGGCTAGTAATCGTTTTGATACTGCTCTGTTATTGGAGGGACAGAAGTCTGCAGGGGTTTGAGGGACATTTAAGCTTAGGTAGCTTTGCTGGCTAGTAATCTACCTTCTACTGCAGTGCTCTGTATGTAGCTGCAGTGGGCAGCTGTCCTGCTTCTGATCTCATCTGCTGACTGCTGCAATAACAGTAGTCCTTGTAAGGACTGCTTTTATTTATTTTTTTGTTGTTTTACTACTACTACTACTACTACTACTATAAGAGCCCAGTGCTATTAGTCTAGCAGTGTTGGGGAGTGGGACTGGTGTGCTAATCTGCTGCTCCTAGTAGTTCAGCAGCACCAACTTTAATTTTTTTTTTTTTAATATTCATTTTTTTTTTATTTTACTTTTTTTTATTTTACTACCGCTGTAGTAGTGTATAAGTTGACCTTTTAGGCATTATTTGCCCTGTAGGCATTTTTTGCCCAGTGTGTTATTCAACCAACTGCCATCTAGCATCACTAACAGCTCTCCCCCTACACTATCTCTTCCAAGCACACACAGGCAGATTTTTCAGATACATTTTTGCCCTTGATCCCCCTCTGGCATGCCACTGTCCAGGTCGTTGCACCCTTTAAACAACTTTAAAATCATTTTTCTGGCCAGAAATGTCTTTTTTAGATGTTAAAGTTCGCCTTCCCATTGAAGTCTATGGGGTTCGCGAACCGTTCGCGAACCGCTCGCATTTTTGCGCAAATTCGCGAATATGTTCGCGAACTTTTTTTCCGACGTTCGCTACATCCCTACCGGAGATCAGTCGTTTGGTCGATCGGACTGGTCAGAAAATTTCTGTCGCCTGCCGATAATATCTCTGCGTGTATTGCCGATCCTACGATTTTCAGTGGGAGACTGTCACTAGCTTTATCAGACATAACTATCGTACGATTGCTGTCAGAGTTAGTACATTGGCTGATCTGTTCTTTTACTACTTTATTTGATCTAAATGGTTAGTGGAGGGTCGGGAGATGGGAAAGTCCGATCGTACGTTGATTCGTACGATCGGATCTTTGAGTCTATGGCCAGCTTTAGGAGAGCTAGGAGACTTCTCTTAAGATTGCAGCTTAGAAGGGCTGTTGCTTCCCCTGCTGCATCACACCGCTCAGCAGAGGATCCACTAGTAGCTGCTGCGGCACCTCTGCCTGTTGTCCCTCAACATCACCTGAGGCCATATAGTGCCAGGGTCTTGCTGGCTGGCTAAGGAGAGGCTGAGGTCGTTAATAGATATCGACTTAATAGCCAGTGTCACATGGATCTTTATGAGCTTATCCAAAATGATATTGATCCTGTGGTACCTACTAATAGGGTATTTCCGGGCTTCACCAAGTTATTGGCAACCTGTCATTTTCTGGCATCTGGCGTCATCAGAAGGGTTTGTCAGTGGCATGTCTCAATAAACTTTCTCTTGGTCACTGACTCAAGTTCTCCAAGATCTTAAAAAATATGTCATTTTTTTTATCCATTTTCTCAAAACCAGACAGGAGTCTCTGAAAGTGAACAGTGACTTTACAGTTGAAACTGACAGTTTAAACCTCTTTGTAGCCTTCCCCTAAACCATGATACTGAACAATCTTTGTTTTCAGATCTTTTGAGAGTTGCTTTGAGGATCCCATGCTGTCACTCTTCAGAGGAGGGTCAAACAGAAGCACAACTTGCAATTGGCCACCTTAAATACCTTTTCTCATGATTGGACGCCAATTTGGTGTTACCAGTAATCAGTAATGAGCAGTTACATGCATTCAAATTAGCAAATTTACAAGGGTACCCACATTTTTGCACAGCCAGTTTTCACATTTGATTTAACTCCATACAACTGAATACTGCTTCACTAAAAATCTTTGTTCAGAAAACACCCCAGTACTCAGTACTGGGAAATAAAAGACATACCACTGTTATCTTTTTTATTGAATGTGGAGTAAATTATTATGCAGGCTGAGAGGGGTTTCCAAATGTTTTCATATCACTGTATATTAGTGATGTGCGGGTCAATCGTTTAAGAATTTGAAAATCAGACTCATTTTTGATGTGGAAATTTTCATTTCTCATTCTTCCCAATATTTGTAGTTTTTAAATGGGGTGACTGCAGTACCAACATTTGTGTACGAGGGTCTTATTTTAATGATTGTATGACTTGTTCACACTTGCGTTTCTATGTAGTATATCCTCTAGTCACATTTGTGTTTATATTTCCAAACAGTGGCCAGTTGCTAGGCTCCATTTAAAGCTAACAACCCGATATATGCTAACAGTAAAATAGGAGATGAGATGCTAAAGGTTGCAAAGGGCTAAAGGATCCGTTATCCGGAAAAGCCTAGGCCCCGAGCATTCTGGATAACACGTGCCATACCTGTACTGATTAAAATGCTACCAGTACTGCTAATGGTACTATATATCTTTGGGAAATACTGTAATTACAAGCATTGCGATGTATCTGTTGAAAAAAAAAGAAAATTGGGGGGGGCACTTTGCCCTTTTCCCTCTGAAATATCTGCTGGTTTTGAATTATGGGATCCCCTCCTAAATGTTTACATAATACTATTTTATATTTTACAGGTAACTCAGATATTTACAGCAATTACGCTTTTTTTGTGTGCCATAATTTGGGGCATGACTGAGAGTTTTGCATTACAGCTTCTGTTTTTAACTGGTGTGTCCCTTGTGTCTGGACTCATGGTAAGAATATGCATATGTGTGAGTCAGTCTGCTTATACTTTTTAAATTAAATGAATGTAACATGCAATGTCTTACTGTTCCCCTTCACTCTGCTGTACAATCATAGTTTTACATCAAGTGTGATAAGTGTAACAATATCATGTTAATTTTTGATACAAAGCTTTTCCCATAAATACATCACTGCCTGCACACAGAATAAATGACAATGCGAGTTTGGCTGTGTGGGAATCTTTTTTATGGGAGTTTTATGCCTTATAGCTAGGCAGAGGGAGGAGAGAGAGAGACAAGCAGTGTGGGAGCACAAGAAAAGATGAAACGTTTGTGGTAGTTAGGGTAGCCACCTTTTATAAAAAATTTTACCGGCTGCTGGGGGTGGGGCCTCAAAAGGGGCGGGACGTGACATCAAAGGGGGCGAGGCGTGACGTCAAAGGGGAGCGGGCGTGACGTCAAAGGGACAGGGCTACGCGACGGAGACCCGCGGACGCTAGAAGAGGAAAAAAAAAGGTAAGTTGCAGGGGATTGGGGGCAGGCCGAGGGCTCCTTTTGATGGTATTACAAATTTACCGGCAGCTACATTGCATACATTGCTACATTGCTATATTGCTACATTGTAATACCAGCCCCGGCTTGGCAGGTATTTTACCGGCTAGGCCGGTAAAATACCGGCCGGGTGGCAACCCTAGTGGTAGTCTGTCTGTGCAAGGTGAGATAATGTTATCAATCTATTCATTTCTGCAATGATTTTACTGGCATGTCTGGAGTTAATGGAATGCTCATTGGACATTTTTGCAGTGTTCTTATTGACATGTCTGGGGTTAATATGCTGATTATTTTCTGCAATAATTATACTGACACGTCTGTGGTTAATATGTTCATTATCTGTTATCTGTAGTGATTTTACTGGCACATCTGTGGTTAATAAACTCTTTGTTCATGTTCTGCTATGATTATTCTGGTATGTCTCAGTAGATATGCCTAAAGGGCGTGCCAAATATGGGATTGGCCTAAATTTTTCAGCACTGTGTTATGTCTAGTGCATTTTTTAGGCTGGGCAGGGTGGGCAGTCATACAAGAATCTATTGTGACTATAAACAGATTACTTAGAGAAGAGGTGAAATAGATTTTCCTTATGGTTAAAAGGAAACCATTAGGATTAAACACATAGGGGCCGATTCACTAAAGGTCGAAAAAATGTAGCGTGCCTTAAAAATGATATCACTTCTTATATTTTTAGAATTAACGATCGATTCACTGAAAGTTCACTTGTCTAACTTAAGCGATATTTTTACGTTCATTTTAGCTGAACTGTGTGCGGTATTTTATAGCATGCGTTATTTTGTGCGTTACTTTGTGTGATATTTTAAGGCATTTGATATTGTCACACGTTATAAGTGCAATTTATAGCACCTAAGACATTTGGGATGCTACTGGCAGAATAGAAGTCTCTTTTTACAGTATTCTAGTCATTCCGTTCCCTGGGAAATTTAATTTAATTCCATTCCACAGAACGTAGTGCATTCTGCACCTGCCCAAGGTATCATGAAAATGTGTTAGTGGCTGTAGGTAAGGCTCCAGTTCCTTATAAAGGGTTTTAATTGCTGCCCTACAGCCCCTCACTACATCTTAAGCTGGCCAAAGACGCAAATATCCGATCGTACAAATCAACGTATGATCGGACATCCCCATCTCCCGACCTGCCACTAACCATTCAGATCAAATAAAGTAGAAAAGAACAGATCAGACGATGTTCTGGCCCTGACAGCAATCGTACGATGTTATGTCCGACCAAAGCTGATCAGAGTCTCCCTCTGAAAATCGTACGATCGGCAAAACATGCAGAGATATTACCCGCAGCCGACAGAAATCTTTTAACCTGTCTGATCGACCAAACCACCGATCTCCACCTGTCCGAAAATCGTACGAATCCTCAATTCGTATGATCAGATCTTTGTGTCTATGGCCAGCTTTACTCTATTAATCCATCTGATGTTGTTTAGTAACGCCTACTCCTGGGAGGTGTTAAATTTCACAGTAATTATTGCAGTATTTTAGGCTTTTATCGTTTAAAAGAGGTTAGTGAATAATGCGTTAGGATTAATTCTATTCTATAAGTATTGCAATGCGACACTGTGCAGAAATTAGGGATGCACCGAATCCAGGATTCGGTTCGGGATTCGGCCTTTTTCAGCAGGATTCAGATTCGGCCGAATCCTTCTGCCTGGCCGAACTGAATCCGAATTTGCATATGTAAATTAGGGACGGAGAGGGAAATCTCATGACCTTTTTTTACAAAACAAGGAAGTAAAAAATGTTTCCCCCTTCCCACCCCTAATTTGCATATGCAAATTAGGGTTCGGATTCGGTTCGGTATTCGGCCGAATCTTTCGCAAGGGGTTCGGTGGTTCGGCCGAATCCAAAAAAGTGGATTCGGTGCATCCCTAGCAGAAATTTGAAAATACTTTGATGAATCGTTCCTTAAAAAAAGCATCTTAAATAATGCACAAAACTGTGCGTTAAGGAATAACGACCTTTTGTGAATCAGCCCCATAGTTTGAAGTAACATATTATTATTTGTATACCCTGTGCAGTACGATATGTGAAGTGTTACTGTTGATACACTCTTTACATTGGGATATGCCTCATTGCTCCTAAATTACAATCAATTTGTTTGGTACTGCTGATTGCTCTAATGTAAAAGGCATTGTTCACAACTCGTTCAGCAAGTGAAAGCTATGTTGTTTTTGTTTAGGGCTACATAATCATTTTGCAGAAATTTTAGATTGGATTATGACACCATCGGAAACAACCATATGACGAGTAGTTTTAATTTAAACCATCATTAACATTGTTATTTCATTCTATCTATAGTGTATTCTTGCTGGCTCACTCTCGATTGCTGCTTCTAACAGACCAACCATAGCAAAGGTAATGTATAAAAATGGGTAAATATTGGCAGAAATCAATAATTAGATAATGAGACAAAAGCGGAGTTAGTGAAGAGTGTCACTTTGTTATACAAATGGGACCCTCTACAGCAGAGCCCAGGACAAATGCCCATTCTGCCCTAAACTAACAGACACAAAGTGGCAATTACCTTTTTCCTAAATGATTGTTGGTTATATGTTGGTTATATGGTAAAACTTGCCAAAGTTACTCCACCCCTCTCGCATCCCCACCCCAGCTTGCATCCCTACTCCCTGTTGCTCCTGGTACAGGTCAGCGCTAGCTGGCAATGGTGACTGAATGGGTGAGAGATTCAAGCAACTGTCAACTTCTCCCACCCGGTCCCCAGTTCAGATGCAGCCAGCTGGTGGCATGCCCCCTCCCCAGATATTTCCCTCCCTATGCCCAGGCCTTTGTGGCCCACAAATCCTGCCAATCCTGGAGATAAAGCACGTAGGACTCCAGACATATGACATGTGCTTCTGCAGATTAAAGAATCAAAGGACCAAAACCCCAGCCCTTAGGAAGCCTTTGTTGCCAAGCCTATTATTTTCCCAAAAAGAAAACTTGCTAAACAGAATACCAACCCTTCTTTCAGTTTATGGAACTATTTAGTTGGGCTATCAGTCTGTTGCATAAAGTTGCAGGTTGGCCCTAAAACTAATGTGTTGTTAATTTACAGAGGCAGACCATTTTGAAACATCAGAAGAATCACATAGTTCCTGTTATTTGTATGTGCCTGTTGTATGTATTTACTGTATATACCTGCAACTGTTGTATGTACATGTACCTGTTGTATATACCTGTTGACTATACAAACCCTAAATGACATTTGAATATCGTAAATAAAGTACATAAAAAAGTATTGTTATTTTTAAATTACAGGTGAAAGCCAGCCTGGTACTCAACATACTGAGCTCAATAGTAGCATTTCTTGCAATCCTAAATTTCATTGGTGTCCTCTTGCTTTTCAATTATATCCAACATGGAATGCATACAAATTATTGCAAATGTTATCAGGAAAACTCATCGTGTGAAGGAACATTTTCCACATGGGTAAATGTATTATTTATATTAATGTGAGAAACAAATGATAAAGAAAATACTTTAATGAATATGCAAGATGGTTATTTGTAAATAACAGCCTGTGCTCCTTTACTCAAGGTTAATTAAAGAGCAAGTAAACCCCCAAGTTAATAGAGGTTAATTTCATTAGTGTAAAGGCATGCTGCCTCTTGGCCACTTCCAGCAAGCATCAGTCCTAAAGTTCTTAAAGGAGACCTAGAAATGTTGTACAAGATCTTTGCCCCCAAAGATGCCCCAGTAGCTCCCCATCTTTTTTTCTGCTGATTCACTGCTCATGCTCTGTGCTGCTGTCACTTACTGAGCTTAGGGACCGACTTAAAATATACAGTACACAGAATAAAAATGTCACAATATAAGGCTGATTAGTAATTAATACAGATAATTACTACATGGCAGCACAGAAACCAGTGCAACTAGCATGAGAATGTAATAATCAGCCCTGTAGCATCAGCTTATATTTAATGACAATTGACAAACTTCTTTTTCTGCTGGATAATTTGTGACGACCCCCAAGCTTAGCTTCTCAACAGCTGCTCAGAGCCCACTGACCATGTGAGTGTCGCAGACACTTTCCAAGATGGTGACCCCCTGTGACAAGTTTGAAATATTGGACCATTGGCACTATTGACAAGCTGAAACTTTAGGCTGGTGCAATAAATTCAGTATTTAAAATATGGCATTTTTAACCATAATCATTGTTGGGGTTTAGTTCTCCTTTAAGCTGCAAACACACGCGATACACACATTTAAGCTTGGGGTGTAATGCATGTGCTGTGTGTCAACTGTGATGGAACACCACCACTGGGGGGAGCATACATTAGTTATTAATACATATACTATTGTATAATAATTAGAAATTAATTTTCATTACTTAAGTGATGATAAACGGATTAAATTGCAATTATTGGCAAGTTATGATGAAACTTACTTCCCTGCATGCAGTCAGTATTGCTAATTAAATTAAAATTGCCCAACAACAAATTTACTGAGTTTCTCATATCTTTTTTTATTAATTTCAGACCGTAATGTTTGGTATAACTATCATTGTTTTGTTTTGCAACATTTTGGCGTTTTGTATCAGCACATCCACATCAGTTTTTGCATGCAGAACTATGTGCCTGAGGTCTTTCAATGAAGTGGTAGGTTTACTTTTTATATTTTTAAATCTGTTGCAGTAGTTGAAAATCTGTTATTGTATATAAAACTTATCATTGTGGCCTTACAGCCCTGCAATTAATGCAAGTACGGGCCTATCAGGAGACAGTCGCAACAGACCATCTTGCAATTCCATTGGTTCAAAGTTGGCCAGCCAACACAGTATTAAACTTTTTTTTTTCCACGTAAGGAAATGAGAGAAGTCATAGCTGGGGGGGAAATGTATAGTCAGGACCTTCTTTTTCCTTTGGACAAAGCCATACAGAAAGTAAAATACTCCGTATGAAAAAAATAAAAATATGCACAGTGGTCCTCTAATGGCCTCTGTAAAGTCAAGAATATAATAGTTTAGTGAAAATACTCAGCAATAGGCTTACACAGCTATATATATATATATATATATCACAACCATATAACTTATCCTTTGGATAAATCCATTTAATAAAAAAAAAGTCTGATTGATGCCTATATATATTTATACATAAGTATCATATCTCCCTTTAAGCCCCTCTTCACCAATGAAAACAATCCCAACTTGACCAGTCATTTTTCATAACTGAGACATTCCATACCTTTTATGAGCTTAGTTGCTCTTCTTCTAAGAACTATATCTTCACACTATATCCCTTTTAAGCAGTAGCATAACAAAGTTGCGCTCAGCAGCTCTGGCCCAGCACTCCCTCCCTCCCTCCATGCACCCACTCGGCCCCTCGCCCACGGCCGATCTTGTCAGAAAAGGTAAGAGAGCAGCTGGGGAGGGGGGATTTTCTTAAAGGAAAACTATACCCCCCAAACAATGTAAGTCTCTATAAAAAGATATTGCATGAAACACCTCATATGTAATCCCTGCTTCCTGTAAATAAACCATTTTAATAATAATATACTTTTTTAGTAGTATGTGCCATTGGGTAATCATAAATCGAAAAAAATTAGGGCCGCCCCCTGGGATTGTAGGATTCACGGTGCACACAAACATACCAAACAAACCATACCATGTTAGGTCACATGAGCCAATTAACAGACAGAGTTGTGTCTTTTGCTTACATACTTCTTCCTGTTACAGTTAGAGTTGTAGTATGTCTGGTCAGGTGATCTCTGAGGCAGCACACAGACCATCACGAAATGGTGGTTCAAGGCAAGAGATGTAAAAGGGCAATATTTATTTAAATATATATTCCAATTTGGTAAGATTCTGTAATACGCCACTTAAAGGGGTGGTTCACCTTTCAGGTAACTTAGTATGTTATAGAACAATGATCCCAAACCAGTAGCTCGTGAGCAACATGTTGCTCTCCAACCTCTTGGATGTTGCTCCCAGTGGCCTCAAAGCAGGTGCTTATTTTTGAATCCCAGGCTTGGAGGCAAGTTCTAGTTGTATTAAAACCAGGTGTACTGCCAAACAGAGCCTCAATGTAGGTTGACAATCCATATAGGGGCTACCAAATGGCCAATCACAGCACTCATTTGGCAACACAAGAACATTTTTCATGCTAGTGTTGCTCCCCAACTCCGTTTACCGTATATACTCGAGTATAAGCCGAGTTTTTCAGCATCCAAAATGTGCTGAAAAAGTCTACCTCGGCTTATACTCGAGTCAGCAGGCAGTAGCTGAGATTGCAGTCACTTTTAATCACTCCTATACCAACAGTTCGCTTGGGGAGAGACTGCAGTATATCACACAGCGCCCTCGGTTGGTTGTATGAAAGAATAACAGTGCACCCTCTGTGGATCAAATGCAAATCTACAATGTATATTCAAAGTATCCCGCCACCTAGTAGAGTATGCTAATCTTTATATATTTATTATAAATTGGGAGAATGATTTATGTAATGGAAACCTTTTACACTGATGTATAACTGCAATTTAACAATATTAAAAGTTGCCTTGTAAAAGTTCAGAAGTCAGTAGGCCGAGTGGTGGTCTAGTAAACAGCTAGGCCCGTCTGAATTCCCTTGCACAATGTTTATAAATAAAACTTACTAAGGTATAAGCTGCAAAACTTTACCCACATTTACTTTACCCATAGCATGTGACATTAAGTTAAGCTTTTGTTACTTTTGTTTTATTGCAGAAAGTGGTGGTTTATCAGCGTGCTACTACAAACATAGGACACTCTAGCACAGCTGCTGTTGAGAACAGACTTTCTGAAGATGATGAGACTTGTACCACAAGGCTTTCTCAACAGGATGATGAGAACGATGCAAAGAAACAGTGATTTAGTGTTGGCACAAAATTCATCTTGCTTCAGCTGAGACATATGAGGATGCTGTCCCATACATAATAAACCCAATATAAATGTGTCACTGGTAACATAGATAAATATGCACTTTTTATAAATAATATGCTCATGATGCATGTTTGACCTGGATCTGTAAGAGAATGACTTGATTATTAACATTCTTTATTTACAACTCCAGAAACTCAAATTGAAGGCACTAGTGGCCCTAATAAAACAATGTGTAGCATTCAGATATATTGTAATATAATCTTACCCTGTACTGGTACATGGCTTTGCTCCACCTGATCTTCAACAATTTATATCAATTAGATATAATGTAGTCAAGGAAGCTGGCAAGCAAAGGTGGCCATACACAGAGAGATCCGCTCGTTTGGCGATGCCGCCAAACGAGTGGATCTCTCCCCGCTATGGGCAATATCGGGCTGATCCAATCGTGGGCCCAATGATCGGATCCTAACGATGGGTAACATTTACTGGTCAGCCTTTTTAAACCAAATATCTGGTTGCTATGGGTGACTAGACTTGAGCAAAAGCTGTGCCTTTAAGTTGATTACCCTAAATAGAGCGGTTGCAGCCACAAAGTAATTCGTTTGCAGCTGCTGGACAAAACTAGAAGTACTTATATAATATCAATAAATGCAATTTAATGATCTTCATTATGCATGAGCAGTGCACAGATATATATTATAAGGGTTGGGCACGCATAAACCCTTTATGGTTTACATATAAGTATTATACTTACTGGGTTTTAACTATTTAAATTAAAACAAGGAGATGCAACCTAAATGATAATGGAGGTCTTGCAGCTTGTGTGCATGTGTGTGTGCATGTGTGTGTGACCTTACAAGTGAAGACTGCCTGCAAATTTCCAATCACCCCATACCTCAGTGTGCTTGGTTACACCTTCAAGATACCAAATAATGCTGATTAAAATTGGTCTGTCCCACATCTTAATTTCTGTTGTAAATTCTGTGTATAAGCTGTTAATGTGGTTAAACATTGCAAAGGAACACCAAATTACTTTGCTACTAACCTTTAGCTAAGGTAGATAGAATTCGAGGCCTGTTAATTTAAAGGGATTCTGTCATGGTTTTTATGGTGTAGTTTTTATTCCTAAATTACAGTTTACACTGCAAATAATTCACTCTACCATATAAAATTCCATTCCGAAAACAAGTATATTTTTTTAATTGCAATATTGGTGTGTAGGCGCCATCTCAGGTCATTTTGGCTGGTCATCTGCTTTCAGAAAGAGCCAGTGCTGCACTATGGAACTGCTTTCTGACAGGCTATTGTTTTTCCTACTTAGTGTAAATGAAAGAGCTTCAGTGGGACATGGGTTTTTACTATTGAGTGCTGTTCTTATATCTACCAGGGAACGGTTATTTGGTTACCTTCCATTGTTCTGCTGATGGGCTGGCTGCTGGGGGAGGGGTTGATGGGTAGGGAGGAGGGTGATATCACTTCAACTTGCAGTGCAAGAGTGACTAAAGTTCATCAGCGCACAAGCCACATGCCTGGGGGCACCAGGGAAAAAGACAATATGTCTATCCCCATGCCAGATTTCAAAATTAAATATAAAAAAAAAAAAGCGGTTTGCTCTTTTTAAAAACAGATTTCAGCGCAGAAGTCTGCTGGAGCAGCACTATTAACTGATGCATTTTGAAAAAAACATTTTCCCATGACAGTATCCCTTTAAGAACTATGGATTATTCTGAGTTCGCCTTTTCACACAAGAGCAAAAAAAAAAAAAACCAAAAGAAAAACTGGAAATTAACTGGTTGGAAGTGCCACAATTCCTTGTGAACAGAAGAGAATCTGGGGCAAGTTGCCCATACAGAAGTTACAAAACAAAATTCACTGGTTTAACCTTATATAAACCCTAATTATACTAATCATGAGTATTTAAAATATTAAATGAGCTTTAGTCAAAGAAGCCACAAGCAGATTTCAATTTTTCAAGTTATTTTTGATGCTCTTGGGGAAACGTAATTAATACTATGTTCTTGGAGCATTAATTATACGACAAGCACTAAATTGGTTCGGTTATGGGCCCTAGAGGCATTAACCCGTTTACTGCCAGCTAATTTGGTACTTTTACCAGACAATTTTTGAACATTTTGTGTTCTTTCACTTTAGGGACCTTTCCTGGAGGGGGGGGAGGAAAACGATATATTGTTTTTTTCAGGACAACTTAAGATTTCAAAATATGCTAGAATGTTAATGTGCAATTCCCCTCCCATTTAGACTGTAATCCCTACAGGGCAGTGACCTCCATTCTTGCATGTATTGTAACTATACTTATGTGTAATGTAGTTATACTTATTTGTACTTATTATTGTAATGACCCTGTTTCTACGAATTGATTGTTCTGCTGTACAGGGATTTGCCATCAAGGCCCTATACAAATAAACATATACATACATTTCTGTAAAAAGATATAGGCTTCTAAGTGTCTAAAAATGAAAAAAAAAATCATGTTTCTCATAATACAAACACATATCAGCAACAAGGTCAAACATTCTACTAACAATAGGTTTACCCAAAAAACTACACATTACTGGAAAGAACAGATTCTGACAAATCCAAAATGGGTAAATAGATCTACAGTATGTACTCCAAACTACCAAGTTGCAATTCTTTCTTTGTTATTTTTTTTATGTGAAATCGTTGGGACCCATATATTCCACATACTTTGGGGTAATTTTTCAAAGTGAAGACACTCCATACGAGTTATCAGTTCTGTAATTCCAGATACTGCAAAATCAACACATTTACACCATTTTTTGATGGCAAAGGTACAAAAGAAGTATGTTCACCCCAGAAAACCATTATTTTATTTGGAAAGTACACATTCCACCCAAATCTAAAATGGGTATGCATGTCTCTCTACTCCAAAGTACCACATCGCAAAACTTTCCTAAATGTGACGATTTGATGACATTTCCGAAAAGCCCCTCAAAATTTCCACTTTGCAGCATCTCATCTTCCACATATCATTAGGTACCAGATAAAACACCCTAAATATGAATGCCAAGGGTTCACTGAATAGTTTTAATCTCTGTTGGTTTACCCAAGTATGTGGCATATACGGATCCCAAAACAAGGACACCCCATATGAGTTATCAGTTCCATAATTCGAGATACTGCAAAATCAACACATTTACAGCATTTTTTGAGGGACAAAAGTACTATAAAGTACATTCAACCCAGAAAACGATATATTCCCCCAAATCTAAATTGGGCATGCAAGCCTTTTTACCCCAAAGTACCAAATTGCAAAGCTTTCCTTAATTTGACCATTTTGATGACATTTCCTAAAATCACCTCAAAACTTACATTGTGTAGCATCTTATCTTCCACATATCATTAGGTAACCAGATAAAACACCCTAAATATGAACACCTGGGGTCAGCTGAACAGTTTATGGTGCATTTAGGGGCCCCAAATGAAAACTCCAAACGAGCCATCAGTTCTATAATTCCAGATACTGTAAAATCAACACATTTACAGCATTTTTTAAGGAGCAAATGTACAAAAAAAAAAAGTACGTGTACCTCAGAAAACCACATATTGGAGAGTACACATTCCTCAGCATCCAAAATGGGTACTCATGTCTGTTTACTAAAAAGTACCAAGCTGCAAAGCTTTGCTAAATTTGACATTTAACATTTCCGAAAATTACCTCAAAGCTTCCAACTTGCAGCATCTTAACTTCCACTTATCATTAGGCACCTTAAACTTGAATTCCAGGGGTCAGTTGAACAGTTTGATGCCCAATGTACATAGGCTTATCGAAGTACATGGCTTGTAAAGACCCCAAAATCTACCTTGTGGATACTTATTTGATGGCTTAAATTTAGCCTAATTTAAAAACGCACTGCCAGTTTTATGTTTGGTAAATGCTACAAAAAAAAAAAAAAAAATTATGGTGACTTCTGAAAACCATGTATGTTTGGAGAGTACACATTCTGTCAAATCTAAAATGGCCAATTATGTATTTCTACTCCAAACTACCAAACTGCAAAGGTACTGTAAAGGCAGCATTTTTTATTGCATTTCTGTAAATCACAAAAATATTTCAATTTGCTGCATTTATCTCACCCAATTTCTTACAAACAATTGGAAAACAACCTAAATATGAATACCAAGGGTCCACTGAACATTGATCCAATAGTCACTCTGAAAATTGCCTGAATCAGCTGATATGAAAATCGCCTGGGGAATGCACACGCGGCGCTTCGTTTTCTGAAGTTGCCTGGTTTCCTCGTGAGGCAACTTTGGAAAACGAAGCGCTGCATGTGCATTCCCCCAGACGATTTCCATTTTAGCCGGCGGAGGGATTGTCGCCTCGAAGAAGAGGAGATTTGTCGGTGGGATGACATCTCCCGAAATCTGCTCGTGGGGCCAGACCCTTAGGGAAAAACAAGAGGCAAAATGTTAAACTGCAGGGAAAAAAAATTGTGTGCGTGTATATGCATGTATGTACAGTCCTAAAAATATATGTGTAAATATGTACAAGAGAAAAAAAAAGCCAGAAAAGCAAAAAAAAAAAAACCCAACACGTAAAATATGTAGTGTGTGTGTATGTGCTTGTGTGTGTGTGTGTATAAATGTGTGTGTTATATCATTCAGTCTGTGTGTGTGTGTATAAATGTGTGTGTGTATATCATTCAGTCTGTGTGTGTGTATAAATGTGTGTGTGTGTATATCATTCAGTCTGTGTGTGTGTATAAATGTGTGTGTGTATATCATTCAGTCTGTGTGTGTGTATGTGTGTATCAGTGTGTATCAGTGTGTGTGTGTATGTGTGTATCAGTGTGTATCAGTGTGTGTGTATGTGTGTATCAGTGTGTATCAGTGTGTATGTGTGTGTGTGTGTGTATCAGTGTGTATCAGTGTGTGTGTGTGTATGTGTGTGTGTGTGTGTAAAAATCTGCAAGAGAAAAAAGCCAGAAAAGCAAAAAAAACAAAAAAAAGCTAACAAGTAAAATGTGTATTGTAAGTGCTTGTATGTGTGTGTAAATATGTATACACCTACCGTTTCTGTGTTCAGGGGGGTCCTTGGCAGCATGGAGGGTAGGCAATGGAGGACCTGGTCCAGCGATGATGATGATGGGATGTGTTTGTACTCTACAGGTGTTTGCCAGTGACTGCTTCTCTTAGCACTGTTGCAAAGTGACATCTAGTTTGGGGGACACATGGCATCTGAATTTCACATCTCTGGATCTCTAACACGACTCTCTAGACTGCAATGTGTGATACTGGCAGATATGTACACTTAAGAAGCGTAGAGTAGGAAATTGGTTTAGTAACTTTACATTAGTGTTACGTTTTAAAATGCATACAGTTAAAATCTGGGACCTGTCTACTAAAAGCATACATCTCAAATTACTTGCTGTTCTTTAACAAGTAATAAACTTCAAAAATGTATTTATTAAAGTTTTTTTTATTGATTACAAGTATATAAAAGGTATCACGGTAGCCCCATTCATAAGTGCTTGAAACAGCATAAAAGTCTTTTTTTTTTTTTTTTATTAATCTTATTTTAAAACACATCTGACAATCACAAGATGATTTCATGCCAGAATAAAAATAGCATAAACCACATCTTAGTTGTATACTTGTACGTAAAATATATTTGTCAATGTTGAAAGGTTTAAAAGCAACGACAACCTTGTTTTATGTCAAATATGCAAACTGTAATTATTCCAATAGTATATATTTTTCAAAATCACTTGCCAACTAAACAAAAACATAAAAAAAACAACACAATAGCGAACTCCAGAACAGTACACCCCTGAAGATATAGCTGAGCTGCTAGACAAATAAATCATATAATACAGCTGACGTGTCCAAAACAACTTAAATAAATTTTAAATATTGTATTTTTTTTTTGTTTTTACTTAATACAAATGCTTTATACAAGTTCTGAACATAAAAGTCCCCGTTAGAGAAATGTAACAAAATGGGAATGATAGTGAAAGCAATAAAGTGGCACATATTTACCAAACAAGTGTTGAACAAGAGTCTAGGAGGTAGATTTACTCTTTAAACTGGTAACAAATAAAAGCAGTAATCCATGCATTGCTAACCTAGGCATTGTGTAGCATTGCAAACAGGCAAATAAAGGAGTAGAAATATTTGTAAAAAAAAAAAAAAGTGTGCATTATGTAAGCAAAATCAATTCCAGAACATAAATGCTTTCACAAGACCAATGCAAAGGGTTTTACCTATGACATGGGGTTTCGGAGTAAAATTTAACATATATCAGCATTACACCTCTAAATCTGAGCAAGATAGGAAAAAAAAAAAAAAAACTAGGACCTTGTAAAACCAGATGTAAAATCTAAACTGTAATTCCTGTGTCTTCTCTTTACTGCTGGAAAGTTCAGCTGAAATTTTATATTTTCAAGTCTGCATTTTTGGTGCAAGTGCAGGTTTCAGTAAAATGTTTGTCCTGATTTGGTGCAATACTTAATTGTGTCAAATGCAGCTTTTCTTTTATTTCTTTTTTTTTTTTTCAAACCCTGAATTGCCAAAATATGCACATAAACATTTACAAAGGACACGATTCACATTTTACTTGCTTTATAATAAACTCATTTGCGGCAGTCGTTTGCATTCAATGTTACACTCATGGTAACAAATTTCAGTGAAAATTTCAGAATCCATTTGGAATGAACAGCCTTGATTCCAGCATGCCGGATGATGTTGAACTTTGTTTTTTTTTTTTTTAGAAGTTTTACACGTTTATGATAAAAAAATGACTGCAAAGGTTGGGTGTAGATTGATTTGCATTTTCTTGTTGTTCTTGTAGTGCTTTCGTTTCAATATGCAACAGTTATTCCCAGGAGTACAAAGAGAAACACAAGGATGCAGAAATTAAGGAAAGTTCCTAAAAAAGAGGAAATAATTTCCAAGAATTACTATAACTGAACAAGTTGCAGCAAAACAGCATGTTTAAAACATTATTATTGATAATAAATGTATTTTTTTGCTTGGAGGGAGGGGTGAAAGTTCTCAAGGTGCACAACAGTCTAAAGGAGGAAGAATACATACACAAATGATAGCAAATGCATAGTTGGCACAGCTAACATTCCTGGCTTCTAAGAGGGTAACGTTTGATACTGCAGGGAGTTTGCATGTTTTTATTGAGTGGTGTTGCCCTGTGTGTGTGTGTGTGTCCCCGAGTTTCCCGGTTTCATGCCATGTCTCACAAACATACTTAAAGTTAAGTGTCACCTCATAAATTGGACCTTAATGTATGTTACTGTGATATCAATTAAAGGGGGTGTTCACCTTTGAATAAACTTTTAGTATGATGTAGAGAGTGATATTCTAAAACAATTTGCAATTGGCTTTCATTTTTTATTATCTGTGATCTTTTGTTATTTAGCTTTTTATTCAGCAGATCTCCAGTTTGCAATTTCAGCAATCTGGTTGATATGGTACAAATTACTCTAGCAACCATGCATTTATTTGAATAAGAAACTGGAATATGAATAGGAGAGGCCTGAATAGAAAGAGGAGTAATAAAAAGTACCGGTAGTAATAAGAATACATTTGTAGCCTTAGAAGTTGTTTTTTAGATGGGTTTAGTGACCCCAATTTGAAAGTTGGAAAAAGTCAGATGAAGGGGGCAAATCACTGAAAAACAAAAAGTGAAGGCCAATTGAAAACTTGCTTAGAATTAGCCATTCTATAACGTACTAAAATGGTGATCCACTCCTTTAAGCTCCACTGAAGAAATCTTAATAAAGATATGCTGGACCTGAATAAAAAGGTTAAAGAACATATGTGCCTCTAATTGAAGGCTGACATATACTTAATCATATTGTTATACTGAAGTTCCAGTATTTTATAATGCATGGGACAGGAGTGCGATACAGGATCCAATATCCAGAAAGGAATATTTAAGAAAGCACTGTGCCATTTCTCCATGGGTCATATTTAAACAATTATTAATTTATGGTCAATTCCCTATTTCTCCATATAAGGCAGTACCTTGTACTTGATCATCATAAAACTAGCATTAAAGAGAAACTGAATTCTAAACTAGAATAATATTAGAAATGCTGTATTATGTATACTTAACATGAATTTACTGCACCAGATGCCAGATTAAACAAATGATTTATGCTTTCAAAGTTGACCACAGGGAGTTGAACATCTTTGCATGGCCAAGACCATGCACATGCTCAGTGTGGTCTGGGAGGCTTAGGGATCGTCATGAATTAATTATTAAAACAGCACAAGTCTGCCAGAAGCCAATACAGCAAGACTGATTAGTAATCTGAATAGGCAGACTGCACTGGGTCCTGTGTTGTCATGTAATCTAATGTAGATTTTATAGTATTTGTATTGTTTAATACAAACTTTTTCCAACTCTGCAGAACCAGTGGCTGCAGAAAAATAATCCTCCAAATAGAATCCCAGTTTATCCTTTTAAATCTGGCTCCGTGATATTTGTCCCTGCAGCTGGAGTTGGAAACAGAGGATTTAAAGGCAAAAATAAAATCCCATTTTTTCTTTATGAACTGAAAAATAAATATATCCCCAATAATTAACCTGTACTGTTTTTTTTAATAAGAAACCATGACTGTATGCAGTGAAATTCCCCCCTTCATTTACTTGCTCTGACTGCTGCGGATATGAATCTCTACACGGTCACTGGCTGCCCTACAGGGAAACAAACAAAGTTGCAAGTTCTGGGAAGCAAGGTGGGCGGGGCTCCCCCCTGCTGTTTGAAAGTATGATCCTTTTCCTGCAGAGCTAGGGACCATCTGAAGTTTCCAATACTAAACAAAGGGGAAATGTCACTGCATACAGCCAGGTTTCCTATAAAAATGGCCCACATTTGTTAATTAAAGTATATTGGAGATAGGTTTCTTTTTCAGTAAAGTAAAATTGGGATTGTTGGCCTTTACATTCCCTTTAATTCATTTCAACGACAAAAAAAATCTTATTTTAAATGTTTTCAGCAGGCTCAAGATGTGGTGCTCTTCATTACAGAAATACCTGTATCTGGAAAACCCCAGATCCCATACATGTATTAGAAATAGGAGTAAGATTGAAACTCGGCAACCAGCAACCTCAGCATTGCAAACAAGTTTTCAGGAATCAAATGATACTTGTTAAAGGGCACTCATCATAAAAATAGTATAAACACAACCCTACTCATATGCATAATGAGGCCAACCATACCAGAAGCTCCTCAGAGAACTCACCGGGGGGGGGGGGGTTATGTACTATTTGTGCTCCCGCAGCACACACCTGTAGCAAGGGAAACTATTTGTGTAGGATAGGTGCCCTTTAAAATGGTGTCCTCTAGTTGTAATTTTCTTACACTGTCACAGGGTGACTAAAGATCAGTACCACCCCTGGATACCTAAACTATCTCCCTAAATCAGATGCAACCCGATTTATACCACCAGCCACATTTATATCTATATCAACAATTGTAACTATAAGGGCATATTTATCAAGGGTCGAAGTGAAAATTTGAATTTCTAATTCAAATTTTTGAGTTATTTTATGGGCAAAACTGTCAAATTCGACTAGGGAAAATTCGATTAGCGTTTTTTAAAAAATTCAAATTCAATTTTCGAGATTTATCATGCACTGGCCTTTTAAGAACTTGAAATCGACTAACAGCCACCTAAAACCTGCCAAATTGCTGGTGCCAATACAATGGTGTTTTTTTCTGTTATGTTATGTAACCTGTACAAACAGACTTTTACCAGTGCAGGCTAAGGGCAGAGACACACGCTCAGATTCTGGAGATATGAAGAGCTCTGAGTGGCATCCCACCAGTGATTTAGGAGATTAGTCGCCCCAAAGAAGAGGAGATTTATCACCGAGCGACTTAATCTCCCCGAATCTGAGCGTGCCTCTGCCCTAACAGTAAATTATATGTTAATTACTTTTAAACTGGTTAACATTTTGGAGTTACTGTTCCTTTAATATACTACTGTATTTTCCATGTTAAGTACACAACAAACAAGGCATTTTATCACTGGGAAAACAAAAATATAAACAACATCCTTTAGCAATTCTAAACCAAATTCGAAAATCAAACTTAAAAACAAAAACAATTTGAAAACCTAAAACAACATATATTAAAGGAGAACGAAACCCCCGGCTATTAAAAATCGCTAGCCCCTACCCTACATAGCCCCCTCCCTGCTCCCACTCAGCCTAGGTGTTAACTCCTGTAATTGCCCCTAATTTTTTCTTAACTCTCCTTGCAGAGTCAGCACAGTGGAGCTCACAAGCTCATTGGCACCATCTTCGGCTCTTCTCCAGGAAGTGAGAGGTGTATGCGCAGTTGGTTTGTGCCAACTGCGCATGCAGTTAACATCTAGGCTGGGGTGGAGCAGGGACGGAGGCTATGTAGGGTAGGGGGTAGCGATTTTTTATTAGTGGGAGGGTTTGTTTTCCCTTTAATTCAACCTGGCATATATCTGTAGAAAAGCTGTTAAATACAATCCATAATCAACTATCAAGTATTGTTCTTCGAAACAGAATTACTTCTGCCATATGCTCCTTCATTACTTCAACTCTTAAATTGATAAGATTATTTTTAGTGCTTGTACATAATAAAGTGCTTGTACATAATAAAGTTATTATCAGACTCCGAAGCTCTGGTTTAAAAAGTATGACTATAATTTACAATGTACTGTATTCGTGTACATTCAGCTTTGTGATATATATCGCCTTAAATGAACAATTCAGTGTAAAAATAAAAACTGGGTAGATAGGCAGCCTGTGCAAAATAAAAAATGTTTTTTACATAGTTAGCCAAAAATTTAACCTACAAAGTCTGGAGTGAGGGATGTCTAACAGAACCCAACTTCCCGCTTTTCAGCTCTCTAACTTAACTTAGTTAGTCAGCAACTTTAGGGGGGGCACATGGGACATAACTGTTCAGTGAGTTTGCAATTGATCCTCAGCATTCAGCTCAGATTCAAATGCAAACAGTAAGGGCTGAGCTCTTCAGGAGTTTTTTGTTAGATCGGCATGTGGCGACGAAATGCACACGACAGGTCGGATGCAATCACAGGCGTCAAAATACAATTGGACTCAAAGAAAAGGCGCAGGTAAAAACTGCACAGACTTTTGGATGAAGAGAATGCTTTCCGCGTTCACATCCGACAGTCGTGTCTTATGTAATGTAGTTTGTACCTGCGACTTTTTGCCAAGTCCAATTATATTTTGACGCCTGCAAATGCATCCGACTTGCAATCTGCATTTAGACGCTGCGCGCCGATCCGATGAAAAACGCCCGTGGATTCCAGCCCTTATAACCTATGTGCCCCCCACCCCAAGTCACTGATTGATTCACTCCAGCCTTTATAGATTACATTTTTGGTAACTAACTACTGTATATTGAAAATGTACCCAGTTTTTATTTTTATACTGAACAATTCCTTTAAAACCAAATCATACTGTAGAAACCAAGAATATTCATACAAACGTTATCTGGGCAAATACATTTGTGCAAAGAAATAAACAAGTTTATTACCTAGAATCTGGCTTCCCCTGTGTTTCATCTCTCTTATCCACTGGGTCTGCAGTTAGTTGAGAGCTTCGTGTGATAGGTCCACCAATTCTTTTCCTTGATTTAACATAAACCTTGTCCGTTTTTTTCTTTTTTGTCGTGGATTTAATTTGCAGTTTACTTTTCTGAACTCGGACATGCAGTTTTTTTGGTGCTTTGCCGATGGATGATGTCAAATTATTCAACGCTGCTTTTTTTGCTTTCTTTCCCTCATAAGGAGCATGATTTTTGACTATTCTCATGGGACTTGAGTTCCTTATAACATTCTGTTTTTTGGATTTAACCTGAGGTGCATATTTCAGACTTTGCTTGGGCTTGTTAGGCATAGAAGGCAATTGAACTGGTGTAGGCCCTAAGCTCCTTGCTCTTGTTTTTCCCAAATTTGTCTCTGTGCTTTGCATTTTAATCTCTGCATCTGCCGTTTTCCGTGTGCTGCTGACTTTATGTTTCTTGGTAGAAGATGAAAAAGAGGAACATGCTTTTTTTGATGACTTAGAAATATATTTTTTTGAAGTAGGGGAGGCTGGCTTCTTTGGACAGCTAAATGATGCATGCTTATTTAAACTTCTGATATATGTGAACTCTCTGTTACAATACGGGCAAACATGAGAGTCAGGATCTGTAGCCATATTTGCTTTAAAACCTGTCTTTTGTTTAGCAGTCTTATTTTTCTGCAATATTGCTTTATGAACAAGCTGATTTTTCTTTTTAAAAGCACTTAGTTTAAGTTTGTTTGAAGATAATTTACCAATCTCAATGGTAAAGTTAAGCTTTTTAGGTTGTCCTATATGGTGAAACGTATTTTTATCCGCGGCCTCTAGAATGACAACCCCATTTTTAGATTGCACAGTCTGCCTCAAAGGGATTGGATTCTTTTTAGGGGTATATCGCTTTTTGTCACTTGCAGAAGCACATACTAATATATGTTTGTGCAATTCAGGCATGTTGTCAACGCTCTTTCCGCATTTAGTGCAACGGATAGCAGTAGTAAATGTTTGTGGAATATTGTGAGTAGTGAAATTAGTTGCAGTTGCTCCAATACCCATTGGATTTTTGTGGTGGTACTGAAAAGGTGGTGGCTTGAAGCTGGGGTAGTGCTGGTTAAGACCCATTCGGATATCGTGATCTTTTGTTTTTTCACCCGATGCCATAATTTTTATGCTTGTATATAGTTCTTCGGATGAATCATTTAAATCCCCATCATCATCCGGATTTGGAGTCATGGGATCATTGTCCATCCTCTCACTGTGAATTGCATTTGCCTTACAGGGATCTGTATAGTTTTGTGGTCTTAGAGTTCCACTTTCCAATTCTTGATGGCTGTATTCTTTATCTGCATGCAAATCTTGCTGATGCTGCTGCAGGTTACAAAGGAAGGCAAATTCCTTTTTGCATAAAGAACAAACAAAAATCTTTCCAACTCCATGTAGTAAAAGACGGTGTTCAGACAGATTTGGCACATCTTTAAAAAGTTGCACACAAAATTCACATTTGAAGGGCCAGTCTTCAGCATGCACAAAAATATGTTTGGCAAGGTCTTTAATAGAGACAAATGGTAATTCACATACATTGCAGACAAAACTTTTATTGAAACTGTCACTACACGATTCTTTTTCATTGCCCTGTATCAAATCTTCCTCAGTCTTCTCTTCTTTAATAAATGTAATTGCAGAATTTTCAGAATTTATAGGAGACATAAGATATGAAACTACAGATAAAGGGGGAGGAGATGAACAGGAGGAGGAAGATGATGAAGATGATGAAGTAGGAGATGAAGATGAGAGGGTTGGAGGACCAGGTGAAGCAGAGACTGAGGGATCATCAGTAGGAGAAGGGGGTGGGGATGGTGATGCAGTAGGTGAAAGAATAGGCAGTGGTGATTGTGTACTAGCTGAGATAGATGATGGGCAAGATGGCGTAGGAGGGACACTGCATAAAGAATCTGGGAGTGAAGGAAGAGTAGTTAAAAGTAATGGTGATGTTACTTCTGTCAAATATGGAGGAGGATTAGGACTTAGATGTACCTCTGATGAAGTGAGAATAGGTGGTGACTGACTAACAACAACATGCATGTTTTCAGCTGGGGGAGGCGAAGAATTATCAGGGGGAAGAGATATTTCTTCACTTGAACCAGTACCAAATTCCAACACCAGTTTCTGATCTTCAGATTCGCAGTGATGTAAAATGTTTTCTGATTGCTGAATATTTTCCCCTGTAATTTCTATCCCATCATATTCATTTAATAGGACCTTTTTCAGCATGCATGTAGTGGGTTTTTTCTTTTTAATACCAATACTCCCTTTAAATTCCTTTGCATCAGAATCACTGCCAGACTTTCTATTTACACTAAGATCAAGTACAGATTCCCAAGGAACTTGGGACTGGCTTCGGCTTTCCGGTTTTTGTTTTACTCCACTCGATAAATCTAATGGTTGCTGGAAGCAAGAACTGCCAAATACCGAATTTGACACCCAGTCTTTAGACGGTTTCAATTCTTCAGAACAAGATGGACTATCATTGTCTCTCTCCTCTTTGCCAGATAAACTCCAGGCAGGAGAGCTGTCAAGGCTTTCAAATTTTGGCACTTTTGGGCCTTGCACTTCAGTCCATGTTGTTTTCCCATCTATTTGTTTCACAAATTCTTTAGAACCTGGACTGTGTTGTGGAGAACTGGGAGGAGAAGTTGTGCGCCTTTTAAACCTGTTGGACACTGTTGACAAGGCTGCCCCTGATTTAGAAACCTCTGACAACAATGAGGGACTAACCTGAGACTTCTTGCTATCTTGCATTTGAAGAAGCTGTTTCAGCTTTGAAGACAGGTAGACATTTTTTTCTTTTTGAAATGACAGGTTATCACTCACAGATACACTTAGAGGAATACTAATAGAACAAGAAGGTGTTATGGGCTCAAGTTCAACTTCAGTCTTTATTTTTGTCAACAGAGGAGGGCTTATAGTTCTTCTCTTTTTTGGTTCCTTATTTCCACAACAAGCAGAGTCATTAAGTGGATTATCTGGCACACTAACTGGTTGCAACTGCTTGATATTTTGAGTAACTTCCACCTTAATAGGTGTAAGTAAACAATTAAGTCCGAGAACATCTGTTGAGTTAGTTTCAACTTCTATCACATCACAACTGCTACTGGTGCTATTTGACTGTATTCTGCCATCAATATAGTAAGTAAGGTTTTCTGATATATTGTTTGAGATATCCATAATGTACACATCATCAGCTTCCCCATCCTCCTCAATTTCAGTATTTGCAACATAGATGTTCTCAGCTGGAGGTGTCTGTTCAGATTGCAACTGTGGGTCTTCCAGCAGACTTCCTTTTCGCCTTACACCCTTAGGAATAAGATGACGCTCATGAACCCTGCGCTGATGCCGACGCATGTTTGTATGCGTTCCAAATATTTTCTTACAGTATTTGCAGGGATGCATTTCTCTGGATTCGCAATTTTCTTCTGAAAGAAAAGACTGTGACATATCCCCATCGGATTCATTTGTTTTACAATGAATTCTAGCACTGTTATTTTCTTCAGTCGTTTTAAGGGAATCAATAATGTGTTTTTGACTTTGACCAAATTCACTTGATCCTGATACAATTAAAGTTTTCCTTTTTGGTCCAGCTTCATGGCGCCGCTCATGTCTTCTACGATTAATCTGAGTACCAAATGCTTTCCCACAGTATCTGCATTTAAATGCATGATTAACAGTTGAAACATGGATATGCATATGGCGCTCAAGACCTTGCTTAGTAGTGAATTTTCTCTCACAGTGTTGGCAAGGATACATAAATGCGGCTGTTAATTCCCCATTGATATCATCTTTAGGTTTTGAGATTCTAGCAGTTAATTTCTTTTTAGGGGAGCCCTCTGGAGTTTCATCTGATGTACTTTTAATTTCTTCTAACATTTCACCATTTTCCTCCTCCAGATTCACTGATTCGGAACTGTCTTTGTGCGAGTCATCAATATCTGTCTGTTCAGTTACAGCACTTTCTTCTTCTGTAATGCTAACCTCATGGGTCGATATTGAGATCTGCTCTGGAAGGACATTCTGGTTTACCATTTCTTGGATCACGGCAGTCTGCTCAAGAGAAAGAATGGGGGAACCCAGAGGCTTTACATCCTCTTCATTGGGAACTGTCAAAAAATAAAACAAGCAAAACATTAGAAATGATTTAATTTTCCAAACTGCAATAAGCAAGCATGAACAAATGTATAATACATTTAGAAGCCAAGCATACTTCAGTAGCAAAATGGCATGAGTAAGTGTCCATATACAACAACTGCTATTTATCTAGTGGGATTTTCTAAGAGGTGTCTCTCCACAATTATTTTGGCACACAACAATTTCAGATTACAGGTCACAGGGCAAATCAAATCATTTGCACCATTTCAAACTAGTTTGACAGCTGACAACATGCTCCAATTTGCCTCTTTATACATTTTAATGACAATAATTATTATATAATTATAACTCAGCCATGTACCTGCAACTCCGGTGATATCACTCAGAAATTCATCAGTGAGCATCTCTGAGTGGTAATCACTGGACCCGCACCAGGAAGGTCAACACAATTATTTAAACAGGGAAATCCAATGGTTTTACTGCCCATCTGCTGAACTGAAAATCGCACAGGGTCATAAATACTCAAACTCACCCAGTGTGCCATAACCCTAAGTAAAACAGGTATGGGATTGGTTATTCAGAAACCAGTTATCCAGAAAGTTCTGAATTCCAGAAAGACTCTTATTATCCAAATAATCCATTTTTTTTGTACTTGATCCAAACCAAGATATAATTAATATCGGAAGCAAAACCAGACTATTGGGTTTATTTAATGTTTAAATGATTTTCTAGTAGACTTAGGGTTAGTTCACACAAGGAGATTCCGGGAGATTTTGTTGCCTGGCGACTAATGGCCTCTTCTTCTGGGCGACAATCTCCTCGAACTACCTCTTCGTGTCATCCCATCCGCTATAATGAAAAGTCACCTGCGCTAAAGCACACGCGGTGCTTCGTTATCCAAAGCCGCCCGAGGGTTTCCTCATGAGGCAGTTACGGGCGACTTCTGAAAACGCAGCTGAATCTCCTGTGTGAACTAACCCTTAAGGTAAGATGATCCAAACTACAGAAAGATCTGTTATCTGGAAACCCCCAGGTCCCGAGCATTCTGGATATAACAGGTCCCATACCTGTATATTGGTTGGTAAGCATCTGTATTTCACTCAAGCCTGAGTATCACAAATGTATTTTGTTCGTACGTCTGGGGGCAATATATCCATGTTAAACAAATAAGGCATGTGCTGAATATGCATTTTGTTGCAGTAAGCTCTTCTACATATTGAATGCCTATCCAAACTGAAAATTTTAGGCTGATGGCACAACGTCTGCATTTTAGTGCAGTCTGGAGTCCATGTGGATGAGTGGCGCTATATGCCTATACCTCTTCTTTGCCGATAGATGAGGTATTGACAGATAAGTAATCCAAGAGCTAAAGTCTCCCTTGTTCAATTCCTATTCTGATCCAAGACAAATATATTAGCCGGATATAAAAAAAAAACTAGCATACAAAAAGCAGAATCACCTTATAATATAAAACACATTAAAAGCAATTCCACCTCCTCATAGCTATTCAAAGCAGAAGTAATCCTGGGATGGCAACCCAGGTAAACTACTAAAATGTAAATTTTTATGAAATAGCCATAGGACTGTGGTACCAAACTTTGGAAATAGACCCTGCTGCCACAAGCTATAGAAGCTTGCAGTTGGGGCTGTACCTCAATCTCACTAGGTTAAGATTTGGGGAGACTGCCTATTTATCTCTCCTTTGGCACTAACCAAAGTCTGGTCCTTTAATGGGGACTTAAACTGAAAATGTCAACTACTGCAATAGGGTAAAAGAACCCACTGGGGTGCCTTACAAAGTATTTGTAAAACTTTATCAAACCTTTTATATGAACCAATTTTTGCCACAGTACAGACAATAAATGTCCAAATGCAATATGCACTGGGGAATCAGGATTTGGTCAAATGACAGTGCTCAGCGCTGCTCAGTAACAGCTTCAATAGACCAAGATTCTGTGTAACTGCTAAAAGCAACCAAACCTATTTTGACGAAATTACAAGGTATGCAATTTGATAAATATGTCAATTTGTTAAAACATTCCTATCAGGACAATGTTCTTGAAAATAAGTTTAGTTACATTGAAAAAATTAAGATATTGAATTTTAGCAATATTTGATAAATCAGTCACTGAGTTTTAATGCACAGCCAGGGCTGTTGCAGATCAGTTCCCAGCTACAGAATAGTATTGCCTTTATAGAGGCTGATCAGTATAGTGTAGGGATGCACAGAATACAAGATTCGGTCCTTTTCAACAGGAGTCCGCCGAATCCAAGTGCCTGGCCAAACCAAATTAGAATTTAAAAAAAAAAAAAAAAAAATCACTTTTCATCACACAAACAAGGAAGTCAAGGGTTCTCTTTCCCTTTCTTTTTCGTAATGTACATATGCAAATTAGGGTTTGAATTTGGTTCGGAATTCAGGCAAATCTTTCAAAAAGGATTCGGCTGAATCCTAAAATAGTGGATTTGGTGCATCCCTAGTGTACTATAATACGTCTCGTGTGCATATGTAGAGCCAGGGAAGTGGATCCAACTAAAAACATTTTTGTATGCAGAAATCCTGAGAAGGAAACCCAGTTTTAACATTTCCAATTGCTCATAAAAACAAAATATACAGGCCACTATACACAAAGAAGTCACAATACTTTACAATTAACCATATTGGCTGAAATGTTATATATACAATTTTGCCCTATATCATTCCTTGTATAACAGTGTAAACTACATGTACAAAAGTTTAAAAAAAAGTTTTAGTAACAACCAGCTTATTTTGGTTAGTGACTAGGTTAAGCTCTGTGTAAACAGGGTCATTTGGGTTGCACAACAAATACATGAGAAAATTGTTCTGAATACCATGCACTAAATGAAAATAAATTCTCTCTCTCTCTCTCTCTCTGTTCTTAATACCATGCACTAAATGAAAATAAATTCTCTCTCTCTCTCTGTTCTTAATACCATGCACTAAATGAAAAAAATTCTCTCTCGCTCTGTTCTTAATACCATGCACTAAATGAAATAAATTCTCTCTCTCTACACACATAAATATGTAATTGTATGCATCTTACTGCCTGGAGAGTCCTTCATTTCGGCAGTAATGTGATCATCAATACTCCTTTCTTCTTGTTTTTCTAAGTTAATCTTCTTTTTACCATTGAGTGTTTTCCTTCTACCTGTAAGAGAAATATAGTTTTAGGAAGTATAGCTATGGGACCAGTTATCCAAAATGCTTGGGACCTGGGGTTTTCCCGATAAGGGATCTTTCTGTAATTTGGATCTCCATACCTTAAGTCTACTAGGAAATCATGAAAACATCAAGGGGGTTGTTCACCTTTGAGATAATGTTTAGTATGATGTAGAGAGTGATATTCTGAGATAATTTGCAATTTGTTTTCATGTTTTATTATTGAAGGTTTTTGAGTTATTTAGCTTTTTATTTAGCAGCTCTTCAATTTGCATTTCAAGCAATCTGGTAACTAGGGCTCAAATTACCCTAGCAACCATGCATTGATTTGAATAAGAGACTGGAATATGAATAGGAGAGAGTCTGAATAGAAGGATCAGTAATAAAAAGTAATAACAATACATTTGTAGCCTTAAAGAGCATTTGTTTTTAGAAGGGGACAGCAACACCCATTTGAAAGCTGCAAAGAATCAGAAGAAAAAGACAAATTACTATAAAAAAATAATGAAAACCAATTGAAAAGTTGTGTAGAATTGGTTGTTCTATAACACAATAAAAGTTAGTTACTTAAAGATGAACTACACCTTTAAATAAACCCACTAGGCTGGTTCTGACACCAATAAGGATTAAGTATATCTTAGTTTAGATCAAGTACAAGGTACTTTTTTTATTATTACAGAGAAAAAGTAAATTACTTTTAAAAATTTGGATCATTTGGATAAAATGGAGTCTATGGGAGAAGGCCATTCCGTAATGCAGAGCTTTCTGGATAAAGTGTTTCAGGACTTCACTAGCATAAAAATGTGGCTTTGCACAAGTTGACAAAATTCTGTCACTTTGTTCAGTTTATCAACCATGAATTGCTGCCCATAGGGGATAACAAAACCTTTTTCTGCCAGTTTTTATGTGCAGCACCTAACCTTCATAAGCCTTGAATGTGAATATATGCCAACTACGATGGCTTCTCCCACAGATTAATATAAATTCATCATAGCAGTGTATCTCTCCAAACAAAGTCATAACTTGTTTGAAAATAAAAGATAGTCAAATAATACAAAAACCTGGTCATTATCACTCCACCTTTGAAGAGAAGGGGATTTCATAGAGTTTCATTGTAAATAAAGTAAAGAGAAACACACACAAAAAAACATCCACTAAAATTAGAACTATTTTACGATGTTCCTTGCTTTTGCACCTTAAACAGATACAGTAACTACCTTTATATTCTTTATATTAATGCTTACGGGAGCAAAACCTTCCCTCCGTTTCTCTGTTATGGACACTTACGTTGAGTAACTTTTGTGCACAGAACTCTGTACCAAACCTTGCTACCTGAAAAACTAGAAAGACCACGGAAAACGACATCATCATGAAGCAATGTGCTCTCAAATTACATTTGCAAACCATCACATTTTCAGTTAGGGTAAACAGCAGAGGAGTCTGCTTTGCTTGGGAATTCATGTCCTTGAGGCTGACAGTTGCAAGGGCCAAAAAGTCACAAAGCATATAGAAAACAACAAGTTTGCATATACATGTATGGAATCTTTTATCCAGAAACCCATAGTCATGAAAGTTCTGAAATAAGGGAATGCCATCATCCCCAGAATCCTATTTCAGCAGACTATTTTTTTCTTGCTTTTGTTGTAATAATAATACAATACATTGTACCTAACTAAGCTGCATGAATCCATATTGGTAGCAAAACAACTATATTGGGTATTTTAGTAGTTTTAATGGTATTATGATCGAAATTATGAGGACACTTTACAAAAAAAAACAAAAAACAGATACTATAACTTTACAAATTACTCATTACGCAATTCAAGCCTAAACCATAAATTTATCAGAAAAGGATGAAGTCATTTGCTAGACAACAAAGACAGTCTCCTCAGCAGTGGAGGACCAAGTAAAACCAATGACTGTGTTAAAGAAACATATATTTGAAACATCCGTAAAGATGCATGTAGCCGAAACATGGTTAAAGGTGCATATGTTCTAAAAAAAAATATGAATTTATAATGAATCAAATTTACAAATATTATTTACGTTTCATAAACTAGCAAATATGGAATATTTGTTTTGATAATTAATGAATACACACTGCTTATTTTGTTTAGTATAATGCCCTGAGTGGTAGTGGGGTAAAGGAAACAAAAGTGGTTGAAATAAGTCATGTTCCTGAACTTCTGTGTTCTTCTCTATAATGGCAGAGGATAAAAGGGAAGGCAAATTTAGTGGTATAGGTATGGTATCCACTATTCAGAAAGCTCTGCATTATGGAAAGACCGTCTCCCATAAACTCATTTTAGCCAAATATTTTTTAAATATGGATTTCCTTTTTCTTTGTAATAATAAAACAGTAGCTTGTACTTGATCCCAACGGAGATATAATTGGTCCTTATTGGAAGCAAAACCAGCCTATTGGGTTTATTTAATGTTTACATTTTCTAGTAGACTTAAAATTATACTGACACAAAAAAAATTATAAAATATTAATCTACATTAAAAGTTGCCTGTAGGTCATGTTGATAGATTTTCGCAGATAGTTCAGCTTTTACTTGAGTTTCTAATGCTAACGGACTACTGCTCCAAGAATATGGCAGCTCCCTCATAGAGGAGAACATGGGGGTAAGAAAGGTAATGTAAAAGCACCAGGCAAATACATTTAAGGCAAAATTACAAATAGCATCCAAAAACAATGTTATGATTTGGATTTTCATACCTTAAGTCTACTCATGTAAACATTAAATAAACCTAATAGGCAGATTTTACTTGCAATAGGGAATTGAATCAAGTACAAGGTACCGCTTTATAAGAGGAAAAAAAAGACAACATTTTTATTATTTGGATAAAATGGAGTCTTACGGGCGACAAACATTAAAATTGCTAATTAAAAACAAACTGGAGAAGACCCGATTCCTGTTATATTGTTTTAAGAGTCAAACCCAGAGGCCACAAAGGGTTAAACCGAATGTTACTTTTAACATCCATTACATTTAAAATGTAACTTTTAAAATTTTTAAAAATAATATAATTTTTGCAAAAATGTAGTTTTTCTGTAGAACCTGCTTTTTTTTGTGTTTGTGCACTGTGTGGCAGGAGAACTTGTTCCAGCTAGGTAAAAAAACAGATTCTTGCACAAAATGTCATCTCTGGATATGGCCATGGGGGTGTTTCTTGCCTTGTCTAATTAAGGGGTTGTTCACCTTCAAACAACTTGTTTTCAGATAGATCACCAGAAATAATGACTTTTTAAAATTACTTTCTATTTTACAATTATTTTCTATGTGTCACTGTTTTTCTAATATTGAAGTGTAAAGTGTTATTTTTAACCTTCTAAAGCAGCTCTGGGAGGGGGGTCGCAGACCATGTAAACTGATACATTTCTTATCTTTGTTCTGCTGAGCAGAATCCCAGAGTTTCATTAAAGGCAGCCGATATAATTGATACAATAGTTGCTAATACTCCAGAGATGCTGCTGAGAAATGTATCAACTAAGAGAAAGGGACATTAAAGGGGTTGTTCACCTTCCAAACACTTTTTCCAATTGATTTGTTTTTTGATTGTTCCCCAGAAATGAAGACTTTTATCAATTACTTTCCATTATTTTTTACTGTTTTTCCAAAATCTAAGTTTAAAGTTGAATGTTCGTATATAGTAATTCAGGCGCAGACTCTGAACTGTTACAATTTTGCAACATTTAGTTGATACATTTCTCAGCAGTATCTCTGGAGTATTAGCAACTATTTTATCAAGTATAACAGCTGCCTGTAACGAAACCAAGAGATTCTGCTCAGCAGGGACAAAGATAAGAAATGTATCAACTAAATGTATCAAATTAGTTTACAGGATCGGCGGCCCCCCTCCCAGGGCTGCTTTAGAAGGTGAAAAATGACACTTTATACTTCAATATTAGAAAAACTGTCACACATAGAAAATAGAAAGTCATTGGAAAAAGTCGTTATTTCTGGTGATCTATCTGAAAACTACTAGATGTTTGAAGGTGAACCACCCCTTTAAACTTAGATTCTGGAAAAACAGTAAAAAATAAATAATGGAAAGTAATAGAAAAAAAGTCTATTTCTGTGGAACAATCTGAAAACAACTGAAAAACGTTTTTGGAAGGTGAACAACCCCCTTAAGGTAGGCCAAGGAACAGCCGATCCGCTCTCCTCAACTGACTTCTGTTCTGCACTAACGTTCACTGTGGGCAGACGCATGGAGAGAATTCCGGTAGGAAAATTCATACAAATATTCCTGCATTGAAATCCACATGCCAATGCAGACACAGGAGCAGGCTGAGGAGAAAGATTGGCTTTTTCTTGGTCTACATAACAGCCCCATGTGACCATAACCTTTTATCAGGACAATGATCCAAAACATAAGGCCAAGGAGTGACAAGACCAAAAATAGTGAATCTCCTAAAATGGTCCAGTCAAATTCTCGATCGTGAACCTATTGTACCATTGAAAAATGTAGGAACTCAAGTATCATCCAAGAACCCTATATGACTTGAAGCAAATCTCCCTGGAAGAATGAGCAAAAATCCCTGTTACATACCTACCACAAAAGATTTAAAGCGGCAAAAGTTGGCTCTATTAAATAGTGAGCACAACTTACATTTTATTATTTTATAAGGCTACAAATGTATTTTTATTGGTACTTTTTATTACTCATCTTTCTATTCAGACCTCTCTCTTATTCAAATCAATGCATGGTTGCTAGGGTAATTTGGACCCTAGCCACCAGTTTGCTTAAAATGCAAATTGAATAGTTGCTGAATAAAAAGCTAAATAACTCAAAAAATACAAATAAAAAAATTAAAACCAATTGCAAATTGTACATCATACTAAAGGTTATCTCAAAGGTGAACAAACCCTTTAATTGCTTTTTTTTCCACAACATATTTCATAGTCACATAAAGGAAAAAAATATGGTACCCACATATGAAAACTGGCAAAACTCGAGACGTATGGGAGTTATCGTCTATAATGATTGGGACCTTGCATTTTCTACATACAGGGCATTTCCATAATGCTGAGCATTACTATAAAAACATTTTACGAAAAAGTATTATTTTGCATTTTTGGGGGAAAACTATTTCTTCCAAAAAAGGAAAGACTTTAGATGACTGTACAAATAAAAAGCAATATACCAGGCAGGCCCCCAAGAACTAGACTCTGTCCATGTGAGAACAATGCTCTTCTGTCAAGTCACCTTTAGAGGGGTTGTTCACCTTACAAACACTTTTCTCCAGTTCATGTGTTTTCAGACATAAATTCAGAAACTAAAGCTTTTGTTATTGCTTACTACTTTTTTTTTTTACTGTTTTTCTAAAATTTATGTAGGAGTCAGGAGTAATCCAGGTCACAACTTGCTACATTAGTTGATACATTTCTCAGCAGCACCTGTATAATGTAACAGACTATTGTATTAATTATAACACCTTTTAATGAAACTCAAGAGCTTTTTAGCAAGAAGGCCAAAATAAGACATTTTTCAACTAATGTAGCAAATTAGAACGGGTTACTCTCCTCTTATAGCTGCTCCAGGAAGACGTGAGACGGTATACCTCGAATATTAGAAAAAAGTTCAAAATAAAAAAAGAAAGCAACTGAACCAGGTGTACTGTTCACAAATGTTAGTGTTAAGGGCATTCTGTATGTAATAATATGTAATGAAATAACCTAAAGTTAAAATGTAAACAAATAACTAAAATTATATGATAATTTTATGACACCTTTCAGCTATATAACATCCAATACAGCAAAATCATCTGTGAGATATATCAAATCGTCAGTCATATACAACAATGAATGATTAACATGAAAACTATAATTTGTAGAAAATATATGCCATGCATGCAGATGTGACATCTGGAAAGATCATGCTACTGTTATGTCAATATTGGCTGTACACACACATGGATATTTTCATTATGAAAGACACATTACAACTGAAATGTTCAAACATGACTAATCACAGAAGCAACAGATATCCACAGACAATATTTTTTATTTAACACAAACATGAATAGGGTGAACATCCCTTTCAATGTGATTTGCAGGTGAACAGAAATATCACAAGATCTGTTTTAACCTTGGTGTAATGTGGGTTACATTTCAATATACAGTTGGAATTTGCACCACAAAGATTCAGAGGATGAATTTTTAAACTTTTCTCCAGATATAAAAAAGTATAGACTTTGCCTCATATGAAGAAGACCTTCACATTACAGGGTCTCTCTTTTTATAATGAAAACAGATCTACCATCCTCAGATGAAAGCCACACCAGCAGGCCACACACACACTAAACTGACAATCTGCAACAATACTACAAAGACAAATGTGCCTCTGTGTCGATTTATATAAAAGCGACACCCAAGGGAAACAAACACACATATATTCTACATATACTCCAAGTTCCTTTTTGGAACAAGGCAACTACACATTTTCTAAGCAGTGCAGTCCAACAGCTTGCACACATCCCTCGACCACATATAAACCTTCCAGAAAGACAAAAACAGCCTCCTGTACACAGCTTATATACTTTGGCTACTAACACTAAAGCTGGCCATACACACAAAAGGTGCTTGTCCAGTGTTGCCACCTTTAGGCCAAACCTGACTAAACTAAGCTTTTGTCCTCAGCAGCCCCCTGCATTTCCATTGCTGATGTGAATGTCTGCATGAGAACAAACAGTCATTAAATATAACATTACAGCCCTTACACAGACCATGGCTTGCCAATTTGCTCAAAAATATCTGTGATCTGGCTGCCAATTAGGCATGTGCATTAGCTTGACTAAAAGGATGTGATTTCTGTACAACTTGTTGCATTGATTTGTCCTGTACAAGTTGGATCACAACATTTCCATAGTGTGCATAACCACCAATTCAGGGGACATGGATAAGGACACAGTTCCACATCACCGCCTCAGGATTTCCTGCACGATCCTTGCAGCACAAGAGGTGTTGGTGTGTTCTACAAAATAAAAATGAAAAGTCTTGCCAGCCGCAGACACCTATCTTTTGTAACATTTACACTGTAAAGGCCCCCATACACGGGCCGATAAAAGCTGTCAGACCGAATCAGCAGCTTATTGGCCCGTGTGTGGGGCAACCTGACGGGCTTTCCCAATCAATATCTGGCCATCTCGATTGGGCAGGTTAAAAAATCCCATCGGATGGCGGCTGCATCTGTGCGTCTATGCGGTTGGATGCATTATGATCCAATCGTTGGACCTTATGGCCCACTATTTATCAGCTTGACATCGCCCACTTCAATGTGGGCATATCGGGAGAGATCCGCTCGTTCGGCGACATTGCCAAACAAGCGGATCTCTACGTCTATGGCCGCCTTTAAACAGGTGTCAGCCGGACACAGTGATCCATAAAGCCACTGGAGGACTATGAAGCTGTGATTGTCTAGTTCTAGTTGTACTACATATTCCAGCACATATATTCAGGATGCTGTGAATTTTACTGGGCAATATCCAGAAGGCCACCATGTGCAGGTACTTTTTGCGGGCCTAGGATTCCCCTACAAGGGCATCAAGCAGTGGCTGCTCAGTCTAGATGTTGGGAGCTGCAGTTTAGTAACAAATCGCTGCAGAAAGCACAAACCCAGTACACCTGCCCTACTTCCTATCCTCAGCCACTGTCTCAACACCCCTTCACTTCCCATGTGCCCCTTACTTTTATTTGGACTCCCCTTCCCTGTCAAATCCCTGCCTCCTATCACACTCACCGTCCTCTGCAAGTAAAGCTGCTGCGTCAGCCGCTCCACAGCCCAAGGCCAGCAGTTTCCGGGAAAGAAGTGAAAGGCAGCGCGCGAGTGGGACTGGAGGAAGGAGGACAGGGCGGGTGTGCGGGCAGGTACGTGCAGCGCTGCCACATCATTCCCAGAGAAGTGCTTCGCTTGTCAGGAGGCGTCTGGGAAAGGTCACAGCGACATCCAACCCAGCAGAGCCAACGCAGACATCCGCACCGCCAGCTGCTTCCAACGCCCACCCACCTCTCTCTCCCCCTCCCACCCTCCGAAATCTGTGGCAATGATAATTAAAGATCGGCTCCATACCCCTTCTGGATTTCGGCGAGCTCCTCTTGCTTCGGTGGCTGGCAGTTCTCTCTTCCTCAATAGCAGCTGCTATATCTGGGTTGTCTTCCCCATTGTACCACACTAAGAGCTCTTCTCCCGGCTCAATTGGCTGGAAGAATTAGAGAGACAAACAGAACACCAATCAGAGGTGAGGTTGTTAGTACATAAAAAAAACGCAGCTACACAGAGTACGAGTCAGGGGGAGCTCGGGCAGAGAGAGAGGAGCAGGCTCAGGGCCAGAGGGCGTGGAACTAGCTGTGGGGATTATAAACAGCTGTACTCTGCACTAGAGACATATTTCCTCACTGACTGACTAACTAACCAAACAGGAAGAGCTGTTTAAGTCTTGAGTCAGTCAGGCGGAGTTGCAGTAAGAAGGTGGGAGGGGGAAGCAGACTGAGCTGACAGGATTTCAGCAAATCCCTCTGCTGGATGGAGGAATGTACTTGCTGGAAAGTCACCACATATCTGCTCTGAATAATAACATTACATGTACCCCAAGTGTATGGTAAATGGACCTGCTGAACCGAGCAACACACCTGAGCTTGGACTGTTACATACAGAACAAAAATCAATTCACTTTTTGTATGGCATGTCAAATAAAAATTACATTCAGCTAAACCATCCTGTGACTTTTGCCTGAAAACGATTATTTAAAGAGTGGCGTCATTTCATGCAACACTTTAAAAGGGATACAGATACAAGAGCAAGCAGTTAATATACACAGACATACATTTTCCAACAGTGATTTACAGTTAAAATCACAGGAGACAGTAGGGGAGAGGGCCCTGCTCACAAGAACTTACATCCTAAGAGGGAAAGGAAGTGAGACATAGAGTCAGGGTAATGTGTAATATTGTGCAAATATGTTTTGGTATTCAGTCTATTTCTATTTTTTTTTTCAGCAAACAGAAGTCCTCTTTTGCTTTATGGCAGTGTTCCCCAACCACTGGCTCTTGAGTGATATGTTGCTCACTCAGTGGCCTTAAAGCAGGTCCTTTAATTCTGATTTTTTGGTTTGGAGGCAGGTTTGGTCGTATAAAAACCAGATGTAGTGCCAAACAGAGCCTTCTGTAGGCTGCCAGTGCACACCGAGGCTACAAAATAGGCAACCGCTGATTTTGCAACCCATGGAACAATTGTCATGCTTGTTTTGCTCCCCGACTTTTTAAATTTGAATGTGGCTCACAAAATGGTTGGGGACCCCTGCTTCATGGCAAAAAAACACTCTCAGGACCAGAGCAAGACCAATGAATCTGGATCTGAAATCTCACAGCTTATTGGCCCGTGGATGGGAACAGTCATTCTATCAGGCAGGTAAAATAAATGCCAGTCGAGGCAAGCACTGAGCATTGATGTGCCCCCGCCAGGTGAGTTTAACTAGGCCCACAGTATGAACCAGCTGTTGGCTTGGGTGACAAATGTTTGGATGAGCCTGATTTGGTGCAGTTGTGGGCGGCCAATTCAGGCAAAGATCTGGTGATAGAAGCACCTACTGATTTCGCATTCGCTGCTCCTCAGCTCAGTAAACTTGAATCCCATGATTGGCTATTTTTCATGGCCTATCCAGGATACAAAATCCATCTTCGAGCAGATTATTGAGCCTCAATCTCTATTTAATATGATTATGGTGTGGGGACACTACAGAAGGATCTCTGGAGGAAAAGTTGCGTTCTTTTCTGCTGGGTAAATGGAAAACATCACTAGAATCACAAAACCATAAGTTGGTGCCTGCTGGTTTCTGCCCTAATCCTACAAGTTTTTCATGTATGAAACAGAATCATTGGGGCCTGTTTAATTCTGCGTAAAACATTGGACAAAAACATCACTGGTGATGTTGCCCATAGGAACCAATCAGAAATTAGATTTCAACAGTCACCTACAAGTTCGAAAACAAAAGAAAAGATCTGATCGGTTGCTATGGGCAACATCACCAGTGATGTTTGTCTCCAATGTATTACAGAGTTTGATAAATAGTCCCCATAGTATGCAAAATATGTAGGTCTTAAGGTCAATGTGGCAAGTACACAAAGTTTTATATATTTTTTTATCTTAAAAAAAAATTTAAGATGTTAAATCACACAAAATTCTTCAGCACAAACAAAAGCTAACAAAATAGTGGTCTCCAACCCACTGCCGACGTAACCACATACTGTGTTGAATAAAAGCCGCTTTTTAAAGAAAACTGTAGCGACTCCGTTGGGTCATTCGGCCAGCGCTGAACTGCGGTATACAGAGTAGGGATGCACCGAATCCACTATTTTGGATTCGGCCGAACCCCGAATCCTCAGCGAAAGATTTGGCCGAATACAAAATATGGGGTTGGATGGGGAAAACATTTTTTTACTTCCTTGTTTTGTGACAATAAGTTAAGCAATTTCCCTTCCCGACCCTAATTTGTATATGCAAATTAGGATTCGGTTTGGCCGGGCAGGAGGATTCGACCGAATCCTGCTGAAAAAGGCTGAATCCTGAACCAAATCCTGGATTCGGTGCATCCCTAATTAGGGATGCACCGAATCCAGGATTCGGTTCGGGATTCGGCCTTTTTCAGCAGGATTCGGCCGAATCCTTCTACCCGGCCGAACCGAATCCGAATCCTAATTTCAGAGAACAAGGAAGTAAAAAATGTTTTCCCCTTCCTGCCCCTAATTTGCATATGCAAATTAGGGTCCGGATTCGGTTCGGTATTCGGCCGAATCTTTCACGAAGGATTCGGGGGTTCGGCCGAATACAAAAAATTGGATTCGGTGCATCCCTATCCCTAATACAGAGAGTCCAACACAAATCCTGCTTGTAGAAAAACAGGATTTCCAATATATTGAAAGAGTGAGCTATAATATTTTCTAGGCAAAGGAAGCCCCCCAAAGAGTTTATTAGATCTTTTAATATGACTCTGATTCCTGCATGAAGAAGGAATGAAAACAGATAAAGGGGAAGGGGTAAATTGAAGAGTAAAAAAAACAAGTTTTTGATTAGTGATTTGAATTGATTATATTTATAAATGTTCTTAGTTCAGCAAGATGAAATATATTAAATTTTCTAGCCTATAGTGCATCATTCCCTGAAAAAGGCATTTATTAACATGATAGTATTAACAACACATATTTATAAAGTGCCCCATATTCCACAGCGATATACAAGAAATGGGTGTATTCACTGAACATACAAATTATCTATTGCATTTGTTGTTGTTTTTTGGTATGTAAAGAGGCCCTTGCCCAAAAGAGCTTAAATAGGCAATTACAATGCGATTGGTTTTGATCTATATCAGACTTATCAGTCATTCTAACGGATCTCTGCAGTAATTTTATTTGAGCTTGTATGAAATAACCAGAATGTTAAACTGTATTGTAAAGAGCAGAAGAGTGACCTTGCTGGTTGCTTCTGGCAATGGAAATGCAATAACGAAAAACTGCAGTGCTGTGATTGACATCCTAAGAGCAATGACTGCAGTGCAAGAGGCAGGTATACTGTATTCCTTTCCTATTTTGCATGCTAGATATGATATCTGTTGCAAATGTTTTACTACTCAGTAGTTAAACTATAGTGTTTTAATTCATAAGACTAAACCTTGACCCTACTTGGAGATATTTATTGTAAAAGATTAACTGGGCGTTAAGCTGTTTAATCATGAGAAAAGAAGAGCAGTTGACAATAATTTGAAACAGAGAAACAGGAGCTGGATCATGTATTGGTTCTAGAAATAAAAAACTTTGCAGGGATGCTAAATTTATATACATACATGTCGTTTATACATACATGTCTTGTGGTTTGCATTTTGCAAATACATTAACAGGTATGAATCTGAGCAGGTAGCAAAGGAAAGAATGAGATTGTAAAGAAAAGCCTGATATAAAATAGAACTTGATAACATAATGCAAACTTAAATAACTAGTACAAAAGAGGTGTCGTGTAATAGATATCCAAAATCATACAAATACACTCATTAAATGTTAGCCATATGTTAAAAAAAAAAAAAAAAAAATAGTGAAACCTTAGCTTAACATAACAATTTTAAGGTAAATATTTTTTTTTTGATCCCATTAATTTATCATGCATTTCAGTTACTGCTTTTCACTAATTTTACACCAATAATTTGTCCTGATGTTTCCAAAAATGGCCGTTTGCCCTCTGTGAATGCTTATATTAGTGAAATGAGAAGCTTTAGTGGATGCATTTTACCATGGTTCAGTTTGTAAATAGCCAAGTCCAATTAGTTTGCACTTCATATAGTCATGCACAAATCACTTTTTGCTTTAGGCTGTGCATGTGATAGACAGAGAGGCCCTGCACATGACCCCCATGGTGTAACATTAACGCTGCAGTGCTTATCCCTTCTTATTAACACAGTAAATATTGTATTTCAAAGTAACACAGACTCCTGTGTTTAAATCATTTGAATATGTAAAGGGGTGGTCAACTTTAACGTTAACTTTTTGTATGATATAGAATGGCTAATTCTACGCAACAATTGGCCTTCATTTTTTCTTTTTTTTTTTTTTATAGTTTTTAAATTATTTGCATTATTCTTCTTCTGACTAGATGGGGGTCACTGACACCATCTAAAAACACATGCCCTGTAAGGCTACAAATGAATTATTATTGCTTCTTTTTATTAGTGCTCTTGCTGTTCAAGTCCTCCCCTATTCATATTCCGATCTCTTATTCAAAACAATGCATGGTTGCTAGGGTAATCTGGACCCTGGAAACTAGATTGCTGAAATTGCAAACTGAAGAGCTGCTGAATAAAAAGCTAAATAACCACAAAACTACAAATAATAAAATATAAAAACCAATTGCAAATTGTCTCAGAAGATCATTCTCTTTATTGTACTAAAAGTGAACAACCCCTTTAAGAGAAGTTGCTTTAACACATTTTCCTGCTTTTACACAACTATTTCCTGTTCCCCTGAAAAACGTAAAAATGGTGGTTCAACTATAGTGGCATTATTTTGTTTTATGAGAAAAGTAATAAATGTATCACAAAGTTAGGGATGATTCGCTATGGTATTTGGTAAGGATTCAGTCATTTTAAGCAGGATTCAGATCCAGCCGATTCATGAGACTTTTTTTCACAAAACAAGTAAGTGAATAATTTTTTAGCATGAATTTTTTCCCTACATCGTCGCGGTTGGATTCTGTTTGGTAGCCGTCCAAATCTTTCATGAAGGAGGCGTTTGGCTGAATCCAAAATAGTGGATTCAGTGCATCTCTACTTAAAGTACAGAGTGATCAGTAATAAATTTGGGGAACTATTAATATAATATCAGCACAAAAAACAGCAAGGGTATGTGCAGGTCAAGGCATGTCATAAGATAACAGTTGGGGGCTGCAAATAGTTATTTAGTCTCCACTGAGGTTATTTAAAAAACATTTACAATTTTTTTAAACTTTGGTATACATCTACTTACTGTAATTTCTTTTAAAATTGGCTGCATTATACAAGAACAAATTGTACACAAATTAATATATTCATATTAAAAAAAAAAAAAAAAAGCACACACTATTCCCTAAGCAAATTAGCATGCAAATTGGGTTATGTCCAGTGGACAAGCAACATATTTCCACACAACTTTTCAATTTCTACTGCTGTCACACTTAAATTGCCAGAATACACATTTTTCATCTTGACCAAATCTCATGTAATTTGCACTGTGGATGGTTACATTTTGCACTGTTAAACTGTTAAAAATTGCACTGGTCAGTTACATTTTTTACAAAATGCCAAAAGAAAATGTGATTCCTAATCTATGAAACAGTTGTGACAGCTATATCACGGACGGAGTCAGATTACATTTCAGTGATTTTGCCTGCATGTATGTATTTATGTAGAAAGTTTTAGAAAAACAATCACACTCACAGGTCTTGTGAAAAACGACATCAAAGCAGTCATCAGGATGTTTTAGATATCATTGAAACTACTGTCATATTTAAATCTGCATGTAACCTTGTTATGAGCTTAGGTGGGTCCCAGCCAAATTTATCACTACACAGGTTGACTTTATGAGAACTTCAACTTTTTACTCTTCCTTTCTTTCTTCCCCTCATTGTATCCCAGTTTAGCAATATTGTTTCAGTTTCATTAGCCTATCTTTACTGTAGGGCTGCACCAAATCCACTATTTTAGGATTTGGCCAAATCCCAAATCCGTTGTGAAAAACTCCCAATTACCAAAGCCGGACCATAATTTGCTTATGTAAATTAGGGGAAAAGCGGGAAGGAGAAGTCTGTGAGCAGCGTGCGGGTAAAAGATTTTTGACGTCCTTGTTTGTGTGATGAAAAGTCACGTGATTTTTTTTTGGATACAGATTCAGTCCGGTCAGACACTAGAATTCGGCCGAATCGTGCTGAAAAAGGCAGAATCTTGGCCAAATCCTGGTTTTGGTGCATCCTTACTTTAGGGTCAATGTTTTGTCCTTAATTAATCATCCCCACCTGCAATTCAGAAAGCCATTCTAGTTATCTTTCGATCACAAAATACTTCCATAAGCCTTCCATGAAAGCAGACCAGCAGAAGTAACTCATCAGTCAAGGGGGATTGCCAGCAATCTAAACACAAGAGTAGCTGCTTTCAGGGCTCTTACACATCAGTGTTCAGTCGCATGAACGCATGAGGATCCACGTCAGGACCAAACATCCATTTGTTAGAGCCCTAAAGAACAACACACAAAGAGTAGCAGCTGGTCCCCACTCACATTTCTTTGAAAGTGGAATCGATATGTGCATGTCTGCAAACATTGATTGCTTGTTATAAGCTGAACCTTCAAATCGTTGGTATTATCAGTGAGCGCATCATTTATTCTGTTTCTTCTTGTAGCACTTCTGTCTAGCGCACATCTCCATTAACTGGAGAGAAAATTCTCGTAAGATCAGCACAATGTAAAGGAATTGCCATTAGAAGTTAACACATTAAGCTGTGAACAGCAAGCAGGAATTTTATTGCAGTGCAGCAAAAATGTAGATGCTATGGATACATTAGGACCATAAGATAAAACAAAATGGTTTAAATACATATTTAAAGAAGAAAATGCATCTAATGGTATAAAAAATATAGTAACTAGACATACCTTGCATTATTATTCATACCCTATCCCTGCTACTTACACATGTACCAGTTTCCCCTATTTGGATCATTCTGATTGAGCAATTAAACTTTTCTCTTTTCGTTACATTTTATTCTATTTAATGTATATTATGTTCTTTACTGCAATCTGATAATTCTCAAAAATTTGCAGCCAAAAACTGATCAGATCTGCCACCATTTATTTGCTGCGATTTTCTTGAATTATGGCAAAAAAAATAAATAAAAAGCCCATTTTTGTACCCAATTTTATTTAAAAAGTACTGCAACATTATATTAGTGCTTAGCAGAAAATCCTCTGCTTAGCAGTAAGAAGTTAAGCAGTATTAATGTGATAAACACATGAAATAAAACTATAGCTTAGTGATAAGGGGACCTAAATTAAGTTAATATGCCTCAGCAGTTAGGTGGCCACATATTGCCATCTAAAGCAAAAAAAAAAAAAAAGCAGAAAAAATGACAAGATAGAACATAATAGTATTTAAAAGAGAAGCTTAACTGAAGAAGTAGACTAGAAATGCAATAAGGAGGTTTCTTAATTGCTCCATCAACTACAGCACATTAGACGGGTTTATCCATATTATCTGGATGGCAATTAGCACTGGTGGACAGAGTTTAAAATGGACCACATAATTATCACTACAACATTATAAAGAAGTCAGATGACAAGATTAAAATAATGTTATATTAAAATCCTTGCTGTATATACATATTTACTACTTGCCTTTTGGGATCAACCAATGGATAACATTTATTTGCAGAATCAGACCTATAAATCAAATATCCCCTGGTATTGACATCGGGAACTTTTAATAGTGGATTCTATGAGTCACTAATTTATATCTGAATGGGATTATATATACACAAGGGGCCCCTTGATCTAATCTGCATTGCCTTTATTTTTATGGGTTAGGGTGTTTTTAATTATGCTGGCTAAAGGTATAATTGATTAATTAATATGACTTTTTCTTTAATAATAAATATGTAGGTTTAGTTAAGTCTAAGGATCGGGGGCTTTAAGTCCTTCATGTGTTTTGGTGTTGTTTAATATGCTGTACATTATGTTTCGAGCTTCTATACCAGCCCAAGGTAACCACAACCTTTAGCAGTAAAGATCAGTGCCTCTGAAGATGCCCCAGTAGCTCCCTGTCTTTTTTTCTGCTGATTTACTGTGCCTGTTATGTGCTGCTGTCAGTTACTGAGCTTAGGGACCCACTCAAAAATATACAGTACATTTAGAATATAAATGTCCCAATATAAGGCTGATTAGTAATTAATAACTAAATAATAACATATAATTACTACATGGCAGAAGGGAAACAAGTGCAACTAGCATGAGAATTTTATAATCAGCCCTGTAGCATCAGCTTATATTACAGATGAACCTCATTTTCTGCTTCATAATTTGTGATCACCACTAATTTTAGCTTCTTAACAGCTGCTCAGAGACCACTGAGCATGTGAGTGTCACAGACACTTTCCAAGATGGTGACCCCCTGTGACAAGTTTGAAGTCCTGGATCATTCCTGCTATTAAGAAGCTAAAACTTTAGGCTGGTGCAATAAGTTCATTATATAAAATATGGCAGTTTTAGGGTTTAGTTCTCCTTTAAGGATTTTGCCAGAATCACTGCAGGAAGTGGGGAAAGTTCACTAAGAAAAAATAGCCTTTCAGGTACAGAGCTACTTTTTTTATCTATAACACTAAAAAGTTTGCCTATGATTATGTGTAATAAGACAGGAAATGCGGCAGGATTAATGTGAAATAAAGCTTTTTCCTTTTAACAACGTCCAGGCATTACCGGAGTGCGTATTCAATTGTTGCTGCTATGCTGTAGTCGTGCTTGTGTTATTGCACCAGTTTTACCACAATGAACATTTTGTGTTTTAGATTTCCCTTCATCCATTGGCCAATGCCTACACTAAACTAAATAGGCACATGCCTATAGTGCAACACTGGGTGAGGGGTGCTGGGCACATCTCTTTTGTCCTGCTACCCTAATTTTGGCTCATCTGAAGTTCTGATTCTAAGTGAGTATCTGTGCACACGTGGGGGGTGGTTGCAAGCGAGACTTGGGCACCCCATACCATATATCTTATAATCACTAGAGTCTTGGATTTTATGATTGCTCAGGAAATCACCAAAGTTACTCTTAAAGGCATTAACAGAATCTGCCCTCACAACAACCTTAAGATGGCCAAAGATGCAAAGATCCGATCGTACAAATCAACGTACGATTGGACTTCCCCATCTCCCGACGTGCCACTAACCATTCTGATCAAATAAAGTACAAAAGAACAGATCAACCACTACAGGACTCTAGTACAAGACACTGTGGTTGCACCCAAATCAATGGCACACATATACATACTAGGGTACATCCACCAATGAAGGGACAGGGCTCTGTCTTTAATCCCACACTTCTACAGTTCATTAATTGCATGCATTTGCCTTTTTACATAGTCACCGCAGATCCTACCTAAAAACCGGTGTCAATATAGAATTGAGGGCTCATGGGCCATTTTATATGTAGCTACCTGAAGCAGTGAGCAAAAACCCTGACACCTGTTGTTGGCCACTTCCCAGACATATGATTGCCTAAAGCACAGTTGTACTGTTGTCCTTAGTGGCCTAAATTGGATTCATCAGGGAGGGCAGTTTGGAGCCTAATATCGGAATGCTTGGCACCTGAGCTTTTTTCAAATAACTCCATGGTTGATGCAGCGTCAAGTCGGATGTAACTAAATTAATAGGGATGCGCCGAATCCAGGATTCGGCCAAATTAGGGGCAGGGAGGGAAATTGCGTGAGTTTTTGTCAGAAAACAAGGAAGTAAAAAATGTTTTCCCCTTCCCACCCCTAATTTGCATATGCAAATTAGGGTTCGGATTCGGCCCGGTATTCGGCCGAATCCTTCGTGAAGGATTCAGGGGTTCGGCCGAATCCAAAAAAGTGGATTCGGTGCATCCCTATAAATTATGGTAAGCTACAGCAACGCCGGATGGTGTCGCAGCGTTCGTCAGACGCGACATGACTGTCTGATGCAGAAGCTGCATCTGCATCCATCAGTCATGTCACATCGGATGAATGCTTTGACTCCATCCGACATTTCCAAAGCATCCAACTTGATGCCTGCATTTTTGCGCAGCAGGTCGGATCCCGTGGAGTTCCTCCCTAAAGTGGAGCACCATGCTGTACAGAGCCATGGTAGGGGGGAAATTAAAGCCTTGACTTGAGAAGCACAGACTATATCTCTATTGTTTTAACAAAGGCAAAATTACTATTTTTCTTTCATTACACTGGCACACATGCCCATCTCTTCTAAATAACTCCACAGATCAACTGAATATTAATATAAAGGAGTGTACCACACAGTAATAATCATACCTTTAGAGTCTTGTAGTAAATAGCCCTATTGATTTCTAGAGAGCACAAATTCTGTTCCTTTGCAGAGCGAGCCCAGTTCACATATCGCAACCAGTTGCCCTTTTGAGGATCAGTAGCATCAACACACATCCATCCAAGGTTTGGGTAGTATACCTTAAAGACAACAGATAAAAGTTAGCATAAAAAAATATACAGGTATGGGACCTGTTATCCAGAATGCTCGGGACCTGGGGTTTTCCGGATAACGGATCTTTCCGTAATTTGGGTCTTCATGCCTTAAGTCTACTATAAATTCATTTAAACATTAAATAAGCCCAATAGGCTGGTTTTGCTTCCAATAAGGATTAATTATAGCTTAATTGGGATCAAGTACAAGCTACTGTTTTATTATTACAGAAAAAAAGGAAATCATTTTTAAAAATTTGGATTATTTGGATAAAATGGAGTCTATGGGAGACAGCCATTCCGTAATTCGGAGCTTTCTGGATATCGGGTTTCCGGATAAGGGATCCTATACCTGTATAAGTAAAATAATAGCAAATTCTTTTTTTATTATATTAATTACAAATTGATTTGTTTTTGTAAATAAGCTTTGAATGCCATAGGCCTTGGTGGCAGCAGGATTTTCCAGGTGACCATTTTAATTTTTGCAGACCTGCAAATGTATTTAGCAAATTATCCACCAGAAGAAAAAGGCGTGTTTTTTTCCAGTTTCAGCCAGTTTACAATGTATGTAATAAAACGTCTTATTTACACAATCATTGTTTTCTAGAAAAAATAAACCCACCTTCAAGTCACTCTTTAAAAAGTGCTATGAACTGTTAATAATTTGAAACCAAATTACAAATCGTATGCATATTAGATATTAAACTCCTTTCGTGTGTGTGTGTGTGTGTGTGTGTGTGTATATTAAAGGAGTTTAATTTCTAATATGCAAAGGATTCTGCAAATATATGGCATGCAGTGTATATATATATATATATATATATATATATATATATATATATATATACACACATATATATATATATATATATATATATATATATATATATATATATATATATATATATATATATATATATACATACACAGTATATGAATTTTCAGCCTATACTTTTCAGGCCCTGCAAACAAGACTATGCTGAGCTAGTTTTATGTATTCCAAAAACCACTAGCAGTGAGGTAACCTGCAGATATGACCATATTTAAAACGTATAACACTTTACACTCCAAGTCACCAAACTGCAAATCTTTTCAGAAATTTTATAAAACATCAACTCAAAACATGCACTTTACAGTATGTTTCCGGCCACATGATCTTAGGTACCATGAAAAAAATATATATTTAATATGAATTCCAGAAGTCTTCTGAACAATGTGATAGCCAACCTGCTAGGCTAATTATTTGAACAATAGAAAAGATAAAATATTAATACAGCATATGAACATTTCAGCCCATGCAAGAATATCTGGTTTGCACGTAGTAACAGCCCCTAAACAATAAATTAACCCCAAAAAAACATAGATTTTTAGAATCTACACTTTTAGATGAATTCAGCTAATGGGAAAAGGTTTTTCTGCTCCAAAATACAATCCTCGTATATGTTTACCCACCAACAATGTGGCATGTAGTTCACAAATCTAAATATACATTTTCATTGCTTGACTCTTTTGCCACTGCACACAAGGTAGGACATATATTTGGAATATATCTGTAGATATTCTGGAGAACTCAAATGGGTATATAAAATAGACAGTACTATTGATCAAACATCTTTTGAAAACATAGTAGATTTTTGAAAACCGGTTTATATATTCATTACAGCCTCAGATCTGTATTTTTGGATGTTGTTTTGAATATCTCTAAATAAGGGACACATCACATATTCAAGAACAAGATTCCTTGGGCAATTGGGACCCAATCATGATGCGACAGCACCTTGTATTAATTGACTCGGGAATACGATATTATAACTTCCATAGACTTGCAAGTTTCATTGTGACTTAAATCTATAGGGAGAGGTTCAGGCAGCTAGGTAAACTGACCATACACATAAATATCGGTTATTTGGCGACTTCATCAAACAGATCTTCATCCAGCAGATATTTGCCAAATCTGGTCATCCCTGGACTGATCCGATCATTTAGTACCCAGGCCAAGATCAGATCATAACAGAAGCCTATGCAGGCCCGTCAAAAGAGAACTACATGAGTGTGGCAATGCAGCTTTCGCCCATTACTGCCAAAAGACATCTGGCTGATTTTCAGGCAAATATCTGTTGGGGAGGCAGTCAAGTTGGGTCCATACCCTGGCAAATAAACTGCTCACTCTGTAGTGGCCAGTGTATTAGCAGTAATAAAGTCTGGGAACATCAACCTCCCCTCCAGCAAGAACAATACAGAGTTTTAATTAGAATAAGATATTTAAATAGACTTTTCCCAGTGGCAATCCTTAAATGAAGGCCAATGCCAATGACACATTTTAAATAACCCAATGGATGGAGAAATGCTTAATGCCCCATGTCTACTGTCTTTGATATAAATGGAAGGCTACTGGCATATGTGAATGACAGATGGCACAGAGGTGGTACCTAGCGTTTCCCCACTATTTGAATTGTATGTGTGTCTCTTTAAAAAGCAGTACTCTGGTAAAAAATTCCTGTGGCTGCCAAATGTAAGCACAGCCATATCAAACGTGGCAAATTTGAAGATAGCAAAGCAGTGATTGCACGCACTCCCAGGTCTTTCCTCAACAATGTAGCCGGTGCTTGGTCCTCTGGGGAGACGGCCCTCCTTCAAGGCTGAAAGGAAACAAGGTACCTGAACATATAAGGCAGATGCAAACAGGGAATTAGCTGCAATTGCCTTTTTGTATCTGCCCTATGTGTTCCAGTAACTTGTTTTCGTTCAGCAAATTTGAAGATATAATAAATACATATATTGATAAGCATGCATGACACAAGTACGTTTTACACGAATAATATTGTAATAATAAGCAAGAGGTGGAAGGGATTACACAGAATTACTGTATTATAGCACAAGGTGATACTGAGCAGAAGTTAATGATGAAAAGGTAGAGATAAATATGACAATAATGTATGAAGATTACCCTTCTGTTACAGGACAATCATGGGATCAATTAGTTAATACAATAGGTGAGATGAACAAAACCATAAGAGCTAGCAACAGATGCAGTCCTCAGAAGACAAACCGGCACTAAGAACATTCAACCCAGAGACTAAATAACCAAATTTTCTACCTCAATTCAGCAATAATGTACCACCAAAAACAACAAAGACTGGTCCTGTTACACCTACATCTGCTGTGGCCAGAATAATATATTGTGCATGAACATAAAAGGTGCAAATACTTACTTACAGAATTTGGTTCGTGATTCGGCCAAGATTCAACCTTTTTCAGCAGGATTCGGCCGAATCCTTCTGCCTGGCCGAACCGAATCCAAATCCTAGTTTGCATATGCAAATTAGGGGCTGGGAGGGAAACCACGTGACTTTTTGTTACAAAAAAAGGAAGTAAAAAATGTTTTCCCCTTCCCACCCCTAATTTGCATATGCAAATTAAGATTTGGTTCTGAATTCGGCCGAATCTTTCGAATCCAAAATAGTGGATTTTTGGCAATTTATTTATCCGGAAACCCATTATCCAGAAAGCTCCGAATTACAGAAAAGGCTGTCTCCCATAGACTCCATTTTATCCATATAATCAATTTTTTTTTATAATCAAATTTTTCCTTTTTCTGTGTAAACTAATAAAACTGTACCTTGTACTTGATCCAAACAAAATAAGCCTATTGGGTTTATTTAATGTTTACATGATTTTCTAGTAGACTTAACGTAGGAAGATCCAAATTATGGAAAGATCCCTTATTCGGAAAACCCCATGTCCCGAGTATTCTGGATAACAGGTCCCATACCTACCGGTATATTGATCTAAATCAGTGCTTTTGTGATCTAACATGAAGACAGGCTTCTTCCTTAGCTCAATAAGGTTTTATCATTCACTCTACTATAATTACAAGAACTTTTAAGGGGAAGATTTTTGACATTGAGGGTTTTTTTTATAAGTCTCAAATAATCACATAATAATAAGCCACACAAAAAAAAAGAAAAAGCTGCTCAGTTTCTATATAAGCCAAAGAGGATTGTCTCTGAAGATTTCAAACAACTTTATATTTTACCCCACTTTATTAAAACAGTCAAGCTCCTCTGTCTCTTTAAAAATGAACTGGAACAATGATTTTTGTTTGTGCCTCGGTCAAGTTTTTTCTTAAAAATGCTAGCGCAAGAGAAATTTACAAACATCCTTTCACTTCCCTAAAGCTGTACTGTAGTTGTTTTGTGTGGATTTAATTTTTTTTTTTTTACTAGCTCTTCATTTTTGACTCATTCTATTTCCCCTGTTATGATAATACAGTAGCATTTAATAACGAAGTTACAATAAATTCAGAAAATACCCTGCCATAGACAATACTGAGAATTGTTTCTGCTAAAACACTCAAATTGCATAATTGCTCAAATATGCACATAAAGGCATTATTAAGCAATTTTGGCTTTTGAGTTTTAACAGAGACCATTCTTAGCACTGTCTCTGGCTGGGTATTTTCTGATGTTTTGACAAAATGCACCGCAGCTCCTAAGTATTCTGGAGAATATATCCCATACCAGTAAATGCAAATTAAAGTGATGTAGGCTGAAGATTTGCCGGGCTGTCAGGAACAATCTATATACCACAAAGGGAGTGCTGCAAGAGTTTGTTACGTGACCTACTGGTTTGTCATTTGGAAAGCCCCTAAAATATAGCTTGATATCATGGTTAAAGTGCAGCCTAATGTAGTAAGCCTATCTTATAACAAACAAAATTCCCCCGTGCAGTAACACATAGCGACCAGTCAGAAATGTACGTTCATTATTCTACATGTAGTATGTAATCATTTGCTGTTGGTTACCAGATTGATTAATATTGCCCCACCGATACCGCTAGTAACAAATAAGTGTCACAATGGGAATTCTGATTGCTGCTTTCTGCAGCTGAAATTCAGGTATCTAGGTTTTTGAGACTTTCTTGTGGCACCACAAGAAAGTCTCCTGTCTGGCCCTAGCCTTAGTCCAAGAAATCATTATTGCACACAAGGAAAGTTAAGCAAAAATTTTGCTTTTGTTTGAGAATTGTTTTCTTCCTCGTGGGGGGCCGCATGTAAGAAAACCACAACACACATAATAGAACTTTAAATAGGCTCACCTCCACCAAAGAGAACACCCACTGCACACCACTTCACCAAAAAGTATCATGGAAAAATACACAAAGTGAATAGAGACACCTAGTGGAAACAAAGACAAACAACAAACGAATATTAAGATAACATTAAAAGCACACTATTATAAGCCATAAACACACACACTGTAACGCAGAGAGGTCCTTAGGAATCACTGTATTCAGTGTTGTAATTCAATAGGTACTACCTGCAAAACCACGTGTCACCTCTTTCTAAACAGATTTGGGACAATATAAATGGCCATAAACCAGAAAAAAGCAGAAAATGTTAATCCAGAAAGTGCTATTACAACCAAATGGCAAACGTTCTACTTCTTGTAAACATACTGATTGTATCGGGTGTTTTCCTCAAAGTCACTGCAACAACACTGAAAAAAATCACTGAAAAAATCACCACTGCTCACATTATTCTCCGAGATACTAAATGCAATACCTAGAACAGCTTTTCTTTAATAGCGTAATAGAAGGGTGGTATCCTTCACGAAATTTATCTGCATATCCCGTTTGACATAGGAGAAGGATATCGCATCCAATGTCCAGTAAAACTATGGTCTTTGGTATCTACATGAGAGGCTTTATAACATGTACATCAGTGTGACGGCTCTTACACATGAGTATTTGCTTGTGTGTTTCTCTGCGGTAGATTTTTTAAGCACTTCAGTGCAGGAACGCATCAGTTAACAGGCCATTCATTCTAATAAAGGCTGTACTTATAGGGGCAACAGTCAACATCTAACCTGTGTTCAGCCTCTACTGGATTGAATGGCGATGTTAACGCATACATTCCTTGCAATGGAACATAAAAAATATTCAGAATAAATAATGCCCTACGGGCTCATACGGACCGCCGTTTTCACCCTGCCCTCCCCTGCAGTCAGTTTTCCTGTGTTCCACCGCATGAAAGCACAGAATGAAACATAGCCTGTATTTCCATATAGCGATTTACTCGCATAGACACATCCACGCAACAAAAGTCAGGTAGAAATAAGGAATACTGACCGCAGGGGAGCACAGATTGGAAACACCCGTCAGTATGAGCAAAAAGGCTTTACCTCCTGCAGGTCATATTGACTTAAATAGAAAAAGTCTGAAAAATGCCCCCTACTAGCATTTTTCTGCTCAGAAATGTTCTAGTAAATGTTTAGGGTGAGGTCACATGCGGCATTTTTAAAAACATGCAGTCAAGCATAAATATGCACAAAATGAAGCCCAATTGAAAATAATGTGAGCCAACTTCCGCCTCGCAACACCAGGATTTGCTTTTTTCAGCAGAAACGCCAATACACCAAGGAAACGCCATAATGATAACTCTATGGGGTCCGCAGGTTTGAAAACACACTTCAATGGAATAAGCTGCGTATGCTCAATATGGCAGAAAAACTCTTGCGAGATGGATTGCACATATACGTATGTGGCGTTGTATGCTGGTAACGTAATTACATTGCGTATTAATGATCAGTGATGGGTGAATTTGCGCCGTTTCGCTTCGCCAAAAAATTTGCGAAAAATTTGCGAAATGGCGTTTTTGACGCCGGCGCCCGTTTTTTCGGAAAAAAATTTTTGACGCCGGCGAATTTTTTCTGCAAATTTTCGCGGGCGTTTCACGAATTTATTCGCTGGCGGCGAATCGCGCAAATTTCGTTGCAAATTCGCCCATCATTATTAATGATCAGTACACCGTTACATTTTGCATTTAAATTGCTTTTCTGCTTGGCTTTTTCTCCACAAAGGTTTACTAAAACATTTTTGAGTGGAATTGTGGGGAACGAGAAAAAACAGAAATGCATGTTGGTAAAACAAAACTACAATCCGAAAAACGCATATTATTATGCATGTGTGGTTTCACTGGCGTATTTACACTTGACTGCACATTTTTAAAAACGCCCTTAGGCTAGAGCCAGACGGGGTAGAAATCAGCCTTCTGAAATTTGCAAGCAGATTTCAGCCTCTGACTGCTAGCAGAATCCGCTTCTCTGTTTGCATCCGGAAGCCTTGCGTCAGCTCCGGAGTGAACACACTTGGCAGATTTCAGCTCAAAATGCAAACCGAGAAGAAGGCTGATATTCACCCCGTCTTGGCCCTAGCCTAAGTGGCTGAAAGCACCAGTAGTAGCTCAGTCTTGCCAATAGGCAGTTTTGCCAATACAGTCAATTTTTACTATTGAAGATCTTCCAGGAAAAACTTCTGCTTGGCGGGTCCAATAACCAAAGCAAATTAGGATGTATTTAATTTGCAAAATATTTTTTTAAATGATTTATTCTATTAATATAATTTCTATAACGCACCATGCTTCTTTGCTGACCAGCCACATGAGGGTTAAATGAAAGCTTGTTAACCACTCTCCTTTTTAGATAAATACATTTATTATTTATTCATGTCACATTGATTGGGATGTTTTTGTTTGTTTAACAAAAAGTGAGTTTGAAAACCAGAAATTCGGGTCTTAAAGTTACCAGGAGCACAATTGAGTTTCTCAACTCGACTCATTGGTGCAGCACACCTGTCTATGGAGTTGGAAAGGCACTGTGCCTGTACTCCTGAAAATTTGTTTACTTTTATTAGGGCTAGTTCCTCTAAAACTGAAAATACAGTATATAGTACAACTTAAAGAGACCCATTACAAAGACCCACAGTAGGTTCATAAAAAGAAAGAAGGCATATTAAGACTGCCCTTAAAAAAAGGATGTCTTCAAAAGTCTTGAAATCTGTAAATCTGCAGGCTTTTTAGTGGGGGAGTTGGGTGGAAAACACCAGCAAAAAATATGCCTCCAGTGTGCCAAAGTCCTAAGAAAGTATCATCATGATAGCTTATATCTACTAACTACACCACTAACTTTCTAGATCTCAAATTGAAAGGATATGAGAGTTTTGACACATAGTTATTGTGATTCTGGAACAAAATCCTTAAGGTAAAGTTCTTCCAACCATTGTTTGTTCTTCAATTATGGCTAGACTATATCTCTCAGTGTGTGTTGTGCACTTAGAGAGAAGTCAAATGTATAGACATCATATAACCCAGTTTCCAAAAAAGTTGTGATTCTATGTAAAATTTAAATAAAAAGAGAACTGAGTGATTTGCAAATCATTTAAACCTGATATATAATTGCAAGCAGTACAAAGACAACATATCAAATGCTGAAACTGTTGCTCACTTTGTATTTAATTCCAGCAACACATTTCAAATGGGATGCGACAGGGGCAACAAAAGACTAGAAATGTGTGTAATGTATTCAAAACATAGCATTATGCTGTATTGAAGGAGGCCTGCATTTCTCCAATGGACCACCAGTTACAATGACTTTTGCTATATTGTTTCAATATATAGAACCAACAGTGCACAGAATATCAAGTGGCAGATGATTCTTTTAAAGGAAAACTATACCCCCCAAACAATATAGGTCTCTATAAAAAGATATTGCATAAAACAGCTCATATGTAAAACCCTGCTTCATGTAAATAAACCATTTTAATAATAATACACTTTTCTAGTAGTATGTGCCATTGGGTAATCATAAATAGAAAATTGCCATTTTAAAAAATAAGGGCCGCCCCCTGGGATCGTAGGATTCACTGTACTCACAAACATAACAACAAACTATACATGTTAGGTCACATGAGCCAATTAACAGACAGAGTTGTGTCTTTTGCTTCCTCACTTCTTCCTGTTACAGTTAGAGTTGAAGTATTTCTGGTCAGGTGATCTCTGAGACAGCACAGAGACCATCACGAAATGGTGGCTCAAGGCAAGAGAAGGATAAAGGGCAATATTTACTTAAATATATATTCCAGTTTGGTGAGATATGCCACTTAATATATGAACTATCTGTTGCTTAAGTGTTCATTTTGGGGGTATAGTTTTCCTTTAATAGGAGCTGAAGACAATGCAAGTGGCACTGTGCATGCCTATCTACATATTGTATATAAAGAGGCTGCAGTAACCGAATATTCACTAATAAGCTAAACTTGTTATTAATGGTTTGATTCTCCTTTGCTATGTATACTTACATATTCCTTTCTTTTGTTAAATCAAATGTTATCAAAATTAGCAAAAATTGTATTTATGGAAAGCGAAGTCATGCATAGATACCAGTACTATTTACATCGTAAAACTTTAAATTTTATGTAAAAACTGTGACAATACAAGTTTCAAAATACGTCTAAATGAAAATCAATAAAGTCAGAAGCCAAAACCTAAACTCATAAAAACTGCATCAAGGAATACAACATATTAGCATATTAAAGTGCTCTCCATTGAGCAAAACCTCACAATTCAATTCAGAACTTATAAAGATTTAGTGTAACACCACAGGCTCTTCTCACCTTTAGGGAAGTTGGCTTTGACAACCATCATCACTGGAAGAGTTAGACTGGGGGATCTGTGCTCCATCGGAGAAGTTAACCCCAGCAGCGCACAATACACATAAGTGCACCAGAAAAATTAAACCAGCATAGAAAAATGTTGAAAAATGTTGGCCACTTCAACTATGGCACTCTCTTAAGCCACAAATACCCCAAGATGTCACTCTAATTACTACAGAAAATGGTGAACATGCTTATTAAAGATATACATATGTTGGCGCTATATAAATACATGTTAATAATAATAATACTGACACCAAAAATGAACCTTTTTTACATCTACCTTAAAGTTGACTTTGCATGCTTTTTATAATTTTGCGATAAAGTATTTGCCCAATGATTTTACATTTCCTATCTGACTCCCTGAGGGGGCTGCCATATTTGTGCAGCAGGAGTCTGTTAGCATTAGAAACTTTAATGGACAGGTTGAGAAGGGACAGTCAGGTTGGAAAAACAGTCAGGTTTAGAAACTTCAACTAACAATTGCCTCACCTGCACTTGCACAGGGAGAAAGCTACAATTTTTTCTTAGTTCTCAAATGCTTTGGGTTTCTCTCTGCCCCCCCCCCCAACCTCTGCCTAACAAACTCCTGTAAAAAGGCAAAAGCAGCAAAACAAAGAACACCCCCCCTAAAATTACATTATTTGGAATTTTATCATAATGACAATTTTACTTGAATCATACAACTTGGAGCATTGGATGTTTTTACATTTACAGTGTACAAGGGAATAGTTGACATCTTATATGACTGGAGTAGACAACCCATGTTTATCTCTTTTTGAACCAATATGACAAGGTAAAGCTTGTAAGTGTTCAGTCATTTTTTAAAGAGTTGCTCGTCTCCCACTTGAATTTCTATATGTGAACCTCTGTGGCTCAGTTTATGAGCCACGGAGGGACAGATAATTTGGAATGCAGGTCTGCTCTAACAGATAGATTGTTCATACATTCAATAAAAAATTGTAGTTTTTTGGCAATGTAAAATAATCTGCTGTGACTCAGACATTTATACAGACAAGTGTTTCAGTACTGACATTCAGGCTAAAGATAAAAAAAGAGTAGATTTAATATTATTGTATTTTAATACCAGTGTTCTCATCAGGAGAAAAAAATGTTTAGTGCCGTTTACTATTATTAGCAATTATTTTTTCAAACACAAAAATATGTACAGGTATGGGATCCGTTATCTGGAAACCAGTTATCCAGAAAGTTCAGAATTATAAAAAGGCCGTATCCCATAGATTCCATTATAATCAAATCCAAATTTTTTAAAATGATTTTCTTTTTATTTATAATAATAAACCAGTAGCTTGTACTTGATCCAAACTAAGATTATTTAATCCTTATTGGAAGTAGAATGAGACAATTGTGTTTATTTAATGTTTACATGATTTTCTAGTAGTCTTAAGGTGTGAAGATCCAAATTACGGAAAGACCCATTATCCGGAAAGCCCCAGGTCCCGAAACATTTTTTCAAATCTATTTTGTGACAGAATTCTAGCAAACTTGTAGCAGTTTTAGCAATATAGTTTATACAGGTATCGGACCTGCTATCCCGAATGCTTAGGACCTGGAGTTTTCCGGATAACAGAAATTTTTTTATACCTTAAGTCTACTAGAAAATCATGTAAATATTAAATAAACCTAATATGTACAAAGTACTGTTTTATTAATACAGAGAAAAAGGAAATCATTTTAAAAATGTGAATTATTTGATTAAAATAGAGTCTATGGAAGATGGCCTTCCAGTAATTCGGAGCTTTCTAGATAAACGGATCCCATACCTGTTATTTGTTACTTCAGAGCACTTCAAATAGTGGTGCAAAAATTTATCTTTTTAGGAAAATGATAGAATTGTTGTACTTTGAATGTAAGATTGGTCATTTTTATTTTTTAAAATTCCAGCTGGAGAAAATATTTCCCTTTAGTAAATGACAGACGGCACCAACATATTTCACAGCAGTTTTTCATCATTCGGTCCCTGCCTCAATGAACACTGCAGTTGAAGTTCGCTACTATATACACACTCACAGGCACACACAGGATTCAATTTCAGCAAAGGCCAACTGACCTGTCTGTATGTTTTTGGAGCACAGGAGGAAACAGGGGTACCTGGAGGAAACAATCACAGAGGCATACATACACTATGCAGTGCTCTGGTCTGAAGGACAAGGTGCCAATACTTTAGGCATATCTCCAGGAATTCAGTCAGCAGGTTTGTTCACACTGACCCACAAAAATCTCAGTTGCAGTGTCGATCTTACTTTGTCTTCCTTGATGAGCTATAGATGTGCATATGGTGGCACAGCTCTTTTTTTTCCTCAAAAAATAAATAAAAAATAAATAAAAAAACACTGGCTCAGGGAACAAACCTAGCAACTGAATGTATTGGGTGCTTTTAACATAAGACTAAGAAGTTAGGCTGTCTATAAAGAAAATTGTTTTCTCTCACCTCCCACATATACACATTGTTCTTTACTTGAGAACGCTTCTTTTTTTCACCAACAAATGGCCCAAATTTCTTTCCCCTTTGAACTTGCTTTCTGGCCCAGACACCTAGAAAGGAAGACATGATGGAAAATTGTAAATATTAAAAATATTAATGGAAAATTGTAAATATTAAAAATATTAACTAAATAATTAAGTAACAATGGGCAGAAAAACAGAAGTGTTGCAGTAACTACCATGGCCACAAGTAAACTACAGGTGTAATATTTAAATTACAGTTATTAAAGGGGTGGTTCACCTTTAAAATAACTTTAATTATGTTCTAGAATGGCCAATTCTAAGCAACTTTTCAATTGGTTTTCATTATTTCTTTTTTATAGTTATTTGCCTTTTTCTTCTGACAGCTTTCAAATGGGAGTCGCTGACTCCCTTCTAAAAAACAAATGCTCTGTAAGGCTACAAATGTATTGTTATTGTTACTTTTTATTACTGATTCTTCTGTTCAGACTCTCTCCTATTCATATTCCAGTCTCTTATTCAAATAAATGCAAAAATAATCACCTGCTCGGAGGCCACTGGGTGCAACATCCAAGGGGTTGGAGAGCAACATGTTGCTCACGAGCTAATGGTTGGGGATCACTGCTCTACATCATACTAAAAGTTATCTCAAAGGTAAACACCCCATTTAAAAATATGAAGTGAGAGAACAAATTAGGTTCTAAATGGGCAGGCTACTAAATGAGGGTGACGTGTAGACATTTAGACATTTGGTATCCTGAAATTCAAGTCTGATTGGAAATTATACTCTTTTTACATATCTTTCTCACAAAACAGTCAAACTTCTCATTCATGTCCCTGTCCCAGTTGAGCTTCACTTCTCCTTAACAAATACACAAACAAAAGGGCCCATGCCAACATTAGTAATTTACCTGCCTATATGTTTTAGAGCATTGGAGGGAACCAGTGTACCCAAAAGAAACCCAAGCAAATACACAGAGATTATACAAAAACAGAAGCGGGTCATCATCAAAAATTGAAAACCACCGGATTATTCCAGTGAAATTAGCCCAGGGTAATAGGCATGGGAAAACCCGAGTGTAAAATGAACAGCGCAAAAGTCTTAATAGTATATTTGTGAGTAGAAAGCATTGCAAACCCAATAATTAAATTACCAAGAACAGAAAATTCTTGTTATACACAATGTATTTACTAATGAAAAGCAACTGGGTGGTGCCCATGCTACTACAAGGCACCAATATTTTGTTCTTTAAAATATACAATTATAATTAAAGGTACTGTATACTTTCAAGATGTTGAAGGTTTTTTTTTGTAATTTCATTTTATTTCAGGTACAGTAAGGAACAAGACGTGGAGGCCTATTTATCAAATATCGGATTTTTGTGGTTTTAGAAACCACGACTAATATCACAACGAATGTCATGACATTTATTTAAAAAATCCAAATAGAAAAGTACAAAGGGAAAATTACGTCAAACGATGTGCCAAAAAATACGAATACTTCGAAAACGTCTTTTGGACAATTCCTAGTGGAAAAAAAATCTGAAAACCTCTATAAGTCCGAACTGATTTAAAGAGGAGCTTGAGCAGAACGAAGAATCACCAAGCAGCGCATGCCATAAATAATATTCACAAGTGCGTCTTGTACTCCAGGAGAAGTAAGAGTAAGAATTAGTGACACGCTTGGGGCGCGTTTGACCCAGTCATTTTAGTGACGTCAGGGGAAGGAACATGGAAGTCACAATGTAGTATTTATATAATATCGTATCTGTGGACAGAGCAGAAGAAAACATAAGTATTTAAAAATATGTGGGATGTGGGATACTATTTGATACTGTGTACTTGTGGGGCCAGCATTTCCTTGCCCTTTAAAAAAAGAATTTTGTGCCTGCCCACTTCTGATGATGTCACTTGCGATTTGCAACAACAGCTTTTCCTATTCAATTGTAACATTTTAAATACTAAACTTATTGCATCAGCCTAAAGTTTCAGCTTCTCAATAGCAGCAATGATCCAGGACTTCAAACTTCTCACATGGGGTCACCATCTTGGAAAGAGTCTGTGACACTCACATGCTCAGTGGGTTCTGAGCAGCTGTTGAGAAGCTAAGCTTAGGGGTCTTCACAAATCAGCAGAAAATGAGGTTGGCCTTTATTACAAGCTGATGCTACAGGGCTGGTTATTAAATTCTGATGCTAGTTGCACTGGCTTCTGTGCTGCCATGTAGTAATTATCAGTAGTAATTACTGATCAGCCTTATATTGCGACAGTTATATTCTATGTGTACTGTATATTGTGAGTGGGTCCCTACGCTCAGTGACAGCAACACAGAGCATGTGCAGTAAATCAGCAGAAGCTACTGGGGCATCTTTGGAGGCACAGATCTTCCCTGCTAAAGGGCTGTGGTTACCTTGGGCTGGTACAGAATCCCAAAACATAATGGACAAAATTTCTAGCTACTTCTTTAGTTAAGCTTTTGTTCTCCTTTAAAGCTTTAAAACATTTATATGTGGCACTCTTAATTTTGGGTTTCATGGATCCAGAGATAGAGATGGCTGCCAAGAGTCTGTCTTGATCACAAGGCCACATGCTGGATGAATTTGTACTACACAAAGGCATCAGCAGATATAACAATGCTGCGGTAACTCTTCAATTGACAAACATTGAAAAATGTGATATGGTTATCAATGAAAATTTGGTTGACAAGCATGACATTTATGAGAGGAATATCAGTAAGGAAGAAAACATTTCTTGTGACAGAATAATAAGCTTCACTGAAGAACTAATTTGCAGTAAAAGAAGCTTCATCTCAGAGCAAAACATTATTTGAGTCTATAAAGAAAGGTCAATATAAATGGCATCAGGTGTTACGGAGATGTTTCAAAATGTATCCAATAATGCCTCTAATATTGACCCTGTCTTCAGCTTCTGACAGTTGTTGAATAGAACGGATCTCTACTGAAGTGCATATTTTAATCAAGTGTTATGGATTGCATCATTTTTGGAGCTAGAATTAAAGTAGCTTAGTTCTGGTGTTGTATAATTCTATTTTTCCGTCCAGATCTTTGACCTACACCGCGCCAATGTTTAAATGGCATAGCAAAGAGCCAACGAGAAATCAAAGGGTACTTAACACAAGCACCCAGTGCAGATAAAGAACCAGTGTTGGACTGGGACACCAGGGGCCCACCAAAAACCCTTAGACCAGGGGCCCACCCAAAAACCTTTTAACCAGGGGCGCACTCCAATTATTATTTTCTTCCTCTCCTCACTCAACCTCTATTCTCCTATTCTCTTTTCTTTACATACAATAACCTATTATTCCATCTAGTTAGCCTCTTTGTTCTCATAAAAATTGGCAATGACCATGAAATAGGCCAAATGTTTAGAAGCAGGAGGGCCCACTGGGAGTTTTCCTGGTAACCCCGGTGGGCAAGTCCGACACTGTAAAGAACTCACCTAAGGCTTACGGCACACTTTATGATCTGAACTAAGTTGTATGTAGCAACCATCCAAATACCTGCTATGGCATAGCCCTTCAACTGACACATCTGTATATGTAGAAACCAAAAGTTTAAACTAATCACAAAGTAAAGTTTTTTGTGAAGACATATGCGATGCAGAATATAGATGAATTTCTTGTTTGCAATAACATACATTGTCTCTATATCTGGTTTCCCCTAAACCAGGCAGGGGTTAATCTAAAATGCAGAAAGTTTACCAATTACAAACCTGTCGTTCCTATTCCTCTGCCCATTCTTATCAGTAGCTGGAGGGATGAAACCTTCATGGCATCTAATCTTTCACAGACAGAAGAACACAAGGGAACCTTAAGTCAAGACATAAATCATTTCTGGCCATTTGGCCTGCCTGTTGCTTTTCTTATTATACTATGTGTAAAAACCAGAGACCCTGGATTCAGAGCATACATGTAATGTAAATAAAAACAGTTTGATGCTCAATACACATAGGATTAGCTAACTATGTGGCATGTAGGGACCTCAACAATTACACACACACACACATTTTCAAGACACCTGTAAACACAGCATGCCATCTGTGTTTTTGTTTCATAATAGCCTCTAACAGAAAGCCAGGTACAGTTATGGGATCCATTATCCAGAAAGCTCCAAATTACAGAAAGGCTATCTGCCTTAGATTCCACTTTATCCAAAAAAATCTAAATTTTTTAAAAACTGCAATAATACAACAATACATTGCATTTCATCCAAACTAAGATATAATTAATCCTTATTGGAGACCAAACAAGCCTATTGGGCTTATTTAATGTTTAAATTATTTTTTAGTAGACAAGTTATAAAGACCCAAATTACGGAAAGATCTGTTATCCAGAAAACCCCAGGTCCCAAGCATTCTGGATAACAGCTCCCATACCTGTATAGGATCTATTATCCAGAATGCCAAGGACAGGGTTCTCCATTTGAACCAATATGAGGCAGACTTATCAAAATATTTTTGTTGTTGTTGCAGTTTTAGTTCTGCATAACTGTAATCTGCTATTTTGGTGCCCTTAAAATTTTCATAGCACATCGAAACTCCTGAAACAGTGATTTTGACTACTTCTTAGATGTGGCCATAAATATTATTAAAGGGCACATCAGCACCAGTTTGTTCAGAAAAGAAACAGATAGAAACAATATCCTCTTGGCATCCAGTTTTCACCCCCAAAGTGTAATCCTTGCAATACCCAAAGGGCAATTTATAAGAGCTCGGAGAATCTCTTCAAATGAAGCGAGCTGCACAAAAGCAGCCAATACCCTAAAGACAAGGTTCCAAACCAGGGGTTACAGCAACTTTGAGATTGAAAATAGCGAGAAAGTTACATTTATTAAAAGTGATGAATTGTTGAAATACAAACCAAAAGGGACAAACAAAACAAAAAGTTCCTGCCATTTGTGAGTCAATTTTGTGGCCAAAGTTAGCAATTGTATCGTATCCAAATACTGGCTCCTACTCATTCAAGACAAAATACTGAAACAAGAAATTTTCACATCCACATTGGAATTTATTGGACTAAACAGACTATGATGGACTGGTGCACAACACCCACCGGGGGAGATTTTCTTCACACTTATGTATAAATGTGTGTGTCTTCACTTGTACAGTATAACACTTGATAAAGGGCATTGAGCCCGAAACATGTTGTGGCAATAAAAAACACATTTAGTAGCAAGTACTGCATTGTAGGCTGATTCTCTCAGTAACTCCGTATTTATACCAATTTCACTAGTCAGGAAAAAAATATTTAATTTATTGGTTTTATTCAATTTAAGTGATTTTATTGCATTCTGAATTGCAATTATTACTGGGTTTTGCCAATGAAAATTCTATTTGCAATATTTTCATGTGTTGCTTCTTCAAAGCACAAAGGCACACATTTAACTCAATGAGAAAAACTCCTGTTTTATCACATGAAAACTGCTCTGAATCTGTGGGGGAGCGGAAAGTGGGTTTTGCAGTTTGGAGCAGAAAGACTTTCGGCAGATGTGCAGTACAGCTGAACCGGCAAATGCTCCTACTGCACATGCGCCGCCAAACGCCGGGGAAACCAGAAAGAAGACCGAACGGGAGAAGATGGAGCCTGCGAGCTCCACGGGAGAGGACCTGCGTTGAGGGGTTAGTAGCAACTTAGGGGCATTTGCCCGGAGGGGGGGGTTGCCGAAAGGGTTTCCTTCTACTTTAAGCATTTTTTGCACTTTCACAATAGCACTTTCTGTACTAACAAAATTTGTCTTTCAGTTTGAAAGGGGAAACGCAGGAAAACAAATATCTGAAGATTACGGTTATAAACCAGCTCATAAACAGACAACAACAAATGCATTCCATCAGTTGAAGCAGCTATTAATAATCTTTTGATTATTCATTGAAAAAGAAAATCAATTTACTTTATTAGATCCTAGAACCCCACTGCTTACCAAGTCTCCTGTTATCCACAGCAGAAGGAGAGAGCCTCAGTTCTTCAGGAAGGCCCCTAAGTATGTGTTCAGGCACTTCAGTCAATGTCTCAAGTGCTTCTGAAGATCTTATTGAATCCTACAATAGAAAATACAACTGAGAAATAATTAACCATTCTTCAGATTTAGTATACCACTAACACAAATTGTATTGTTTTATCATTTTAAATGGACTGCAAAACCTTTAAGATAGATATAAAATATATTTGATGTCATCCCTAGGATGACAACAAAACAAAGCCCTACTCACCTAAGCAACACTGAAGGTCAACTTTTTTTCTCCTTTCCCCAAAACACTACTTAAAGATGATGTCCACCCTCATGCATAAAAATATAAATGCAAATGTGAGCATGTTGCACTCAGCGACATAGAATATATAAAGGGCAACTATCACATAA